>CM053611.1:65009142-65019477 GCA_028646535.1 Procyon lotor
CCACCTGCTGTACCTTCCTTCTGAGCCTCCCACCTGTCATTCATGCCGCATCACCTCCTGTGTCCCAGAAATTGAGCTCTGCACTGGAGAAAGATGAAAGCTTGTCCCGAGGCGTTGATAATCCTGAGGGAGGTTGGGAGAGATGAATTTGCTTCTAAAGAAGTGTCACATTGCACAGTGCTCATCTGTGGTAGTAAGTGTGGGTGGCACTATTTAGGTAGTGTTGGAGGGGGGTGACAGTGAAATGTCTGGAAACCTCATTTAAAGTAGTAAAATCAATACATGGCTGAAATTTGATACTCACAGATGCACTCTTTAAAAAGACAGTGTCTATAAAAGAGAAAGAGTTGTTTATAGCCTGAAAATTCTTAAGAGAAAAATCCTTGTGGTGCCAGAGGAGCTGGGAACTTTGAGCGAGGAGCCACAAGACCCGAGGATGGGGCAGACTATGTGGTGGCCCCTGTTTTCTGAGCCACCAGAAGGCTAACACACAGCTAGCGAGTTCGTTCCTTCAGGAGCCAATAGGCTGGTCAGTGGAGGACACAAGAATACAAACAGGAGACAAATTGGGTGTCTGGTGGCGGCCTGCTTCCTGGTTCCCAGCAGCCTTTTGCTGTGTCCTCCCATGGTGGGAGAGGGTGAGGGACCTCTCTGGGGTTCCTTTTTCTTTTTCTTTTTCTTTTTCTTTTAAGATTTTATTTATTTGACAGATACAGCCAGAGAGGAAACACAAGCGAGGGGGAGTGGGGGAGGGAGAAACAGGCTTCCCGCCCAGCAGGGAGCCCAGTGGGGGGCTCGGACCTGAGCCTGAGTTTAATGACTGAGCCACCCAGGCACCCCTGGAGTTCCTATTCTGAGGGTTCTAATCCCTCAGGACCTGATCACCTCCCACAGGCCCGGAGGCCAAATACCATCTCCCTGGGGATTAGCACTTCAACCTACAAATTCTGGGAGGATGCAGACATTCCATCAGTAGCACAGAGTGATATGTAAGTAATTGAAAATTAGTAAGAACCAATCGTGGAAGGGAAGCATGAAAGTCCGGTGGGTCAGTGACCACGAGCTTGGACAGTCTAGTTTCAGAATACATTTTAGACACTTAGTGTTTTTAGGGAGAGCTCATTCTCAGAGGCAGTGTTCCTCTGTTAAATAAATTCGCTACTGGGGAAGAGGAGGTGAAGGAGGGCGGGGGAGAGGTGAAGTGAGGCAAGGATGTGATATTTTTGGAGCAGTTTGAAATACAAAGTAATTTCCTGATAAGATTAGTTCCTCCTAAGTTAAACCCCAACTGTGGTCACTCTCTTATTGTGAAGTAGTCAAAACAAAGTGGACAAGGTTAGAAAAACTGGGTCCCTAACTCTTATGCTTGAATCCCACTTGAAGTTCACTTTAAGATAAGGGAGGGATCAGTTTTTGTGGTGTACTTTATTTTGATTTGATTTGTCAGTTTTACAATAAAAGTAAATCAGTCTGTTTCCCTGTCACTTTTCTCCTTGGGGAGGGCACACTGTTGCACCTACCTATTTGAAATATAGCAAATTTTTTTTAATATAGCAAATCTTGAAAGAAAATATAGAAAAATGCTAAAGACTAAGAGTTATTAACAGTGTTTCTGGAAACAAATCCTATTCCTCAACCCCGAAAAGGGCACTAGAAAGTAATTACACTAAAAGTGATATTTCTTTCTATTTGCTAATTCCATTATCATTCACCAGTTACATTAAGTTGTTGTAACATTTATTTATTTTTAAGGATTTTATTTATTCACTTGACAGAGGCAGTGAGAGAGCACAAGCAGGGGGAGTGGCAGAGGGAGGGGAGGAGAAGCAGGCTCCCCGGTGAGCAGGGAGCTGTATGAGGGATGCAGGATTATGACCCTAGCCAAAGGCAGACGCCTAATTGACTGAGCCATCCAGGCGCCCCTGTAAAAGGCATTTAAAAGGAAAGTATGAAAGAGCGATCTCATTGTGTTTAAGGGTATGACTACTGAGACGTTTATGTTGGCTCCTATTATAAGAAAACTGTTGTCTAAACCTGGCCAGGTGCTATTAGGGACAAATGCAACTTTGTATTTCATAAGTAAGGTTACCACTGGGTCATTAATCTGATTTCTTGACCTTTAAGGAGTAGATCACAAATCTTTTCTTATTTTAAACAGGTAGTGATACTGTCATTTGTTTTTATCTTTTAAATGCAGGGAAATTTCTTTTTAAAATAAATTTTCCCCAGCGACTAAGATAATACATACTAAATGCACAATACTTGGAAGTTAGAAAAAACTGGAGAGGTTTCTAGAAAAGCTCTTCCTTTCAGGCAGTCTGTTTCAGGGTAACTTTTGATTTTGTTTTGAGAAAGTTTCGGTCCCCGCTGGTTTGCTTTTATCCAGACTAGCCATCCTTTCTGCTTTGGGCGACACATCTGTGGACGACTTGTCAGAGACCCCACTGTCCTTTTCCTGCCTCCTCTCTGGTCTCTTGAATGTGTGGAGGATTTGGGAGGCAGTCACTTAGCCTCACCCCATCAGCTTCTCGTCTTGTCTCCATGGGCGCACAGGCAGCTTTCCTTTGCATGTGTTAAACATTAAAGCCGGTAAGGGCGCCTGGCTGGCTCAGTCACCAGAGCATGCGTCCCTCGGTCTCAGGGTTGGGAGCTGGAGCCCCACATTGGGTGCAGAGATTACTTAAAAATCTTAGAAAAACAAAAACAAGAATTAAAGTCGACAAAACATACCAGCAACCTTGTACTAGGGAACGTCTGTTTCTAGGGTTTGTTTCTAAGTCTGGGGCTTGGCAATCAGAAGGCTTTCTGTACAGGGGAAGAGCCTTCCTGTGGGAGGCACTGGGTTCAGACTCTGACCCCGCTACTCTGGAGTGGTCGCCTCGACAGACAAGTTCAACTCGACTTCCCACGTGCAAGGGAAATAAGGTTTCTTGGATAAAATCATATGATTTACTAGATGCATGGCAGGCTTTCAGAAAGTGTTCTCTTCATTGATGGTATGCCCCGCAAAACCTGTTTCTTTCATTCAGAATGTTTGTTGAGCACCTTCTGTAGGCCAGGCTCCGCTCTAGGTACCAGACACCAAAACGGGGAAAAACAGAAAATACCCCTGTCCACAGGGAGCTCAGATTCTTTTTTTTTTTTTTTTTTTTTTTTTTAAGATTTTATTTATTTATTTGACAGATCACAAGCAGGCAGAGAGGGGGGGGGGGAAGCAGGCTCCCCGCCGAGCAGGGAGCCTGATGCGGGGCTCGATCCCAGGACCCTGAGATCATGACCCGAGCAGAAGGCAGAGGCTTTAACCCACTAAGCCACCCAGGCACCCCAGGGAGCTCAGATTCTTGTGGGGAAGGCAGTAATAGACTAGATAAATGCCTGGTTTATATGATATATTAAGTGGTGATAGGTTCTAAGGAGAAAACAGTAAGAAAGCACGGAAGGTGTGTGTGTGCACTACAGGAGAGGAAATACCGAGTTATTTAACCTGTAATGTAGCTGCATGCCGTTTCCATGTGTAATGGGTCTGTATCCTCCCGTTGGAGGCCAACACTTGCCCCCTCGTGGGAGTGGAGCTTCGTTGCTGTCCCTGGCATGGTTCTGGGAGGAGGTAGGTTCTGATCTTGCCTGGCTGGGAATGCAGGCTTCCGTAACACAGGGTTGGAGAGGTGTGTGTGCGTGTGTGCAGTCTCTGGGTATATCGTGGAAAGTGCTTAGAATAATGTCAAGCATTGAGTACATTTTAGCTCTTACATGTTAATGCTGTTTAGCTCTTCTGTGTCTTCTGTTACAAAACTCAAAAGTTTTAAATAGAAACCAGCGGGGCCACTTTCTTGGAAAAATTGCCCCGTGTTAGGAAGCGGTAATAACGTGTCAAATTTGGAGCACACACATAATGTGGACCCTCCTCCCCCCAGTTTCCCCACACTGGTCACTTTTTTATTCAGGTCTCTCATAATCTTTTTTTCCCTCTTGAACCCCTGCAGCCATCTGAAGGAACAGATTTTTAACGCAGGAACCATGGTTATTGTATGTAACAAAGAGCATCTTGTGTTGCTATCTATTGAATCAGGCAGAAGGAAGAAACACATTCTCAAAGCATTGTCAGGTTTCTAAAAATGTACTTGGATAAAGAGAAGAGGATAAAAAACTAGTAAAGGTGTGGTGCCTGCCGATTGATAGAAAAACAGAAACAGCACTTTCCCTAAGCTTGAGTCCCATCTTCTTACTGAACGGCTAAATACGAGATTTGGAAAATAACACAAATCCATTCAGGGATGTGAGCTTACTCTGTGTGATCTATACCTTCAATTTCTCATTATTTCTCAATGGTGCTTTTTAGTTTAAGGAATATGGATTCTGTTACTGGTATTAAAAATTTATACTTAAAAAAACTTTTTTGAAGGCACTGTTGATTATTTCAGTTCTCTATATATTATGTCTGCCCCAGTTTAATAGTGGCCACTAAGTGGTTTTTTTTTTTTTTTTGGTTTAAGATTTAAGAGAGAGGGAGAGAGCATGCATGAGTGGGAGGGACAGAGGGAGAGGGAGAAAGGAAAGGATCTCAAGCAGACTCCTTGCTGAGTGGGGAGTCCAGCGACTAGGGCGCTATCCCAGGTCCCTGAAAGCATGACCTGAGCTGAAAAACCAAGAGGCAAATTCTTTTTTTTTTTTTTTTTTTTTAAGAGGGATTTTATTCACTTACCTGACAGAGAGATCACAAGTAGGCAGAGAGATAGGCAGAGGGAGAGGGGGGAAGCAGGCTTCCCACTGAGCAGAGAGCCCGATGCGGGGCTTGATCCCAGGACCCTGAGATCATGACCCGAGCCAAAGGCAGAGGCTCCAACCCACTGAGCCACCCAGGCGCCCGATGCAGATTCTTAACCGACTGTGCCACTAAGTCAGTTTTAATAGTAAAAAAAAAAAAATGTCCATTAAAAATATTAGAACTATGCCCCCTCCCTTTAAAAAAAAAAAAAAAAAAGGCTCAATTAAAAGAGACTGGGTTCTTTGTTGGTTATCGTATTTTGTGAGCTAAATTATCCTCTAAAATCAGAAAAACAGTGACATAGTGGGCAGTTTAGTGTGGCTCTGGGTTGGGATGTCAGCCTTTTTTCCCAGCCATTGTATAAAATTTGAGACTGATTTTAGTCTGTTTTCCCACATGTGAAGTAATTGTTATCTCAAAAGGTGGTTGTGATGATTCAATGGATAAATATATGTGTAAGAGTCTAACACAAGGTAGATGATAAAATTAAATCTGATTGATTTGACTTCCATCAGGAATAGTTTATTCACTCTTGATGTTGACTTTGAGAACCTTCAGTCATATTGCTCAGTTGATAAACAGTAATTTTTAATGTTAGATTTTAATTAAATGTCACTGTTAAGCACTGGCTTCAATAATACTGCTAATAGGGGGCGTCTGGCTGGCCCAGTTGGTGGAGCACGCAACTCTTGATCTTGGTGTTGTAAGTTCGAGCCCCGTGTTGGATGTAGAGATTACTTAAAAAAATAATCTTAAAGAAATATGCTGCACGGAGTGGTGGTGGTGATGATGGTAGGCAGCCTGACACTGAAGTGCTTCCTGTGTTACCTCGGCAACTGTGAACAGGGACCCTCTGAGGGCAGGCTTTTCTATGATGATCTTTTTTTGCTGACAAGAAGCAGTAAGAGACTTAGAAAGTCATGAAAAAAAGATGTTAAGAGATCACTTTTTGTTGGTCAAGAGGACATGAGTTAAAAAGTCACGGGAGGTTGCTGCTAATGGTTGGCAGTTAAGAACTTTCTCTTGGAAGCAGTTCAGTGTTTGGCAGCCAGGCCTTGGCTCTGCCTGGGACTACAACCCTTAACCGCGCCTCATGCACACGGCGTTGGGCTTTTTGATGGGCTTTTTGAAGGCCAGTTGGATGGCATCCCAAAGGTCAGGTGTAGTTGCGTAGCCTTCCTGACAATTCCCAGGAGGTGTCTGCTTTTGCTTTCTTGGTTGCTCTGTCCACCTGGGACTGGGAAATAGCTGGCTTACCGCTGGTTGTGACTGGTTCCCACAGGTGAGAGAGCCCAGCCTGTACGGTTTTTTGCAGGGAAGGAAGTAGGCTGGATCAGTACCGATGACAGCTTGGTCCCCAGACGCTCTGGGCAGGCCCGAGACCGTCATGATGTACAGTGTGTTCTTCTCCTTCAGGGGACCTGATGTTGGGGTTCTCTGGGCAGCTGGGAACTTGTGGTGGACCAGCAATTGGCCGTCTTGACACTTAGCAATTTAGAACTTTTGGTACATACACCCGATACCCTAATGACCTGAAAACGAAAATTCTAAGTTCTAGAATGCTACATTTTTTTCCCTTATGTTTGGGCTTATTTCATCTTTGCTGACCTTTTAGTGAGTACAGAGAGAGAAGTTGATTTAAGTGTTTTATTTTTATTTGTTTTTTGAGATTTTATTTATTCATTTGACAGAGAGAGATCACAAGTAGGCAGAGAGGCAGGCGGAGAGAGAGGAGGAAGCAGGCTCGCCACTGAGCAGAGAGCCTGATGTGGGGCTCGATCCCAGGACCCCTGAGATCATGACCTAAGCCGAAGGCAGAGGCTTTAACCCACTGAGCCACCCAGGCACCCCCACAGTGTTTTAAAATAAGACCAAAGAGACCTAACCAATATGAGCACCTTGATTGGATCAAAAAGAGCTATAACAGGTATTTCTGGAGCAGATGAGGAACTCTTTATTTGGAATGGATATTAAGTTCTTACTGATTTTCTTAGGTATGATAAAAGTGTTTTGATTATGTAGGAGAATGGCCTTATTCAGAGATTCAGAGATTCAGGATGTACAAAGTAGCATGTCCTCATGTCAGCAGTTTAGAAATGGTTCTGCAAAAATTAACGAAGCCCACTCCCTACAGAGGGGTGGAATTAAGTGCCTTGAGGACGTAGGGCCTGACACATGGCTGCACGCACCATATTTGCTCAGTGGGAAGCCGTTCCCAAGAAACCTGCCAGCACTGGTCCCGCCTGCTGCTTCCCCTTCACCGAGGACCTCAAGGGCAGGGTCTATCTCTGGGAAGATTGGAAGCATCTTGCACAGGGCTGGGCACTCATTAACCTGTTGAGTGAATGGGGAAGAATGTGACTAGCACAACCATTTGAGACTACTAGCAGCGACCATTTCAGAGTGAGCTGTTATGTTTTCCTTGCAGACTTACTGACTGGCAGGAATCCAAGAACGAAGGGCAGTCTGTCTGGTTTCTCATGGGTGTTTTCAGGAAATCAGGCTGAGTGTGTAACAGATCTGAAAAAGGAGTAGCAGGGCATTGGGTGGTCCAGTCCAGATCTCCAAGACTGATGTGTTTTTGCAGAAAATAAGCAGGTGCCACTGTGCATAGTGAAAGCTGGGCTTTCTGGAACGTCCCACCCTAAACTTTGGAATTTGGTTTACTCTCAGACTGGGCGAGTAGTCAGAGGTTTTAAGAGGTTGGTGGGTAGGCGTGTCGTTACTCTCAGGTTATGAAGTGTTGTTTAAGCTGTTCTTGGGTGGTATGGGAAGGGAGGGAGAATTTACAATTTGTGCAAATTTATTGCCTATTGCTCATGTGTTTTATGTTCAGTGTTTTCTCAAGAAGTGCAATGAGAAATAACAGTTATAGTCAACTTTCTTCCCTAAGTGCTAAGCAAATACGGTGTTCAGGCAGAGAGTGGAATTAGTTACAGAATGCTGATTGTTTATTTTCTGTTTAGGGAGAAAGATGAGGCACAAAGGGAGGAAATCATTTACTTGATATAAATTTGAAATTTTATTAGTTTCTTTTTTTCTTTCTTTCTACTGAGATATTCAGAGTGGTTAACTGAAACAGCCTTCTAAAAATACCCGTTAGCTGCACAGAAAATATGTTCTCTTTGTCTAAAATTAGCTGATTTGAGCTCTGTAGTCTGGTCTCTTAAATCCATTAGGTGCTTTGGCTGCTTCTCTCCTTAGTTTTATGAGCTCTGGGTAACGTGTTTGATAGAGAAGCCAACTAGGAATGACTTGATCTTTGACAGAAGAATTTACTGATACCTGAGGCTGGTTCCAGGTTAAGTCTCACCTCTTCCAGGAAGCCTTCCCAAGCTGTTTCTGTCCTGTGCTCTTTTTCTTTTTTCTCTTTTTCTTTCTTTTTTTAAATCATTTTTTAGAAAGATTTTATTTATCTGAGAGAGAAGAGTGAGTAAGAGAGAGCACGAGAGGAGAGAAGGTCAGAGGGAGAAGCAGACCCCCTGCGGAGCTGGGAGCCCGATGCGGGACTCGATCCTGGGACTCCGGGATCATGACCTGAGCTAAAGGCAGTTGCTTAACCCAACTGAGCCACCCAGGCGCCCTCTTTTTTCTTTCTTTTTAAAAAGATTTTATTTGAGAGAGCAAGCACAAGTGTGTGCTTGCACAAGCCTTGGGGAGTGGTGGGTGGGGGGGCGGGAGGCAGAGGGAGAAGCAGATTCCCTGCTGAGCAGGGAGCCCAATGTGGGGCTCTGACGTGGGGCTCCGTACCAGGACCCCGAGAGCATGACCTGAGCTGAAGGCAGATACTCAACCGACTGAGCCACCCAGGCGCCCCTGTGCTCTTTTTTCTATCCCCGTGTTCCTTGATAACACCGCTCTCCATGTCCCACCCCAATCCTGAAGGGTATAACCTGTGCTCTGCTCACTATTGTATCCAGTGCCTCACGTGACTATTTGCTGAATATTTAAGTGCTTAACAAATATTTGTCAAATGTCAGAACTGGTCCATTTACTGAGCAGAAAGAGAGGGAGATATTACTTGGTGGCGGTGTTCACAGAGTCCTGTCTCTTCACGGGAAACTTAAGGAGGTGGGAGCGGAAGAGAAAGCAGGAGAGAGACTAGTTGGGAGTGGCTGGGCAGTGTTGGTGGGGTCAGGGCGGGTGGTAGAGAGAGGCCGGGCTGAGGAAAGCACCTCCGTACCGACCTTTCCTCTGCCTGAGCCCTAGATGGCCCTGCACACTTCTCAGGTGTGTTTATGTTTCTAGAATACTAGGTGCTTTTGGAAATGTGGTTTACTTGCCTCAGGTGGGAAACAGCATTGATTTTGTGAAAGCCAGGTAGACTTAGTTAACAGTTCTCATTCGTCAGTTTCTGAATGTGTTTTTCCGTTATTTGAAATCTCTGTTTCTCTTCCAAATCCTTTGAAAGAAGGAGGTCCTAGCGTCCCTTTTAGACTCATAGAATTTCTGTCTAGAAATGTTAGAAATGTTCCCAGTTTACAGCTGTTGGGATGTTCAAGGAGGACCACCTGTCATCCCGTTTCCCAGCCTGAGTTCTGGATCATTTAGTGGAGGAGGAAGACCTGAGTAAGGAAGAGGGAGACCAATGTTTCCCTTTAATTGCTGACAGTAGATGAAGCTGATAATGGAGAATGGGGCCTATCCCGGCGGACGGGTGGTCTGCGTGAGCACTGAGCTCCAGTGCTGCGCTGGGGATAGCCCCCGCTACAGGCTCAGAGCAGAGTGTGGGTCCCCACGTGACAACAGAGCGAGAGGATGACTCTCATGCACACCCACTTTGTCCTTCCAGACCCCCTGATCCTGTGCTCCTTCCTTGTCCAGGAGGTAGGATCATGGGTGGGGAGAGGAGGCCTTTTTCTATTAAGAGGTAAGAAAATGACACCTGTAGAGGTGATGTCTTTTCCTAAAGACACACAGCTAGTTGGCAGCAGATTTTTTCCTGTGACCCTAGAGACCACTGGTCTGCATAGTGAGGGCATGGTTTGGGAGCTGGCCTGGTGCTCCTCACATATGGTACCTCTGTGACCTTGGTGTTGGTTTACACATCTGCACAATGGGGTTAATCTTCCTACCTCAGGGACTCTTGGCGAGGGTTACAGTCGATTTAACCTTTGTTTAATAACCTGGGGGCTCATTCCCCATTTCCTCCTCCGGAGCAATGCAAAGCTCACCCAGCCTGTCTTGTAGCATTTATCAGCCCCTAGTTCTTTCTTCTTAATCCTGGCTTAGAGCCTCAGGAAACTTGGGGATTGGGAGCTGGTTCTCAGCGGGTTGGGACTTAGAAATTGAGTATTTTAATTTTGATATTTTGGGGGGGAAAACTGTTGTTCCTAAGGAAGTAAACTGCTACGTTGAAAGAAGTTTAAATGCCCTACACCCGGTAGACAGGGCTTGCATTATGCCTGGAATTGATTTTATAGCCAGGAGTTGAACACTGTGGCCTATTTAACCTTTGGGGAGCAGATGCCATCCAGTTCCAAATATTATTTCTTTTCTAGGATATTCTTTAAGTGGCTGTTTTAAAGATTTTGTTTATACATTGTTTATACACGTCAGGAACTGAAAAA
>CM053611.1:65027199-65042527 GCA_028646535.1 Procyon lotor
CCCCCCCCCCCCCCCCCCCCGCGCTCTGGGACCTAAGGATACCTTCAGACGGCTGTGACCCGTGCATTTTCTGTCCTTGCCAGCGCAGGTCAAGGTTAATGTCTGTACTGTTTTCTCTCTCCTGCGCTTGCCACACAGGTTTTGAAAAAACGCTCCTCCTCATGTTCACCTTTGGCACCCTTGCACCTACTCTGTCCCGTGTGGGTGGCATGTTTTTTCTCCTTCCTACTCATGAGGCTGTCTTTCCAAAGGCATTGCATTCAGAGGAAGGGTAAGAGGGTCCTCCCCTATGGAAGGGAAAGAGAGGGGTCTCTTGTAAAGGGGTAAAAATTTGAAAGTTTTCCAGCTCTAGAGACTTCCTCCAGTCCTGACACTAAAAGAAACCAGTGTTCTCCACTGCGGAGCTCGAGCTTGTGACTTCTCTGCCTTTCCCCTGCTTCTGGATTCCTCCACCCGGAAGCTGCTCAGTTATCATTTCAGAAGCCTTTTCCCCTCTACCTTGCTCACTCCTCCCCAGCCTGGCCTGTGCCGAAGGTAAGACCCGAGATCGGGGTGGAGGTGTGGCGCCTACCATCCCGTGCTCTGGCGGGAGCCTGGCACACAGTAGAAGCTCAGTAAATACTTGCTCAGAGAGCAGCCCTTGGTCCGTGGCCGAGGTGTGCAAGTGCTAGGTCAGTCGACTTCATATAAGAGAGGAAATCTTAAAAATTCTCCTCACATGAAAAAAAATTATAATTGTGTGAGGTGATGACCTCTGCTAACTTGTGATTGTCGTTTTGCAGTATATACATATGTCAAATCCCTTTGCAGTGCACCTAAGACAAATGTTATATGTCAGTGGTATCTCAATTAAAAAAAAAAACAAAAAACCGGGATCCCAGCCTTTTAGGTGTTAGCTGCTTCTCCGGGACCTACGTAGATCCTTTAATAACAGGGTGTTCCGCCTTGAAAGGATCTTGGAGGTCCTTGGGGCCACCTCTTTTTCTGTTACTGCCCTTAGGGTTTCCTTGGTTTTTACTCTCTGAGAAGGAAGGGTAGTTGTTACACAAGCACGCCTCAGTTATGCCTGTGTGGGTGATCCGGGGACGTTTCTCTTTCCAGACCAGGTAGCTCCTTCGAGTTTCTCAAGCTTCTGGGAATGCTGACAGGAGGAGGCCTAGGGATGATGGGTGCTTAGCTAAGCATCAGCAGTGAAGAACTCTGGGGGACGCCTGGCTGGCTCAGTCAGTAGAGCGGACTACTCTTCTCTTGGGTGTGAGTTGGAGCCCCACGCTAGGCGCTAGGTGTAGAAATTGCTTAAAAATAATTTTTTAAAAAAATTTTATTTATTTGACAGAGATCACAAGTAGGCAGAGAGGCAGGCAGAGAGAGAAGGGGAAGCAGGCTTCCCGCTGAGCAGAGAACCCGATGTGGGGCTCGATCCCAGGACCCTGAGGTCATGACCTGAGCTGAAGGCAGAGGCTTAACCCACTGAGCCACCCAGGTGCCCCTAAAAATACTTAAAAAAAAAAAAAAACAAAAAACAAAAAAAACTCACTGAATTGACTTGACCCTGCCTCTTTGCTCTTAATCACTCTTTGTTCCTTCTCCTTTTCATTCTTCTGCTTCTCTTATTTAGGCAGTAGGCCCCTAGGGTGGATATATGCTAAAGTATTTGTGCAGTTAGCTATTTTGTTCATTTTTAAAGATTAACTGATTTATTTTAGAGAGTGGGGTGTGAGGGAGGAGTGGAGGGAGAGAGTATCGCAGGCAAACTCCATGCTGAGCGACATGGGGCTCGAGCTCACAACCCTGAGATCGTGACCTGAACCATCACCAAGAGTTAAGACACTTAACTAAGCCACCCAGGCACCCCTCTTTTGTACTTTTTTTTTTTTTTCGAGGGGGTACGTTTTTTTCTTTTTTCTATTTTTTTTTTTTAATTTTTATTAGCATATAATGTATTATTTGCCCCAGGGTACGTGTCTGAATCGTCAGGCTTACACATTTCACAGCACTTAACAGCACATACCCTCCCCAATGTCCACACCCCAGCCACCCTATCCCTACACCCCACCCCCCACCCCCCCCACCTCCCAGCCACCCTTAGTTCGTTTCTTGAGTCTAGGAGTCTCTTATGGTTTGTCTGAGGGGGTACGTTTTTGATGGTGGTTTTGGTTGCCTTGATTCCTTAGGTGGAACCATCTTGCTCCATAGTTCACACTGGGGAGAGCAGCATCACATCTTTGCAAAATTGCCCTGTTAGGCCAGGAAGCACTTTCGAGATGGAGAGGATTCACACGGGTCCCTTTTATTTGCTAGGAAGTGGGCTTGGGTCACTGAGCTGAGGATGCGGGATTTGTGGGCGACAGACTCCGGGTCAAAGCCCTGTCCTTGTTGCATTTGGGCTTCCTTGTCACAGCGCCCTCATGCCTGCCGGTGCCACATTTCACACTTGTGAGGTGGAGGCCCTCTTACTGGCCACTTCTTAGTATTTGCTCTGGAGAGCCTCTGGGTAGTCTGTACTGAAAAAGGGATGTCGGAACAAAGCCTCATTATCTTTTTCTGTGGCCTGTGGCCCGTGAATCATGGATGGGAAAGAGCCAGGCAAGTCAGAGAAGTGCAATGTATGCTTTGAATTTCCTTAGAAATAGTAATTGAAGCTTCTAAAAAGTTATTTTAATCTACAGCTTTTTACTTTGCCTTTCCTAACCAGTGACAAAAATAGGATTGTTTTGGGGTTCTATGTTGGCAGACAGAATGCTCCCCAGGGGACTTTGAGGCTCGCTCTTCCCGCCGGGGAATGCGGATGCTATCTCGGTTTCTCCAGCATCACCGACACAGACCCATCCGTCTTTGCCAGGACGCTGCTGAACTTGGGAAGTTACTGACCTACTTTATACTCAGTGTACCCCCATGTTCAGGCTTTGAATTAAAAAAAACTTGTCACGTGAATGGATCGAGAGCCATTTTATACTGGATTTTTGTTGTTGTAGACTTTATTATTTGAGAGAGAGCACACACGTGCACACACATGCAGGGGGAGGGGCAGAGGGACAGGGACAAGCGGACTCTGTTTTGAGCGAGAAACACAGATCCACAACCTGGAGATCATGACTTAGGTGAAATCAGGAGTTGGACACCTAACCGACTGAGCCACCCAGGCACTCCTGGAGCCCTTTTATGTTCTTTATGAAAGTGCTCCTGCAAGTTCTTTGGTGGCCACCCCGTATGGCACTAGCTCCCTGTGAGAAGAGGGCAACAGAGACCCGCTGGGGTAGCCTCCGGTAAAAAGGTAGACACTTTTTCAGAAGTTTTATAGTGGGGGATAAATCAGTCCATATTCATTGCTCTTCCTCTTTTTGACTTGAAGCTAGTTAGGACCCTTCATTCTTTGAGTTGCTACTCAGGGTTGAATGTGATCGATCATGCAGCCTTTAAGTTTTCAAACACTCAGGCGGGGACTGTGGGACCTGTTGGTGTTAGTGGAAACAACATAGAGGACCTGATTAAAATTGAGTTTGTTCTAGGGGTGCCTGGGGTGGCTCAGATGGTTAGGTGTCTGCCTTCCACCCAAGTCATGATCTCAGGGTCCTGGGATCGAGCCCCCGCATCGGGCTCTCTGCTCAGCAGGGAGTCTGCTTCTCTCCCCACCCCCCCCTCCACCCCCCTCCCGCCTTTCTCTCTGCCTACTTGTGATCTCTCTGTCAAATAAATAAAATCTTAAAAAATATTTTGAGTTTGGTTTGTTAACTAGTTGGGCTGTCCCCAGACAAGTGTGTGCCCCACCTCCCCCCGAGGTCTCAGGAACTAGAGTTACTGCGTGTTGGTAGCTTTGGAAGCAAGCATCACTGCTGTGGAACAGGTAAGTTTCTCCTGGCAGGTGAATTTACTTAGAACTTGATCTCCTTTGGAAACTGGAATAATGTCTACTTATTAGGTTGCTGGGAGAATAAAATGCAACACAAGGCAGGTATCTTCGATAGTTGGCTTCCTGGGGTCCCCGCACACTGAGCTTTGGTCATCTGTGACGGCATGTTAACCATCGCATAATGTCCCGCATTGGTTGAGCTCTTTAGACAGTATACTATTGGCGAATCCTTCAGTGGTAAGAGGGTTCAACTGTGTCGTCCCATCTGTGGTGTGGAGGGTCAGAGCTGGGGTGAGACTGGAGGGGTTGGGGACGGTGAGAGTAGGTGGGTAGGGGAGATCTGGCTACTTGTATCTTGACATGAGGATTTGTTTGGAAGGTAAATTACCCTCTGGTAGTTGTGTATGATTGGGTCACTGATGAGTGCCAGCTAACATTACTAACTACCGTACTTTTTGCTCATAAATACGGTGAAGCTATAAAGACCATAAGGTTCATAGAATCTGCTAAAGAGAAGCTTTTGGTGTGTGTAGATACTGTTTATTTTTTTAAGATTTTTTACTTATTTGACAGATCACAGGCAGAGAGAGGGGGGGAAGCAGGCTCCCCGCTTAGCGGAGAGCCCGATGTGGGGTTCGATCCCAGGACCTGAGATCATGACCTGATCCGAAAGCAGAAGCTTAACCCACTGAGCCACCTGGGCGCCCCTGTTGATACTGTTTAAAATGGAAATGACCAGTCTTACAGTTACTCCTAGAGAACGGTATTTGTGCAGAAGAGAAGTTCAGCAAGGACAGTTTTACAAAATAATATTAAGTGTTGCTTTTAGCTGCTGATGGATTAGTTTTATTCAGTATAGCCCTCAGGAAGACTTAGTCTGAAGGAATGAAAGCCATATTTGGTGGATGACCTGAGATTTGACAGTGAGAGGGCGGGTATGTGTTAGTGCCTGTGTGTATATTTCGAGGTGAAGTGCTCCAGAGTTCTTGTGTGGAATGTGAAAAGAATCCTGGCTTATCTACATTTTTTTTTTTTTTCTGTGCTTGTTCATGTGTAGCATGGCTTCTTTTTCTTCTAGGATGTGGAGAAAGAGAAGGAAACTCACAATTACCTCAGCAAAGAGGAAATCAAAGAGAAAGTTAATAAATACAACCTAGCAGTCACAGACAAGTTGAAGATGACCTTGGTAAGCATCCAAGTACTCTTTGCACTGACATATGTCAAAAGACATACAAACTGTTGGTATTACCATCTGTGTGTCCTAAAATCTCTGAATAGCATTTGCAGAAGTTTAATGGTCAGGGTCTGCAGGATGATGAAATGGATGGAGTATTTCTGCAGCTTTCAAATTAGTTATATTTTGAAGTAGTTTTATTGTACCATCAGTTAATACTTGAAAGTTTTATTGTAAAAGTTTTTGTGATCCTCTGTAGGATTTTTAGCATCGAGTATTGCCATCACCTCTTTAACATAATTGGTGGTAAAATAAGGATTACGTCCATTTTATCTTATGCAAATCAGTCTGGAAGTATTGGGGGAAAGGATTTCATGCGCTTGGGTTAGAATATAATTGAGCTAAGATTCCTCTTGGTTGACATGGAAGGTGGCGAATGTAATAGCCTCCTACACATTGTTTGGGGCTCCTGCAGTGAGGGACTGAAGGCTGATGCTCAGTGGGGAGCTGGTAGAGGAGGGAGAAGGCACAGCAGGAGAGCCAGGAACAAAGCCAGATTATTCATGGGCCGCAAAGTGGCCTGGTGTCTCTGCTCACCAGTCCTCACGTCCTCAACGTTTGGTGACTTTCCTCGAGGCACCTGCCATCCCTGGGTGCCCGTTTCCAGGGCTCTCGGACTTCTGCCTCTCGAGCTGTTGACTGACCTGACAGTTCAGCGAAGGACTGGGTGACTGGTTTAGAACAGGCCCTATGGAAGGAAGCCTGTGACCTCTGGGGAGGAGCACTACGTGTAAACCCTCGTGAAAGAGGGAAGTGGAAATTATTCATTACTCCAACAGCAATACTTGTTTTCAAATGCACCTTTCATCAAAGGAGGAATACTCCACTTGCCATGGGTTCTTCTTCCCTCCCCCACAGCGATGACGTTGCAAAAATAGAAATTTGAAGTGTTGTATAATACTTTTCACAAGAATGATCAATCGAGTTAGTATTGTAAATTAATCTTGTGGGAAAGAAGAAAAGTGGACCAAAAAGGAGGCTTTTTTTTTTAACGTTTTAACTTAACTGTCTCATTTCTGTGTAACACCTGAGGCTTTGTTTTATTTAATAAAACACTAAAATACATTTTTCCCTAAATATGCTGGATGTATAAAGAAAAAGTGAAGACCAATTTTTACTATTTTTGGTAATTAAGAAATAGTAAGTCTACCATCAGTTAAGGAAAGTGCTGAACTCAGCAAGTTTTGTATTTTAAATATGTACAGGTTTTTTGCATGAAAAGTGTATCTCAATAAAATGAATAAAAAATAGTATACAGAAAAGAGATAAATACCACGTTAAGACAAAAAAGACAAGTTCTAATATCTGTAGTTCGCATTGTAGCTTCAACTGGTCGTACGGTATTGCTGCGGGAGGCACCCGAGATGCACGGTCTTGCGCCCCGCACTGTGTGGGATGTATGCTGTATCCAAACGTTTCCGTGAAATTGATAATCTAGGACAGACCGTGAGATAGCTTGTTTGGGTGTTTCCACGTCCCACGGAGACCCATGTCTCTCCCTCCTTTCTTTTCCTCCCCGTCCTTGATTTTATTTGAGAGGGAGCGCGCATGCGCACGCGTGGGGGCGGGGCAGAGTGTGAGGGCGCTGCAGATTCTCCCATCAGCAGGGATCCCATGCAGGGGCTCCATCCCAGGTCCCCTGGATCATGAACTGAGCCAAAGGCAGACGGTTAACCGGGGGAGCCAGCCAGACACCCTGTGACCTTCCTTTTCTGTGTAAGAGCTGGTCACCAGCTGCGGAAATTTCCTTTGATCAGTTGACCCCGACACGTCTGCCACGCACTCCTGCGTCTTGGGATTTGGCTGGCCTCTGCCCCGGTGCACTGTAACCTCCCCGGAGCGCCCTGACCTTTCACATGTGGCTTCAGAGGCGTCCGGCTCGGACCGCAATCCCCACAGCACGAGGAGGCTTCTGTGGCCACATCTGCCCTACAGACCCCATCTCTGGAAGCACTTTGCCAGGATAGTGTTAACTTCCCTCTGAGATCCTTCCCTTCTGGGCGATAGTTAGTGAAGTTCTGCCTGCCGGAGAGCAGTAAAAGCACAGAACAAGAGAAAGACTGTCTTGCCTTCCATCTAACTGTGTTTCTTCCTGCTTCAGAATTCAAATGGGATTTACACTGGCTTCATTAAAGTCCAGATGGAGCTCTGCAGACCCCCACAGACTTCTGGAAAACTCGCTCCCGGTAGCAATGGCTGTATGAACACGCTTCACATCAGCAGCACGAACACAGTTGGGGAAGTGATCGAAGCCCTGCTCAAGAAGTTTCTTGTGACCGAGAGCCCTGCCAAGTTTGCACTTTATAAGCGTTGTCATAGGGAAGACCAAGGTATGCTGCCAGGCCGGAGATGAAAATGGTGGCTGCTTTTTTTTTTTTTTTTTTAAATGGTGTCTGCTTTTATGGCTTTGTCCCCCTGAGCAGCGGGAACACTGCTGGTGTATATAACTCAGAGCCCAGGGATGGATTCTGGAAGCCATGGTGATCCTGGCTTACACTTTTTATGTTTCCTGGCTTTCCATATTCCTGAGTCGGACAGTTGTAGGCCTGAGGAGCTCCGAGACATCCACATGTGATGAGCATTTGTGGAGGATTTTGTGATGTGTGCACAGGGGGGATGGCTTTGAATTTTTTTAAGCCTTAATTTTAATGCTCTTCAGGACAAAAAAGAATGCCTTTGTGCTTAGAGGTTTCATTAGCACATTCCACATTTGATGTGCGTCTGAACACAGTGTGGTTTGGGGGACTTGCACCCTCGGAGACTTGGAGGATGGGCAGGCGCTCTTGTGTTGCGGCACACTGCAGACTCACAGATGTCCGTGGCACAGGCCCGGGCTCTTCTGTTTCCTGAGCTCGCCTCGCTAGCCGTGATCCTGGGGCAGTGTGGCCCCCAGGCCCCAGAGGCACATACAGTGGATGAATAACATTCTCTTCTGGGGTCTTCCTGTCTGAAGTTCATACCCACAGTCAGCAGGTAGGAAGAGAATATTAAGGAACTGTGTGAAACTGAATATAGTTGTCCGGTACTCGAGCAGAAATTGATGACCAGTGGTGGATGACCACAATACAGTGTGTCACCAAGTGCTCATTTGAAAATGGTCTAGATGTGTGGGCAGTCACTACTTAACCTCTGTTTTTTTGGCGTAGAGCCTCCAGCAGCAATGGAGGAAAATATACTAACTTGAAGTGCTAGAAATATCCTTCAGTTTTTGGGGGAAGAAAATGCTGCTAGTTGCTGAGCGTGCATACTTTTTTTTTTTAAAGATTTTTTTTTATTTATTTGACAGAGAGAAACACAGTGAGAGAGGGAACAGTAGCGGGAGAAGCAGGCTCCCTGCTGCGCAGAGAGCCCATGCGGGGCTCGATCCCAGGACCCTGGGATCATGACCTGAGCCGAAGGCAGACGCTTAACGACTGAGCCACCCAGGCGCCCCCCCCCTTTTTTTTTTTTTCCCCCGAGCCCAAACCGTGGGCTGGGCCCTGCAGAGTACAAAGTGGACTAGGCCAAGGTTCCTACCCTCAGGAAGCCCCAGGCTCAGAAATGAAGGCTTTTACGTCTCCGGGGAAATCAGTACCTGTGATGCAGTGTATCCCGAAGTGACAGGATACCGTAGAGGTGCTCAGATGGTATGTCTGGCCAGCTTCATTGTCTGCCCACTGGACTTGAGCTGCATGGATGAATAGTACTAGCATCCTGTAGAAATACTACCCTCATGGCTGGCAGAATCTTTCAACATTGCAGGCAGTGCTAGTACCCTGTGTGTGTGTGTGTGTGTCGATGCGTGTGTCACCGTGTGTCGCAGGAGACACACATAGCTGTGCCCGCAGCCAGCAGAGCCCGCATTCTGACGGCTTGGTTTGTTTGCAGCTGCTTGTAATTCTAAATCTATAGAGAGATTGGCTCTGATTTTGTGCTCTTTTGATGGTATATTTTTACTGTTAAAGGGTCTGCAGATGCTTTCTAAAAGGAGGAGCAAAGTGAATTACAAGCCCATCCTGGGACTAACTAATAACCATTTAAATTCATTTTTTAAAAAAGACTTTATTTACTTATTTGACAGAAAGAGAGAGATCACAAGTAGGCGGATAGAGAGGGGGAAGCAGGCTCCCCACTGAGCAGAGAGCCCGATGTGGGGCTGGATTTCAGGGCCCTGAGATCATGACCTGAGCCGAAGGCAGAGGCTTTAACCAACGGAGCCACCCAGGCACCCCTAAATTCATTCTTGAGAATTATTTCCTTTGTAATGGCGGCACAGTGTGTATTGTGCAGCTAGAACAGAACTAGCTAAGAGTTGGTTCCACTGCAGGCTGTTCCCAGTGATAGGAAAAGGAGGGCGGTGGCTGGTGACGGGGGCTGTGTTGCCTTGATCGGGAAGAGGGGCTGGACAGCGAGGTGGATGGTCTGGGGAGGGACGAGAGACTGTGTAACACGCTGCCCGTTTGCTTTCACAGTCTACGCCTGTAAGCTCTCGGATCGGGAGCATCCACTCTACTTGCGTCTGGTGGCTGGCCCCAAAACAGACACGCTGAGTTTTGTTCTTCGTGAGCATGAAACCGGAGAGGTGAGTGACTCTTGCTTTACACCGGAGAGCAGCTGGCCCTGGGGTAGTGCTCGAGTCCAGTGACTATTCCCGTGGGGGCGGGGCCCGGAGGAGGGAGCCTGCACCCGCGGACGTCTGTCTAGCTGCCTGCCCGGGTCTCTGCGGGGAGAGCTGGTCTGTGGAGGACAGCTTTCTGAGTGTTTTTGAATTGTCAGAAATGAGCCCAAAGTTAGCCTACGATACAACTTTTTTTTTTTTTTTTTAAAACAATATTCTCTTGGTTTATAATTTTCAGAGGTGGGAAAAGAGCAAGTAAGAAATCTTCTTCCTAGCCGAAGACCTTGTATTAAGTTATCTCGGGTCCTTTCCCTCCCCACACCCCTGGGGAGTTCCCTGCCAGAAATTGTTCCTGGGGCCCCTGGGTGGCTCAGTCCATTGAGCGTACTACTCAATTTCGGCTGGGGTCCTGGTTTCAGGGTTTGAGATTGAGCCTGGGGGCGTTGGGCTCAGTGCTCTGCACTCAGTGGGAGTCTGCTTGGGATTCTCTCCCTCTGCCCTGCCCCCTGCTTGAGTGCATGGGCTCACATGTTTTCTCTCTCTCTCTCTCTCTCTCTCTCTCTCTCTCAATAAATAAACCCTTGGGGGTGGGGGGAAAGAAATTGTATCTGGCTAACGCTGTGATTCTCAGCCTAAGACCCAGGATCCAGGGCCCCCGTTTGGAAGGTGTGTCATGTGGAAAACAAATAAAAAACCCCTCCCTGGCCAAGTATCTTTCTTGACCTTTACTGATCAATTAAAAAATTTTTCTTAAACCCCACAAATGTTTATGGGGAAACCTGCCAGGTTCCAGGTGCTGTTAGGGAAACAACTTGAGTCTCCAGGGCAAGTGGCAAAGCCCTGATAGTGAGAAGCACAACAGCTGCAGTGGAGGTAAAGTGTAGGTGAGGGAGAGGCTAAGCAAACGATTGTCACAATTTTTAAATCTTTTGTGATTAGGGCTACCACTGTTCAATGAGAGATTCTCATATGTTCTGGGTCGGAAGGAAGAGAGGAAGGAAATCATGGAAGACTTTTTCGAGGAAGTGGCATATAAACTGAGACTTGAAGGTTGGGTAGGAGTTTGCCAGGCAGAGTGGAGAACTTGGGTGAAGCTACTGAGGGTAATGTAATGAGTGGGACAGCGAGAGAGAGGCGAGCTAGAGGGGTCAGGGTCTTTCAGACTCAGCAGGAATGACCCGGGGAAGCCATTGAAGGATTCGGTCAGGGGAGGGATGTGCCTAGAATCGCATTTTCCGAAGAGTATCCATATTCAGCCTGGCTGCTCTAGGGAACAGAGGGGGAACGGAAGAGTAGTGTAAGGAGGTCATGAGCAAGGTTCTCCCTGGGCTGGAGAAGATGGTGAATACAGAGGAGGTAGCAGAGAAGAGCGAGCCAGTTAAAGAGCTGCTTAGGAGCTGGTAAGCTTGTGGGGGAGTGAAAGAAGGTGGTGATTGCAGGGAAGGGTGAGGAGAGTGGTTTCTGATGCCTCTGCGGTGGGATGGAGGGGGGCCAGGTCAGCAGTGAAAGTGTCTGCTGCCCCAGGGGCCCTGAGGCCTTTGGCCCCAGTGAGAGGGCTGTGGAGAGCTGCGGGAAGCGGGCAGGGGTGCGAGTGGGCCCGGGAGCCCTCGCAGGGGTGTCGTGCCTGGAAGAGGGCTGGTGAGCCCCCGCCCCCCACGTGCCGACCTACGTTCTGACTTTCCGCACTTGCCGTTTTTCCTTCTTGTGACCTTGTACAGTGGGAAGCCTTCAGCCTTCCGGAGCTACAGAATTTCTTGCGGATCTTGGACAAGGAGGAGGACGAGCAGCTGCAGAGCCTGAGGCGGCGCTATGCCGCCTATCGCCAGCAGCTGGAGGCAGCCCTCCGCGAGGTGCGGAGCCCCGTCTAAGCGCCGCCTTCCCCGCCACTCGCCAAGGAGAGGCCCCGAAGGAGGGGCGCGGGACCTGCGTGCGCACCGGCGGCCGGGGTCTCTCTTGCCGGGGGTCCGTCTTCGCGCCCGGTGATGCTGGGGTCTGCCCCTCAGATCCCGGGATCTAGTCCCCCCCGCCCTTCGGCGTCTCTGCAGAATCCCTGGGCTCACCTCTCCGCCCGTTGTGAATCTGTGGTCACCTCTGGAGCCATCTAGACGGCTTGGGAGCACGACTCTGGGTTTTGTTTGGTTTATTTTTGTTTTAGTTAATTATGTGATGATGAAGTTAAGCTGAAGGATGTGCAAATGATTTTTTTTTTTTTAAGGCTTAACAGTGAATCTATCTGAATACTTGCCCTGTGTTGAAACTACCTGTCCTTTTTTTGTTGTTGTTTTAAATGTCAGAGGAAGCGATCCATGTGAATTGAAAGGCACCGGAAGCCAGGAACTCTGAGGCCTGGGCGAAGGGTTTGGTTAAGAGTTGGACTGAGAAAGTGAAGAGCAAGTCTGGAAGAAGGCACCAGTGGACGTGGGGAGCTCTGCGGGAATGTGGTTTGGGTGAGGGGTTGATGGTCGGGGAGAAAGGTGTATTTGGTTATAGATGATGGGAAAGCCTTCGGTTTTGAGATGTTAAGCCCATTGTAGTATTGGTTGATTTGCTGGTGAGTAAGTTGTGGGAACAGAGCCAAAGCAAGTAGGAGCTAGACCAAAGGGAGGAGCTGGGGAAGTGAGCAGCTGCCCGGAGAATGGAGCGGCCGGGCAGGTGGGCCTCGAAGGCCCGGCCAGAGAAGGAGGGGAGTGTCCTACGGCGGGGGTCCGCCCTCTGGGGGCCAGTCCCCATGCTGTCTTCTGGGGGGTTGGGGGGGACATGACCCAGGGCTAGCTTCTGTTACCTTGTGGTCGGGGTCTCCCACCCCTGCTGTTTTCTGAGTGGAGAGGGAGTCTGGGTGGGTGGTGGCTGGTTTCCGATCAGCTGGGAGATTTGTCAAGTAGAGAGCTCACTGCATACTTGCGTGACAATCACTCCCCTTCTTTCTCTGTTTTCCCTTTTTCCTCCCCTTCCCCTCTTCCTCCTCTATTCTCCCCTCTTCTCCCTCCTCCTTTCTCTTATAAACTGCAGTCTGTTCTTCCATAAGGTAGTTTAGGGATGTGGATTATAGACCCAGTGCCATCAGATCCCCCTTCCAAAAGGAGTACTTGACTGTGCGGAGGAGGGTGGCCAGGAAGGGAGGACTCCCCCGCCCCCACCTTGCCTCCCACGAGCTGACCACACAAGAGGGGTTCTGGGAAATGCTTTAACAAAAGTGCATATTCCTATCAACCAAAGAAAGGCATGTGCAATAGAAGCCTTCCTTAAAGCAGGTTAAATAACCTCATTTCTTGGCAGCAATCTGAAAACAACAGGAAAGCTGTGCTGTGGTTCTAAAGGGGCCTTATAATCTGTTTTTAGTCTAGGTATGTTTTGTTTATAAATTCCCAAGGAATTGTCAACACTTTGGTGACACCTAATGGATTCTTTTTGAAATTCTAAGGTGCTTCCTTTCTTTGCCTCTTCAGTGAACTGTGCCTTTTAAAAATTGCATTTCTGTTCCCCTCTTGGTTGGCACTTCTGACTTTTCAGAGAGCACCCATCTTGTTGGAGGCAGGGGTCCGCGGTGGTTGTGCACACGTTACCAAGACAATCCTATCCTAAGCTTTTTAAGGAGAGTTGCGGGGGGGAAAGTAGAACTAGCTATAAAATATGTATGGCACATCTTGTTTAATTTTGCATGTGACTTTTTAGTGCATCAATGAGGTTTTAGTGACATTGTCATTCAACTCCTTACCTTTATTGTTCAGGGAATGCCTTCATGATTTTTATACAGGTTTTACTGTTCAGACTGTGGCTTGGGTTTGAGTATACTGTCATCAACCACCTGGTCTTTGAATTGCCCACCCAGTAAGCGTATATTTTGTGAAGCATTTGTTTCTCAGATTAAGACACTGTTAGAACCTAAAGTAGTAGCTGATGGTTATCTGTGAATTTTTTTTTTTTTTTTTTTTTTTTTTACTTGAAGCAGATCGTCTACAATAGGCTTTCTCCTCTGTAGTATCCAGAACCTCGCTCATTGTCGTGTGCACTACAAGTTGCAATTTGGAAAACTTGCTGTATTGAAATTCTGTCAGTACATAGTTCTTGGAACACTGATGTCCTCTCCCAAACACTGGTTCCTGCAGCAGCATTTTTCATGCATAAAAGAAGAAAGGCCACTACGGCCAGAGATTTTTAAAAATCATTGTACAAATTCTTGTGTTAAATTAAACTAAGCTTTGCTGTAATACTGTTTTCTCTTCAACATGTGATGGTACCAGAATGTTGTTAAAATGAAGGGGTTAGTATTGCAGGGGAGCATTTTAAATCGCAGAAGTAAAAAAGTTATAATATTTATAATTTTGAGGAGTTTATTTTTATAGGGAAGATTTTTCTTCCCTGCAGTTTCTGAATGGCAAATTGTTTCCATTATTAAAAGTCAAAGTTGTCACTTGGTGTGTGTTTGTGTGTTTTTATTTGCGATAATGATAGGCCAGGCAAAGGGAGGTCACAGGAGCAGGACGAGCTGCTTTTGCAGACGCATGAGGATGTGTGCCCGAATGCAGGGACTTACTAGGTTTGTGTGGGGCACGTTTGTTCTCTCAAGTGTTGCTTTTCCTTTGTCCTTCTCCTCTGGGGAAGGAAACCCTAGCTGAGTGTCTGCCATACAACATGTTCCTAAAACAGTTGTTTCAGTGGTGGAATATGCATACATTCAAAAGTGTAGAAAGCATGTGAACAAAGAATTAATATAAAGTGGATGCCCTGTGACCCCTTCCAAAACAGGAGGGTCTCATTAGTTCCTTAGAATTCCGCTCCCACCACCTTCCCTACCTGCCTTTAAGGTCTCCTGTCCTTGAAACAGACCACTTTCAACGTTAAAAGTGTTTGTATTTTTTGGTCAGCATGACTGTCCCCTGCAGGATGGTGGGATGGGGAGAGTTTGGGGTATAAGCTCTGTGTGCCCCTCTGCGCTGCTCTAGGCAGGCATTTTTACTGCTGCACCGCCCCCTAGAGGCGGCAGTGAAATAGGGCGTTTTCCCCTCACCTGCACCTATTTATTGGTGAGGGGAAAACATTTCAAGAAAAGTACCATAGCTGTTTTAGAAGTGAAAATATTATGATAGAAAACGATGGCTTTGTATAGATCTCTTGGATGAAATATCCAAAGGAATCTAATTCGGGAGTTCAGCCTGGGTACCCAAGGTGCATGGGGAGGTTTTTTTGGAATTTTTGCTCCTTAAAGGGAGTTGCCTTCCTGCCCTAGGCTTTTTTGTCAGAATTTGTCACCAAATGATAACCTGTTTAGATTTTATTTTGCAGAATCCTCAAGAATGGTATCTTGCGTTTCGTGTTTGAAAGAACAAGGAGGGGCACCTGGGTGGCTCGGTAGGTTAAGCTTCTGCCTTGGACTCAGGTCGTGATCTCAGGGTCCTGGGATCTAGTCCCGCGTGGGGCTCCCTGCTCAGCGGGAAGACTGGTTCTCCCTGTGCCCCTGCCCCTCCCACTGCTTGTGTGCTCTCTCTCACACACACGCTCTCTCTCAAATAGGTAAAATCTTTAAAAACAAAAGGGGGGGGTTTCTCTGTACTATACTAGCAAATTCACACAAAGTGTTTACAATGTGCCAGGCATTATTCTCAAAACCATAATACGTATTAACTCATTTTCTCCCCCGTGAGGTAGG
>CM053611.1:65043027-65063379 GCA_028646535.1 Procyon lotor
GGGGGAGAAAGGGAAATTGATAGCCCTAAACGCCTGTTAGGAAAGACGGGAGGGCTTAGATAGATCGCTGCTTTCTTCTAGTCCTTGGGGTGGAAGCTGTCCCAGAGTAAGCAGCAGAAAGGGAGTCCTGGACAGGGGTCATTAGCGAAACCTCGAACAGAAACAGAGAACCAAGGCAACCCAACGCAGGTTCTTTTTGAAGCTGAGCAGAATCAGTAATCCTCTGACCGGACTGCCCCGGACAGAGAGTGAGGGTGCAAGTTAGCAGTATCAGGGGCGAGAGGTGACAGTACTGTGGATTGTACAGATATGCCCGAAATTACCGTTACTGTGCAGCAAAAACAAAAACAGAAAACAAGCTCTACAAATTCCTGACTCTGCCTAGTTTGTGGTGAACCGCATGCCAAGTGCCGATGCTGCTTCCTGCGTCTCGGTTCCCAGCAGTGATCTGTATGCACATTTCATGTGTATGATCAGTGGTATTCTAACAGCATTTAAATTTACCTTCATATTATTGGAAGTACAGTAGAGCTTAGGCTTATTAAAATGAGAACTATGATTAAGGTTCCCTCCTTCCGTCTTTCCACCGCCCTATGGCCCCCTCCCCCCTTCCTCCCTCCTCCCTCTCTCCCTCCCTTTTTTCTTTCCCAATCAACAGCTTGGAATTAATTTTAACTGTATTTGAAAAGTGAGTCAATCTGGGGGACCTGGTTGGCTCTAGAACATGCAGCTCTTGATCTTGGGATTGTGAGTTCAAGCCCCTATGTTGGGTGTAGAGCTTACTTAAAAAATAAAACAAGTGCCAGAAAGAAAAAAATGAGTCAATTTGATTTACCATTGGGTTCTATGATATCTGTATTATTATTATTATTATTTTTAATAGTTTTATTTATTAGAGAGGGAACACAAGCAGGGGGAGTGGGAGAGGGAAAGCAGGCTCGAGGCGGGGCTTGATCCCAGGACCCTGAGATCATGACCTGAGCCGGAGGCAGACACCTAACTGACTGAGCCACCCAGGCGCCCCGATACCTATATTCCTGTAGCCACCTGTTGAACCTTTCACTTCATATTGGTTGGTTCTTTACAGAAAAAGAAACTTGAGTAGAACACGAATTGTTTTACTTTCTTTTCATTCAGCGTGTGTCTCTAAATCGCCCTGAAGTTGTTAGGTCCTGGGTGGATTGTGGTGGGAAGAACCTCGAGGCCTCACACTTTGTGGAAGCCGGCGCCCACGTGTCATACCAGCTGGTAAGTGTTGTGACGGGAAAGTGCAGGGCGTCATGAGCATTTACAAGGTTGGAGGAGGCTTCCTTCTGGAAGTGACGTAGAGCCGAGATCTTAAGGATCAGCAGGGGTTGCCCTGCCAATTCCCTGACTTACTCGAATGTTCTCTACATAGTGGGGACTGGTTTCCGAAGTCGTCCTTTCGGTAGCCTGTCCGTGTCACTCTTGCTGGTTTTACTCCATGATGAGAAAGGGACTTGAGGGCTAGAACACTGTCTCTAAGAATTCATCTTGGGCAAGGGCAGAGTTACAGTGTACAGGGGCCATTGCTCTGAAGCAAACCATTTTCCCCCTGTAAAGTGCAGAGAGCCTCACCTGTTTGCTTACCTCCCAGAGCTGATGTGAGGACCGAATACCATGATAAGTGTGAAGGTACTTTTGTCCCCTCTAAAGCCCAATATCGTGGAAGGTGGTATTTTCCGTGTTCTTGTTCCTAAAGTGGTGTTAATTAGTGGCTGTGTTACCACTGGGCTGAGGTGCTTAACCTCTCCTGTTGACAGTAAAATTCACCAGGAAGCATCACCCAGGGTGCCATTTTCCAAAGGGACCTTTTTCCCCAAGCAAACGCATTTTTATTTTTTTTAAACTCCGGCTTAGGAAAGGCAACAGTCAAAGCAAAATTGAGCAAAATACTCAAGATTCCAGGGCCATTGGTAGGACCCAAGTGATCAGCACTCAGTGCGCCCCTCGCACTCCTCGTAAATACAGTGCCGGAGTGTGGTCTGTCTTCCTTGACAAGGCAGAGCCATGGTGCTCGGGGCAGCTGGGACTGGGGACTGGGGGTCCCCGTACTGTCGTGTCCCCCCTCACCCCCCGTGTGTGAGCCCGGCGCCTTCCCCCTTGTTTCTAGTCGGTGTGGTCGTGCGTGTGAAAGCTCCCCCCAGATAGGACTTTCTCCCTGGGGACCGGACCCTGTCTGCAGCTTGCTTTGTAGCGCTCCCGGCTGCCGGGCACAACATCGGCAGGGCTCTGCCTCTCATAGTCCTGTCTGCAGTCGGCAGATTGGGCAGCTTTGAGACAGGCAGGGGCTCCTCTGCAGGCTGACCGTGAACCCGGGCCATTGCTAGGGCCTCCCGTGGCACCGCTCAGGGCGGGATGACCGAGGCCCTGTTTTTGTTCTCCTGCACTGCGCTGAGGACCAGACTTGGTACCCCAGGCTTCATTTTCCGTGGGAGTGACCGTAAAGGCAGAGCTGAAGGTCGAAGGCTCCCCTGACAGCTGACAGCACTGGTGAAAAGAATCCCAGTTGTCACGATGATCTCAGGCCTGATGACGTTGCCGCTCGCCTGGTCTGCGAGGTGCAGGCAGATGCGGGTACTGGGGAAGCACGGAGACAGAGGGGCCGCTTCTCGGGCTTCAGCAGGAACAGAATGCACGGTGCCTCTGAGCTACTTGGCCAGCACTGCGACGAGGCAGAGCAGTCGTGAGGGATGGTGGTGTTTTGCACAGCACGGGGCTTGGCTTCCCAGATCAAGGCCAAGTGTCCACATGCTGCAGCCACTGAAAGAGCCGCTCGCCCCCCACGCAGCACTCCCTCCCTTGCGCCGGCTTCTGGGAGGTACAGAGACGTGCTGGAGAGAAGCCTGGATTTGTGACTGGAGCCCGCCAGCCCGGAGTCCGTTAAAGTATTTTCCAGCACGTGCTGAGAACATTCAAGCAACCATTCCAACAAAGAAGCTTCTACTCAGTTTTGGAGCTGGACCTGGGAGTCCGTGTTTGTTTATATTCCTTGTGTATGTAGGACACATAACACCCTTTCCCGCTTTGGAGACAAAGTGAGCCACTCTGCCACTAGACAGCTTTGGCCGGTCTCGGGTACCCACAGTTGACTAGCCTTTGGCAAAAGGCTTGCCTCAGTTTCTTTCTCGGGAAACTAGTTTTGTCATTGTATCATACACTGCTGCTTAACAGGACTTCAGTACGGCTGAAACATTTATCCTATTGCATGGTTTCTGTGGGTCCAGCGATCGGGGAGCAGCTTGCTGGATGGTCCTGGCTTGGGTGGCTCTTCGGGAGATGTGGTGCAGGGACTGCAGTCCTGGTTGGTCAGCACCCTAGGCCTTGACTGGGGCTGGAGGATCTGCTTCTGCGGTGGCTTCTCACATGGCTGGTGGCCAGGTCGGGCTGGTCATTTGCGGGAAGCCTCACATCCTCACCAGAGACCCAACCAACCGTAGGACTGCTCGGGGGTCTTCATAACATGGCAGCGGGTTTCCTCCAGAGGCATCCGAGCAAGAGGAGAAGCAGTCAGATCTTCTATGATCTAGCTTCTGAAGTCACACGGTATTCCGGTGTCTTGGCTGCTGGGTTACACGGCTGTTTTGGAAATATATGAGGTGTGAAGAGAGGAGCTGTTTTGACTTCATTTCCAATAGCCATGCTTTGGAGTGGGGCAAGAAACCACTGCAAGGTAGGGGCACCTCCCCTTCTTAGTCTGAAACTAGTTTCCCTGGAAATCCAGGTATTAGGGACAAATCCTACCCCTGCCCTTTTCTTTGCAGTCTGTTAATATTTGCTTTATATGTTTAGATGCCCCTGTGTTGGGTGCATAGATATTACAGAAATTTTTTTTTTTTTTAAAGATTTTATTTATTTGACAGAGGTAACAAGTAGGCAAAGAGGCAGGCAAAGAGAGAGGGGGAAGCAGGCTCCTGGCTGAGCAGAGAGCCCAATGTGGGGCTCCATTCCAGGACCCTGAGATCATGACCTGAGCCGAAGGCAGAGGCTTAACCCACTGAGCCACTCAGGCGCCCTGATAATTACAGAAATGTTTAGAAACATCATATCCTCTTGTTGGATTGGCCCCTTTACCATTATGTAATGTCCTGCTTTATTTATTAGCCTTTGTCTCAAAGTCCATTTTGTCTGATACATAGCTGCCCCTGCTTGCTTTTGGCTCCTTTCCACGGAATATCGAAATTTCTCATCCACTTTAGTTGTGTGTCTCCTTATCGCTGAAGTGAGTCCCTTGTCGGCACCGCATAGATGGGTCTTGTGTTTTTGTGATTGGAGAATTTAGGTCTTTTCCTTTTTTTTTTTTTTTAAGTAGGCTCCACGCTGGGTGTGGGGGTTCAACATGGGGGCTGGACTCACGACCCTGCGATCAAGAGTTGGACACTCCACGGACTGAGCCACCCAGTTCATTTACGTGTCATCATTGGTAGGTATGTACTTATTCCCATTTAAAAATTTATTATTTTTACTGCCATTTATCAATTATTTCATGGCTGTTTTATACCTCCTATTTCCTGCTTTCTCCCTTTGTAGCTTGGGACTTCCCTGAAGTGGCGTGTGTATCTACTACTGGCTTGTGTGTGGTGGTTAATATGAGGCTTACAGGTCGCTTCTGTCTCTACCAGTCTATGTCAGGTTGATGACTGAAGTTTGACCATGTTTTTACTACGTCTCCTTAATGTTCTTGATGTCACATTTTACATCTTTTGTCTTGTGTATCCCTTTATTATACTTCTTTGAACCTTACACTTCCTTTGAGATGAATCCACTACCTTTACTATATATTTATGTACCTTTTTGTACTTTCAAATATCTTGTGCCTAATTAGCACCCTTTTTGGCTTAAAATGTCCCTTTCACATTTCTGGTAAGGCCAGTGTAGTGGTGACGACCTCTTTTAGCTTTTGCTTGTCTGGGAAACTCCTCCTCCTTCGATTTTGAATAACTTTACTAGATAGAGTATTCTTGTTAGGAAGTTTTTCTCTTTTCAATCTATATACTGTCCTAGATGTCAGGAACAGAGTAATTCCGTTTCCTAACCAAGCTCACCACCAGGCAGTGTAGGCACACGGATATATAATGGAGGAGGGAAAATTCCTTCTTAGATCGGAGACAACAGTTTAATAGGAGGATGGACTTTGTGAACTTGGATAAATTTGGTTGAAGGAAAAAACCTATTCTGCAGAGGTCTTCCATCACAAAAAATACTAATTACAAGTATCCTTTGAATCTCTGCATCCTATCAGCAGCAGTCAGACCTGCAGGCTAAGATAATATATATTTTTTTAAGATTTATTTTAGAGGGGGGAAGGGCAGACGGAGGAGGAATGATTGTCCAGCAGATTTGCTGTATCGTGTGGAGCCCAGCGTGGGGCTCAATCTCATGACCCTGAGACTGTGACCTGAGCTGAAATCAAGTCGGATGCCTAACCGACTGAGCCACCCAGGCGCCCCAGGTTGACAGAGTACTTAGGGATCTCATTTCTCCTCGGCAGAAGGTGGGCATGGAAGTTTCCTCTGAAAGGTGCAGTCTGAGAGTAGTTATCTGTCTACTCTGTGGCAGTCTAGGAGCAGGCTCCCATGTCCCACATCTAACTCTCGTCTTCTGTGGGAATTCCTAGGCCATCCATGGAGGTCTCAGCCCACTGCTTTCATTTTGGGGACTCGGGTTCTCTGGTTGTCTGCTCTTCCCACAACAGACTTCGAGGTAAGCATATGACTGGCTTTTCCAGCCCCTTGCTAGTAGAGAAAGATAATGAAACAAAGACTAAGCTCTGTAGGGAATTTGGTTCTACAGGGCAGTGTAGAGTCTCAGTCGGAATAGGTGGGGGTAAGGCAGAAAAATGGACGGAGCACCAGGCTACCTCAGTGGGTGGAGCATGCAACTCTCACTTGGGTTTTGAGTTCGAGTCCCACGTTGGGTGGAGAGATTACTTAAAAAAAATTTTTTTTTTTTTAAGATTTGACAGAGATCACAAGTAGGCAGAGAGAGAGGGAGAAGCAGGCTCCCTGCTGAGCAGAGAGCCCAATGCAGAGCTCGATCTCAGGACCCTGAGATCATGACCTGAGCTGAAGGCAAAGGCTTTAACCCACTGAGCCACTCAGGTGCCCCTTAAATGAAAAATCTTAAAAGATTGATGTGGTAGAGTCTATACTTGGCCTTACTTTGTCTATGCACAGAAATGTTCTTTTCGTTGGATTTACCTTATGATACACTCAAGTTACTTTTTTGGAATTAACCTAAGCATTGGGAAAGTATATAGAAATACACTTCTGTTTGGATAATTTTTTTTTTTTTCAAGATTTTAATTAATCTCTCTTCGCAGTGTGGGGCTGAAACTCACCACCCCAAGATCAAGAGTCACATGCTTTACCCACTGAGCCAGTCAAGTGCCCTCTTTTTTTTTTTTGGTAGGGGATACCCGCAGAGTTGCCAGATCACTAACATTTTGTTTTTCTACCTGGTTTTCATAATTTGTAAGATACCAGGCAACCTCCTTAGGTCAGGATTCCTGACCGGTTTTGGTAAATAAAATTTGCCAAACATAAGCCCTCATACGAAGTACTGACTGCGCTCCAACGGCAGACATCTCTTGAACAAGTCTGTCAACCCCCATCTAAAGTCCTTTGTTTAGGGCACTACAGCACATGCATGGACATCAAGGGAAAGCACCTTGAAAGTTAAGCTTAGTTGTATCCAATTTAAAGTCTACCAGGATAGAAGACGTTTTCCTGCAAAGCTGTAAATGCATAAAGATTTATCATTTTTCTCCATGGTGTTCATTCAAGGCTCTGGGTCAGCAAGAGAGCATGTACAGAAGAGCTTTCCAGGTAAAGACGACAGCACCCGAGGAGGAAAGGCCCATTCTCCAGTCTTAGGTGAGTGACGAAAAGATTAACCGTCATCCAGAAAAAAAGAAAGCATCTTGTCAGAATTACTACTAGTGGACTAAAACAAAGGACACATTCCCACTAGAACAGAAATAAATTTTAATTTGTTGAAAAGTGCAGCAGTGAACAGGGTCTTTTGAAGGGCACTTTCTAAGTCAGGTGACTGAGATGACACAAAGCCAGGGCAGAGTAACTTCTAGGAACAGAGGACACAAACACAGGAATTCACAGAGGTCATGGGACCTAAGTGGTGGTCGAAGAACCCAAATATTCCCATCTAATTCACTGGTGGATCAATGGCTGAAGTAGCCTTTGCGTTTTCTTAATAAGGACCCTGGAATAGTCCATCTTCTGTTAAAGCACTAATCCTTAGACACCAAAGAAATTTAAGAACGTTTCTCACAGATCAAGGTATAACTTCTATGGCTACTGTATTTTGTCCAAACGCTTAGCATTGTGAATTAAAACGTCTTTGACAACAGTACCGTTGGTCAAATTTAAAGATACTCAAAGGGAGTTCTGCACTGGATATTTGAGGGGGAGTTTTGAATAGGAAATCTTGTAAGGCAAAAATCTCTGTTCGTTCCTGTGGCCTTGGGTCACTCCTAATGGTTATATAGTTTTCTCCTCTGAAGGGCACCAACCAGTCCAGGCCTGGCATTTGTAAAAGAAAATAATCAAAATCCAAATTCATAGTTAAGAAAGAAGCCCAGCCTCTTGCAGTGTGTTCCTTGAACATACAATCGTTCTGAAAAGTTCAATGCTAGACTATGAACTTGAGAGATTTTAGCATAGATCCAGAATGAAGCCAGTCTGAGAAAGTCAAATTGTAGGCCGTTCCCAAGTTAGGAGGAAATGCACCAAATACAGGAGGTACACAGAGTGGGCTTCCCATCCCCACCACCCGAACACAGTCCGCTGAGTGTCAGGAGCAGTGTGGCAGCAGACTTGGGTCACTCTTAGGACGTTACCTGCTCTCAGGAATCAGCATCATAAAACTGAGTAATAGGACATCACCATATAAGACCTGGTAAGAGTTGGGTTTTTATTCGGGAATGACTATGGTCAACTCTCAGTAAGGTAAAAGTTGGCTCCTGTTAAGAATCAAAGTGTAGAATAAAGCTGATACCCATAGTTAACACTGTAGTTTGCTTTTAATTACAAGATATTTAAACATTCACGGCAGAGGTGTTCATTCCACTTGCCAACTTCCCCTCTCCATACCGCCCGTTACTGGGATCGTCTGAGGTAAAGGAGCAAACCCGACGGCTAGTAACCAACATGGCTCCACCGCTGGAATTCTGACAGAAGTTGCCGACAGCCCTGTCTTACAAAGTGCTTAAAGCTCGACCCAAGACCTTAAATAAAGCTAAAATCACTATTGCCTGAGTCGAACAGGTTATAAACCCCGGCTCTCTTCCTCCTGCCCCCGCTGTTCCACCACAGATCAGCTTTCTCGTGAAGAAAACGACCGGAACCAGATTGGTCTTTGAGGCCAGAAACCTACTAGGGCAGGTGGTCTGTACGCTCAGGAGCCCCCAACCAACAAGGTCTGGCTTTGGTAGGGGAACAGTGCATGAGGCCCAAATTAGGCCAGACTCCAAACGCTCAGGCCGAATGTCTCTAAAAGGGAAGAAAGTAGGGGAAAGCAAGTTGGAACTCGGCATCACCTGCACGGGCTGAACAGAATGTCCACAAAATGTGGAGTCAACACTGGCCCCCGCCCTGCCACACCGGCACGTAGTCTACCCCAGCTGCAGCCCTTCAACCAACCCTTAGAAGTTCTCTCTGCGGAGATTCCCAAGCCACTTTTTCAGTTCTCAGAGGGGTAATTTTCAAAAGAAGACACATTTCCTCTTGTGGTTAGCATGTGCTTAGCAGCCCCCAGGAAGGAGAGAGCGATCACCTTTCAGAACTACCTGGAATTAGCCTTCACCAAAAACTTACTGTTCTCTTCCAGTGTGGCACCAGCCCAGGATGCAAAAGAAACGAAAACAACAAAAACTCAACAATAAAAAACAGTGCTTGGTTGACAGGTTTTGAATTTGTGACCTTATCACATTGTGATGGACATGATAATATATTTCTACTAATCTGGAAATGGTGGTACTTCTTGCTCTGATGGGTATTCAAGCCGTGATGTTGGCATTTGTGACAGTGAAGTGGCAGAGCTGTGAAACACCCCCACCCCCTCCCAAGTACCGCCAAATTCGGACTCTCACCACACGGGGAATAATCGGGAACTGGAACCCCAGGAAAGGGTATGGTGAGGACGAAGGCCTCAGGAGCATTCGTGATTAGCTGAACGAAGGGACCAGGGCCCGCCGGCCCTGACGGGAGGGCAGAGTTCACAGTTGAACACATTGCACAAGGCGGTCAGCTGATTGGGTTGCTTTTTCAAACGGGACTCAGAGCCAGTCCCGAAAGTCTTCCAGGCGTGGTCTTGAGGACTAGCTACAGGGACCTACTGCGGTCACTTCATCAAACGGAGGCGTGCGGGGACCCAGTGCAGAGGTCGCTACAGACGATGTTTTGAAAACCTTCGAGTCCTGACACTGCCATGATTACTGAACATGAGACGAGGATCAAACCTGTATCTGGGGAGGGGAAGAAAAAGGATGTCACATTAGCTCGAGTTAGCCACTGAGGACTTCACTCAGGATGTCCAGTGGAAAGGATGGCAGGAAGGAAGATGAAAGGAACAATCAAATCACCAGAAAGGAATCCAGTGGCAGCTCCAAGCCAAAAGGACCCTCAGGCTGCCTGTGCCTTCAAGGTTGGCGTGACTGCTACAGACGGCCCGGCAGAGCCCTCGCAGACCATGGACACTTACCCAGGGTCAAACACCCCCGGAGTGCGACAGGTTGGCCCCGAACAGGACTGTAACATCATGAGCCGGTAGTTCATTTTTCCTAAAAGCTCTGGGTCTATACTCTTAGCAATGTTCGTAATTTGGTCTGGATCTGCAGTCAGGTTATAGACTTCCACGAATACCTACAAGAATGAAAAGATGGGGGAAACATAAGAGCGAGCATTACAGTTGAAATATTCCCCGTGTGGGTGATTTCTAAGTGGGAAGGGAAGAGGTGGGTAAGGGCGGTGCCCAGGGGAGCGCCATCTGCTCCCCATGCCCTCAGGGAGCCCAGGGGTAAACGCGAGACCACGGAGCATGTTCTCAGGGCTAAAGGGCTTTCAGGATCATGGCCCATGTGGTAGAAATGGGCCTCCAGCACACCCTGTGCCTTTTGGCAGAGACAGGAGGACAGGTTTACTGTCTTTAATAATAAAAGCAGAGAACAGAATGCAGGACCCTCAAATAGCAAGGTCTCAGAAAGTAGACTCAGGAAAAAAAAAAGACTCAGTGCTAATATTGTTAAAGAAGTGAGATTTGACCTTTGAAGGTTTATTTTTGTGTTAGAATTAAGATTCAAATGAGAATAGATACGAAAGTACTGTAACCTGTGTTGTACAGATGCTATAATTTCCTGTTCTAAACAGCAGTTTGGGATATCCAACATCAACTGGGAAAGGACGCAATCCCATTATTTCTGACACTAGATAGATCTAATATCACTGTCCCCCCTCCCCCCAACTCTACTTTATTCTCTGAGGGACGGGCTAGAAGATGACAGGTAAGCATTACAGAGGAGGAGGAACAAGAACTCCTTCTGAATGATGCTCTCCTGCCTGCTGTCCAACGTGCTTCCGAGCCACGAGTGGTGAGCAAATCCATTTCTGAGAAACATAAAAGAGCATCGGCTCCACAGGACAAGATGGAGGCCGCGTGCTGATAAACAGTGGGAAAGCACGGGGGACTGCAGGGTGGGAGATCATTAGACGGTCCATACTGATCACTGGGGGCTAAAAGCCACCTTCTCACAAGGATGGCGCCTCCGGTTGTCTTCTGATGGCCCGCTGCTCGTCTCTTTGAGCAGCTCCAGACTGGGCTATTGTGGGGACAGAAGTTTCTGAACAAGCTGGGTGTCAGTAAGCTTTCTGGCAAATGTGCCAACTCCTTGTACCTCCATAGAAGTTGAGGTGTCTTACTCTGGCCCCAAACAGAGCAGGCAGGTAGCAATCTGAACAAGTGGACCGTGCCTTTAAAGCGGGTTTGAGTGGCGCTGGGAGTGCCGAAGGTCCCATCCAGAACGGGCACAGTTAGAATTCCACAAAGCCATACCGTACTTCTGTTTTTTTAGGACTAGAGACAGCAAACACACGTGAGTTGGGGAAGGGCAGTGGGGGAGGCAGAGAAAGTCCCAAGAAGACTCTGTGCTGAGTGTGGGGCCCAGTCTTAGGACCCTGAGATCACGACCTGGGCCAAAACAAGAGTCAAACACTGACTGAGCCTCCCAGGCGCCCCTCTATTTTCTTAACCGAAGGAAGCCTAAGTAGAAGTATAGATAAGAAACTTGTCTTCCTTAGGAAGCATCCTTGAAATTGTTCTTCTGCTACCCCGTCCAGCCAGCAGAGCACTGGCCCTAGGACCCAGGGAGTGGGGGAGGCAGAGGGCCTTCTTACCTCCTGGTCATCAAACTCACAATACTGTAAATCCCACTGCGCCGACAGGGTCCTCACACAGGCGTAGGTGTTATTGTAAGCGTCTTCACAGACACAGTCCGGGAAACATTGCTGTTGGGATATCCAGAAAGTTCAATCAGGAGAGTTCTGTAGCAACAAATACCCGTCGCCTACAGGCTCAAGCCAGACCTACCACTCGACAGAAATTAGGCAACTTTCCACAGAGAAGTAAATCAAAGATAGATGTGGGGCTTTACTTGTGGCTCACTTGATTAAGGAAGATGTTTGTGGTAGTTCTGCTTGTAGACTCTTGCCATGACTGTTTGCTAATCTCATGACAAGAATTCGTTGTAGTGAGCAACTGAAGAATGGGTGGGATGAATGGTAAGGAGACGAAATCCATCTCCTAGGAGTCACGTCTAAGGTCTATTAGGAACTGTCATCTTAACACGCTGGAGAAAAAGGCTAATGTGAGCTTTGTGGAATCAGCTGCAGGTAAATTATCTCATGTTTCCTTAACTTTTGGTTGGTGTTCACTATCCTTACACTGTGGTATCAGGCTTCTCTTTAGAATTGACTTTCCTATTTCCCATCATCCAACATGAGGCCAACACCGTTCCTACCACCAAGCAAGACACTTATGGGGTCACCACAGTTATATGTAATTGCCATCATATCTCTACTGAGGGCCACTGATAACCTCCCTCATAAACAATGGTACTGCTACTGGGAGGGGGAGGAAAACAAGAGGAGGAATGAATAAGAATATGGGTAAATACATGTGCTTGTTAGGAACACTGAAGAGTTCAAGGTGCATATTCTAACAATATGTCAGAAACATCATTTTTGGGATTACTAAATTTGCCTGGTCTACTAATTTTTACAGTCAAGTGACAAAGTCAAGTGAAAGAGGACTAAGACTCAGATTAAGGGGTTTTAATACTTGACACATCTAAACCAATGCCTTGCTGTGCTACTGGTAGGAAAATGGTCTAAGCCAACTCAAGCTCTTACTCACAGATACTCCAGGACTCAGCAAAGGACAGGTTGGGTCGGTGACATTACGGCCTTCTCCCTGATATTCCACTAAGACATCTGATCGCCAAGTCAGATTGCTGGCACCTTTCTGGAAGGAAGAGCAAAAGTGGTTTCTGTGAGGCGTATAGACTGTGGTAAGGATCACAAAGTTATATTCTGCTCAAGAGGAGGTGGGAGTCAAAGACTAATTGGAGTATACATTCGGTAGCTACAGAGAATGGCAAAACCTGATGAAGGCTTCTCAATATCATGTTTGGCATTTACAGAGCACTGTCAGATGATGGTCAGATGCTTTAAGCATTAATACTTCTGTGAAGCAGGTTGGGAATGGAAACTAAACTCTAAGAATTCTTCTAGGGGTCGGGGGCGGTGCAGTTGGCTGAATATCTAACTCAGGTCTGATCTTGGTCGTGGAATTGAGCCCTCTGTGTTGGGTTCTGTGTTCAGCGTGGAGTCCACTTGGGTTTCTCTCCTCTCTGCCTGCCCCGCCCCCCTAACACAACGTGCTCCCTCTAAAATAAAATCTCAAAATTCTTTTAAACCCATCTGATGAAGAAATTTGTAGCCAAATACACGCAAGGCCAAAAATTATATATTAAACATGGCTGGTGTGCTAAGTACTATAACAGGTTCTAAGTTCTTCTTGGTCGGAATGAAGATACCGTACGTGTAGGAACTCATTTATTCTTCACTGCACATTAGTGGAGTGAAAGGAAAGAAGCAACAGCATTTGAAATGGGAGAGTTTAAGACAGGCACACAAATGGTGAAAGAAGGCGGCTCAAGTGGTAAAAGGAAGGTTTGGATCAAGGACAATATAAGCACTGGAAGGAAGAACACCCGATAGTAAGGTTTCCTGAAGTCCAGCTTTTAGACAGGGTTGGAGAGACGGGGTGGTGATCAGACAGTAGGAAAAAAAGGTGCTTTACAGGTTCTGCAAAGAACAGGTGTTGGGAAGCAGTGGGAGTTTTTTCAACAGGGAAGGAACACAGTCAAGGCTGGGCTTTAGAAAAGTCATCCCAGTAGCAGAATCTAGAGACGGAGCAGAAAGATGGAGAACAGGGAGATCAGGTCAGAATGTGTCCTTAGGATGGGCTACAGCCTTACTAATCAGAGTCTGGTCTGTGGTGTTAAAAAGGAGACAGCAGGCTCAAGATGGAGTCACTGGCACTACACCCCACTACACCCCGCCTCAACGACCCAAGACTCAGTACCTAACCTCGGTGCAGTTTCCATTCTCCAAGAACGTAACTTTCGCCAGTCATCTTGAAACGACCTGGTTGGCACCAGTGAGGTAATCCGCCCCACAGGCCTTTCCATTACCCTTGGGAGGCTGACTTAGCTGAAACAATGCAATCTTTGCTAATAATTTCCATCACCGCCCCATTTCCACCTTAAACTTTTTTTCTTTTCTACAGCTCTACAGAGGCTACCTTCTGTCGTGGATGAGTTGCTGCCGAATTCGTGAATCACTGGATAAATCTTTAACAGACTGGACGGCAGTGCCAGGAGCTGAATCACACTTTCCGACAGCACGCCGGGGCACTGAGAACCACTGGTGCGATACTTGCAAACCTTTTTTTTTTTTTTTTGGCAGGCTCCATGCCCCGTTTGAGGCTTGAACTCATGACCCTAATATCAAGACCCAGGCTGAGATCAAGAATCAGATGCTTAACCAACTGAGCCACCCAGGTGCCCTCTCACAAACCCATTTTTGAGTTAATGGTCCTTTCACCATTTCTGAGACGGTGGGTTCTGAGTTGTGATCCTAGTCTAACTGGCTTTCCAGTCCAGGACTTACCTGGTCACCTTCAGTTGGTCTAATGTTTCATTCAGAACCTGGTTCAAGTTGCAGTCCCTCACTTATTTGGAACCTCTTTCCAGTCCACGGTCCCAATTTGCTGGGAATTGCTGGTGTCCACACAGCCTTCTCTTGGCCAGTCCCCAGTAAACCTTTCTTAGTTAATACTGGTATCTTAAGGTACATATTTAGTCATCTTTTGTGTACATAAAAGCTATTGCTAATGAGGATTTTGGAAGCCAAAAAGCCACAAAAATTGGTGGACATGAGTATCTTACAGTGCCTGTCGTCCCCAAGATGACTCCCATGATAGGATAAACTCGTCATGGGAGGGGTTTCATGGACAGTTGGTCATCCACCAACTTTAAAAAAAAAAAAAAAAAGAAATTTTCTTAAAGATTTTATTTATTTGACAGCGAGAAACACAGCCAGAGAGGGAACACAAGCAGAGGGAATGGTAGCGGGAGAAGCAGGCTTCCCGCGGAGCAGGGAGCCCGATGCGGGGCTCGATCCCAGGACTCTGGGATCTGACCTGGGCCGAAGGCAGACACTTAACGACTGAGCCACCCAGGCGCCCCCTTTAAGAAAATTTCTATGCAACAGGGTACACTGTAAAACACTGACCCCCAACCCAGTGGCCCTGGGTTTTTAAATACCCTTTTAGGTACTTAGATTGGCTCTGAGAAATCCAAAGTCTTATCTAATTAAAACCCCAAACTCTAAAAAGTCAAGTGCACAACCTTCTAGCATACTCACATACTCTGTATCTAAAAACTGGTTCCTGGGGTGCCTGGGCGGCTCAGTTGTTAGACGTCTGCCTTTGGCTTGGGTCGTGATCCCAGGGTCCTGGGATCGAGCCCCTCGTTGGACTCCCTGCTCAGCGGGAACCCTGCTTCTCCCTCTCCCACTCCCCCTGCTTGTATTCCTCTGTCAAATAAATAAATAAAATAAAATCTTAAAAAAACAAAAAAACCCTATTGTTCCTGAAGTTACAAATATCTACAAAAAGGACAAAATCTTATTAAAAACAGCCTAGAATTAAAATGAGCCTTAATGGGGACAAGTAGACAAGATCGCTCATTTAGGAAACATTCTATTCTTGACCCTGCCACAGCTCAGACAGCACTAGAACCTTTCCCAAGTGACCTCTTGCTGTGCCACACAGGGGGAGGCCCTGTCTGGCTCTGCTCCCTGTTCTCCCCCTTCCCCCCATGAAGGCACCTGCCGGGGGTGGGAGGCAGCCCTGCACATGAGAGTGCCTGCATCAGCTGGACTTCGCAGCCAGCAGCACCGGAAAGCTGCCCTGCACGCCAAGGAGTCACACCAACCGCAACCCGCACCGGACAGCCCCGGGGCACATGGCTTGGGTGACCTGGGGAGTTTGCACTACTTGGTTCCCAGAGGATACCTTTGGCATAAAGCCACTTCTTCAAGCCCGAGATGTAACTGATCCACTTAATATGTAGAAACAAATATATTTAAACTGAAATGAGACAAAATAAACAAAAAAACAAGACAAAACCTTAAAAAAAAAAAAGAAAACTGGAAGAAACGTGTAGAACGTGAAGAAACGTGCTAAGAGCAAGATGCTATTAACCAACTAACAAGTCAATAAAGAAGAGAAGAAAAACTATCTTGAGACAAATGCAAATGGAAGCACAACGTTCAAAATGTAGAAGACATAGCAAAAAACAATTTTAAGGAGGCTTAGGGACGCCTAGGTGGTTCAGTCAGTTAAGTGTCTGTTTTTGGCTCAGGTCATGATCCCAGGGTCCTGGGATGGAGCCTTGAATCAGGCTCCTTGCCCAGCAGGCAGTCTACTTCCCTCACCCACCGCTGCTACCTCCCTGCTCACTGCTTGCTGTCTCAAATAAATAAATCTTCAAATAAGAAAAAAAAAAGTTTATAGTGATACAAGCCCACCTCAGGAAACAAGAAAAATCTCAATCTAACCTTACACCTAAAGAAACTAAAAAATGAACAAAGCCCAAAGTCAGTAGAATAAAAGAAATAAAAAGATCAGAGCACAAATAAATGAAATTGAGACTAAAAAACAATAGAAAAGATGAGTGAAACTAAAAGCTGGTTCTTTGGGGCACCTGGGTGGCTCAGTTGGTTAAGGGTCTGCCTTTGCCTCAGGTCATGATCTCAGGGTCCTGGGACTGAATCACATGTCGGGCTCCCTGCTCAGCGGGCAGTCTGCTTTCCCTCTCCCTCTGCCTACTTGTGCTTGCTCATTCTCTATCAAATAAATAAATAAAATCTTTAAAGAAAATCTGGTTCTTTGGAAGGATAAAATTGATAAATGTTTAGTCAGCCTTATCAAGAAAAAAAGAGGGTCCAAATCATAAGTGAAAGAGAAAGTTACACCAAAAGGGACAACTTACAAGAAATGGATAAATCCCTAGGAACATACAATTTTCTAAAACTGAATCAAGAAGCAGAAAATCTAAACAGACCAATTACTAGTAATGAAACTGAATCAGTAATCAAAAAACTCCCACCAAACAAAAGTGCAAGACCAGACGGCTTCACAGATGAATTCAAGCCAATATTTAAAGAAGAATTAATACATATCCCTCTCAAAGTATTCAAAAAATCAGAGAAAGGAATGCTTCCAAATTTCTCATTCTAGAAGGCTGGCATTACCTGGATACACCAAAACCACACAAAGATACCATACATACAAATTATAGGCCAATATAATGAACACAGATGCAAAAATCCTCAACAAAATTATCAGTACACTGAACTAAGCAACACAATAAACAAGATCATACACCATGATCAAGTAAGATTTATTCCATGAATGCAAAGATGCAAATCAACACGATCTACTACATTAACAAAGAGAAAAATCAGGGGCACCTGGGTGGCTCAGTTGGTTAAGTGTCTGCCTTCGGCTCAGGTCATGATCTTGGGGTCCTAGGATCGAGTCCCGCATCAGGCTCCCTGCTCAGCAGGGAGTCTGCTTCTCCTTTTCCCCTTTACCCCTCCCCACCATGCTCATCCTCTCTTTCAAATAAATAAAATCTTTAAAAAAAGATAAAAATCCGGTGATCTCAGTAAATGTGGAAAAAGCATTTGATAAAATTCACATTCATTTATAATAAAAACTTAAAGTGGGTATTTAGGGAACACTCTTCAACATAATAAAGGCCATGTATGACAAAACCACTAACATCTACTAGTAACAAAACTAACATCAACAAAACCAGCTAACATCATAGTCAATGGTGATAAGCTCAAAACTTTTCTCCTAAGACCAGGACCAAGACTAGGATGCCTACTTTTGCCACTTCTATTCAACAAAGGATTGGGAGTCCTAGTCACATCAGACAAGCAAAAGAAATAAAAGGCATCCAAATCAGAAGAGAAGTAAAACTCACTATTTGTAGGCAACAGGGTACTATATACAGAAAACTCTATAAAGACTCCACCAAGAAAGTATTAGAATAAATGAATTCAGTAAAACTGCCAGATACAAAATTAATATACATTACCTGGTTGTCTTTTTATACAATAATAATCTACTATGAGAAAGAGAATGTACTATGTACAACTACGGCAAAAAGAATATCTAGGAATAAATTTAACCAAGGAAGTGAAAGACCTGTGCTCTGAAAACTGTAAGACAATGATGAAAGAAATCGCAGATGACACAAATAAATGGAAAGATACCATGCTTATGAAACTGGAAGATTTAATACTGTTAAAATGTCCATACTACCCAAAGGAATCCACAGATTCAATACAGTCCCTACTGGCACAAAAGCAGACACACAGATCAATGGCATAGGAAGTGAGAGTCCAGAAACAAACCCGTGCTTATATGGTCAATTAATGTTTGATAAAGGAGGCAAGAATATACAATTGAGAAAAGATGGTCTTTTTAAAAAGACTTATTTATTTTAGAGAGTGAGCGAGCAGAGGAGGGACGGAGAGAGAGGGAGAGAGAAAATTCTCAAGCAGATGCCACACTGAGCAAAGAGCCCAACATGGGGCCCAACCCCACAACCCCCGACACCACCACCTGAGCCAAAACCAAGAGTCAGACGCTCAACCGACAGTGCCACCCACGTGCCCCAAGGTGGTCTCTTTAATAAATGGTCTAGGAGAAGTGGACAGCTATATGCCAAAGAATGAAACTGGAGCACTGTTTTACACCATATTAAAAAATAAGCTCAAAATTGATCAAAGACTCACATGTTAAACCAGAAGCCATAAAACTCGTACAAGAAAAGAGGAGTTATGTTTTTGGACCTATCTTGTCAGGCAAAGGGCAACAAGGCAAAAATAAACAAGTGGGACTACATTAAACTAAAAAGCTTTTGCACAGTGAAAGAAAACAACAAAATGAAAAGACAACTTACTAAATGAGAGATGTTTGCAAATGATAAAACTGGAAAAAGGTCAATGTCCAAAATAGAGAACTCACACAACTCAGTATTTTTAAAAGTCCAATTAAAAAGTGGGTAAGGACCTAAACAGACATTTCTGCAAAGACGACATATAGATGGCCAAGTGAAAGATGCTCACATCATCAGGAAATTCAATTGAAAACCACAATGAGATCACTACACACTTGTCAGAATGGCTAGTGTTCAAAAGACAAGAAATAACAAGTGTTGGCGAGGATGTATAGAACTTCCATGCACTGTTGATGGGAATGCAAAATGGTGCAGCTACTATGGAAAACAGTATGGAGGTTCCTCAAAAGTTAAAAGACAGAACTACTCTATGATCCAGTAATCCCACTATAGGGTATTTATGTGAAGAAAATGAAAAGACCAATTTGAAAAGATGTATGCACCCCTACACGCACTGCAGTATTTACAAGAACAAAGACATGAAAGCAATCTAAGTGTTTACTGATAAATAAATGGATAAAGAAACTGGTATATATATATAATGGACTACTACTCAGCCATAAAACAGAATGAAATCTTACCATCTGAGACAACATGGGTGGACCTAGAGGGTATTATGCTAAGTGAAATAAGTCAGTGAAGGACAAATGCCATTATTTCACTTATATGTAGAACCTAAAAAAAAACCCAAATGAACAAAACAGAAATAGACTCATAGATACGGAGAACAATCTGGTGGTTGTCAGAGGGGAGTATCCTGAGGGGGTGGGCAAAAACAAACTACCAGTTAAGACAGAGAGATGCAGGAGCGTCTGGGTGGCTCAGTCATTAAGCGTCTGCCTTCGGCCCAGGTCAGATCCCAGGGGCCTGGGATCGAGCCCCACATCGGGCTCTCTGCTCTGCGGGAAGCCTGCTTCTCCCGCTACCATTCCCTCTGCTTGTGTTCCCTCTCTCGCTGTGTTTCTGTCAAATAAATAAAATCTTAAAAAAAATAAAAATAAAAAATAAAATACTATAAAAAAAAAAAAGACAGATGCAATGTACAACACAGGGAATACATATGTTAATAATGTAGTAACTTTGTATGGTGACAGAGGGTAGCCAGATGAACTGTGGTGATCACTTTGTATTGTATATAAATGTTGAACACTGTTGTACACCTGAAACTAATATTGTACATCAACTATACTTCAGTTAAAAAAAGAGAAAAATGTACTTGAAAGTAGGAGTTCCTGAATTAAAAGGAAAGTATGGGATACCTATTTTTAATTGGTATGCAGAGGTTTCTAAAAGGCTTCAATATTCCAAAATAGCTTCACTAAAAGATTCATTTCAAAAGACCAAGGAAAAATTAAAGACACAGAGGTACCTAAAATAATAGACAATTATCTGTCTCCTATAATTTGTCTCCAAATTATTTTGACTCCTATGATCATCTCTGTCCTCCTTTATGAGAGTACTTATGTTTTACTTTTTTTTTTTTTTTAAGATTTTATTTATTTATTTGACAGAGAGAGAAAAAGAGATCACAAGTAGGCAGAGAGGCAGACAGAGAGGGAGGAGGAAGCAGGCTCCTCACTGAGCAGCCTGATGTGGGGCTCGATCTCAGGACCCTGAGATCATGACCTGAGCCGAAGGCAGAGGCTTTAACCCACTGAGCCACCCAGGCGCCCCTAACTTTTTTTTTTAATAGTATTTTTTTTTTTAAAGATTTT
>CM053611.1:65063479-65129175 GCA_028646535.1 Procyon lotor
CCACCCAACCGAGCCACCCAGGTGTCCCCCCCCCCCCTTTTTTTTTTAAGGATTTTATTTCTTTGACAGAGAGAACACAAGCAGGGGGAGCAGGAGAGGGAGGAGGAAACTCCCTGGTGAGGCCTGATCCGAGAGCCCGGGATCATGACCTGAGCCGAAGGCAGACACTTAACCAACTGAACCAGCCAGGAGCCCCATGTTTTATTCATTCTGTCAGAACTGCCTTTCCACTCTGAAGAGACTATTAAACTGTTACCTTTAAAAATAAAATCACCTGAGGTTGCAAGGGACCCTTCTCAGATCTCTTTCACTCCCTGGTCAAAGACTGAACGAAGGGCCACAGCATCTCTGTGGACTTCAACAGCCAGTATCAATTTCTTTTACGGGGAACAATCTATACCTGGCCAGTCAGGCCTCAAGGATTCATCACGGTCCCTTATCATCCCCATGTACTCCACCAAGGTTTCATTACCCTCCAGTCCCCTGGGAAATCAATCCTTCTACAATATACAGCCCATCTCTTTCTATGCTCAGTTACCAAAGGGGTCTACAAAGGATTCAATTTACTTGCTGTAGCAGTTCGCTGAAAAGGGACATAAAGTCTCTGAGGAAAAATCTAGACACTGTTGATTACCCCGGTCATAATTAAGCACTAAAGGAATTCAACTATTTCGAAAAAGGATAAAGCTGAGCACAGTTCTGTGGCTTTCTAACCTAGCTGGCTATCATACACTATGGGTTTCTAATTTTTCTCTGTTGGCTTCCCCACTCTATGAATTTACTAATATTTTAGGCCCTGAACCCCTTGCATGGGAAGATAAACGTGAGCAGGCCTTTGTAAGACAAAAATAAGCACTAGAAGGTTCACCTGCCCTAGAGTTACCAAACCCAACCCTTTCACCTCACCTGTGCAGGAAAGAAATAACCAAGCAGTGGAAATACTCCTGTGAGAATATGGCAATGAACACAGGCCTGTTACTGCCTGGTGCGGCATAAAACTGGATTCCCCTGCTACAGCCTGTTCCAGCCCCCGGAAGGCTGCAGGTGGAGGAGAAGCCTCAGTGAATTTAATTTTAGGAACCGGCACCTCTCTGTAAACTCCAAACACAGCTTAAAGTCTCCTCAATTCAGAACTGACCCAACACTTCTGCAAACAGACTAACCTCCTGGGAGCTTTCTGCTCCTGCCGCCTCATCTGCATCTAAATGTCTGACCCATCAGATCTCCAATCTTGGATAAATGAAATTTGTTCCCACAGGCCTCAAACCTCCTCCTTCTGGCCCCTTTCAACAACTGCAACAGTATGGGTTATCCATATGTTCTTGTATGCATGCCTTCCAGATAGGCTGAAGGCTTTCCCTGCTGCAAGGCTGATGCCCTTACATAGCAAAGAGAGGGTTAGAAAACATGTTTTCCACTTGCGGTATACTTTTTTTTTTTTTTTTTTAAGATTTTATTTATTTAATTGACAGAGAAAGAGATCACAAGTAGGCAGAGGCGGGCAGAGAAAGGGAAGCAGGCTCCCTGCTGAGCAAAGAGCCTGATGTGGGGCTAGATCCCAGGACCCTGAGACCAGGACCTGAGCCAAAGGCAGAGGCTTAACCCACTGAGCCACCCAGGCGCCCGTGCGGTATACCTTCTATAATCTCCAGTGACTGAGGCACCCACCTCACCGGGCAAATCACACAAGCCTTAACGAAAGCCTTGCAAACCTCTTGAAATGATCACTATGCCGATCATCCTTGATTCTATCAGACAAGGTTGACAGAACTAATGGGATCCTCAAATTCTAAACTTGCTGAAACAGCTGTACTCCTTAGACCTAAGGTGTTAACGTTGCCTCTGGCCTTGCTGACTATTCAGCTTGCTGACTTTTCAGTCAGCCTTGCTGACTATTCCCAGCCCCCTCTGGGAAACCTGAACTCACTCCATGTGAGAGAGTCACCGGCAGACCAAGGTCTATTGGTAGACAGCTTTCTGCCGGTCCCTTGTTGTTTCAAGCCGGTCTGACCAGCTATTGTGGGTCTCTAATGTCTTATGCTAAAGCTCAGTGAAGCTTTCCTGGCTCCCGATTCAAAGGATCCTGCTAGTCACCGTCTAGAGCCTGGTGACTGAGTAGTCTGGAAACATCATAAGAAAGTAGCCTTCGAACATACTGACAGGACTTTACCAAGTGGCTCCTGACCACTGACACTGCTGCAAAACTAGAAGGCATTGAGCCTTGGGCATACACCTCACAGCTAACGAAGGCTCCACCTGACATCTGGTCCCATCCAGGTATCAGAAACCTCCAAATCAAATTGATGAGGCCAAGAAGCAGGTGACTTCAAAGTAGACTGCTTCCCCCTAGATCAAGACTTCACACTTTAACTGAACATGAACACTTTTTTCCTTCTCCCTCTTTCCTCCACTCTGGTCTTGGCCTGGAAAGGTAATACCCTCGATCTGTTATCTCCCGGGCCAGTACTAAGGAAGGTAACCTTTCAGACTGCTGGATTTGTCATCAAAGAGTCTGATCTATCCAAAAGGCTAGAGATCCCCTGGTCTTCCCTGTGACCAATTTCTCTTCTCTTCCCAATCCCTACAATGTTACTACCTGCCCCCACCCCTCCTTTAAAAAGCTTTTTTACCCAGTTCAACTCCTATGGCTAGAACATCCTGTGCCTTTTTACCTTTCTCCATTTAGAACTGCTATGTGCCAAATCAGACACAAGTATCTATGTAAATCTTGGCACACCTGCACCCCCATGCACTCATGATTGTGTAGGTCAGACCCGTCCCTTTTCACTCAAAGATATCACCAGTAGCACACATCTTTGCAAGGCATTTAGAACGACCCTATTTTAAGTTAGGAGATTTGCTTCCCATCTGTGCTGAAAACGTGACCCCTGGCTTGAAGAGGTAAATGCAGCAAACTGTGAATGAATCCGTTAATCTGACCACTTTAATGGAGATGGTCTGCACCCTGACACGGTTTGTCTTTGTCTGTGGTTAGCACTCTCCTTGGGCCCATGAATGCCTAGCTTGCTGGCACACAGCTGGGCAATGCCTTAGGTTATCTAGCTGTGCCTCTAATTTTCCACAATGAACTATGATACCTCCCTGGTTGACTCCCTTGGATTTATACATCAAGTCAGAAAGAAATTATTAGGAGACATTCATGACTCAGGAATAACCTCTTTTTGCAGGGGCATACTTCTCTGGTTCTCAGTAAATACAAATTAGAATATAATTAGAAACCTTAACTCAAAAAAATTGCAGAATCCACTGCTAAGACAAGAGCTTTCCAACAAAGATCCTTAGAAACTGGTCAAAGTTGTTCTTGTTAATAGAACAGCCCTTGATTATATTTTGCGTGAGCACAGAGGTGTCTGAGCTATGGCCAACATCAACTGCTGTTGTGGATTAACACTTCTGGGGAAGGTGAAACTCAGTTGTATAAGATTACTGAACAACCCACTTAGCTCAGAAAGGTGACTCCTTCAGTGGGGTCTTTCGGTGACTGTTTTTGATTGGTCTGGGTCCTGGGGACTCTAAACACTGGAATTATCCTGTTCACAATAATAATAAACTTTCCTGGGGTTCTCTCAAAAGCTTTAAATGTGTGTTCACAGCCACTAAGCATCAAGCAAATGACCTCCCTCAAGACTGGAATGTCAAAAAGGAATGAAGAGAATGACGGACTTAAAGATTTTGAACCTGAAGTCGTGGCTTGTGAATATCACAGAAATTAAGCAAAGGACGTCATGATCTACGAATACCACAAAAAGGATGGACAAAAGCTGCAAGAATTATAGAGCAGAAGCTGAGAGTAATATTAATGCCTTAAATTCTTTTAGCAGCTCTCAGTTAAGCTGACAGTCTGATCAAAAGGGGTATATAAACTGTTAAAGAGACAACAGGACAAAAATGGGAGTCACTTGTGCTAAACCTCATGCCAGCAAACCAAGACTTAATACCTAATCTAATTATAGTTTCAACATCCCCCCCCCCCCAACCCCGTCATATCCCTCCCACCTACTTAACTTTAATCAGTCAATCTGGATTATCTGGTCAGTACTAGTGAGGTAATCCTCCCACTGGGCCCTTCCATTCCACTTAGGAGGGCGACCCTGCCTGAAACAATGCATTCTTTGCTAGTACTTTTTTTCTGCCCTCTTTCTGCCTTTAAGATTTTTATTTATCTACTTGAGACAGAGAGACAAAGTGAGAGACAAAATGAGAGGGGAGAAGGTGAGAGGGAGAACCAGACTCCCCAAGGAGATGGGAACACGATGCAGGACTCGATCCCAGGACTCTGGGATCATGACCTGAGCCGAAGGCAGTCGCTTAACCAACTGAGCCACCCAGGCGTCCCCTTTCTTCCTTTAAAACCTTTCGTTTTTTAGTTTGGCAGAGCTCTTTTCTATTACCAGACAAGATGCTGCCCAAATAATCACTGAATGAAGTCAATCTGATCTTTTAACGTACTCAGTTGGATTTTTTTTTTTAAAGATTTTATTTGACAGAGAGATCACAAGCAGGCAGAGAGACAGGCAGAGAGAGAGGGGGAAGCAGGCTCCCCGCTGAGCAGAGAGCATGATGCAGGACTTGATCCCAGGACCCTGAGATCACGACCCTAGCTGAAGGCAGAGGCTTTAACCCACTGAGCCACCCAGGCGCCCCTCAGCTGGATTTTTTTTAAAGATTTTATTTATTTATTTTGACACAGGGAGAGAGATCACAAGTAGGCAGAAGGAGAGGGGGAAGCAGGCTCCCTGCTGAGCAGAGAGCCCGATGTGGGGGCTCGATCCCAAGACCCTGAGATCCCGACCTGAGCCAAAGGCAGAGGCTTTAACCCTCTGAGCCATTCAGGCGCCCCCTCAGTTGGATTTTTAACAAGAGTCTACCAGCAATACCTGGGAGCTTGTTAGAAATGCACAATCTCAGGCTCTACTCTATCCTTAATGAGCCACAGACTGCATTTTAATAAGATCCACTGGTGATTCATACGCACAGTAAAATGTGGGAAGCACCTCTGAAACAGTGGTTCTCGAGGTGCTCCCCCAGCAGCATTACCATCATGGGAGTACTTACTGCAAGGGGTGGGAAACCTCTTGGGTTGAAAAAGGGTCGTTCGAAGCCCCCATGAATGCTAGCTAGTCTGAGAGCTGCTGCACTAAGGACGTAAGTGGACCCACATAACCTGATGTGCATAGTGGGAATGAGGGACAGCCTGTGCAAGGCCTTGGAATGCCATAGCTGCCTGGAAAGGGGGATGCAGAGACCAGCTGGATTTCCTAACCAACTAATTTATAATAAACCCTAAACAATCCCTTGCAGGTCAAGGGCGCAGAAATCTAAGTTACAGGAGTACCACTCGCTCTGCCAATTCTGGGCCACAGAAGCAGAGACTCAGGGGAATAGCTTATCTGTCTGGATCAGTGGTCCCAAAATTTGTTACATAATAAAATCACTAGGGGAGCTTTAAAAATCCCAAGGGCCAGGTTATACCCCGCGTCAATCAACATGGTCAGGAAGGCTCATTAAACATTTTCTGTCAAAGGCCGGACAGTAAATATTTAGGGTCTATGGATACATAGTATCTGCTCCAACTACTCGATTTTGCTTTTGTGCCAGGAAAGTAGGCCTGGCCATATATACACGGAAGGGTGTGACTGTAGTCTAAGAGAACACTGCTTACGGAAATGGGGGTGGGCTAAATTTGGCCCACAGAGGTTTGCCAGCCTCTGGTCTCTAGCAGCACTATCCAGAACTTCCTGACTGAAATGTTCTGTGTGTGTGCTATTAAATACAATGGCTTCTGGGCACCTGGGTGGCTCTGTTGGGTAAGTAACTGCCTTCGGCTCAGGTCATGATCCCCGAGTCTTGGAATCAAGCCCCCCACATCGGGCTCCCTGCTCAGCGGGGAGTCTGCTTCTCCCTCTGCCTCTGCCCCTCACCCCACTTGTGCGCATTTCTCTCTCTCAAATAAATTAACAAAAAACCAAAAACACAATGGCATCTGACCACTGGATAGGTCGCTAGGGACACGGAGGAACTGAATTTTCCATTTTATTCCAGTTTACATAACTAGCTACACGTGGCTGGCAGCTAGTCAGGGCAGAACTAGAGCTATAACTGCTCTGCCACCATGACACGCCAGTCATTTCACTAGAGCACCTTCTAGAACAAAACAGGAACAAGGAAAAGAGCAGAGTCCCAGTGGCAACTTCCACAACCGTGCAGAGAAATTAAGTACTGTCGACCCTCAAACACCACAGGGGTTACGGACACCGGCACGCTATGTGGTTGAAAATCCAAGTAGAACTTTTAAGTCTCCAAAAGTTTAATTACTGCCAGCCTCCCGCTGACTGCAACCCTTACTGACAACATGCCAACTAACACACGTTTTGTGTATGTATTACACACTGTGTCCCTAACAATGTAAGCCAGAGAAAAGAAAATACTGAAAAAAATCACGAGGGAGAGAAAATATATTTACAGCACTGTATTTCTCACACTGTTTGTCATCTGTTTACAAGGTGATCTGTCCTTCCTCCCTACGTTCATACCATCTTACATGATACACACACTGTACATCTTATATGTATTACTAACTCTAGACATCAAAAATGAAAAAACACTGAAAAAGAAATTCATGTTTGTTTACGGGTATAATGATTCACACGCTGGTAGCGAAGCAGCAGCAACAGGATTGCTTTATGGTAACCTAGTATGGCTGACACAGCGGCTTCGTGGTAGCCCAGCTTAATGAATGAATCGTTATACAATTTCTAGGGCAAAAAAAAAATTTAAGACAGCGGTATGTCATATTCATAACACAGCAGAGAGAACACTGTTACAGTAAAAAAAAAACTCTTACCGGTGAGGACAGGCTGATACTGTTTCTCCAATTATGAGGGAGTTAAGGTATTTGTAATACCTTAATACAAGATAAAAAGGTATTTTGCAATACCATTCACCATAGTGCATGGTAACGTAATTCTTTGAAAGCAAAAACAGTAAGCCAACTAGCTCACGTTATTGTACCACTCACCTCATGCCTCGGTAAGGACAGGCTACCCACTTGCATCCAAGTCTTGAGCAGTGTTCTACACGGTGAATACTCAGGCGATGCTGCTGCTGATATAGTTTTTGCCGTACAGTTACTAGATTTTTGCACAAAGACACAAACCTACACAATGTAAATTTATTAACTGTATGGCGTGCTGACTGTTCACTATTAAGTGGTCCATCATAAACGTCTTCATCCTCGTCATCTTCTTGTTGAATAGGCTGAGGAGGAGGAACGGGAGGGGCTGGTCTTGCTGTTTCAGTGATGGCAGAAGTGGAAGGGGAGGCAGGCACACTCAGTGTAACTTTTACAAAATACAAAATTTTTGTCTTTTTTGCCTTTTCATTCCTAGAAAAATGTTTCCGTATGGTACGAATCCTTCTTCCATTGTATGATTTAGCTTCAGTGCCTGTATCATAGAAGGGTCCGTGTCATTAAAGTCAAAAGCAGTCTTGAATAATCAAAAGGCTTCTGTCAAATTGTCTGATATCTATTCTACAATATTCAGATCTTGAAACCCTTCGACACTCCCCTCCCCGCTTTTCACCATATCTATAATCTCTTTCACAGTTTCCTCTCTTGTAAATCTTGTGAAGTTAGGCACATCTGGACACACTTTTCCCCAGCAGGAATTTACTGTTTTGGTCATGATGGCTTTTCCTATAACAACTTCTTCAATGGTATAATCTTTCCAGACTTTCATGATACTCCATCAGGGTTCTCTTCCGTAGTGTTGACAATCCTTTCCATAGAGTAACTGTGTGTGATGAGCCTTAAAGGTCTTTATGAATGATCCCTCATCTAGAAACTGAATTAGAGACCCTGTGTTTGTGGGCAAGGAGACCACTTTGATGCCTTCAGTGTTTAATTCCTGGGGTTCTGGGTGGCCATCCTCATTGTCCAATATGAAAAGAACTTTAAAAGGCAGTCCCTTATTCACAAGGCACTTTCTCCTGACTTCAGGGAACAAGACACTGATGGAACCAATCCAGAAAAAGGGTCCTCACTGTCCAGGTCTTCTTATACAACCAAAAAACTGGGTAACTGGTATGTATTCTTTCCCTTCAAGGTTCAGGAGTCCTGATCCAACTGCATTTTGCACAAAACAGTAGGAGTTAGCCTACAGCTTCCTGCTTAAATCTTGAGTGTTTGCTTCTCTTCCTTACTAATAAATGTCCTTTGTGGCATTTTTCTCCATAATAGAGAATTTCTATCTGTACTAAAAACCTGTTCAGATAGATATTCTCAATGATTTTTAAGATCTTATTTGAGAAAGAGAGCATGAGCGGGGGAGGGGGGGATGTGGAGGGTGTGGGTGGGGAAGGGCAGAGGGAAAGGGAGAAACAGACTCTCTGCTAAGCAGGGAGCCTGATGTGGGGCTTGATCCCAAGAACCTGAGATCATGACCTGAGTTAAAGGCAGACACTTAACCCGACTGAGCCACCCAGGGGCTCCTCAATGATTTTCTTAAAAGTCATCTGGGAACTGGTCTATTGCCTCTTGGTCAACAGAAGCTACTTCTACTGTTACATTGACATTTTTTAAGCTAAATCTTTTTCTAAAATTATCAAACCATCCTTTTTGGCATTAAGTTCTCTAGCTTTAGATCCTTCATCTTCCTTTTGCTTTCAGTTGTCATATAATGACTTTGCTTTTTTAAATCATATTAGTTCTATAGGTATGCCTTTGTTATAGCAATCCTGCACCTACACAAAGTTACATTTTTAATACAAGATAAAAAGGTATTTTGCAAAAAGTTTAAGGTTTTCATGCCTGTTGGCATAGCTGCAGTGATGGCTTCATGAATTTCCTTCTTTTTTCCACAGTGGTCTTTATGCTGGATAAATTTATCTTGAAATGGTGGGCAACCAGAGCTGTAGACTTCAATCTATGGTACATATCAAGCAATTCCTTTTTCTTATGTTGTAACTTTTCTCAGTTTCTTGGAAGCATTTCTGGCATCCCTTGTGGCACTTCGCATGGGTCCCATGGTGTTATTCAAGGTTTATGGTATTGCATGAAACACATTGAAAAATACACGATAATTGGAAGAGATCACTTTTTATGACAATACCCACTTTACTGGAGAGACAAGCTGTTCATGCAGAGATGATTAGCATCACATGGCATTTTAAGTAGATACATCACTTAAGCTCCCTGTAACAGCAACTGGAGGCGGCTAGGAAATTATACGGTAATACAGTATGTACCCAATTTTATGCAGTTATAATTTAATACTACATTGTTGTATTTCTCTCGACTAAATGGTGCCATGTATATTCTGAGTAAGTTTTGATAAAGTTTAACTTTTTACAACAGATGTGTATACATTTTATGGTAGTAAATAAAATAATATCTATATATATTTTATGCATTTATGACATACCTAGTTTTTTCTTTTCTTCAATACTTCTAGGCTTTATGGTTCATCAGCTAGTTTTTAAAAATGGTTCTAAATCTCCAAGAAATTTTTCAATGTTTATTAAATAAAAAAAATCTGCATGTAAGTGAACGTACACAATTCACACCCATGTTGTTCAAGGATCAACTGTGGATGCTGCAAATAATTTCACCCCCATAGTGAGGATTTTTTTTCCTAACCAGAAATAAACAAGGCATACAGTATAAAGTTTGTGAGAGAACATTAAAAGATATCAATTTTCCTCTTACTGATCTATAGATTCAGTGCAATTCCAGCCAAAATCCAACATGAATTTTCAGTTAATCTTCAAAGCTGTTTTTAAAGCTTATGTGGAAGAGTGGTAGCTAGGGTCCCCACAAGGGCAGAGAGGTCTGCCTTTACAAAGATTTAATTACACAGCATTATAACAAAACAAAATGAGACTGTTACAAGGGTCAAGAGATCTGTGGAACAGAAGACATCTGAGTATAGAGAAAAAAAAATGATATTGGATCCCTGACTCATACCATATGAGAAAAATCAATTCTATGTACAGCAAGGACTTTCATGTAAGAGGTAGAAGTATAAAAGTATTCTAAGAAAACCCAGGAAAATTGTTTTTTGATCCAAGTTTCAGAAGCAATTTTTTAAGCAAGATACAAAAAATACTAACCATAAAAGAGATGATTAATACACTTAACTCTTGTGTTCTCAAATCTTAATGTAGAGAAAAGACAAGTCACAAACAGGGAGAACATGATGGGCAAAAAGGTATTTCACAAGGGAAGCAACACAAAAGGCATGAAAAACTGATTCACTCATCAAAAACTCAATTAAGGGGCACCTGAGTGGCTCAGTCAGTCTGTCTTCAGTTCAGGTCATCATCCTGGGGTCTTGGGATCAAGCCCCACATCGGGCTCCCTCCCTGCCCGCCCCACCCACGAGCATGAGTGCGCACTCTCTCCCCAGGGTACACGCTTTCTCAAAATCTTTTTAAAATATTTTATTTATGTATTAGAAACTCAGAGCACTTACGAGAGTGAGAGAGAGCAGTGAGCAGGGACAGGGGAGAGGAGAAACAGATACCCCGCTGAGCAGGGGGCCTCATGTAGGGCTTGATTCTAGGACCCCAGGATCACGACCCGAGCCAAAGGCAGACGCTTAACTGAGTTACTCAGGCGCCCCTCAAATAAATAAAATTCAAACGAAAACAAAATTAAAAAAACCCTCAAATTAGAAAATGGGCAAAGGATCTGAACAGACATCTCCAAAGATATACAAATGTCCAATAAACACACAAGATGTTCAACTCCTTACTCATTAGAGGAATGCATATCAAAACCACTGTAAGATACCACTTCATACCCACTACAATGTAATACAAAGATAGTTAACAGCAAGTGCCGGGAAGGATGTGGAAAATTTTGAACCCTTGTACACTGCTGATGGGAATATATAATAGTGCAGTTGCTTTAGAAACAGTCTCATAGTTCCTCTAAAGATTAAACATAAGTCACCACACAACCCAGCAAATCTATTCCTAGGTATACAGGTATGTACCCAAGAGAACTGAAAACATTCGTCCACACAACCACTTGTACACAAGATGTCCACAGCTGCATTATTCATAATAGCCAAAAAGGAAAAACAACCTATCAACTGAGGAATGGATAAACAAGTGTGGAATATCCATACATGTTACTTGGTAATAAAAAGGAATTATTGAAATACTGATACATGTTATAAAGCAGATGATTTCTGAAAACTTCATACTCAGTATAAGAAGCCAGTCACAAGAACCCACACATGGATGATTTTGTTTATACAAAACATCCTGAACAGATAAATCTGCAGCACTAGAAAGTAGATCAGTGCTTGCCTGGTACTGGGAGAGGGAGCAATGGGGGAGAGACTGCTAATGGACCTGGGGCTTCTTTTTGGGGTAATGAAAAGGTTCAAAATTTAGATTACTGTATAGTGGCACAACTCTGAATATACCAAAACTACTTAACTTATTATAAACTTTAAAATAGTGAATTCTATGAATTAAATGAATTAAACTGTTAAAAATGATTCATTTCACTAATAAACGAGGAAATGCAAAGCAGGACCAAATACAATTTTGGTCTTTTCTAACCACTAGATTGGCAAAAATTAAGTTGTCTGACAGTTTCTTATAGAACAAAGGGAATTCTCATACATGGCTGGTGGGATGTAAAATGATGACCATTTTATAAAAATAACTTGGTAGGTAGGGGCACCTGGGTGGCTCAGTGGGTTAAAGCCTCTGCCTTAGGCTCGGGTCATGATCTCAGGGTCCTGGGATCGAGCCCTGCATCGGGCTCTCTGCTCAGCGGGGAGACTGCTTCCCCCTCTCTGCCTGCCTCTGTGCCTACTTGTGATCTCTCTCCCCCCCCTCTCTGTCGAATAAATAAATAAATAAGTCTTAAAAAAAATAACTTGGTAATATTTGTAGAAATGAACGATGTGCACTTCCTATATTGGTATATACACGTGTTCACTGGAAGACATGTATAAATATGCTCTAACAGCACTGTTCTTTTTTTTAGATTTTTAAAATTTATTTGAGAAAGAGCAGAGCAAGAGAGAGAAAGCCCAAGCAGAGGGTAGGGGAAGAGGGAGAAACAGACTCCCGCTGAGCAGAGAGCCCGATGTGGGACTTGATCCCGGGACCCTGGGATCTATAATAAGCAGACACTTAACGACTGAGCCATCCAGGCACCCAACACCACTGTTCCTAAAACAAAACTAGCAAAAGAGAATAGTCTATCGACTAATAAGAAAACGGATCATTAAGTTTTGATGTGTTCATACAATGGAGTATTAGGCATTAGGCATCTGTGAACAGCATGTATCAGTTTGGAAACAATGCTGTTGATAAAAGTCCCAGATTATTCAGTTGTTGTTTTTTTTTCCAGTGCCAAAAAAGTATCAAAACTAAGGTATCTTGTTTAAGTGTACCTACATGGTAATTACTGAAAAAAATAAAATGCAGAGCATGAGAAGCATGAAATTCAGGAATATGATCACTCTTAAGGGGCAGGGAAGGGATAGATAGGTAGGATGGGGAGGAGGATATAGGTAGACGCACCAGTACTGGGAATATGTGAGCTCTTAAATGGGATGATGAGTTCCTGGGTATTTCTTGTGTTTCATAACTTACTTGAGTGACATGTACTCTCTTGCATGAAGCACATACTACCTAATAATAAACTGTAACAGACTCAGACAAATCAATGATTAATAGTCACCTATAATGAGTTACCATAAATGGTTAACATATTTTAATACTGGTTCTTTCAATTTAATGCTGATTGTTCCACAGATCCTCAGCTCTGTGCAGTGGTAGACATATAGTAGGTACTCAAATACTTCCTGAGTCAATTTTGTTTTCTTTAGAATTCCTAGATGGGACCATTTAATGTGTGCATTCTACTTAAAGATTTTTTTTAAAAAAATTTGTTTATTTTAGAGAAAGAGCAGAGTGAGGGGCAGAGGGAGAGAGAGAATCCTGAAGCAAACTGAGCAGGGAGCCTGATGTGGGGCTTGATCCCAGGACCCTGAGATCATGACCTAAGCCGAAATCAAGAGCCGGTTGCTTAACGAACTGAACCACCCAGGTGCCCCTAAGATTTTATTTTTAAGTAATTTCTACACCCAGCATGGAGCTTGAACTCACAACCTCAAAACTGAGTCACATCCTCTACTGACTGAGCCAGCAAGGTGTCCCTTAAGGTATGTATTCTGAAGTGAAAGGTCTTATCAAATTAGCCTCCTGACAGCTCATACTGATTACATTTAGGAACATAGTCTAAATAGTTTTCATTTTCTCAGACTTCTGCAAATACTTGGGCATAAATCTCTTTAACATCTGCCAGTTCTGTAGGCAATAAAAGCCTTCTACAGTTAAGCATTTCTTTGATCAGTACCAGAGCAATCTTTTTTGCATTTACTGTGGATATTTCTAATTCCTCCATGAGTTGATTAGTTCCTTCTTTTGCCCATTTTTCTACTGGGATATTAATCTTTGCTTTCTAGAAACCCATCTACTATGATGAAGAACTCATCTATTATGACCACGAATCCTTTTTCATATATGTTGCAAATATTTTCCCAATTTCCCAACTGTCCTCACTTTGTTTATAACGGGTTTTTGGGAGGGGGAGAGAGGAAAAAGGGAGGATACAGAGCTGTTTATAAGTGGTCCAGTCGGTCTTTTAGAAGCTCCTTCCCACCACAGAGAAAAGAAAAATTCTATTCTCTATTCTCTAAATTTCAGTTTGATTTAAGATTTGAATTTTTAATTCTAAATCTGTACAACCTGGAATTTATTTCAGAGTCTTGGCTCAGGCCCGATTGAGGGCTTCATACTCACCAAAATGGGCAATAGAGACATCCCATCCATCTGTGTCTTATTCGGGTTATATCCAGCAATATCCAAAATAGTAGGACCCAAGTCAATGTTGGCAACGAGCATCTATGAGAATGAGGGAAGAAAAACAATCGAGAACACAGTTGGTCTGGTTTTCCTTTTCTATCATAAAGCTCTTCCCCTACCCCACCCATGAGACAATCAGCATTTGCTATTATCTTTTGTACAGCCCAGACTTACTGAGGCCTTATGGATTCACTGATTCATATAACTACAATAATTCAAAAAACAAAACATAAAGATTTATAAGACTTGTAATACATGCCCCTGGGAAGTTATGTATCTATTCAACCCACTACTCAACCTACTACTTGAGCAAAAAACATTTTTCATAACTTCTTTGGGACTGCCTGAAGTCTGATGAATCATGAGAAAATATTGGGCTAATTATTTTACACAAGTGTTTACAGTATGTTTTTCTATAGTTCACTAAATTTGATTTCAAACAGACTCCTGACATTCTTGAAATCCTCAAAGAGCGAATGCTTTTTTTTTTCCCCTTTCTTTTTTTTTTTTTTTTTTAAAGATTTTATTTATTTGACAGAGACACACAGCAGGGGGGAGTGGGAGGGACTCCCACTGAGCTGAGCAGGGAGCCTGATTCAGGGCTTGAACCCTTAATGACTTAAGTCAGACGCTTAACGACTGACTGAGCCACCCAGGTGCCCCAGGTTGAATGCTTCTTACCAAAGAAGATATTAGCACTTTTTGTAGTTTCTCAAAGTGATACCACTATTAAAAAATGTTTGCAATAGGGAGGTGGAGGGGAGGGATTTAAAAAAAGATGTTTGTAATAAGCTTTGGAGACTGCAGAAAACTCATTCCAATAGTGCATCGACAGGAGTGTCCTTAAAGAGCACAAAACTAAGATATGCTAAATAAACCCTCTAGGAATTAAGGTTACTGTCCTGCGTTTACACCTTGCCTTATTCCTTTGGTTTATTAGACTATTTTCCCTCTGTATACAAATCCTCTTTAGGACCTAAACCACTATATTCCCACAGAAATATAATGGGACCACATATGTTTTTAAGACTGTCTAGGGACCTCATTAAAGTAAAAAGAAAAAGGGAAAAATTCATTGTATATATTTTATTTAACTTGACATATCAAAAATAGTACCATTTCAAATGTAAGCAAAACTGAGTCTTTGAGATCTGGAATGCTGTCATTGTAACACATCTGTCTGGACTATCCCATATGTTTTGGCTCAACAGGCACAGTGGCTGGTGGCCACTGTGGTGGACAGTGCAGGCCTAAAGTCTCTTAAATCACAGGCTGGGAAAAACTTTCAGACCGGTGAAGACAATCCATGAGGGATGCCAGGGGAACTAAGGTTTACTGAGCACCTACTCTGTGCCAGTCCTTACGGTTTATCCTCTGTTAAGCCTCGCCACGACACTAGGGTGCAGCATTTCCCCCGTTTTACAGGTGGGGGAGTGAAAGAGAAGCAACCGAAACAAAATCAAAAGCTCAAAACTTGAAAAGCTACCATGTACTGAAAAGGAAATAAAAGACTTCAGGATTGTTGAGAAAATTTAGAGCATCGTAGGAAAGGCCAAAGGGGGATTAAAAAGTGAAACCTAACTCAGGAACGTTTCGTTTAAAAACAAAACCAGGGGCGTCTGGGTGGCTCAGTGGGTTTCTGCCTTCAGCTCAGGTCATGATCTCAGGGTCGTGGGATCGAGCCCCACATCGGGCTCTCTGCTCAGCAGACAGTCTGCTCCCCCTGCCCCCATGTCTGCCTCTCTGCCTACTTGTGATCTCTGTCAAATAAATAAATAAAAATCTTAAAAAAAAAAGAAGAAAACCAGAAGTACAGACATAAAATGCAAGAAAACACCTTCAGAGCATTGTTCATCAGAGGCCAAGTTTCCTGGCAGCTATAAGGGCTCTTATAGGGCAGAGTGATATACTTATCTTGGCTCCGAATCAATTAGTTCAACACTATGCTTTCAGAAATTACCATTCAGTGGTAAGCCACTCACGGGAAAAGCAATCCTTTCTTTACTTCTATACTTAAGTGATGAAAGTTAGGAAATTAGATTCTAATTGTAGATTCAAGAATTAGAATGGATACTATGGGCTCATGAGCATAATGGCTTCTAGAAACACTAGCAATTCAAGTCCTAAAATGGTACTGCTTCCATCACTAAGGAGAAAAGTTACTGAGGAAAACCCCCACAAAAACGTCCCTAGGGATTATGCAAGACCCAGGGTAAGAGATATCTTCCCTAAATCCAAGTCTCCCAGGCAGACTAAGCCGCTCTGAATACAGTCAACAAGAGTGGGTATGCATACAGAAGCGATCATGGCAGGAAAGAAGAGACAAGCAGAAACGTAAGCTCCAGAATCAGATCAAAGCAACAAGACCCAGATGTGTGACTGAAAGACCTTCACTTATGTCTAGAACGTGAATGAAGTGAAGCCAAATCCACAGGTATTACTAACATGTCCAAGGAAGTTTTAGAAGGGGGGAAAAAAAAAGTAAACACCCAATTATAAAACCTACAGAGATGTGATGTTGACTGACTACCTGTTTCATCAGGAATTGCCTTACGAGCCATCAGCTGTGTGACGGGAGGCTCTCTCAAATGGCAGTCTCCTCTATGGGGAGAAAGGTCTGGAAGTTTCAGTACAAATCAGGAGTCACTAAGATTTGTCCCAAGTACCATAGACGTCATCCTAGAACTCTGTTCCCAGCTATCTACAATAATCACATTTTCCCTAAAAAATAACAAATTCTCTTCCCTTCTCTAGGCCTTGGTTTGACTCAGACGTAAAGAATCTCAAAATCAGCACATTATGTCAGAAGATGGGAAACTTCTAGTGGGTATGGAGTACGAGTGAAGAATCCAACAGAGAATTCTGCCTCTGGTTTTTACAAACAAGAATTAGAATGGAGAGATGCCTGAGTGGCTCAGTGGGGTAAGCCTCTGCCTTTGGCTCAGATCATGATCCCGGGATCCTGGGATCGAGTCCCGCATCGGGCTCCTTGCTCAGTGGGGAGCCCGCTTCTGCCTCTGTCTGCTGTTCTCCCTGCTTGTACTCGCTCTCTTGCTCTGACAAATAAATAAATAAAATCGTAAAAAAAAAAAAAAAGAAGAAGAATTAGAATGGATACTACAGGCCCATGATCATAATGACGTCTAGAAAGACTAACAATTCAAGTTCCTAAAATGGTACTGCTTTTATCACTAAGTATAAACTTAAAGATTCATTTGTGGATTGAAACTGAAAAGTACTGACAAGCCCAAAAGTGAATCATTTCATAAATAACAGCCTCACAGTTTGGGAATGTTCTTAGGATTTATGTATATATTGTACATAGTCTGATCAAATAAAATTCTTAGAAAATTCTGGGGCATGAAATCAAAGGATATGTTGCCTTGGAGCTGCTTTTTAGCTCTAGAAGAATGACAGTGCTATACAGAATTATGTAGAAAAAATAAGACTGCTTTTTGGGAGGATAGATCGGGTTTCCAAATGGACATTTAAGCCCTGATTATTACAGAACTCACACAGAGTTATCAAAGGAAAGACTGCAAGCACACCAGATAGCACCCCAATCCATGTAGTGAAAAGCACTGAACTGCCTAAGAAAGCAGAGGACTCCCCACATCTTGGGCTACTTCATCTGGATCTACCCCTCGGCCCCAGCTTCCCTATAATGAAGAAGCCAGGGCGTCACTGAGTTACACTTGAGAATTCCCCACTTAACCATTTTCCCAATTTCACATAGGGAAACAAGGCTTATTTGGCCAGCCTTAAAGCCAATATGTTGTCTTCTTGACCGCCCAGTGCAGTTCTATTTCCCCTGGATCATGCCGTGTCATTTTTTCTCCTACTATTTTCCTTTCTTGAAACCCTTCTGAAGAATTTCTACCACCAAATCTAAAGCTAGATTCACTCGGTAAGCCAGTCTTTGGCATCCTCACAGACCACTTCTGCTTCTGTTCTCCAACAGCTAACACAAAGCTAAACCCACTGGCCAAATGTGCCGTTTTGGCCATCAGCTTTTGACAGCTCAGGTTAATATGCCCAACTCATAACCCTACACCACTCACACAGGACGAATGGCACCCAGACAACTACCTCGCCAACACATGATGAATGACCCACCATCTCTGACATTCTTTGTGCAAGGTGGAGGCTAAGCATTTCATAGTTCTCAAACTACATCTGTGAGCACAGCAGTCTCACACACACACACACACACACACACACACATTTTGAGAAGAGAGTTAATTTTCAAATGACAGTTAATTTTCAGTCCTGGTTCTGCCACTTACTATGTGACCTTGGTAATAACCATTCAAGCAACACGGATGTCCCCCAGGGCATGTGAAGGGCGGGGTATTCTAAGCTTAAACAGTGCCTCTCTTCTACAAACTCCTCAAGTGTAAAATACAAACTCAGCAGGGCGTGGCAAGTGTGAAGGCAGCTAGGAACAGGGAAGGGCACCGACCCCAAGTGTGGGCGGGGGGCTGTAGTGACTTTCCAGGCGGGAGCCCCAAACCGAAGCTCTCAAGGACAATCAGTGAGGAGGAAGGGGCAGAAGCGGGGCAATCCAAACAGAAGGAGCGATCAGCATACAAAGACAAGGAGGTGAGAGAGATGGTGCACTCAGAAGTGAAAGTAGTTCAGTTCAGCTGTCATCCTGTCCCCTGAACAAGCCAAGCTCGTTCTCGGATGTGTGCCTTCCCATCTACTGTTTTGCTCAGAATGCCCTCCCGGAGATCTCTGCAGGACTGAGTCCTTTTCAACACCCAGGTCTCTGCTCAAATGCCTCGGAGGCTGTCACTGACAACTGCAGCCGAAGTATCTGGCATTGGGAGTTAAGAACCGAGCGTCCCTGGCTACTCGGTGCTGTGTATCCTGCCTGCTGGCAGGAGAAGATACTTCAATATTCTCGGAGCTTTACTGTAATGGTTAAGTACAGACTTAGGAGCCAGACTGATGTTTTACAGCTACATTATCTTGGGCAATCCATTTAACTTCTATATCTCAGTTTCCTCACCTGTGAAATGGGTGTAACCGTATCTATATGTCATAAGGCTGTGAAAGTTAAATGGGTTGCTATAGTTAACACACTTAGAATAGCACCTGTCACACGCTAAGCATTCAATAAGTGATAGATATTATTGTTGAAATGGTTTCCTAGGAACCAAGTTTCATTCAGACTGCTTGGAGAAGGTGAACTTTTCTGATTTTAATATTTAGATGCCACTGTTAACTTGAAAATAAAGGGAAGGGTTCATTTGGTGGGCAGCTGGCTGACACATTTCGTTCTGTTCTCATTCTGTTTCCTTCCCCACGCTGGTCAGAAGGGGTCCAAGCAGCCCTGCCCCTTGGAAATGCACACAGCTGCCAACATGTTTTGAGTCAACTCCAACACCAAGATCAATAAAACAGTTTTAAGACTAAGTGAAGTAAGTCAATCAGAGAAAGACAATTATCATATGATCTCACTGACATGTGGAATTTAAGAAACAAGACAGAGGATCATAAGGAAAGAGAGAAAAAAATGAAACAGGACGAAACCAGAGAGGGAGACAAATCATAAAAGACTCTTAATCTCAGGAAACAAACTGAGGGTTGCTGGAGTGGGGTTGGTTGGGGGGATGGAGTAAACTGGGTGATGGACATAAGGAGGGCATGTGATGTAATGAGCACTGAGTGTTATATAAGACAGATGAATCACAGACCTGTACCCTTGAAACAAATAATACATTATATGTTAACTGAATTTAAATTAAAAAAATAAAAAATTCTAATAAATAAATAAATAAATAAAGGCTAAAAAGAAAAAAAAGACTTAATGGTCCTCCAAACTCACCTATCTCCTTTGAAAGGAGACCTATTTATAAGGTATTGAATTTGTAGTGGGAAATGAATGGCTTTAGGAATGTAGGTGTTAAGAGAAAAAGAAAACTCAAAAGAAATTATGAAGGCCATTTTACCTTTCTGAAAGAATTTCAACAGAATTCCATCATTAGCATTACAAAAAGAAATAAGTGAATTACAGACACTTAAACATTAAACCCCAAAATTAGACTAAAGTACCTAGTATACCCAGAAAGTCTGGCCCATTTTCCAATTTTAGCTTAAGTGATGTATTTGCTCATTTTCTTTTGTCTCATACAGCTGGGACTGAAATTGTGTTATTAGAGAAGACATAACTAGTAGAACTTATCAATTTTTATCATCCAAGCATTAGGCCAAAGTGTTTTGGATCAGAGTGTCCATAATATCTAGGACCAAAGTGCCTCAGTATTTGCTACCAAGTTTGGAAAAAGACACCAAAACCAAATGGAAATGGCAACAAAAGAAAGTGGTACATTATGACAGGTCTAGGAGAGAATCAGTAAAACGAAAATGCATGTGAGAGGAAGAGTCCCACAGAGAGGACAAAATTCTCAGAAGACATGCTTTCTATAGCCTTATATTCAGTGAGGTCACACTAGCAGCAGCCATCAGCTGGGAGGTCAGAAATGCAGAATGAGAATCTGCATTTTAAGAAGGTCCCCAGGGGGATCTGCCCAAGCTCTGATCTACAGGGTAGTGGACCCCAAACTAGGCTGCCTCTGTGTATTATGGGTAAGCTGAAGAAAAAAAAAAGCAGAGTCTGAGTCCCTATTCTGGTCCAAGTGAGTCCACTAGAACCATTCTAGATGTTGAGCCTTAACACAATTTCAGAAGGTGATGCTGATGAGGACCACGGTAGAAAGTCACTGCTCCAAGACAAAGTAAAGACTTACAGTCTTGAAGGACAAATAAAAGCTATTCAGACTAATATGATATGTATATATGGGGGAGTAGGGGGAGAATATAGTTAAATATAGTTAGAGAAGTTAAATATAGTATAGAGAATATAGTTAAAAGAGGGCCAGGAGTTAAAAAACAAAAATGGGAATCATCGTCTCCAAGACTTATAAATACACTCACAAGATCTTAAGCTGATCAGACTTCATCCTCATTAGAGGAGAAATCTAATCAGCCTCCTCTTCCAAGGAACAGCCTTCATTTTCTCAGGCAAGTGCTACCGGTAAACAGCATCAGTTTCTCAGGCACCTACCTTGCTTGTCTGATTTGGCTTGATCCCAGGTCCTCGAACCAGCAGTGGAACTTTGATATCAAACTCATATAGCTGTCTTTTGTCTATTGGCAAAGAAAACTGTCCTGAAAACAAAATACAGAGGGTAAAGATGGAGCCAGGAGAGAAGTGTCACTCACACATTCATCCAATTGACAGAATGCAAACAACTCTGTTCTACTATTTATGGGGCTTTAATAGAAAGTTTACAATTGTGTAGGTCTCTTATTACTACAAGGCAGGAAATGAGTTCATCTTCTTAAATTTTCTTTTTAAAGATTTTATTTATTTATAAATAAAGGCAGAGAGGCAGGCAGAGAGAGAGAGGGGGAAGCAGGTTCCCTGCTGAGCAGAGAGCCTGATGTGGGGCTCGATCCCAGGACCCTGAGATCATGACCTGAGCCGAAGGCAGAGGCTTAACCCATTGAGCCACCCAGGTGCCCCTGAGTTCATCTTCTTTAAACAAATGCCTAGGGGACTCCTTGGTCTAAGATAGGACACATTCAGCAAAAACGATGACTGGAAAGTACTGAAACACAAATACATAATTTATGCATGATACTCAACCTGACCACAATTGAATGAGGTTACTCTAAAAATTGTAAATAAGGAGACAAAAACATTTATCTGACTTTTCCTGAATAAACTGCATTTCAAGATAACCAAACAGCTGAGTTCTTCTCTAAGAAATTCCAACTAATAAATGCAAAAGGAAGGACAGAGTTAAGAAGTCAACATTTTGCCATCTTTGAAAGAATAGTAGGTAGATTAAAGCAACAATCATCAATGGAACCTTCAGCCACAAAAGGTTCATAGGACAGGCTCAGGCTGACACCACATGAGCCGTCAATTAATAGCATCGCTAAAGTGGGTCAACCAGACACCATCATGAAGTGATGTAATAGGAAGTACCAAGGAAACAGTCTCTCTGAAAATGTCAATTTCTATTAAGCCTCTAGATCTAACTATCCATCCACAGAAAACGCTGACTAAAGAAACACAAGTTAAAGCATCACGAGAATGCAATTAGCCAGATGCAGAATGTGAGATATTCTGAAGAACAAAAACAAAAAACAAAAAACAACCATTTTCCCAATAAGTCAGTGGCAGTAACAGTGTCAGAGTACATGAAAAAAGACAGGTAGCATGTGGACCTTGTCTAGATCCTGATACATAATAGACTAGTCAGAGGCACAATGTATTGTTGATTTACAGAATCACAATGTCTGAAGTTTTTTCAAAACCTTCTAAACTAAGTAAAGACAAACATGGGTAAAGTAGGAAGAATTCAAAAGACTGGCCACATGTAGCTGAAAATGGAAGCTGGGAACAGAAGTTATTTTATTAGTCTTTGAGTGCTTAAAAATATTTACAACAAGGGGCGCCTGGGTGGCTCAGTCGTTAAGCGTCTGCCTTCGGCCCAGGTCAGATCCCAGGGGCCTGGGATCGAGCCCCGCATCGGGCTCTCTGCTCGGCAGGGGGCCTGCTTCTCCCGCTACCATTCCCTCTGCTTGTGTTCCCTCTCTCGCTGTGTTTCTCTCTGTCAAATAAATAAAATCTTTAAAAAAAAAAAAAAAAATATTTACAACAAAACATTAACTGCCTCATCAATCTGCTCCCATGCAAGCAAGCCTCAGTAGTTTTCAAGTTTATGAAACTGATGGCTGGGGAAAGATGACATTCATTTTTAAGAAAATCCAAGTGGAAAAAAGGAAAGTCAAGGATATGAGGCTGACTCATACAGAATTTTAAAAAGACAAATCATAAAACAAAAATACACATACACACAAAAATCAATAAAACTTATCTCACAATTTTACAAGAAAGGGGTTTTTCTCCAAGACAACTTTCTCTTGGTCTTTCTGTGTAAAATCTCTTACTCCTAGTTTACTCGCCCTTTAAATCTAGTTCAGTTTCAGAGGGCCTGGGTGGCTCAGTCAGTTAAGCGTCTGCCTTTGGCTCAGGTCATGATCTCAGGGTCCTGGGATGGAGCCCTGCATCAGGCTCTCTGCTCGGCGGGGAGCCTGCTTCTCCCTCTTCTTCTACTGCTCCCCCCACTTGTGTGTGTGCACGTGCTCGCTCTCTCAAATAAAATATTTTTTAAAAAATCTAGTTCAGTTTGTTTTCCCCAAAGCCTGTCTCCAATCTAACAAGCTCACTCTCTGCTCCCAACTCCTAGAACATCATGTAATTTGGCACATGAAATAGAAAATAATGAAACTTGGTCTTCCGTTTGAATGACCTGACCCTCTAACTAGAAGGGTCCTGAGGGCAGCATCCTCCGCCTCTGGCCTGCCCATTGCTACAACAGGCCCAGAGCTCCCTGCCAGTGCTACTGACTGGGTGAAAAAGGAAAGGCACCTCAGCAAGGCCACCGGAATACTCCAGTCTGCCTCTTACCTGTGTGGTAGCCGTTGTCTGAGGTATAAAAGATGTAAGTGTTGTTAAGTTCCCCATTGAACTCCAGTCTCTTGACCAGTTTCTCCACAAGGTCATCAACTGACAATAAAGTTTGCCACCTACACGTACACAAGAGGGTGACAACAGGATTTCAGAACAATGGCCGAAGGAATGCTATCCTGCCAAAAAAGCAGGAGCAAAGTCCAAAACAAAACCACCCAAAGTCCCCAAACCCCCCAACTTCCTTTCCTCAGACACCTCACTGAAAAAAAGAAAAAAAAAAGATTAGAAAATCCCAGAATATAGTTAGTTCATTCCAAATTTAACGGTTTCCAAAGAAATGAGGCTTTTAAAACTTTAAAAAAAATTTGTTTTTTTAAAAGATTTTATTTATTTAACAGATAGAGATCACAAGTAGGCGGAGAGGCAGGCAGAGAGAGAGGGGGAAGCAGGCTCCCTGCTGAGCAGAGAGCCCGATGCGGGGCTTGATCCCAGGATGCGGAGATCATGACCTAAGCCGAAGGCAGAGGCTTAACCCACTGAGCCACCCAGGCGCCCCAATAAATGAGGCTTTTAATAACTAGTTAGCTTTATTAAAACTGGTGATGACAACAGAAATAACTGGAAGGGAAAGCTGTCAATTCAATACTGATTAGCACAGATTAATTCAGATAGACCTATGTCACAACGTTTTAGGGTCTACACTAGGGGTCAGCAAGCTATAGTGATGGGCCAGTTTGCCCACCGTTTTTGTTTTTAAATTGTGGTAAAAAACACGCAACATAAAATTTATCATCTTAATAAATTTTAAGGTTACAAACAATGGTATTAAGTATATTCACAAACTGATGCAGATCTCCAGAACCTTTTCTTCTTGCAAATCTGAAGCTCTATACCCATGAAACAACTCACAAACTGAAACTCACAAACAACTCAAAAACTGAAACAACTCAGTTTTTATATAAATTTTTACTGGAACACAGTCATGCTCATTCATTCACATATTGCCTAGTTTTACCCCAACGGCAAGGCTGGGCAACTGTGACAAAGACTGTCTGGCCTGCTAGGCCATGATATTTACTTTCTGGTCCTGTACAGAAAAAGTTTGCTAGCCCCTGGTATAATCTAAATACATCTTAAGAGAGTACAAGGAATTTTTAAGAAATGACTTCAAGAAATTCCTTGAAATTCCAAATAGCAATGGCAAATATTCTGCTCTAGTCTAAGCCTATGGGTCTTATGCGTATACTGGGCCTGATCTCTTACAAAATGACCTTTTCTTCAGACACAGAGAAACTTTTTTTCCTAAATGGCTCCAATTTGCAATTATGTTTTAACAAGTCATACAAATGAATTGTTTTATTAGCCCTGAGGTCCAAAGACCACCTCCTACACCTTCTGGGGCAGCAGACCCCCAGAAAGTCTCTCCCATCAACTAGCTACCTCTTGATTTTGTCTCAAAGACAACCATGTCGTGCAGTCCCCTGTTCACAGGCTGATTTGGAAGGCCCTCAAAGACCACCCAGATTGCGAGAGCAGCAGCTCTTACCTTTTCCGAAATGCACTATCTAAAAACTGTATTGAAGAATTAGTCATTGGGGTCTTGGCTTGCCTAATTAACCAGTGCTTGTTCTAAGATTTAAAAGAAAAAAAAATGTTAGCACCAAGTCACTACAATCAAATAAACTACTAGAGTACATAATGAAAAGGAACATTTTATACTTCAGCAAAAAGGAACTTACAGAGCATTTAAGGAACTTCAGACTTCCTCTTCCCTGCCCCATGTGTTCCTAAAAACACTTCCTATAGATTATCACTCATTCTTTAGCTTCTTCCCAGTAGCTGCCTAATGAAAGGAGGCCTAGCTCCTTGTTAGCAGCATTAATCAGCATTTAAAGATATTTAGTGAAAGATATTGGGAACCTACTGGCTAAAAAGAGACTAAATCTGTAACACTGAGTCTGTGCTTTGGGTCTACTACCCAAACTACAAAAGGGTAAGTATTAACTTTACCTTCCAGTAAGTTTTGCCCTAATAAGCCATCACTCTATCACCCTCTATTTTCCTACCCAAGATACCAATTATCCTAGAACCTTGGGAAAAATCTCATCATAGCAATTTCCTAAAACCTCAAGCCCAAATCTAGAGAGTTCTTCTCATTTAAATAAAGCACTCATAGTGTTATACAGCATATCTTCCTGTTGGAAATTCATGTTGGAACAGGAGTAACTCTGAGAAATTTTGTAACAGAGTGACGGTTAAAATTTCTAAACTTACTTGCTCATGGGAACTTCTATTGACTTCTTTTGGAACATGGATAATGGCGCTCTAGTTCTCGGTTCTCTTAGCTTTAAAAATCCTACCTAAGCATTTGCCTACTTGCCAGACAATATGCTGCATATTTCTATGTTCTTCAATCATTACTGCAGCTGCATAAAGAATCAGGACCTCCCACTTTAGACTAAGCAGAAGTTAAGCATCTTGCTCCCAGTTGGGTCACTTGGCTCAGAATGGTAGTGCTGAGTCTAGTCCAAGACTCATTCTGTCTACTGCACCTCACCTCACCAGCAATTAAGATTTCTGGGCAATAGGCATGAGGCAGTAGAGAACTTCTGTCTCCGAACGAATGAACAATCTACTCTCTGTGCCAAGGGAAGTATGAGTAACTGGCATATGAGGCAAATATTTAGGTTGTGGCCCTTAATTACATTCTCTGCTCTGGCTCATTTCTCCATTCAACTTCCCATTTCCAATCATACTGCACTATGTCACCCACTCTTTCCTATGCCTCAGGAAAGGTGACAGCCACCCACAGGAGGGCGCTGCAGGCCCAGCTCAGCCCTACAGGACATGTCTCAGTCACTGCCAACTGAGAGGAGAGCCAGCACAGAGATTAGGAAAGCCTGTATTCAGGAAAGATAGTATTTCTTTAATATTTCCTGTAGACTCTCCAGCTGCTAACTGGATGTGTGGCAAGAAGCTAATCTGTCCTTCTGAAGCAAGTTTATGCTATCTATTACATTCAAGTCAGGTACAATTGCCTTTAAAAGATCTTGAAAGAAAACCAACTACATGGCTCAAAAGCTCCCTAACAAGATAATATACAGTTACTTATATCAAGTGTGGTTTAATTCAAGCTAGGGGAAGCTACCGTTCCATGGATGTTGAAGTTCTTATTCCTTGGTGCAAAGACATTCTGGAAGGTCTTCTGGTACTGAGGTGCAGCTGTCCAAGGAGAATGAGGTGCTGGCGTGGAGATCATCATGAAGAATGGCTCAGAGTTGGACTTGTAGTCCAGGAAGCCCAAAGAGATATTAGCCTGAGAGATACAAAGATCTGTCATCTTCTACCCTATCCAATAGTTCAGGACTTAAGAGATGCATGTCCTCAAGTATACAGGAGGTATACAGTTATGCTAGCTTTTAATCAATCTTAGGAATTTTAACCAATTTTAACAATCTTAATATTAACCCAATCTATGCCACAGTTATTTACAAGGGCGTTGTTGAAACAAATATTTGGGTTTTAGGCCATATTTATTTTAAAAAATGGAAAAGCATACCATCCTAAGAAAGCAAATAAGATCTTAGTAATTTTACATGATCTAAAAGTTGTGCCTCCCATAAGGGAAGAAACAATAATCTGGCCTTTTAAGGATCAGCTGGCATTAATACGGCTTAGAATATGCCCCTTGTTGCCTTAAAGTATATAAAAAGAGAGTCAATCTAATTCACAGTGGGACAGGTGGATTAAGTTACCTTAATCTTACAAAAATACACAGAGCGTAGATATCATAAGTTATGCCAGCTAAAGCAGCTAAGCTAAATGAATAACATTAAATCCAAATATATCACACCAGGATTTTAATTTATATTGACTTACATTTTTCATGTGCTTATCTGGAGCTATATTATGAGAATGAAAGCATCCCAAATACATGTTATGTGTTTAATTATTCTAGTTGATTTATAGCTTCATTTATTCCCATCACTAAACTCAAAGGATATTGACTGCATCAATTTCCTTTCGCCATCCCACCCACCTGCTTACTCTAGGCCTATCAGAAGCCTGTGGTCCCAACATGCCGAGCACACTTCTGCCTCAGGGCTCCCATGCCCATTGTTCCCTGTCTGTGCACCCTTTCCACAGATCTGCACAACTCACTCTCACCTCTTTAAACATTATCTAAGTAACCCCCATACCTTGCCAAATTCACTTGTCTACCTGATCACCAAGAGGGACTTAGCTTCATTTACTTGACACCTGCTATGCTGGGTGCTGAAATATTTGGTGAATGAATACTCTGTGGATGGCCAGGCATTAGAAACACCTTGGACAGGAAAGGCAAGTCCTCAATCCACCCAATTTCAGGAATTTTTAATATATAAATCCACAAAGCCTTAAGAACTCCCAGGCCCTAGCTCCCTACCTTCATGGCAAAGCTGCCATTTCATAGCTTGTGAGTGAATCTGGGGTCAAGAGTAAGAACCTCTAAAGTAAAACCTCTTCAAAGTAATCTCTATAGTCTTAGAGATTAGCCTTTGGGAAAGGATTTGTTGCTGGAATTTCAAGAACATTAACTCTGAGCCTGGCTTATATACAAAGAAAAATGCCCTCAGGAGTATTTAATCAGTTGGAAATATTTTTTGGCAGCTAAACGAAGTTATTATTCATTCACATTACTCAACACGGCCAAGTCCAAAGCTTTTCTAGGCAGAGGTTTCAGTCAATTGTGAGCCAAACCTGCAAGGACAGAGCTTTGATAACTCACCAGAACATCTGTCAGGTAGTCCACACTGTAGTTTTCACCATGCTTCCGTGCCTTCCCATTGATAGAGAGGGTATAATTATAGTATTTAGAATTCTTTTCCTATTAGATAGGAAAGTAAAATTTGTTAAGAGGCCAGCACACCAAACAAAAGTCAGAAATCATGCTGGGCTATACTCTGTTTTAATAGTGATAAGACATTTTGGGTCGCCTGGGTAGCATAGTTGGTTAAGCGTCAGACTCTTGGTTTCGGCTCAGGTCATGATCTCAGGGTTGTGCATTGAGTTCTGCTTCGGGCTGAGACTCTCTCTCCTTCTGCCCCCACCTCCCTAACCCCAGTCAAATAAATCTTTAATGAAATAAAAAGGCATTTAAAAAAAAGGTCATTACTCGTTAGTACTGAATTGGATTTTTTGACTAGAGTTTTATTAACTATTAACATAGTTTCAATAATCTGGTATAGTTTAAAAAGCCACAAGTAGATCAGATAGAACAGCAAAATATGTAACTAAATCTTGTGTGATGCAGGAAAAACATCCCTCAGAGGAATGACTCACAAATCAACAGACTTTCTATTAAGAGGATAAATTATAGCTAATCATAAACACAGAGCAACTTATGTCAAAATAAGAGCTAAATTAGAGTAGGGCTGTATGTATAATTGTCAGCGGCTTCAATAATCACTCACCAAGGCATACCAGTAACTCCAGCCGAGAGGAACGTGTTCTAGTCCACCTGCATCTGGGGCTCCATACTGAAAAAAGCAAGACAAGCGGGACATCAGACATGCTTAGACATGACCGGATCAGAAAGAAAGAGGAAAGTTTTAGAATTCTTTCAGATCAATGCCTGAAACCAGCAGTTCAATTTTCCCAAACACATGAACCCAGTCAAAAAGTAAAGAACACTATAACCTAGGAACTACTGAAGCAGGAGTTTGTAAACTGTGCCCAGTAGGGCCAAATCTAGCCAACCAACTGTTTTATATGATCAGCAAGCTAAGAATTTTTTCCCAACCATTAAAAAATACAAACAGCAATCAACAGAGGAATATTTTGTGACGTGACAGTTATAGGAAGTTGAAATTCAGTGATGAAGTTTTTTTTGGAACGCAGGTACACTCATTTTGGTTTATGTAGCTATTGCTTCTTTCATGCTACAATGGCAGAGTCAAATACAAGAGTCCCCCTTATTTGCAGTTTTATTTCCCGTGGCTTCAGTTAACCCACGGTCAACTGTAGTCCAGAAGCAAATGATCCTCCTGTCAAGAGGTCACAATGCCTGTCATTTACCTCTCTTCATCTCATCACATAGGTATTGTATCGTCTCACATTATCACAGGAAGGGTGAGTACAGCGGCGAAATAAGACATTTTGGGAGACACAAGATTGACATAATCTTTACTGCATTATATGGTTGCAATTGTTCTATTTTGTTATTAGTTGTTGTTAATCTCTTACTGTGCCTAATTTCTAAGTTAAAATTTATCATTGGTACGTATACACAGATAAAAACAGTATACAGTGTTCAGTGCTCTCCGTGGTTTCAGGCACCAACTGGGGGTCTAGGAAAGCATCCCCCGTGGATAAGGTGGTGGTGGGGAGGAGGGAACTACTGTCATCACAAAAGAGACATATGGCCTGGAAAGCCCAAAATATTTACTCTGGCCCTTTCTAGAAAAAGTCCGCGTGGCTTAGGCCACAGGGTTCATTTCCAGAGCTAATGACAGCAAAGACTGAACACTCAACTGACCCTGTGGCTAAAATAGCCAAAATAATCAGACTATGAGCTCTCAACCTGTTACTTCACTTGTCCTGATGATGAAACAAACCTACTTTTGGAGCTCAATTTATTTGATGAGATGAATTAAGTGACCACAGATTCATCCCAGCTATCTCAAAAAGGTTTAGTATTGCCCATTTAAGGAAGAATTTAATCTATGAGAAATCTTTGTATTTTAATGTATTTCTCCTAATTCTGTGTACACATTGAATGATCTTTCATATGCAAAGTAGTATAAAGTCTCTTTATGACCCACAGCCTTATCTCAATAACCTAGTATCTGTACTTATTTCTCATTTTTTTTTTTTTAAAGATTTTTATTTAAGAGAGAGAGAGAGAGAGCGCGCACACGCCCATGCGCATGAGAATGAGAGGGTAGAAGGTCAGAGATAGAAGCAGACTCCCTGTGGAGCCAGAAGCCCAACGCGTGACTCTGGGATCATGACCTGAGCTGAAGGCAAGTTGCTCAACCAACTGAACCACCTAGGCACCCCCCCTCATGATTCTTTTCAAACTGATTTATCTTCCTTCAAACTCACAAGGTTGCAAGTTCTCCCAATTATTGTGGGGAAGGAAAGAACAAACAGAAAATTCAGATCAGATATTAGTATCTTTAGCAACCATGGATAAAGTATGTAAGAAAATGCACATCTTTTCTTTGTCCTGCATCCCCAACTTTACTATAAGAGATAGCCCAGATACTCTCAAATAAACTGTTTCCTTTAAGTTTGAACTCTGACTAAAAGCTAAGGCCGATGCAGTGAACCTGGGTCATGAAATCCGGCCTTGGCAGGCTGTAATGGGTAGCCCTCCATCCAGGCGCGCAAGAGACCAGCACATTCACCACTAAGCCATATGCTTTAGTAGCCTGAATATCCCAGGCTCTGGGTGTTTTCTCATCACTGATCTCTCCACATTTTCTAACCCCCCAAAAATGGGAAAATGGGATAAGTCTTAAGTTGTTATAATGCAGGAAAGGTGGCAGAAGGAAAAAATTCTTCATTCTCTTCTTGATAAAGGAAAAATGGAGACAAAGACACCATAAGACCCACATAACAAGCAAAATTCTTGAAGAAAAAGGGGAAGATGCATCAGACAGTAGCAGTCATAGGATTATTTAAAAAAAAAAAAATGCTATGAGGCTATTTAAAGGAAGAAGAACTACAGAAGAAGAACTATAATACTTAAATCATGTAAATATGTTCATGTAAATAAATTCTTGTTTAATGTGTAGATTAGGAGAAAACTTTACCAAAAACATTTTAACATGACTTAAATGGATAATAATTTTAAAGACAACATGAATTACATTAATTTACATTTATAAAGCTTTTTTTTAAAAGGAATAATTAGATCATTCAACCTACCTCATTTAAGTATTTCCCTGCGAAAAAGGTCTGATAACCACACATCGATCTGAGAATTGCTGGGAAAGTATTTGGTTCTTGGATCTTCTGCCAAGACTTACTACTGCAGTTTCCCTCCAAAGTGTTGTTAACAACGTGATGATTATGTGGGTACTTTCCTGTCAAGATACTGGCTCTGCTTGGGCAGCAAAGAGCACTTGGCACATACTACAAAGGGAACAGAAGCAAAAAACCCATTTACACAAGAAAGATGGATTTCTCCACATTTCTAAAGAGAGTAAAGGAAGCTGCTTAATACTCTAACTTTGAATTTCTAGTTTCCCATGGAATAGTTTTTTGGGTTTTTTTGTTTTTGTTTTTAGTAGCACATAACACACTTCAGAGCTGCTTTAAGTCACATAGGGGAGACAGTAAACTACATAAAACAAACCAGGAGAACAGATTTCTTTTTCAGCTGGCTTCTTTCTTCAGAATAAGTTATTCCAATCTCATCTGCCAAAGAAATGTTTACATGGTAGGAGGTGGGTCTTTTTTTTTTATAAGTAGGCTTCATGCCCAGTGTGGAGCCCAAAGTGAAGCTTGAACTCAAGACCCTGAGATCAAGACCCAAACTGAGATCAAGAGTTGGACACTTATCCAACTACGCCACCCAGGGATCCCTAGGAGCTAGGTCTTAACCAAAAATAAAGACTACTTGAATCTAACATAGCTGAGAGGCACAGGTTCATTTTTGAGATGATCTGTAGCTTTCTATATTTCCTGTATCACTTAATACACTGGACAGAGATTACTTTTTCTATTCTAATTATAATTCTATTAGCGACTATCATCAATAAACTTAGCCCATTCTACCTAATATTTGCGTATATCTTAGGACACATCACCAAGCCACTTTACAGAGAATAATACTAGTTTATACTCGCACCAGTAGGGAAGGAATGCTCATTCAAGTACACCCTTGCTAAAATTACATATTATCCCTTATTAAATACTTGGCATTTCTTTGGCCTTTCAAATTGGATTTGGCATTTTTAAATACTGGTGAGGATGAACATTCTCCACATGCATACTGACCAACTGTGTTTACATGAATGATTTGTTCATGTGCTTTGTACATTTTTTTTCCTCCTGGGGCATCAGCTTCTTGTTACATAAAATGTGAGCTAAGGAAGGATTCAGTCATGTTACAAATATTTGCCACTTTTTACTTTTGTGTTTTCAATGTTGTCAGATATTTGACATCTGTAATTTTTATATTGGTGAGACTTTCAATCTTTTCGTTTGTCTGCTGACCTATTTTTTGGTCCATGTCACACTGTTTACTGTATCTTCATATTACATTTTATTATCTGGAAGGGCAGTTTCCTCCTTTAAGAAATTACCATGATTGTTCTAATCTACTTATAATTCGAGATAAATTTAGAATCATTTTATTCAGCCTGAAAAAAATCTTGTTGGGATTCTGATTAGAATAAACTAATCTTGGGTCTTCCTGCCGAAGATGATGGGTGTGTCTACATATTAAGTATTTTTATTACATTACACATGAAGTTCTATAACCTTATTCATAAACATAGGTCTTAACCATTACTGGCCACCAGCAGCTATATCTGGAGTCTGCATTTTCCTGCTGTATGAATGGGCTCTCTTCTCTCTCCTCCCCAGTACTTCTCTAACTGGTTATATAGGAGAAGATTATTTTTATTTTTTCATTTCTATTTTACTAAACCCTATTAATTTAAAAAGTTTTTGAACAATTCTACGTTTTCTAGGTAGAAAATACAAAGAAGTGGAAACAATAATTATGTTTTCTAATATTCCAGTTAATTCTGCAGGACTTAAGCCAACGACTACATAGTTCAGAACAGCATTAAGTGACAAGTATTACGCCCTTGTCTCATCTCTAACTGCACTGGCCTGAGTCTTTCACCTTAACTATAAGGTGTGCTATTTGTTTGAAATACTCATCATAGTAAGGATGCATTCTTCTAACAGTTTAATTAATTAACATGAAAGGATGCTAAAATTTCAGAGGACTTTCAAGCGTCTATTAAGATGAACATTATATTTTTCATCTTTCAACTACTGATCTTGTTGGGGGACAATATAACCACGATTATGTAGTATTTACTAAGTCAGGCACTGATATAAGAGCTTGCTTTACCTGTATCTATTCATTTAACACCACAAAACCCTGAGATAGGTTTTAGGACACCCAGTTATAAATGGGGAAACTAAGGGCCACAGAAAGGTTAAAAGAAAGAGATATTTCTGTATCTCTTTGCATCTCCTTCCTTCCCTTCCTTCCTTCATTTGGGCTCCACACCGGGCCTGAACTCACAACCTTGAGATCAAGACCTAAGCTGAGACCAACAGTCAGATGCTTAACTGACTCCTGCATCTATGTTGATATATACATACATACTGATATCTCATACATGCACATATATTTGTATACATACACACACAGATACTGGTTTTGTTTGCTTGCTATTATGTTTCTCAGGTTGACTGTCAGGGTTAATAGGGCTTTGTAAAGTGGCCTGCAAATGTTGACCACAAAGCAATTTACATAGCATGAATGTCATCTGATTCTTACAACCCATTTTCAAACCTCAAACAGTAAGGCCATAAAAAATATTCTCTAGTTCTGAGCTATAAAACTGGCTTAGAAAATACCTACAATTAAGGTTCAATTTGTAAAAAGTAGTATTTCAATTAAAAGAATTAAAATCACATTAAAGTCCTTCCTTTAGATCAGGCATTTAACTAGGAAAAAAAAAAACCCACATCGATTACACTAGACTCCCCAAAAGAGCATGCTGCTTCTTAGAACATGAACAGAAAGTCTCACAAAATTAAGTTAGCTTTAAAACTTACAGCACTGGAGAAAGTCATCCCCATTTCTCCAATGAGAGCCTTGGTTTTCTTCAGTGGTGTCTGTGAAGCAAATAATCATCTGTTAAAACCATTTCTTCCACTCAACAAAAATACAAAGACCAAAACTCATGTTTTTTGCATCTTATTCGCAACGATCAGCTCCATTTGACACTAAGACACCGCCAAAAGAGTTCTGTGTGTTTCTGGAGATGAACCAAACAGGTTTGGTTACAGTCAGTTATGTCCCATGCAAAAGATCAGTGGGATCATAACGCCTGCAGGAAGGGAAAGTTCACAGCTGATAGCATTATTCTAGCAATACTGGTTTCAATGTAATGGAACTTTGGTGCTCTCTTTCGTCACCAGTCCTCTCACAAGAGAGATAGGGCAGATCTCCATTAATTCATCTTTAGGAGCAGGATGTGGGCTAAGAGATGAAAGGAGCCTTCCACCCTTTAAAACAGAAACACCACTTAGGTTCTGAGAGCCAGATAAGGTCCTGAGGCCCAGAAAAGGACTCACATATCACACATCCAGTGATGGAGTCCAAATGCATGCTTTTCAACTACAAGCTCAAAACCCCAAGCACTAGGCCAATCACCACCTCAGGTAAGGACTTGAACTAGGTGGCAAGTAGTACAGACAACAATCTTCAATCCTAGAGTGAGGATGAAAGTATGAAGGTCACTTAAATACAAATAAAGGGAACACTAACAATCTCTATTTAGATTCCAGACAACAACAAAGGACCACTGAAGAGACTCTAATTTTAGTTGTATTATGTGAATCGATTCATGATGATTTTGAAGTACCTTTGAAATCTAAGACCATATTCAGTGTAGTTTTAAGTATACCTTATTGTGCAGTAATTCCTTAAAGATACTCTAAATATATAATTATGTTAACAGGGGTCTCGTTTATAATACTGTATAAATGACTCTCCCCCACTATTTTATATAGATAGTAAAAAAACCCTAAAGAACCCATAAGCTCAAAAGGATGAGAATTTTAACTTATTTAAGAAGACCTTTAATAATTGCATGAGCAGCTCCATAATAGGTTCCCAGGAGATGCTACAGATCTCTAAGTCTTTGTTAACCTTTAGAAGCAATGTCACCAGCTAAGATCCTCCACAAAACATCAGTGGGTGCTACTTTCAGGTAAAGAATATTGGGCTGAATTAAATTGTAGTTTGACAAGAAATCTGAGTTATGACGACACAGGGAGGGGAAATGAGAATACACAGTGTAAGTGGGGAAAAGGACTATGTGAGTGATTATATGGGGCTTAACCCTCAAACTGATAAATATGCAACACTACTGAAGAATATCTGATTTACAGTAAGACTACACTACATGATTATAACTCATCTGTTAAATACTTAATGTGTGCCAGGCACTGATCAAGGCCAGGTGGGTGTGTCTACCTGGTCCTTGACCTCATGACCTCTGCATTCTTGGGGACTTAAACAACTAAACAAGTAAGCAATCATTTTAGGTAGTGAAAAGTGCTATGAACAGAATAAACCAGGATGACATGCTTACGACTCGTGGGAGGAAAGGAGGAAACTATTTTACGTGGGTGGGCAGGAGAGGCCTCTTTCAGGAAGTAACTTTGGTACTCAGAGTCACATGATGAGGAAGCCAGCCATGTTAAGATCCAGGAGAAGGTGCTTCCAGGCTGAGTGACTAGCAAGGACAAGGGCTGCCAGAGAAGAGGCACATGTGAGGAACAGAAAGAAGGCACATGTGGTAGAAGTAGCACAGCAAGTAAAGGAGACTGGGGGTAAGACAAGGTCAAAATGTTAGGCAGGAGCCAGCAGATGATGCAGGGCTACAAAGGAACAAATATTTTAGTGTCAACAAGAAATTTCCGTTAATGATCATAATTTTTATACTGCTAATACCAGTATAGTGATAACCGTAACCTGTGCTAAATCAGACAAATCCTAAACAAGAACCACACTGTACTGAAAATGTGTGTGTACGTGCTAATCTGAATGCTAAAATGGATCCTTAAGATATTGGCAAAGAGAACTATCGGGTTGGTGAGGTCAAGGCTGTGCAACATTGCTTGAACAGGAGCCCACTTTATACCTGAACATGGGTAAATGTTGTTATTTTACTCGTTCAAAGCAGATTCCTTCCATAAAAGTCCTAAGGAGTCATTTACTTTTTTGGCTCCCACGTACAGCTGCTGTGAAATAAAATTTTAACATTTCTAATAATCTTTGCTTGGTCCCGTACGTTTCATCATGGCTCCCTTCCCTCACTTCCTTGAAGTTTTGACCAAATGTCACTTTTTCTAGAGTGAATGATTTTTTTAAAAAAGATTTTATTTTTTATTTGACAAAGAGAGACACAGTGAGAGAGGGAGCAGAAGCAGGACGAGTGGGAGAGGGAGAAGCAGACTCCCTACTGAGGAGGGAGCCCGATTCGAGGTTTGATGCCAGGACCCTGGGATCATGACCTGAGCAGAAGGCAGACGCTTACCAGCTGAGCCACCCAGGTGCCCTTGTGTGAATGATTTTAAGAAGAGCAACCTGTGCTTCTGTGAATAACAGTCTATCTATCCCGCCATAACATTCAAGTGAAATTAAAAAATAGGAACTGTTTGTTCCCTAGGCAAAAAAAACAGAATCCCACAGATGACACTTGCAAGAAATACAGGGAAATGTTAAAGATGATGCATGATAGACGATTTCAAAGATGAAAGATTCTACGTGAAATAACAATCACACAAGCACTATAATCCTTCGACTACTGTTTATTTTGCCAACGATGGCAGCAATTAATAAATCTTTTTTGAGTCAGAGACCTCATTGTCCACAAAAATGAAGATAAAATAGAGTATTACCTATAAATTAAGGAGTCATGCTTCCATGACCCCCCTGGTGTTCCTGAGTATCATCTTAAGAATCTCTGATCTGAAGTATAAGTGAGTAGCTGACGTGGAATGACAGCTGGTAAGTCAGTATTCTAGAATATGAGAAAAATGGGGCTTTGAGATCATAAGACACCAGGCTTTGCTACTTAATTAGCTATATGAACTTTGGCCAACTTACTTAACACCCTCCAAGTATTAGTTTCCTCTTACTTAAGGGAAGGACAACACGTACAGCAGAGGAGTTCTGTAATGACTGAAGCACTAGTATAGAATACTTCACACTCTGGCTTCAAGTAGGTTTTCAAATGCTGTTATTGTCTTAGTGATTTCCCTTCAAGTCCTCTTGACAACTAGTAGAATACTCTGGAAAAGGATACAAGAGAAGCCTGAATACCCCCAGAGAGTTGGAGTATTAAATTTGACTTGTTCCCTCGACTCAATTTTGGCTCTTCTCTTTTGTATAAACACCTATAAAAAAGAATCTGATACTGGTTTAAAGAAGCAAATACAACATGCTAAAGAAAAGATACCTCAAGTCAACACACACATCATCTGTGGTTAAGAATTAATAATTCTGAACAGCTTATATTTCAGCAATAAATTTGTTTTCAACAGAGATGTAAAAGCTTGACCTTTTAATTGTTTTAGTCACTAAACTATCACTAATTTTTGATAGAAATGGCTTCCCTTTTCTAGACAAAACTTGTTAAGGATGAACACAAAAAATTTTTTTTTCAAGTTTTTTTTTTTTTTTATTTGACAGAGAGATCACAAGTAGGCAGAGAGGTGGGGGGGGGGAGATAAGGCTCCCTGCTGAGCAGAGAGCCCAATGCGGGGCTCAATCCCAGGACTCTGAGATCATGACCTGAGCCGAAGGCAGAGGCTTTAAACCACTGAGCCACTCAGGCACCCCACAAAAAATTTTTTAAAGGAATTCTGTGAGGGTCGGTGTAGTGGTGGGAATGGAAAAAATAAATTCCGGGAGGGCGATTAAGTCAAGACTCTTCAATGTCAATGTAGCAGAGTAGAAACTAAAAGGCAATGAGGCATATGTGGCACAAAGTGTGGAGTCAAAATGCAAGCACCTTAAACATAAACTAGAAAAGTTTCTCAGCATTGTGAGCACAGTCCTAAGAAATAATTTTCATTCATAACCCAGAAATATATATATGGGTATGTGTACCTTTACCATATGTACCCACGTGTATCACACCAACATTTTCTATTCCACTTTATTCCACAGGAAAGTAAAAATCTGGTAGTTACTCACTAAACTGATTTCACAACTCACTCATGGGTTGAAATTGACAGTGTGAAGGACAGAGGTAGGGTGTTCCCAGTGTAAGTTAGAAACCTCTTGTGTCAAGTGTTTTCATAGTGTTAGCACTCGTTGAAAACAAAAAGAGAACTGAAATGAAATAAAGGACATATATATTTTCTTAAAAGATAAGAGAAATGCCATAGCCAGGATCAGAGCACTCATCAGGATTTTGACCTGTTTCAACTACTTAAGCGCCTCCGGAAGGCCACTTTCTGGGGCCTCCACGAGTAGGGCGTTGGGTGAATGCTTCTGATGGTCATAAATACCAGAACTCTAAGATAACTCCAAGAAAAAGAAGCAAAATTCACTCCGGGAAAGAATGAAGTCTCATGACAAAACATTTAAAATGGAACACGGACAATAGTAGCGAATGCATCAGCCAGGTGTTCAATTAGGCTAATTGAATTTTCTTGATTCTTGTGAGGCAAAACGCACCCAGAAGAGTTCGACATCCTACCAACCAGATTTCAGCACTTATTTTATAAATATTAGGTACAGACATTATACATGGAGACAAACACAGAGGTGGCCTAGGTCCTTCAAAGAGAGGGCTGGACTTGTCCTCAGATCCTCTAATCCAAAAGAAAAACAAGGCTTAAAAAAAAAAGAAAGAAAAAACAAGGTTTGCGTGCTCTTAGCCAGCACCTGCTCCTCCTCGGTCCAGCCCATCCCTAACTGGCGTCCACCTGTTTATTTTGAGCTATAAACGCGAACTCCGCAGCACTAAGGTCCAGACTCGAAGCTCTGTGTGGTGCGTGCATGTGTGCCTACTCAAAAGAGACGCGGGAGAAAGAGAAAACAAGAGTCCTGCGGCCCCTCAAACTTGCGTATGGAGTCTGGCGGGGCAAAAGCAAAACCATCCAGGGTCAAGGCAGCCAGCTGAGGGAACTAGGGGTGGGGATGGGGAAACAGGACAAGAAACCTGGGGGTCAGCCCGAGAGACGGAGGGGCGGGGCAGAAATAGAAGAGTTACCATGCCGCCGAGCACTTCGTCCTGGTCGTCGGTGAGAAGCAGCACCACATTGGGCCTCCGAGAGCCGGCCGCCGCCCCAGAGACCCCCAGGCAGCTGCCCAGCAGCAGCAGCAGCGCCGGGCTACAGGAAGGCAGGTGACGGGGGCTGTTCCGCCGGGGCCCACTTGGGGCCAGAGGCAGGAGCCACATGGCAGACAGGGCTCCGGGGGGCCCCCGAGACCGAGTAGAGGGACGCGCAAGTGTCTGAAGAGCAAAAGGCAGATGAACCGCAGGAGGAAAAGCGTTGCGAGGAAAGGCCGGGGGCTGGGGTCAGGCGTTTTCTCCCCTAGCACGGTCACGTGAACCGGGGACAGGGGGCGGAGCACGCCGTGCGGTCACGTGAGAACCGACGGGGCGGGACTGCGGGCGGAAAGGGAGGCAGGGCGGATCAGCTGCCGGAAACCGGAAGTGGGCGCCGGGGGGGCGTAAAAAGGGTTGGGGAGGAGGACTTGAGCTTTCTTTAATGTCAGGCTCGGGTCGGGTTCTCGAGCGATGTGAATTTGAGCGCTTGGTGCGAGGGTTAAAATGGAGAGAAGAGAAGACGAAATGGAGGGGGGAATCAGCTCACAGTAAGCGATTATGAGAAGGGAGGAGAGTAGTTACCCGATGGTAAGATCAGCTGGTGGGCGAAGTCTGGTATCCATCGTATTTTATCCTCGAGTCAACAGCCACTTAGGAGAGCCGTTATGTTTAATCATTCTAATTTTCTCCACAATTCAACTGTTACACTTGAAGCTGGATTGCTAGTCAGCTTTCTTAACTCCAAGCCTCAGCTGATGACGTGTTTTCAAACAAGCAAATGATTTAGGGATATCATGACAGCCTAATATTGGTGAATTTTTGAAAGCCCTCTTGATGTTGGGAGGATATGCACATTGAACAAAAACAAAACCCCTGAAACATGGTTACCCAACCACATTAAGTAGTCTTTTGGAGAAAAATTACATGACCTAAGGCTCCAAATGTTTCTGTGATAGCTCCGATACAGTTCTACTTCAACCCTCTGCTCAAATCTATGGAAACAGAATTATCCCTGGCAAGGTGAAGGGTCGAACCTCATTCCCAACTTAGAGCAACAGCCTGTACCTCTTGGCTCCTAACAAAGTGTATTTTCTCTTAAGCTAGACCATCCGGCATGAAAAGTGTTTTAAAACTCATGGAAGCCCTATACTATTAAGAAGTAAAAATAGTTGTGGGAGTACTTTGAAATGTCATAAGTCTTATGCAAAAGGAAATGTTACCTTTTGGAAAAAAAAAAAAAGGTTTACAGAAGACAAGAGAACCTTTGCAAAATGAGGTAAAGGTCCACTGTAAGAAAAATTATTTGGGGAATCTGGTCAGAGTAGTTCCCAGATGGCCAAGGGACTGGGTCACAGCCTCAAACTAGGCTCATTTTGCAAGCTAGTATTATAATCCCTAGGAAACAAGACTTCCAGGAGACTTCTGGCACAAAGAAGAACCTGCATGGATGCCCAGAATTGTAAGATTATATCTTTGGTCTTGGTTCAAGGCTACAGTATGAACTATTTGATGGTAGAGATTGTATAATTAAGAGCCAGCTTTATTCCAGATGCTAGACTAATGCTGAGGAGACACTGCCCCTTTCATGGAATTTGCAGTTTAGTTGCAGAAAGATATACAATCTAATAATCACAGAAGTGTATAATTACAAAAAAGACATGCTATGAAGGAAAAATAAAGAGAGCAATGAACATTTTAAGGAGGTGGGGGGCTCACCTAATTTAAGCATTCGCTGAGGAAGTAAATTTTCAATGGCTGTGGGGAGTTTAAATAGGAGGTAATTAATTTGTTAATGGGATAGTGGGGTTGTAGGATGTCTCCTAGGCACAGGGTACAGCATGTGCAAAGATCTTGAGGTAGTGCATTCAAAGAACTAAAAGATGCTAATGTAGTTGGAGCAAAGGGAGAGAAGGAGGTGGAGAGGTAGACAGGGCCCAGATCCTATGTTAAGGATTTTTGTTTTCATCATAGGGCTAATGGGAAATCACTTGAAGAGTAGGGGAGAAATAAAATCATACATGATTTTGTGTAAGGTCCTTTATGCTGTGGTGTGGTGTACAGACTAGAAGAGGACAAGAACGGATGATGGTAAGAGAACAAACCCAGATTTTATGGGATGTGAAGCTTATATGTATATAATTTGGCAAGGGTGGCTCCTTAAGAAAAAGAATAACAAGATAAATACAAAATTAGGTGCAAAAACGAATATTTAGCATAAGAAAAATAACCATATTATAGTTTTTTAGAAGTTGAAAAATACTACAAATCACAAATGCAAATTTTAAAAATATAATATTTTTATTAAATGAACTACCAGACACACTTCTCCATGCTTTCCCCCTCTCATCAACATTTTATGGCTATGTGCACTTCAATCATCTCTTCATATGACAGCTTTAGAATATATTCTATAGAGAGAATAGGAAGACAATTTATTCTTTTCTCTAGCATAGTTGATTAGTATTCGTTTTTTTATTCCTGATAGTTCAGAAATTTTTTTTCATCCTCAGTTCATTATTGGTTATACACACATACATACTATAATCATGAATTATGAATTTATATCCTCTGCACTGATGTCAATTTGAGATCAAATCGGAAAGAAATTTAATATTTTTAATGAGTTTATATGATTCACTTTCTTCACAAATTGATTATCAAACAATTTAAGAGCCTATTTATTACTGTCATTTGCAATTCATTTTTTCCACGATTATTGTTTTCGTTATGATCTGAAAAAAATGATTACTATTCACTTTTCAATGTCAGGACAATTTCTTTTGATTTTCTCACTCATCTTTATCACTTTGATTTCATATTCATGAATTTTTCACCTCAATTTTATCTCAGTGTTTTAATAAAGTAAATTTAAAGACAACATAAGAAGGTGCCTGCCGTATACCTCCATGTCAGGAGTCTGAAATTTATCAGTTGTTTAATTGGAATGTTCCAAAGTGTCTTTCTAAATGATAGTTAGAATGTTATGTTTGGGTTTTTATCAACTGTTGAATAAGTTTATATTTTTTAAAAAAAAGATTTATTTATTTGAGACAGTGGGGGGGGTGGAGGAGCAGAGGGAGAGAATCTTCAGGTAGACTCCCCGCTGAATGTGGAGCCCAGCACCAGGCTTGTTCTCATGACCCTGAGATCATAACCTGAGCCAAAACCAAGAGTCAGATGCTTAACCAATTGAACCACCCAGTGCCCCTGCAGAGTTGTTTTTAAAGAACATGTAGCCCTTTGTTCTAATCATAATAGTTGTGCTGACATATGACCGTAAATGTTGTTCAACTACAGATTAAAACAGCCCAAATATAAACATAAAATAAAATAGCCCAAATATTTTTTCACCTTGTTGAATAAAGTCTCATAAATGTTTTCAGTTAGGTAAAAAAGTTAAAAATTGCTAATAGGGGTTCCTATTAGAGGAGTAATGCACAATAATTGAAAACTGATCAGTTTGTCCAGAATAGAATGTGTAATGTTATTATTTGGTATCTGGTTATATATTTGATTTACCACTTTTGAAAACATTTTTCCATGTGGGGCACCTGGTGGCTCAGTTGGTTAAGCATCAGACTTCAGCTCAGGTCGTGATCTCAGGGTCCTGGGATGGAGCCCTGAGTCAGGCTCCACACTCATTGGGGAGTGTGCTTGTCCCTCTTCCTCTGCCCCATCCCCCAGCTTGTGCTTTTGTACTCTCTCTCTCTCAGATGAACACATGAGATCTTAAAAAAAGAATGTAAAAAAATATAGATGTTTTTAAAAAAACCCAAAACATTTTCCCACCACGACGATGTCTGGCTGGCTTAGTTGCTAGAGCATGTGTCTCTTGGTCTCAGGGTTGTGAGTTTTAGCCCCATATTGGGTGTGCAGATTGCTTAAAAATAAAGTCTTTAAAAAAACTTTTTAAAGAACATTTTCTCATCGTTTAAATTAATTTTTCATAAATTGTTTTGATAAAATAAGTCACTTTTAAAAATCTTATAATTTTTTCCCTATACCTTAAGCAAAAGTGGATTAAACCCAGCTATTAGTTGAAAAGTTCCCATGAAATTTCCATTATTGGCACAACACTACTTCTTATCATGACCTTTGAAGTAAAAATATCTTTAACTTAAATATTTAATAACCTTAAGACCTCCATCTTTGACCATGATGGAGTGATAGGGCCAGACTAATCTTTTTGTTAGAAACAACCAGAAAACAGGACAAAATATATTTCACACAATGGACAACAGTCAGTGCAGGACTATGATCCGTGTATGAAAAGGAAACAATTTTCCCCACTTTCAGTCTGTAGGCACATTCTGAACCAGGGAGCCAGAAAGAGGATCCTATGAAGAACAAAGATGAATTGAGGGGAGAGAAATTAAGTTTTGTGGAGGCTGAGGTAGCAGGAAGTTGTGAGGCAAAGTTCCAAAGAGGAGGAAAAGCTCCATAAATCTGTAGATTATCCTTTAGAGATTTTGTGGAACACTAAAATCTCCATGGGTAGGGTGAAGCCATCACTCACAAGGTAAAGCAATGAATAACCAAGGAAATGTAAGAATTCTCAGATGATACATTTGAGATCCAGCCAGCCAGAAGAGAGTCTTCTTTGATTGTCAGGGCTATTTAATAGAGAACCTGGAAAGGTCATACCTTAGTAGTATAGCTAAATTATCATGAGTGAAAAGTATTGTATACCTGTAATGACAAAGTTAATTAATTTATTTTTTAAAGATTTATTTATTTATTATTAGAGAGAAAGTGAGGAGGGGGGCAGAGGGGCAGAGCGAGAGAGACACTCTCAAGCAGAACCCCCACTGAGCGCAGAGCCTGATGAGGGGCTTGATCTCATAACCCTGAGATCATGATCTCAGCCGAAATCAAGAGTCAGACACAACCAACTGAGCTACCCAGGCGCCCCCACAATGACAGAGTTTAAATATGTCTCAAAATATCAAGCTGATCTGCAAGAAATTTAACTTGCTGGTGAGAACAAAGACCCACACTCTTCAAAGGAAAACTACAAAATCTAGATACTCAACAATATGAAATTCACAGGATTACACAGGATATCAAATAGGACAATATGACCCATAACCGAGGAAAAATCAGTCAGTGGAAACATAATAAATGACACAGATAAAGGAATTAACAGGTCAAGGATTTTTTTTTTTTAAGATTTATTTATTCATTCATTTGACAGAGAGAGAGAGATATCACAAGTAGGCAGAGAGGCAGGCAGAGAGAGAAGGGGAAGCAGGCTCCCTGCTGAGCAGAGAGCCCGATGTGGGGCTTGATCCCAGGACCCTGAGATCATGACCCGAGCTGAAGGCAGAGGCTTTAACCCACTGAGCCACCCAGGCACCCCACAGGTCAAGGATTTTAAATATGTATATGTCATAGTCTAAATAGATTTAGACTGTCTGGACATCCTGCCAAATAGCATATCCATCCATCCATTGCATTGGTGACATGCTGATCAGGCAAGATGAACGAGGGACAGCTAACATACTGCAATCTTTGATATGACATATGCTCTGGAGAGTGGGGGATAGGCCTTGAGAAAATTCAGGGACTTCCACTTCAGTAAAGGATGGCAGGGGTCCAGGGGTATGCCACAGTGAGCCTCCAAAGTAAAAACAAATTGCTGCATCTTGCTTTTCTTACTACAAGGAAGGAAGCACGGTGCTCATGTGGTCTTTCTGTATTCTGTATGCAACTTACTCGACCTAGGAAGACTGCCAGCTTTGCGTGGGGCCTGGAGCAGGAAAGCAGGCTGGGGGCACGCAGGGCCAGCTACATAATCTGTGGGGCCTAGTGTGAAATAAAAATGTGGGGAAAAGTGCCTCTGAAGATGCTAAAGTATAAATCCTTTTAAAAATACTGTATTACTAACAAAATGCAATGGAGATTGGATTATAGTGATACATGAGTAACCCCAAAATCTTACAAACTACAATTAACGTTTTTGGTATTATAATTTATATATCCAATTAACATTGATACTTTATTAATGTGATATCTTGACTGCCGATAGGTTTTTTCTGGCTGGCTTTCCTGCAAATTCATTTCTTAGGCCATCAAAATGTGTACTTTTAGCAACTTCATTTGATGTAATTAATAGTAATGATTTTTTTTCCTTATGCTTTGTCCTCAGGTGTTTATTTGCAGAATAAAGAGGGTGAAGAGGAAAGTCTGAAATGGGCACGATTACACTCTCCCATCCTGAGTCCCCTAAGAGGAGGCAGGCGACTGGGTAGCTCAGGTACTCTGGGTCAGGGGCCTCGGCCAGGGTCCCAGGGCTCGGGGCCTGAAGCTCTTCCACAGGCCTGTGGAGAGAGGCCAGGCAGGTAGCCAGGAGCCCACCCCCCACTGAGTGCTGGCAGGCGGCTGGCTCTCTTTCCCCAAGGGCCTGGGCACAGACTGTCCATCACAGTGTGACTGACCAACGCTTGTACTCCATCAAGAATAGAATACCTGGTTTCTGATCTTGGTAATGACCTCCAGCATCACTCCCAACATTTGAGGGGCCTGGGATTTAATCTGACTTGTGGGATGCACTAACGTTCAGAGGCTGGTGCTCCTCTGAGATACCATGGAAATGCAACCTACCCAAGAATGGTAAGATGAGATGCCCCCAGCAGCTCCAATAGGATCCTATTCTTAAGGTCACAATCACCTTGATTTCAAGCTTGTAAGAAGGTTGCTAACTTGTGAACTACTTTGGTCATTTAAAAAACAGCCTACACCCACATACTGTGTTCTTGAAGCCACTCAGACTTCTGGGAGGGGAGAAGGGGGCTCCAGGCTTCAATGACACCTAATGCCCACAGCAGAGGAATTTAATCATTTTTAATTTTAGGGAGGATCTTTCTTCCAATGTAACTATTACTGGAGGTAGTAGGCTGTATAACAAAAGAATACATTTTTGATAGATTATTTCCAAATAGGAATTTTAGAACATGTGGAACTGATGATTTTTGTGGAATAATTTTTCTAAAAACTTGTAAATCTTGGGGTGCCTGGGTGGCTCAGTGTTAAGCATCCAACTCTTGTACATGAGTTCAAGCCCCACTTTGGGCTCCACACTAGGCATGGGACCTACTTAAAAATAAAATAAAATAGAGGCACCTGGATGGCTCAGTAGTGGGGTGTCTGCCTTCAGCACAGGTCATGATCCCACCTCAGGTCACGAGCCCTGCCTTGGGCTCCCTGCTCAGTCAGCAGTGAGTCTGCTTCTCCTCCCTCTGTGATGTCTCTCACTCTCTCTCAAATAAATAAATAAAATCTTAAAAAAATAAAATAAATACATGTAAATATTCCTATAGATCAGTTTTATTTACATGTGAATTTAATTTTAAATGTAAATCATAAGTTATTGTGATTTTACAATTGTACAATTGTCCCTGGTATAATAATTACTTTGTGATGTTTCCTTCGACATTTCCTTGAAGCACAAGAAACTTCAAGTGGCTCCAAACTTTAATGTAGTAATTGAAGGTGCTTGCCTATTCATTCTATCACTGCATCTTCAGTTACAAGGAGAAATTGTTTTCATCATTAATAATTGTTTCATCTGGAGTTTCACATGAAAATGGTGTCATTTTCTATTCATAAGCATTTGGATATTTGATGTGCCATGTCGCAGAAGTTTTCTAAACTCTTTGGAGAATTCCAAACTCTCAATTCTAATAATTCAAATAATTCTCTGATTTGCCTTATTTCAGTATTCACATGTGCACTTTTATTTTGTAATAATTTACCGACAAAGTAAATTGCCTAAAAGCCAGCAGTTCCCATTGTGGCTCTCAAAGATTTGTACAAATATCACCAAGATGGGATTTTGGGAGGAGATGGGGACCCCCCACAACAGGTCCCAGCACTGGCCTTGTGTAGAGCCTCTTTCCCTTCCAATTGCTGTTGCCACCACTGCTGCTTCTCCAGTGTTCTTTCTGCTGTTCCTGGCCACCTTGGGACCCTGAGTCTCCCTGACTGCCCTGAGGCATGAGCATGTGACAAGTGCTTCGTGCATGGTTCCTGCTTACAGTACTCTTTGTCCTGGTTTATCTCTTCTGCTCATTCACATGTCCCATTGGACTTTATTTTCAAAACACAAGTTCAAAGATAAAATTGTTAATAATTTCAAGTTGGTGACCACAAAGCATAAGCTGAGTGTGGGGACCTTCTGAGAGTGAGGCTCTGTACAATTACAGGGTCCACATCTTGAAGTCTGTCTGGGTGGCAGGTTCCACCTGTGACACAAGTAACCCTCTTGCTTGGACCATACACTCTGGCAGACCCAGTGATATTCCAGGTGTTACTGATCAGGAATGATGCAACGTGGAACAAGCCCCTGTGGGAAAATTACAGTGCAGACTCCTGGGATTTGGGAGCAGGGCCACGTTATCTACAGTAGGAATCACATATCTTTTGAAAAACAGCTTCTAGTGTACTGGGCCCTGATAGAGATGGAACTCCTGGCCATGAGACACCAAGTGACCATGCTTCCTGTACTGTCCATCATGAGTTGGGTCCTCTTGGACCTACCAAGTCAGAGTTGGTCAGCAGTAATTTTACATACGATGAACTGTTATATTTGGAACCAAGCGTAAGTAAGATCAGAGGGCATAAGTAAGTGTGTGAAAAGGTAGCCCAGACTCCTGTGTCGCTCATCATGGTTACTGGAGTACCCAAAAGAAGAGGAGGTCCAAGCTTGGTTTATGGATAGAACAGCTTGATATTATTGGTGCAGGGTGGAAATAATGGTGGGTTGCATTACAGCCTTACTCAGGGCTGGCCTTGAATGAAAATGGTGAGAAAAAACCATTCTAATGGGCAAAGCTTTGGTTGGTGCACCTAACCATCCAGTTTGTGAGATAAGGGAAATGGTCTGAGGTTAGCATATGTTTGCATTTGTTGGTAGTGGTAATGGCCTTGGCTGGTGCCATCATGGGTATGGAAGGAAAATGACTGGAAGATCGGAGATAGGTCTGAGGTAGAGGCAAAAGGATGGACATACAGGAATAGGCACAAAGTTTGAAGATCGTGGTGTGACATATTTATGCCCACCAGGAAGCATTCACCATGGAAGAGGCACTAAACAAATTAGGCAAATATCTTAGTTTAGGTTTGCCACTGTTTGTCAGCGGCTGTCTGAATGCTGGCGTGATAGGAACCTCATTCTTAAAGAATGTCATGTGTCCAGTGGGATGCAGAAGTTTAACTCCCAGCTGACATGCATTGAGCAATCACATTTTTTTTACTATTACAAAGAAAAGGTTATATTCTGTCACTTTCAAATCTAGTGTAACACTAATTAAGCAGGAGTCAGATCTCTGAAGTTCTTCTAAGCACTCAAGTTTTATGACTTAAATGTCATCCTTTGTTTGTTGACTGTCTACTCTGTATTACTATGTGTTTCCTAAGGTCTGTCTAAGGCTCAATGGTGTTTAAGAGTACTAAAATCCCTTGTTTACCTGGCATCCCAACTTTTTAGATTGAAAAATATGAGTCTTCTTCATGTGTAGTTATTAAACTGAGAATAGAGGTTGTATTGCAGTCCAAACATATAAATAAATTCTAATCAGCAAAAATGAGTTTCCATGAGCAGAAGCTGAAACCCAGCAATGACCTTTTGAATTTCTCTTATGCTTGGGAATGAGTAATTCCTGAAGTATTAGAGTGAAAGGTTAACCATTCCAAGCATAATCAAAGCTTTCATCATAGCAGTTTAGTATTTATGTGTGTGTCTGAACATGCTGAAAAAAAATTATCAAATTATCAAAAATGTTGAGAGTCTTGTTAAGGTAGTTTTTTTTTTTTTTTTTTTAAGATTTTGTTTATCTCTGAGAGAGAAAGAGAAAGAGCACGAGAAGGGGTAGAATCAGAGGGAGGCGCAGACTCCCTGCTGAGTGGGGAGCCCAATGCAGGACTCCATCCTGGGACTCCAGGATCATGACCTGAGCCCAGGGCAGAGGCTTAACCTACTGAGCCACGCAGGCATCCAAGGTAGTTTTTTGTTTTTTGTTTTTAACAAGCTTTAATTCACTTTATTTTTTTTATTAGGTAGTTTTATTTATTTTTAAAGATTTTATGTGTTTATTCATCAAAGAGAAAGGGAGAGAGAGAAAGGAAGAGAAAAAGTGGGAGAGAGAGAGACAGCACAAGTAGGAGGAGTGGGAGGCAGAGGGAGAAGCAGGCTCCCTGCTGAGCAAGGAGCCCAATGCGGGACTCGATCCCAGGACCCTGGGATCATGACCTGAGCCGAAGGCAGGTGCTTGATGGTCTGAGCCACCCAGGCGTCCCTTGTTAAGTAATTTTAAATGATGGGTATCAGAGGGTTATTGACAAGACCCTGATACCTGTTTGGAAATAATTTAAATGTTCGGAGCCTGTAGCTTGTGCACTAGATTCACATAAATTGCATCCTGTAGATTTTAGTAAATTGTACTCAACTTAGAGATAGATGCTTCTTAGCTCCTTGTAAATATAATGCAGCACTAGACCTTGTATCTGGTATAACATAATGAGTATAATTATTTAAATATTAAAACTAAGGTTCTAACAAGTTGGAATACTGATTATTATCAGTAGCATAATTGACCATAGTAAATTTAATTTTAGCTATTACTTTTAGTCATGATCAATTTGAAATCATATTCTATGAGACCAGTAGTTCTCTTATACCCAATTAATTGGCTTCAGAGCTTCAGGGAACTCACCTGGGGCCTTCCAGTCACCAAGCAATTTTTGTAAGGCCCAAAAATGGGCTGCTCTTTGCTAACTGTACTTCTAAGATTCTTTTTAATGAGAATCTCTTTTCATAGGAAAGCAGGTAGTTGGTTGGTGTTTTGTCTGGTTTGATGGGCGCACATCAGTGAACAAAATAGACAAAAATTCCTGCCTTACTGAACTTACATTTTACTGGCAGAAGGTAGATAATAAATCAGTAGATGATATAGTATATTGGAAGGTGGAATATATAATGGAAAAGAGAAAACAAGGAGGGGGAGTAAGGGAAGGTAGGGAGCCACAGTTTCAAATAAGGTGGTTAGACCCACTGAGAAGATGACATTAAGCAGACACTTGACCCTGGTGAGGTAAGAGTCATGTGCATGCCTGCGGGATGATCATTCCAACAAGTGCTGACCCAACAAGGATCCTGAATCTGCTTTCCTTGTTATCTTTTATTTTGCCAATTTCCTGTCATGTGATTTGGTACTGATGGGAAACAAGAAATAATTTTTGAAGTTCTAATTAATTTAGAAATGTTGACTGTCAATGACCTATTGTGTTTACTGGTCTCTTTCACCATCCCCTTCAGTTCACTTTTAATTTCTTCACCCATAGGTCCTGACAAAATACCCAACATGAGGTGCTGAAGACTAGTAATCACATCTCTTACTGGATGGAGTTAGAGAAAAGGCTGGGAAGTCAAATAAGAGATCCAGTTTCGGTGTTTCCCTTTATGAGAGTCCTGCTTGTCGCAAAGTTTGGCATGTGAAAGAAGGCTCCCAGGACTCTAGTCAATGCTGGAAACAGTAATTAAAAAAACCAAAAAACTCAAAGGACAAAACAAAATAATTTCATTTTTTCTATTTCATACATTTTTAAATTAAATGAATATAGTAGTCATTAATACAGTTATAAAACCATAAAATAATATTTCTAGAATGGTTTCAAATTCTGGATGCTTAAGGAAAAAGTTATTATTTGCTTTTCTTGTATGAACTCCAGTTTCAAAAAAGGTCCTATTGTTCTCACTCTGTTTACAAGTATTGTGGTGGTAGTGCCAAGAGACATCAGGTTTTTACCTGTAGGTTCAGGCTCTATTCTGAAAGTGCCTTGAAAAGTAAAAAGTGTGCTGAACAAACATAAAGCACCACCATTGTCCACTAGGAGCATTGTGACTCTTTTTAGAAATATGGCAAATATTTAATAGTGCTAGGAGATAGACAAATACATGTTCGTCCATAAGGAAACTAAGAGCGCCTTGAAAGGCGCCCAGATCAGGTGGGGGAGATGGGAAGGGCTGGATTTTGTGCCCGGACTCTGCGAAGAAGGGTGCTCCTGGCCTCGGCCTATTGAGTGGCATTTAGAACTCTCTTGGCGTGATTTCTAGCTGGTGGCTGAATCGGATGCAAGAGTTGCCCTCTTTTTGACTTAAATCGCGTGCTTAAAAGTGGAGGTGGTAGCGGCCAGAGCGTCTTCCCTCCTCCGGCTAAAGGCTTCATCCTGAAGTGTTCCGGCCACATCCTCCTCCTTAACGAGGATCGGATAGCGCTCCCAGGCTAGGTGGGGCCTCACCTGCCGCAGGTGTCCCTAGGGAGTCCGGAGGCGTGGCCGCACCCCCACCGCGCCCCTCCGCTCCTCGGGGCCGGGAGCTGCTGGGCCGCCGCTCGGGTCCCAGAAGCCGGGAGCTCGGGCGTCTCGGGAATCTGGGGCCGGCTGGCGCGGCGCCCGGCGGAGGGCACCCCCGTCGCAGGGCACCCCCGTCGCAGGAGAGGCCGCGCCCCCTCCCGGAACTGGCCCGCGCGGCAGGGCGGGAGGAGCGGCAGGAGCGGGGCTATCGCACGCCGCGGGCCATGGAGGTCCTTCCCGCGGGTGGGGGCCGGATGGGGCCCCCGGAGCCCGGGGCAGGGCCGGAGGACGCGGCGGAGCCAGCGGTTCCCGGAGTGCCCCGAGCGCCGTGCCTGCGAGGGGCGCCCTCGGCGGAGCGGCCGCGGGGCTCCCGGGACTCCTGGGGGGCGGAGGAGGACCCGGAGCCGGGCGAGCCGCGGGACGGCCGGACCAGCCGCACGGCGTCCCTGGTGAGCGGGCTGCTCACCGAGCTGTACAGCTGCGCGGAGGAGGAGGAGGCGGCGGGCGCGGGCCGCGGGCCCGGGGGTCGCCAACGGCGCCGCGACAGCCTCGACAGCTCCACGGAGGCTTCCGGCTCCGACGTGTTCCTGGGCGGCCGCGGCAGCGCGGGCGACTCGCGCGTGCTGCAGGAGCTGCAGGAGCGGCCGAGCCAGCGGCACCAGAGGCAGTACCTGCGGCAGAAAGGTGAGCGCCGGGGCCGGGGCCTCCGGGGGCTGCCCGGCGCCGGACCCCCGCGCGCCCGCCTGCGCTCCAGCGCTCACCTGGGCGCACCTGACTGAGCCGCCGGGCGCTCGGGACGTGTGGGGCGTCTCCTCTGACCTGTCCCTAGCGCCCCCGGTGTCACCAATTCATGACTAAACTTAGTTCTTATTGTCCCCTCCCCCATGCCCTCTTTCTTGTCCAGTGGAACCTCAGGGAGTGGGGGTGGTAGCGGCGGGTCATGTGTTCGTGGAGGCCCAAAGGGAGAGGCAGTCCACCTTCTGATTTCACCCGAACAGCTGTTAGGACAGGTTTGGAGTTTCTGATGCCTGTATCAGAAGTTACCTAGAGGGCGCCGGGAGAAGAGAGGCGACTCCTGTGGCTGATTTTTTTCCTTCCCCTAATCCGCCCTGCCCTGACTGCAGCCCTAGGATAGTGTTTCTCTAGTGAGGCAGAATAATTCGATAATGCAGTTTCTAAGCAGAGTGGATGAATTCCATTTCTGCCAGCCTGTCTGGTTTCAGGAAGCTCACTGGGTGGATTTTCTTTTTCTCCCTTCGGTGGAGGATTAGTGGAAGGCCCTACCGTGATGGCACTATCACAGGATTTCACAGCTGGTACCGTCAGTTGGAAAGGTCGACCTGCAAATGGCCTTCCTTTTGATGGGTGGAGGCTAATTTGGTATTTCTTTTGTTATAAGATTCTGAGGCTCACGTCCTGATTGACATTTCTCTCCACCACCACCCCCAAACTGTTCATAGTAGTTTGCCTTTCAGGCCCTAACACAGTTATTACAGTTGTCTTTTTTATAGGTGTATCAAGACTTCAATTTACAAAATGAAGTGGGATGTGGAAAACAGATGCTAAGTCACCATAAGATTTCTCGAATTAATGTCCTTGTGCTAAATTACCAGAAGAGGAAGGAGAGGATACTGTAGAATGGCCTCCTGTCTCCTAATTGTAATCAGCAAGCCCGGCCCAGGGGGGAAACACACACTAGAAAAGGAATAAATCTGTCTGCTTTCTCAAATCTATGTAAACAGCTTTCAACTTCCTCCTCTGGCTCCCTGGTGAAGGTTTTTTTTTTTTTTTTCCCTTTCCCATCTGATTGTTACAAATGGCTTCCACCTTCCTCCCCCTGCCTGGGACCTTGCCTGGAATAGCGCCACTTTATTTGATACAGTTATTTGGTTGTTCTCAGAGTGTCTGTTTTGCCAAGAGTTCGGTAGGGCAATAGTTCTTTCAGAATCCAACAAAGTCAGTTTTGAAGAATTATGATTTGGCTTTCTGTTTTTACAACACTGTTCATTTTTCATTACTGAGCAAATTCTGGGCATTGGTAATTTCCTTTTAGAAGAGGAAATTTGGCAAGCTAAATTGTAAAGAAGAGGTAACAGTACAGCTTTGCACGTGGATTTCAAACCAGTGACCACTCTATTAATTTTTAAGACCTCTAAGTCTGTTTTTTCCAAGTCTCCAGTCTTCTTGCCTGATTAGTTACCTGCTAACCTTTTCTTCCCTTTAAATCAACCCTATTAGGATGAACAAAAGTGCCATATTCTAATAGTCTTACACACAGACACCCCTTTATTGATGAACACACATCATTAGAATACTAAGAATAAAGTAATGGGTGAAAATAGCTGCCTGCATAAATAATTTTATAGTTTATTAGGTTACTTAATATATTTTCAAGGTTAAAAAAGGTTCCTGCTAACATAATGCTTAGTAAGAATTTCATATAATGCAGGTAACCAGGGTGTTAATTCACTCTTCTTTTAGGAATTTTGCTCTGGCCCTGATTTAAAGATATTTAGCATGCGTGGGTCCTTCATTTATGTGAGACGTGAAGATGATTTCTCAAGAAATCTTAGCTCTCTTCTCAGCATTTTCATGAAGGTGGTGAATTTTGAGGTCAGAATGCTGGAATTGATATCCTGCCACTCTTCATTACTAGCTATGTGACCTTGGTCAAGCTTTTTAACCTTTCTGTGTTGCATTTTCCTCACTTACAGATGGGGATAATAATAACACCTAACCTGAGAGACAGCTGTGGTGATAATTACATAAGTTAATGTGTGTAAAATGCTCAACAAATGTTAGATGCTATTTTTTTTATTATCGTATACACCAGAATGTCTTAGAGAAGAGGCCGTCTACGGCTTGTCAGTTGATGGTCTTACTTTTACTCATTCATTTAACAATCATTTAACAGCAAAAGTGTCTGATGCGGTGGGACATACAAAGATAAAGGAGAGCTTACCGCTGTCTTCAGGATGCTTATATATCAGTAGATATTGCTGTAGAAGACATTTCTAAACTCAACTCTGAAGATTTTTTCCCATATTTGACAATACATATAATTCAGAGAATCACAGAGCTGTAGGTACCTTAAGAGTCATTAAAAATGACTCTCTGTTGGAAGAAATCTATAATGTAAATTCAAGATGATGATATTCCTACCTTTTTTCTTTCTGGAAAGAAAAATTTTAAACATTCAAAGAAAAGCTCTTTGCTCTATGGAAGGAATCTAGGAATAAAGAGCCCTCTGATCTCCTCTTCTAGCTTGTTTCCATATTTAGCTGTTTTTAGAGCACAAATATTACCATTTAACCTAAATGAGCTCTACCTACCCACTATATACCTAACCTACCCACTATATACCACTGTGTTTAAACTCAAGGAAAGGGCGCCTGGGTGGTTCCGTTGGTTAAGCAACTGCCTTTGGCTCAGGTCATGGTCCTAGAGTCTGGGGATCGAGTCCTGCATCGGGCTCCCAGCTCCATGGGGAGTCTGCTTCTCCCTTCATGTTCCCTCTCAGTCTCTCTCAAATAAATAAATAAAATCTTAAAAAAAAATTAAACTCAAGGAAAGAGAAATAACTGGCCTTTGTTCTCTTCCTCATAGTAATTCCTTATTCTTATTTTAGTGTTATTTATATTAATGTTTCTAAAGACTATTCACATTAGTTTCTCAGAATAAATCTTGTATGCTAAGCAGAATTTGAGACTCAGGTGCTACCTTCCCTAAGATCACAAAAAGTAGTTGCTTGATCCAAAGGGAGTTCTTTTTAAAGTCAAATGCATTTTCCATATTGTGGTCAAATATGAGTGCTGTTAAAGGACCCCCTTGCACTTCTGTTATATAAACCCCCAAAGTTCATTTTCTTTGACCACTGTTTTTTTGTTTTTTTGCTTTTGAACACTTCTTTTGTTCTCTTCGGGCCCTCACTAGTTTCTCCAAATCCCTTTAAAAATGAATGGACCCAAATCCCATACAGAACTTTTAATGAAGGCCTAGCTGCCATGTTGAGTGGAAGCTTCTTGCCTGACTGGCAGGTCACACTAGTGACTAATGATAAGATCAAGTGACAAACGGGCGCCTGGGTGTCTCAGTCAATTAAGCGTCCGCCTTTGGCTCAGGCCCTGATCCCAGGGTTCTAGGATCAAGCCCTGTGTTGGGCTCCCTGCTCAGCCGGGAACCTGCCTCTCCCTCTACCCCTACCCCAACTTGTGCTCTCTCTATCAAATAAATAATAAGTTTTTCTTTTAAAAAGTGTGACAAACAGGGGCGCCTGGGTGGCTCAGTCGTTAAGCGTCTGCCTTCGGCCCAGGTCATGATCCCAGGGTCCTGGGATGGAGCCCTGCATCGGGAATCTCTGCTCGGCAGGGAGCCTGCTTCTCGCACTACCGCTACTGTTCCTTCTGCTTGTGTTCCCTCTTTCGCTGTGTTTCTCTCTGTCAAATAAATAAAATCTTTAAAAAAAAAAAAAAAGTGTGACAAACAGAACTCCCCAATTGTAATGATAATTCATATAAAGATTGTCAATAGTTTCTGATTCCCAAATCTTTTTTCACTTGTGGAAAGACAGCTGTTGGGAATATTAATTTTATGAATGTAGAATCATCCTTAATTTATCCATTGAAAGGAAATACATTTTCTATCATATTTGAAAAATTGCTGAGTTTCTAAAATGAAATATTGTACCTAATAGTCAAGCTATTGGAAGACTGTATATTTAAAACAAAACCAATATTGCTATATTTTTCTACATTAAAAAAATGTGGTTCTATTATTTACTTTTAACTGATCACGTACAAACATGTGAGTACTTTTAAAAACATTTGGTATCAGCTGTTAGGTTTATCATTGATTGAACCCAAAAGGATTCTTTTCTTATAAGCTTACCATCTGAGCTAAACTTTAATGATACAAAATATACAGGCCAGTTTTCAGGCAAGGAAAGGTAAATTTGTAACCAGAGCTAAATATGACAAGACTCTTTGCTTACATGTTGCAAGTAGCTTCAGGGATAAAAATTTATGTTACAGTATTTGTTTCAGTGACAGGGCAGGAAATGAGTGAGTGACTTATTTGATATCTCAGCTGGGTGCACCTGGGTGGCTCAGTGGGTTAAGTGTCTGCTTTTGGCTCAGGTTGTGATCTCAGGGTCATGGGATTGAGCCCCTCATTGGGCTCCCTCCTAGGGAAGTGGGGGGAGTCTACTTCTTCCTCTCGCCCCGCCCTCTTCCCCCCCCACTTTCTCTCTCTCTGTCTCAAATAAATAAGTAAAATCTTTAAATGAATGAATGAATGGAATATCTCAGCTGAATGCATACATGTAATCCGGGGTGAGAACCGAGAATTACCTGGTTTAAATGGATGTTCTAGATGTTTAGCCTACGATTAGTATTACATTGGAATTTGTATTCCTTTCTGGGTTATTTGTTTTCTTTTTCTTTTTCTTTACTGATAGACACTAATGAACTGAAGACAATCCTTCAAGAGCTAAAGTACAGAATTGGCGTTCAGTCGGCAAAGTTACTTCGGCAGCTGAAGCAAAAAGACAGGCTTCTGCACAAAGTACAGAGAAACTGTGATATTGTGACTGCATGCTTGCAGGCCGTGTCCCAGAAGCGACGTAAGTGCGGGAGTGTGGGTCAGCCCTTTAGCCACATGAGTCTGGAATGGTAGTGGAGCTGAACCAGTGGTGGTGTTTTTGGCTATATTGCAAAGTTTTAAATGGAAGCTTATGGCATTGGAACTAAGAACTATGAACAGCTCAGTTTCCTAGTTTTTTGGTTGCAATGTGTAGCACATGTCTGATGTTACAAACTTAGTTTTATTATTCTGGATTTGAAGTAGTACTTCATTTTGACAAGTTATTTTTACCTGATGCTAAATAATGACCAAAATCTTTATTTTGGCATAAAAATGCCAAATTTTAATTTTTGGCATAAAAATTAAAAATGCCAATGCCTTTTTAAAAAGGCATATCTATGCTGTGTCACTCTAATAAGTGCATTAAAAATTGACTTAAAAGGAGAATACTTTTGTAACAGGATCTTACAACTTGCTTTGAAATCTAAAAGGGACAAAATATTTTAACAAATTAAATCTGTCTCATCAGTCATAGCTAAGAGCTGTGTGGTTTGTTAATTGAGTTAAAAATGTTACATCACTGATTCATGTTTAATTCTAGATATAAAAGCTTGTGAATTACTTTTTAAATTCTCCGTGCAGTAGTTTTAGTTTTATTCTGCTAACATGTCCTTATTTTTGTTTCTTATTCTTTATTAACATGCAGCACGGCAGAACAGTGTGTTCAGGTATGGCAAATAGAGGCACCAATGATGTTTTGATAAAATGTGCGTGACAGCTTTTTAGGTGCACGTGAGAGTTAGTTGCCTTACTTTGTTCCTTTACCCTGTCACATTTTAGATATAAAGTGATACCTTTTATAGTTTTTTTTAAATTCCAAATTAAGATGTGTTTGTTTTCATAAAGCAGTTTTCAGGGCTTGATTTGTTTCAGATAATAAAATTAATGGCTTAAATTCCATTCTTCTGTTTATTATTAAAAGTAAATGCCATATTTTCTTCCTCCTGTTTTATTTATTTTTTTTATAACTATTTTTCTATTTATTTGAAGCACAGTAAAAAAAAAATTGGTACACTTTGGAAATTCAGTGGCATTCCTCCTGTTTTATTAAATCACTCTTTGCTACCCCCAAATTACTACTCTTGCTGTAGTAATTTCAACCTAATGTATATAAAACAGAATTTTGCTTAATTATCAGAATGATGATAATGGTCCATAAAGAAAGCAGGGGTGTCATTGAATAGATTGGTTTGGAATAAGGTTTTCTCCAGAGCGGGGCACTTGTCCGAAATAGCTAGAGAAAGAGAATACAGATGTAGACATACATACACATCTACGTATATTTACATATGTCTGTCTACAAAAAGTTAGCGTGTATTGTAGGTATTTGATATTTTTCCATGGATTCTGATAGATTCCCAAGTGTCTAGTAAAAATGCTGTCATTTTGCCCTTTTATCTTGAAATACCTTGGTTTTTCTTTTTTTCAACTGTGTTTTCACCTACCTGTTATTATTGTTTGCCAGAAGTTAAGAGCACAAAGTAGTAAATGCATGGAGTTTGGATGGATGGGAAAGTCCAAGGGTGGATGGAACCAGTGAAAAGGAACAGAGAGGAATGTCTGGCTGGCACAGGATCCGGGGTTGATAAATGTCAGAGACTGATAATCATTTAGGGTTTGAATTTACTTGACTGATAGAAGGGCTGGCTTTTGTGTCTTTTCAGAAAAATGTGTTCACAAGTACCTAATTCTATTTGTGAATTTGTGAATGCAGACTTCCTATATATTTTAGAGTTTGTCTCTTTAAATCTAGCCACAGTTTTGTATTTCAGAGAATATGGGACTAATGCCTCTTAACTTCAGGTGTTCAATTATCACCTTGGTAATAAGACTTAACTAAATGGAGCAGAATGTTTTTTGTTGAATTAAGAAGGGACAGTGGATCAGAATTATCCTTATGGCGCAGACATTATTCAAAATTTGACTCAATGGTTATTTCTCCAGAGGTTAGACGTTTTGGGACTAAATGTCTGATTCCCATAGTTGCACGTTTTGCCTCTTTCCTCAGAGTCAGCTAATAGATACAGTTGCTTAGAATTGTAAAGAATTTAGACTGAATAACTTTAAATTCTAAAGAATTTATTTTACACTGAATAACTGAGCTTTCATTTTAGTAGTGATGGGCAGTGATGCATTTAAATACAATATGCTTGTTGACTTCTTGGTATTTAACATACAAAAGTGCAGATAACCCCCATTGCCTCCTCTCTATGTGGATCCAGTACTTATAATTCTTTCCGTAAGTGATGTTTTTCCTTCTATAACATGTTATAATACTTTTAATCTTTAATTGAAATCCGTCCTTTCCTGTTGATACACCAAAGGGGATATAATGATTTCCTAAGTAAGTGCAGATTAAGAACCAAAATGACTGGATCATTTTTATTTTGAACACGTATAATTTACCTGCCTGGATTTTATGTTTTCCTACACCAAGGCTTATGGTAGAATCCCTTTATTTTACAACAGGGGTGGGAATAAGAAGAGCAGGATCACTATATGCCTTGTAGAAATGCAAATTTTTTCTCCTGTATTTAACCGTCTATCTAAGGATAACCATGATATTGACCAATTTAATATTTTGTTGTTGTTGTTGTTGTTTGTTTTTTAAATATTTTATTTATTTGACAGAGGGAGAGGGATCACAAGTAGGCAGAGAGGCAGGCAGAGAGAGAGGGGTAAGCAGGCTCCCTGCTGAGCAGAGCACCCAATGCGGGGCTCAATCCCAGGACCCTGACATCATGACCTGAGCCGAAGGCAGAGGCTTTAACCCACTGAGCCACCCAGGCGCCCCGACCAATTTAATATTAATAATAACATTAATGATAAGAATGGTAGCAGCCGTCACTATTCATTAAGTGCATGGAGGTGTGCAGGAAAATCCACTCATGGCTTCAAGACAATGAGAACAATAAGATGAATATTTGGCCAGGTGTTTGCTTCTGATGTTAAGATTTTTAAGTGATTTGCTTACCTTATGATTTAACTATTTTTTCCCCGAAGACAGAAGGAAGGTCCTCTTAATTATCAGCATTTCCTAATTTTACGATTTTCTGCATCAGCGCAGTAAATATTTAAGCTATTTATGCTGGCTGAGTTTGTGAAATGGTAGTATAAGTCAAGTGATAAAATCTAGCTGTCATTGGAAAACTATGGTAAGAGAAAAGGGTGGAAAAAATGTGAACATTCATGGAAGTATTGTCTTTATTTTTAAAAAAGATTTTATTTATTTATTTTTGACAGAGAGAGAGAGAGAGAGAGAGAGAGAGAGATCACAAGTAGGCAGAGAGGCAGACAGAGAGAAGGGGAAGCAGGCTCCCTGCTGAGCAGAGAACCCGATGCGGGGCTCGATCCCAGGACCCTGAGATCATGACCTGAGCCGAAGTCAGAGGCTTTAACCCACTGAGCCACCCAGGTCCCCCATATTGTCTTTATTTTAACCTTATTAATAAGTACAGGGATTTTAACCTGCTTATAGCCTCATTTGATTGATGTATGTACTCCGGCATCTTGATAAGAATGTGATTAAATCTTGCTCTCTATCATAAATGCCCTCTGGACACTGACACTTGTCAAATAGAACTCTTTGTTCTTCTTTTCCTGTGGTTGTCTTCTCCAAAACAGTACCTTGTTCTCTGTGGCAGGAGAAGGAATTTGTGTTTGGTGGCACTGACATTCAACACTTTCTGCAAAGAAACAATTCTCTGTGTTTTTAAAACAAATTATAGAAGTAAATGCACTAAAAAAAAAAAAAGTAAATGTACTCAACCAGCCATCCCACTCCTAGAGAACTGAAGATGTGTGTCCCCATGAAAACTTGTACATGAATGTTCATAGCCGCATTATTCGTAATAGCCCCACATGTCTGTCAATGGATGAATGGAAACAACTTACGTGTCTGTCAGTGGATGAATGGATTAACAAGAGTGACATATCCATATAATGGAATAGTATTCAGTCATAAGCAGGAATGAAGTACTGATTCATGTTACAACGTGGATGATCCCTGAACACATTATACTAAATGAACGAAGCAAGACACAGAAGTCCATGTATTGTATGCTTCTATTTGGAATGTCCAGGAGAGGTAAATTCATAGAAAGAGAGAGTCGATTCACGGTTGTCAGGAGCTGCTAATGCGATGGCTTTTTTATTGGGGTGGTAAAATGTTCTGTAATTAGGTGACAGTGATGGTCACACGATTTTGTGACTATACTAGAAATTGCTAAATTATACAGTTTAAAAGGATGAATTTTATGGTGTGTGAATTATATCTTAATGAAAAGTGTTAAAAATATAATATGCTCTTGGGGCGCCTGGGTGGCTCAGTGGGTTAAGCCTCTGCCTTCAGCTCAGGTCACGATCTCAGGGTCCTGGGATCGAGCCCCACATTGGGCTCTCTGCTCGGCAGGGAGCCTGCTTCCCCCTCTCTCTCTGCCTCTCTGCCTGCTTGTGATCTCTCTCTCTGTGTCAAATAAATATGTGTGTCATATCCATATATATGTATATATATATACACACACACACACACACACACATATATAAATAATACACTCCTTATGGAAACTTTGGAAAATACGAAATTACAAAAAGAATAGGAAAAATCATTTTCTAAAAACAGTCTTTTCATAGTTCTGAATAGCTATTCAAGTGTTTATTTATTTATTTTTTAAAGATTTATTTATTTTATTTTGAGGGAGGGTGGGGAACATGAGCAGGAGGGATGGTTAGCGGGAGAGGGAGACAAGCAGACTTCCCACCGAGCAGGAACCTGACGCAGGGTTTGATCCCAGGACCCTGAGATCATGACCTGAGCCAAAATCAAGAGTTGGATGCTTTAACTGCCTGAGCCACCCAGGGACCCTCAAGTTGTTTTTTATACAAAGTTATTCCAAAGTCAGTATACTAAATAATACTTTTGTATCCCACCTTTTTCATGTACTATCACAAACTAGTTCCATTGACATAAATTATCCATAAATATAATTTTCAATGATTAATGCACTGCTTCTATCATTTTGTTTTGTTATAACATTATAATAGTGAAAAATCTTTCAGTCACGAGTACAGAAACACAACTTAAACTGATTTAAGTGAAAAAGGAAATTGGCTTACGTAATTAAAATTCCAGGGTTGTGGCTTCCGGTGTAACTAAATCAGATACAGCTGCTCAAGTAGTATCTTTAAGACTGATTTCATCTCTTAGTTATGCTTTCCTCTACATGAGATAACACCAAAATGGCCAATGTAGCAGCTCCTATTAAGCAACCTTACCTGAAAGAACAGATCTCTTTTTCCATAGTTCCAGAAAGTTCCATAATTCACTTCCCTTGACCTAGTTGGGTCACCTGCTCACTAAAAATCAAATAATATTTATGTGTGTAAGAAGGTGGTAAAGTGATAAGTACTATAGGAAATTTGAAAAACAGGTAAAGGCAGATTTGGAGTGGCTAACAATTGGTACTGGTGTTGCCAGTCTTTTAAATTTTAACTATTCTAGTGAGTGTTTAGTGGCTGTGTGATTTTTAGTTTCATTTTGCTGATCACACATATGATTCAGCACCTCTTCATATATTTATTGGCTATTTGTCTCCAAAGAAAAGGATTGTCAACTTTTTCTTAGAGAGATGCAGTAGTTTTTAAAGGGTTCTGGATATGACGTTATTCATTTTGGAGAGAGAGGGGGGAAGTGCAAGCCAGGGGAGGGGCAGGGAGAGAGGGAGAGAATCTCAAGCAGGCTTCCTGCTGAATGTGGAGCCCAACACGGGGCTTGATCCCAGTACCCCAAGATCATGACCTGAGCTGAAAACCAGGAGTCAGATGCTCAACCAATGGAGCCACCCAGGTACCCCAAGATCTTTTACCTCTTTGCTTAGGGTTTATTCCTAGGTATCTTATGGTTTTTGGCATATTTTACAGTTTTCTGTTTTTTTTTTTTTAAAGATTTTATTTATTCATTTGACAGAGAGAGATTACAAGTAGGCAGAGAGGCAGGCAGAGAGAGAGGAGGAAGAAGGCTCCCAGCTGAGCAGAGAGCCTGATGTGGGGCTTGATCCCAGGACCCCGAGATCATGACCTGAGCCGAAGGCAGAGGCTTTAACCCACTGAGCCACCCAGGCGCCCCTACAGTTTTCTATATAGGTATCACATATCTTTTACTAGATTTATTCTTGGGTAGTTGAGTTTTCTTGATGCTGTTTTAAATTGGTGTGTTTTAAAAAATTCATTTTTCTATTTGTTTCTAGTACATAGCCATATGGCTGTTCTCTGCATATTGACCTTATATCCAACACTCTTACTTTTTTTTGTTGTTGATTCTAATTATCTATAAATTCTTTTGTATTTTATATTTTTAAAAATTTTTATTTTATTATTTTTGAAAGTTTTTTTAAGAGCAGAGAGGGGCAGAGGGCGAAGGAGAGGCAGAATCTTAAGCAGGCTCCATGCCCAGTGTAGTCTGACATGGGGCTTGATCTTACAACCCTGAGCTGAAATCAAGAGTCAGATGATAGCTGACCCAGCCACCCAGGGGCCCCAAAGATTTTATTTTCTTTTGAGTAATCTCTATACCCAACGTGGGGCTCAAACTTACATCCCTGAGACCAAGAATGACACACTCCATTGACTGAGCCAGTCAGGTGCCAGTAAATTCTTTTGTATTTTTTTTAAGAACATAATCTTTATCATCTGTGAATACTGTCAGTTTTCATTACCATTCTTTCATTTCTTGTTCTTGTCTAGTTAGGACGAGGTTAACCTTGCCCTGGTTAGGACCTCTACGATAATGTTGAATAGAAGTAGTGATAATGGGGTGAAATTTTTATCTCAGGTACAATCTCAGAAGGCAAGTTTGGTTTTTTTATTTATTTTTTGTTTTTTTGCCTTACCATTTCCCTATTCAGTACAATGCTTACTCAAAGTTTTCTGTAGAAATCCTTTATCCAATTAAGGAAATTCTCTTGTTCAATTTGTTAAGATGTTGAACTTAATCATATACTTTATTGCTGTTTTGAGTTAATATGTTGAATGTTAAAACAACTTTGCATTCTTGGAAATATCCTAACTTTGTCATGAGATACATGTATGTATCTGCATACACACACACATATACACAGACACACATGTGTATATGTATGTATGTAAACATATACACATATATTTATACACATGTATATGCATATACTCTATCTCTACTTATATCTATATCTATATATGTTGCTGGATTTAGATTTGGTTTGCTAATATTTTGTTGATGATTATTATGGCTATGTTCATGAGTGACAAGCCTGTAATTTTCCTTTCTTATATGCTCTTGTCAGGTTTTTTTGGAGCCTCATAACAGAAGTTTCAGAGTGTGCTCACTTTTTACATTCTTTGGAAGAGATTGTGTAACATTGTGTAAGATTATTTCTTTCATGTTTGATAAAATTTGCTGTTTAAGAGCACTTGGGGGGCATCTGGGTGGCTCAGTGGTTTAAAGCCTCTGCCTTCAGCTCAGGTCATGATCTCAGAGTCTTGGGATCGAGCCCTGCATCAGGCTCTCTGCTCAGCAGGGAGCCTGCTTCCCCCTCTCTCTCTGCCTGCCTCTTTGCCTGCTTGTGATCTCTCTCTCTGTGTTAAATAAATAGATAAAATCTTAAAAAAAAAAGAGCACTTGGTGGCTCAGTTGGTTAAGTGTCTGCCTTTGGCTCAGGTCGGATCTTGGGGTCCTGGGATCAAGCCCCATGTCAGGCTTCCTGCTCAGTGGGGAGCTTGCTTCTTTCTCTCCCTCTGCCCCTGCTTTCTCTCTCTTTTTCTCTCTCAAATAAATAAATAAAATCTAAAAAAAAAAAAAAGAATTTGCTAGTAAAATATTTGGACCTTAAGCTATCTTTGTAGGAAGATTTTAAATTATGTATTCAACCTAAAAAAATAATTATAGACTTATTTGTATTTTCTATTTCTTCTTGTATCAGCTTTGGTACATTATATAGAATTTGCCCATTTCACATAACTTTTCACATTTATAGGCAGAAAATTTTAAAGACTATTTCTGGGGTTCTTTTGGTGTTTGAAGATATTAAAGCAATTTCACTGATTTAAACAGGAATTCACTGACTACTTAAAATACCTTTAATACAGAACATATCATCATAGGAAGAACATTCTAATACATATATGTGTTAGAAATAAATTTTAAAAAATAAAGTTCTATGTAAGTAGATACGTACCTACCAAGACTAAGTAATCATTCCCAGCACATTAGAAGCTCCTGAGTAGGG
>CM053611.1:65129675-65180086 GCA_028646535.1 Procyon lotor
TTTTTTTTTCTGGTAATTGCGTGAATAGGTAGGTATTAGCAATGGACTCTATAGAAATATATATGTGTACATATATTTTAAAGATTTTATTTATTTGAGAGAGAGCATGAGCGAGAGAGCATGAGTGAGGGGAAAGGCCAAAGGGCAAAGGAGAAGCAGATTCCCAGAGGATAAAGGAGTCCCATGCAGGGCTCAGTCCTAGGATCCTGCATTCGTGAACTGAGCTGAAGGCAGCCGCTTTACCACCCAGGAACCCCAGAAATATATTTTTATATCTTGTGTTGGGAAAGAATAGCTTCTAAAAGGGGTGTCTGGGTGGCTCAGTGGGTTAAAGCCTCTGCTTTTGGCTCAGGTCATGATCTCAGGGCCCTGGGATCGAGCCCCACATCGGGCTCTCTGCTCAGCAGGGAGCCTGCTTCCTCCTCTCTCTCTGCCTACTTGTAATCTCTTTCTATCAGATAAATAAATAAAAATCTTTTTTTAAAAAAAGAATAGCTTCTAATGAATGCATATCACAAACCATGCCTAGTCTTTTAGATGGAACTTTTTTTTTTTTTTTAAGATTTTAGTTATTTATCTTATTTGAGAGACAGAGAGAGAAAGTGTAAGCAGGAGGAGGGGCAAAGGGAGAGGAGGAGATCTCAAGAAGACTCTGTGCTGAGCGTGGGGCAGATGTGGGGCTCAGGGCTGCCATCCTGCAAGCGTGACCTGAGCCAGAACCAAGAGTCCGCCGCTCATCCGACAGAGCCACCCTGGCACCCCAGACAGAGCTCTTTTTTGGTTTCATCCAGCATCGCCTTCTGAACACCATTTGCAAAAAGGGGTTCCATTAAGGCAACATTGGAGTTTGCCACTCGGCCTGTGATCCATCCCATTAGGTTTCTGATACGTGGGAAACTTGTAGGTGGGCATTTGGTTCTTTGCCTCTCTGGATCCTCCAGCGGACAGGTCCTCATTCTCAGGTCTTGCTGCCACTACGCACGCTGGCCAGTAGAGGGCAGCCTTGCTCCTTTCCCTGATCTGGGGCTTGGACCCGCATTCCCACCCCTCTCCTTTCTGCTTGGTCGTTCTCATATCCGGCAGTTTTCTGATTTGTCAGATCACAGAATATCTAAAATAAGTATGCAATATAATTAAAAATGAATGGAGGGGCACCTGGGTGGCTCAGTGGGTTGAAGCCTCTGCCTTCGGCTCAGGTCATGATCTCAGGGTCCTGGGATGGAGCCCCGCATCGGGCTCTCTGCTCAGCAGGGAGCCTGCTTCCCCCTCTCTCTCTGCCTACTTGTGATCTCTCTCTCTCTCAAATAAATAAAGTCTTAAAAAAAAAAATGAATGGAAAAAAGGCACAAAAGTCATTTCTCTGTTTTCTCCACACGGCTTGGCTCTTGGGGCAGATCTGTTTCAGCCCATGTTGATGGCCTTCTCTGAGTTTTTCTGCCCTAATTCTCCCAAGATCAGCTACAGAAAGTACAAGGTACTAAATCTTTGACCCTTAGGGTTTTCAGGTGTTAGATGATGACTCTTGATAGAATATCAAAAGGGCACCTGGGTGGCTCAGTCAGTTAAGCTTCTGCCTTCAACTGAGATCATGGTCCCAGAGTCCTGGGATTGAGTCCCTCATGGAACTCCTTCCTCAGCGGGGAGTCTGTTCCTCCCTCTGCCGCTACTTCTCCTCTTTGCTCTTGCATTCTGTCTCTCAAATAAGTAAATTTAAAAATATTTTTTAAAAAGAACATTAAAGATGTTTGATTCCCACACCAAGGTCCTCAGTGCTTCGGCAGTCCTACAAAAAACTTTTATGGAGCTAAGCACTCTATACACATCCATATTAATAGGTTTTATTGAAGTTGTTTTTGGAAAGATGTGATAATAATAATCCTCCCTTTTAGAGGAGGAGCTAAATTTATTGTGCTCCCTATGGGACTGAGTTCTGGAGTCCTGGATTCTGTTTTTTGTATTACTGGTTTTTTTCTGTAGATCATCCTGCTTGCCTGTTTATAAGCACAGTGTTCTTCCCAGGGCCTTACTGGTGACTCTTCTCCAAGGTGTCTCATTGAGAAAATATGTTTCCTCTTTTGAAGTTTTACTTGCTGTGTTTGGGAGTGGGGAGAATTCACCGCACACCAGAAAACACAACAGATTTCTTGGGGGTAGTGACCTCCTCTCTCTGCCATCCCAACCTGGCTATTTTTTTTAATTTAGTTGCAATTCTGTCTTTCAGTTCTTTTCTTATCTTTCTTTCTTTCTTTCTCTCTCTCTCTCTTTTAAAGATTTTATTTATTTATTAGACAGAGAGAGACAGAGACAGAGACAGAGACAGAGAGCACAACCAGGGGAGGGGCAGAGGGAGAAGCAGGCTCTCCGCTGAGCAGGGAGCCTGATGCAAGGCTCCATCCCAGGACCCTGGGATCATGACCTGAGCCGAAGGCAGACACTTAACCTACTGAGCCACCCAGGCGCCCTCTCATTTTTTTATTTGGATAAAATGCACATAACGTAAGCTTTACCATCTTAATGACTTTAAAGGGTACAGTTCAGTGGCATCAAGTACCTGTATATTGTACAACCATCACCACCACCTGCCTCCAGATCTCTTTTGATTCTGCAGAACCGTGTCCACTAAACAACAACTTCCCATTTCCCCCTCTTCCCAGCCCCTGCCAACCAGCATTCAGTATTTACCTTTTTGTTAACCTGCTTATTTCACTTACCGTAACGTCATCGAGGTTCAACCACGTTGTAGCGTGGGCAGAACTGCCCTCCTTTTGAAAGCTGGATGATGTCCCGCTGTGTGCGAAAGCCGCATTTTGTGTATTCATTCATCTGGCGATGGACACTTGGGGTGCCCCCCCACCCCGCTTGGCTATGGGGAATAATGCTGCCACATGGCAAGCCTGTCCTTATGCCATTCCATTCATACAGCTTGGCATCAAAAACACACCTTCATACCCTGAATTCTTTTTTAATTAAAAACAAAAGAGTTTATTTACTTAGAGAGAGACAGTGTGCTTGAGCACACGGGGAAAGGGAGAGGGAATCCCAAGCAGACTCTACTCTGTGTGTGGAGCCCAACTGGGCTCGATCTCATGACCCCAAGACCAGGGCCAGGGCTGAAGTCAAGAATCTGACACTTCACCTACTCAGCCACCCAGACGCCCCTACTCTGAATTCTTTATGGCCTTCATCCCGAACCATTTTCTCCATCCATCTGCTTTCTGTCCTGTTCTGGTCTCCCCAGCTTTGATCTTGTGACTTGTTTGTCTTCACTTGAAATTGCCTCCATGGCTTCCCTCCGCTCCTGTGATTCATACCCACCCATTGTTTGTGGACTGGCCATTGTACTTCGTGGAGTATGGGGTCTCGAGATAGAATGTCTTCCCCTCCCTCTTCCTCCTGTACTTTCTCCTTCCCTCCACGTCTTTCCCTTCAGCCTTTCCTGGCTGTACTCATCAGAGAAAGGAGGATTCTCTGGTGGTAGGTCTTCAACACTCTGTTCAGCATGAAGCCCCCCTTCCTTACCCTTCATTCCTGCTGCTCCCTCTCCCCATCTCTCCCACGATTGCAAAGCCTGGGAGAAATGGAAAGTGACCCCATGTACTAGAGACAATCAATAGCAACATATAGCCCCCTGCTCCCAGCAGCCCTTGTTGGTGGCTCTGGGTGGGGACAGTAGTGTTTCACGTCTGTTCTGACTCAGTCATCTGACTTCTCCACTGCTCTGTGCTCTCCGCCTCCGTGGGGCAGCTTTCCTCCCCACTCCTCTGCTTCACTCTCAACCTGTTCCTCCTCTGTCATTCCCTAAAGTACCACTGGCATGAGGCTGGTTGTAACAAACTTACCTGAAGGTTCCAGGGTCACATGGAAGAAAGCTACACCATGCATGGAGGGACACAAGAAATGGCTGGCTATTGAATTAAGTCTGAAACAATATTGTTCTTTTTTTTTTTTAAAGATTTTTTTATTCATTCATTCGACAGAGAGAGAGAGAGATCACAAGATCACAAGCAGGCAGAGAGGCAGGCAGAGGGAGAGGGGGAAGCAGGCTCCCTGCTGAGCAGAGAGCCCGATGCAGGGCTCAATCCCAGGACCCTGAGATCATGATCTGAGCGGAAGGCAGACGCTTCACCAACTGAGCCACCCAGGCAAACACCCCTTCCCCTTGCCCCCAGTAATCTAGTTTAGTGCTCAGCTGTCCTTACTGTTAGGAAGCCAGAAGACTTAGGAGGTGGAAGGTGAACTCACATCACTGGCCTAATCTAATTTTTCCTCCTGGAAGAGTCAGTCATAGAGGAATTTGCTGCCTCTTTGAGGTCAGGTGGGATGGTGGAAGCATCCCAGATACTTCTCTTTGACTACAGCTCATCTCGAATCAAATTGTACATCAGATTTTGTAATGCAAATGTTGGGCATATGGCAAGGGAGCATGTGAAGTGTTGACTCACTGCATCCAATCTTCAGCATTGGTAAGTAGTTAATGAGATTTTTGCTACCGTGTGTGATATTGTGCAAGAGTTTTCAAACACGTTTTTAAAAGTCTGGGCAATTTGGTTTGAATCATCTCAAATGTTATCCCGACTCTGAGATGTAGTAATTCCAACAGCTGCTCCTTGCACGTGAGGGAATGCAACAATGGCACGAGCATCATTCAAGACTGATTTATACCCTGAGTTCGCCTCATTTACCATCAGCTCTTTACGGAGAGGGTCTTTGGTTCGTTGCTTTCTCAGCTAATTAAACGAGCTTCCTGTTTCCCGTTTCACATTTGGCAAATTATTTTCAGAGATAAATCATATCTGCAGTTTCTTGGGGGAACTTCAAGGTGGCCCCGATTTTCTTTGGATGAGTTGTAGGGTGAGCTGACGCAGAAAGACATGCCCCAGGGGGTCTCCACCAAGCCCACCCCTCCGAGGGCACGAATTCACTCCTGCAAGCCCCATCATGTTGGCACAAGACAGACAGCTGCTTTTCTGTAACCCTAGCCCAAGAACTTCCCTCATCTGCTCTGGCATCATGGGAGTTGGTTGTTGTTTTTGTTCACTGCTGGGCTAAGCTGACCTTGTTGAAGCAGCTCCTTTGTTACCTCTGCTCACACCTTGTTTTAGTAGCCGAATAGAACGGGCTGGGGGGCGGTGAGTTTGAGGAAATGATGGGTAATTTATTCACTTTCTGGTAACATAAGTGGGGCTATGAACGAGTCTTTCAGAACTTCCAAAATGTTTTTGATCTCGCTCAGATAAAAAACATCTGGTCATATTTTATTGGCTTCATGGACAGAATGTGGGTTTAGAGTGAGACAGACCTGGGTTCAAATCCCAGCCCACCACTTATTATCTGTATGACGTCTGGAAAGTTATTTCATCTCTTGGTTTGTTGGTTGGTTGCTTCTTTCTTTCCTTCCTTGCTTCCTTCTTAGGGAATAAAAAAAACGTCGGGAAACTATGAGGAAAAATACAGGAAGCTCTCATATTCCCACCACCCAGAATTAATAGTATTGGAATGTATTTTTCTTTTAGCCATTTGCTTCCAATGCTTAGCAAAAAATTATCCTGGTAATGTATGCATGCACTTCCCTTTACTCCCCATTTCTTGGAAGTTAATACCTGCCTTTCTGGGTTAAAATGAGACCATTAAAGCACCTAGCTGAGTGCCAATTCAGAGTAGACAATTGGTATGTGATGGTTGTGGTTATTAGTTGTTCTTCTCTTTTTATCCTTGCTTCTTTGTTTATCTCCCTTAGAAAATATAGTCCTGGGGGGGGCACCTGGGTGGCTCAGTGGGTTGAAGCCTCTGCCTTTGGCTCAGGTCGTGATCTCAGGGTCCTGGGATCAGCCCGCACCAGGCTCTCTGCTCAGTGGGGAGCCTGCTTCCTCCTCTCCCTGCCTGCCCCTCTGCCTGCTTGTGGTCTCTCTGTCAAATAAATAAGTAAAATCCTTAAAAAAAAAAAAAGAAAAGAAAATATAGTCCTGGGAAATTGACAGATTTATAAAAATGATTTTTTTTGGACTAGCTATCTCTCCTTCTAGGATGTCTTTGCTATCCTCAACTCGAGGACTTAGTGTTAATACCTGTAAGAATGTGGAATACACCATAAAACTTATTTATATTGCAAATCAAAATTTATTGAAAGTCCAGTACTTTCTAATAAACGATGGTCTACATTTGGGAAACCCTTTAAAAACGATTGAACCAAATTTTGGAAACTTGCATGCATTATTAAAAAAGTTATAATGTTGGTGGAATGGAAAGATAGAAGAAAATTGCGTACTTAAATTGTGATGTGAATGATTGATTTCCTGCTTGTAGTGATCTTGCAGAGCAAATGGCTGTTGGGTAATTAGTGCTGGAGCTTTATTAATTCACGAAGAGCAGGGAAAGATTAGCTTGTCTGCATTGAAGTGAATTCTCAGCAAGTTAAAAAAAAATCAGGATGATGAAAAATGTGGGCAATTTGTTAATTTAAATGAATGTCCTTTTCTTATGGGCTTCCTAGACTAGTTTTGCCCTAAAATTTGTATTCCAAAATGTGTAGGGACATAATTAAAGGGCAAAGGTGCTGGAGTGAGCTGGTTGCATTGTTTGTAATCGATAGCAATATTGATGAATTGGTTTGAAATGTCTTTCATTTAAACGATAGTCCTGGGCACCTGGGTGGCTCAGTCAGTTGGGTGACGGACTCTCCGTGTTGGCTCAGGTTGTGGGATCAAGCCCTGCCTTGGGCTCCAGGCTCAGTGCAGGGTCTGCTTGTCCCTCTGCCCCTATTCCTCCCCCTGCTCCCTCTCTCAAATAGATTAATATAAAATCTTAAAAAGATTATCAAAGTGCCTTTTGTACTACATATATCTCTAAAGATGGATTTATTTATTTATTTTGAAGAGAGAGAGCGTGTGGCGCGCAGTGCCTGCAAACAGGGGGAGGAGCAGAGGGAGAGGGAGAAGGACAGGCAGGCTCCCCCCTGAGTGGGGAGCCCAATGCAGAGCTCGAAGTTACTACCCTGAGATAATGACCTGAACTGAAATCAGGAGTCTCGTGTTCAACCAACTGAGCCACCCAGGTGCCCCCATTGTACTGTATATTAAATATATAATAGGGGGCGCTCAGTCTGGGTGGCTTAGTCATTAGGCATCAGTGGCTCAGTCCCTGATCCCAGGGTCCTGGGATCGAGCCCCGCATCGGGCTTCCTGCTCCCGGGGAAGCCTGCTTCTCCCTCTCCCACTCCCCCTGCTTGTGTTCCTGCTCTCTCTCTCTCTCTGTCAAATAAACATATAAAACCTTAAAAAAAGATATAATAGGTCATATTCATATAGAGCTTACTGTAGAGAGTGTACTAAGTGCTTTACCTGTATCATTGGATCATTAGAATAGCTCCTACGAAGTAGGTACTTCAGTGGTCCCATTTTGTGGATGAGGAAATCGAGACAATGAGCTTACCCCAGTTACGTAGCTACCAAGTGGGAGAGACAGGGTTCAGATCCAGGCAGCTGGTTCTAGAGTCTGTGCTTTTTAGTTCTATAGTACACTGACTGCCATTATACATCCACCATATCAAAAGCATCATTCACCTGATAAGTAGAGCAGGTATGTGACATTTGAGCATCACATATCTTGGAAACTTGTCAGGAAGACTAAGAATAGTGTTTTTGGATTTTTTGGTACATTGTACAAGTGTCAGTCAAAATAACTGTTTATAAACACATCTGCTTATTTTTCTTGTAGTTGAATAAAAAGCTCTTTTTCAATGAGTGGGAAGGTATGGTTCTCTTCTTGGCATGGTGAATTTATGATGTTTATTTTTACCATTCATGTACCGAGTACCAAATGTGTACAGAGTTCCAGGCTTGGTGCAGGCCGGGGAGGGGAGAGATACAACAATGAGTAAGACTTCATCCCTACTCTCAGAGGAGTTAATGTCTATTGAGAGGAAAAGATCTGCCTATAAATAATTCAAACACATAGATGAGTCAGCCGTGGGGTTGGGAGCCGTGTGTCATATGGAATATAGGTGTTAAGGCAGGTACCATTTGTAAAAAATTATTTATTTTTATTGAGAAATAATTGACATATAACACTGTATTAGTTTTAGGTGTACAACATAATGATTTGATGTATGTATATACTGTGAAGGCGTTGCCACCATATGCAGGTAACATTTTTATTTTTTTGTCTTATCGTTTACCATTTTTGTTTGAGTGTAGATGGCACACGATGTCACATCAGTTCATACATCAGTGTACAGCATAGTGATTCAGCTTCTTGTGTATCACGCTGTGCTCATCACAAATACAGCCACCATCTGTCACCTCATAATGCTAGTACAGTGTCATTGACTGTATGCCCTGTGCTGAACCTTTCATTCCCACGACTTCCTCATGCCACCACTGGAAACCTGTACCTTTCACCCTCCTTCATCCACGTCGCCCAAGCCCCCCACCCCCTTCCTTCTGGCAGCCATCGGTTCTTTATAGTTCTGATTTTGCTCTTTGTTTACTTACTCATGTATTTTGTTTTTTAGATTCTACAAATGAGTGAAATCATATAGTATTTGTCTTGCTCTGCCTGACTTATTTCATTTAGCATAACACCCTTTGGGTCCATCCATGTTGTTGCAAGTGGCAAGATTGCATCCTTTCTTACAGATGTGTAAAACACTAGTGTACATTTATACCACATCGTCCTTATTCATTTGTATATCAGTGGGCACTTAGATTGCTTCCAAATCTTGGCTATTTTAAATAATAGTGCAGTAAATATAGAGGTGCCTATATCTTTTTGGATTAGTGTTTTTGTTTTCTTTGGGTAAATATCCAGTAGTGGAATTATTGGATTGTATGGTATTTCTGTTTTTGATTTTTAAAGGAGCCTCCATAGTGTTTTCCACAGTGGCAGTATCAATTTACATTCCTACCAACAGTGCGTGAGGGTCCCTTTTTCTCCATATCCTCACCGACACTCGTTATTTCTTGTCATTTTGATTTTAGTCATTCTGCCAGGTGTGAGGTGATACCTCATTGTGGCTTTGATTTGCATTTCCCTGATGATTAGTGATGTTGAACATCTTTTCATGTGTCTGTTGGCCATCTGCATTTCTTTGGAAAAATGCCCATTCAGGTCCTCATGCAGGTACCATTTTTTAAAAGTTTAATCCAGGATGGCGATTGGATATTCTTTGTGTGTCAAAGAGGCAATTAAAAAACCCACAGCGTTTACTGAGTGCCTATGTTGTATCAGGCCCTGTGCTAGAAAATTACTTAGAATTTTTCTAAAATACATGGTGGTACTTAGTTTTCAAGGATCAAGAACGTTTAAAATTTAGAGAAACCAGAGATAACTTTCCTTTTCTAGGACAGTCTATTCCCTCGCTAGGAACTGGCATATCTGATTGATTCTGGCACTAGGCCAGAATGACATACTGCCAAGTGACTCTCTGTGGTGAGCTGGGACTAAGGACAATGGTAATTAAAGGTGTCAGCACTGCCCTATCAAGTACAGGAGTATAATAGGCCACATCTGTATTAATTCAAGGGGAGAAGGAGCACAGAGAAAGTGTTTTTATTAAGAGCTGTCTGCTCCTTTGTCTCTATTACCAAAACTTTAGGTTAACTTTCAAAAGCTAGAACACATAGATGACCATTCCCAAGGATGCACTGGTGGATTTCTAAATCTTTTATAAAGGTAGAGTTAAGAGTGAATGTAAATCACCAGATAGGCTACACTGAGGACTGTGCTGTTTGATAAACCATAAAATTCCTCTTAATCCCAAGTATCTGTCACCCATGTAATTCAGGGGACGGGTAATTTCCTTTGAATGTACTTCCTAACACGATTTGGAATTCCTTTCTAATACCTGTCTTGGACTCTTACAGAATTAAAATAATGATCTAAAGATAATGTGAGACTCTTAATAAATACATAAAAATTCAGTTCATTCAGAATATTCTTTTTAAGTCAAGAAAATATAATAATACATTTTAAAAGTATTCTTGGGGCACCTGAGTGGCCCAGTTGGTTAAGCGTCTGCCTTCGGCTCAGGTCATGATCTCAGGGTCCAGTTCTTTGCTCAGTTCTCTGCTTGCTACTCCCTCTCCCTCTGCCTGCTGCTCCCCCTGCTTGTGCTCTCTCTCTTTGTCAAATTAAAAAAAAAAGGTATTCTTAATGAGCACTAAAGCCAAAAGGATCTTTTTTTTTGTTTGTTTGTTTAAATTTCAGTTTACCTGAAAATACAATAATGCAGATTGTATTCTCCATGCATCACAGTTGGTAAACATCTTGGTTCGAGGACTTCATACAGAGTGATAGCACCTGAATATCAGTTAAGTCAAAGCTATTTCACTGGTATTGATTGTTGAACCTTACCTCATTTCACATGTCCTTCCATCGTGCTCCTGAGTGCTGGGCGTGCAGCCTGGGAGCTGCGAAGGACAGGACATTTAAGACCTTCTGAGGCTCTGTGTTTTATTACGGTTAGAGGGTTTAATTTTGCTGCTAACTGCCTCCCTGTGACTCCCATGCAGCAGTTCTGCTTTGGCTCTCTGGAGTGCACTGAAGCTAATCTCAGTCTCCCAATCGAGTAAGTGAGGGCAGTAGGATAAGAAAGCAAAGGAGGAACATCCGGGGAGGACCTGAGGGAGGTGTTCTGGGCAGGCAGACTCTCCTGTGGATCCACTCCTGGGTCCTCTGCTGGGCAGACATCTGGTAGACCGCACTCCAGCCATTCTAACTTTTATCCTGTAACAACAGCAACAACAAACACTGAGAACGAAAGGACACCAGAAGTAAATGTATCAAGTGCCCGCTTTGCACCACTGTGTGCCAGACTCTTGACTTGTCATGCCATTACATTTTCATAAGAACGCAAATCGGTATCATTGACTCTAAAGGTGAGGAAATAGAAACCCAGGAACTCATGATCTCGCCCCGGGACGTTGAGCCAGTAAGTGTGGGCATTAGGATTCTAACCTTGCCTGTCTGCCTTCAGAGGTTGTGCTTTTGTGACCCACCACCCTGCCTCCTGGAGGTGTATGAGGTGCGGAGACTGCTCTCACACACTCCCTCGTTCGTCTGCACCTTCTGCATCTTCTCTCTGGGTCAGCTGAGCCTCCCAGGCCAGTCGAGCCAACATTAATGTCCATCCTACTCTCTCCTTCCCACACTTCTCACCATCAGAATTAAGCATGTGCTTTTCCAAGGCGTGGCCTTTCTCCTCTCTCTGAACATGTATTTCTAAGCCACACTAATTTGTATCAATAGGTATCAGAAACCCTCTTCTTTCATATCCCTTGACGGAGTCAAAGGAATCTTAAAACAGTTTGGCACAAAAGTTGGGAAGGCTAAACTAAATAGTTAATCTGAATAAGTTGATTTCATCTTCTAAAGCAATGGTGTAAGTCTTGAGTTCTACTCTTGAGGTGGGCAAAGAGCCAAATATTATAATTGTAAGAGCAGAGATGAGCTTTGTCCTTGGCTTGTTTTCAGTTGAAATATAATAGGTCAATGAAATAAAGCTCTAGGAAAACATTGGAATATATAATCCTTAGGAGGAGGTAAAGATAATGTTACCCCTCTGAGTACTCACATAGTGTTTTTTTTTTATTTTTTGAGGAAGAGAGAGGGAGAGAGCAAGCGAGTGCAGGGGAGGGGCAGAGGGAGAGGGAGAGAGAGAATCCCAAGCAGACTCCATGCCTAGTGAGGAGCCCAACCTGGGCTTGATCTCAAGACCCTGAGATCATGACCTGAGCTGAAATCAAGAGTCGGAGGCTTAACTGACTGAGCTACCTAGGCAGCCCTCGCATAGCAGTATTCACCCTTCACACTGTCTTTTCACTATCCACTTTGTCTCTCCTTCAGTAAACTGCAAGTTCCTTGTGGGTGGAAAATGTACTAAATTCATATTTTTATTTCCCACAGACCATAGCATAATGCCTCTCCAACAGCAATTGACAAATAAATGTTTATTTCATGAATGAATAAATAAACAAAAGAAATAGAAAGATGTCTTTATATGGTCAACATAAACCTACCTTAAGTAGTATTAAATCAGCTTCAGTTATTTTGAGGCAAGAAAGTACTTCACAGAAAATAACAGGCCAAGAGGAATAATATGATGATTTCTAACATTTTGGGTTGGTTGTGTAGCTGAGGTTTTATGGACCTACCTGGCTGCAGGATTTTAAGTACATTTCCAGTATGGTAGCCTGAAATGGGCTTCCACTCCCCTTGTGAATTAAATTATCATCAGTTTTTAACTTAAAAATTTCTGGTCTGTAGATAAAACTGATTATTCTTAAAATACTTCATCCAAAATATTTCGGTGTGTTTGGGGGGGAATGTGAGGAGTGGTTTTGTTCTTGAAAATATCTGATGAAAGGGAATGGCCCTGGGAAGGTATCAACAGGGACTCTCAGTAGGCTGAAGGAGGTGCTGTGTTGACTTGGTATTGGAATTTAGAAGCTTCTCTGTTTCTTGATACAATCCTTTCTCTGAAGTAAACCAAATACAAAAGCCACACCCGATGATCTTCAAGGATGCCTGTATTTAAATAGAGAAATCAGTTTTTATGACTGAGGGGAGAAAAATCATACAAAAAGAAAAGAAAATGTTCCCATGTACGTAAGGTGATGTGTCAGGTAACTGTAAGGTTTTTCTTCCCCCTCAGTTTCTTCCTGCTTCTTTCTCTGCCTCTTTCATGAGGGGAAAATGGTGATGAAGCTCATCACCATGAGCTCATAGTGTTTGGGCTCCATCCCGGATAATGGGTGGAGGGAACTACTTATTACGGCCTTCCTTTTAGGTAGTCTGAGGAGAGGGTCAACTTTGTACCGTTCTGGCCACAGTCACCGTCCCTTTAGGGGAGATGTTATTTTTGCGAGTCAGGAGTTGCTCACAGACCTCCAAAAGCCGTGGGGAGAGCAGAGAGGAGACCAGTGGCTTTATGCCACCAGACCCCCATCCTTTTTACTAGCAGGAGTGCAAGGACGTCGTACCCAGTGGGAGAGACCCTAGAGCTGCTCTCTGCTGAGACCTCTTCTGACCCTCAGAGACTTGTGCAGTCCTGAACAACTGCCAGGGGTCTCTACCGCTGGTACGATGAGCTCCCGGCCCTTTTCCCCTGAGCCAGCCAGCTCCCTGCGGTTTTTCTCTCTCCTCAAAGCAGGCTTCCAGGGCCCTTTCTCTTGGTAATTGTCACCACTTGTTCTGTGCAGTCCCTGAAGATAAGCACGTAGGCCCTTTTTATTTTAAGATTTTTACTGTGAAACAAAAATAGCAGCATTAGGAGATCACGAGTCCCAGAGCTGATTTCCATCTGGAAGCCCCTTGGGACAGAGCTTTAATTCCTTAAGTTGGGCTTTCTGTTCCTTCTGACTCCTTCCTCCTCCTCCCATTAAAGGGAGAGTTTGCTCTCAAGGAAGCCTCACTCCCAGCTCATAGGCCTGAAGGTGCCGGGGTAGCCCAACGGTCCCTACTTCTTGGGTCAGCCTGGGAACTTTCCTGTCTGGGGATGTCCCACGGGAACTGGACTCTGGGACATGCAGGTGTTCCGTCAGCAACCCAAGGAATTGGATTCCCTGGACTTCAGCCTTCGACTGTAACTCAGCTTCCACCGTAAGCGCTCTAGACTGGGCCAAGATACGATTTCCCCAAGTGTGAATTCACAGACGTTACTCGATTAGTAAAGATCACTCGATTAGGAAAGAGGGATGTGAAGTCGGCCTTGGCTGGAAATCTCACCACCCGAGAGCTTCAAGTAAAGTCTGTGCTGGCATTGTTTCCGATGCAAGTTGACTTCAGGTGACATCTTTTGCTTCTAGAAAACAATATTCCAGACATGAATAAGAAACTATGAGTCATACAATAAGTCTAATACTAGGCTTGTGCCATGACTGCTTTTAGACCATTGTATTTTAGTACTTGTTTAATTATCTGTTTGCTATAAAAGTTGGCAATCTTGGCTTTCCTCTCCAATGTAAACAAAATATTACTTAATTCCCTCACTACTTATTGGTATAATAATAGAAACTTACTTCCTCCCTCCCTCCCTCCCTCCCTCCCTCCCTCCCTTCCTTCCTTCCTTCCTTCCTTCCTTCCTTCCTTCCTTCCTTCCTTCCTTCCTTCCTTTTTGCTGTTTTCCATTTCTGTGTAGTTTAGAATGGGAATAGGAAGTTTTCAAGGAAACTTTTTTTAAAGTAGGCTCCACACAAGCATGGAGCCCAGTGCAGGGCTTGAGCTCACAACCCTGAGATCAAGAGTCATTTGCTTTAACTGACTGAGCCACCCAGGCACCCCAGAGACTTTTTTTTAAAGAGTCGATTTTTCCTTGTGATGAAGCTGAGGTAAAATAGAAATTTTATCAGCAAGCCCCTGTTACTAATGGCAAAAAAAAGTATTGTAACTGAAGAAGAGTTTCTCTTTTTTTTTTTTTTAAGATTTTATTTATTTGACAGAGCGATCACAAGCAGGCAGAGAGGCAGGCAGAGAGAGAGGGGGAAGCAGGCTCCCTGCTGAGCAGAGAGCCTGGTGTGGGGCTCAATCCCAGGACCCTGAGTTCATGACTTGAGCTGAAGGCAGAGGCTTGAACCCACTGAGCCACCCAGGTGCCTCTGAAGAAGAGTTTCAAGGAGAGGGCTTTTTGTCAGCCATGACACATCTAGGTGGCTTGGCAATCTAGGGTCTAGATTCAGCTTTGGCAGTCCAGAAATTTGATTTTCTCAGCTCCCTGAGAGTTGAGTGAATTCAGGGGTATTGACTGTGCTGTTAACCAGTCCGTACATTCTCTCCTTTGCAGAAGCATCTCTGGGAAGTCAGATGACATTCAATGTTTGCTTGGTGAGCATGGAGTCCGAGCCAAAGGGAGGGAGGTGGTCTGAGCGGCCTGTGCCCACCAGCTGTGAGAGCTGGATGCCCTTTCCACTCCAGGGGCAGTGTTGTAGAGCAGTGTTGGCCGCTGAGGCTGTTTTTCCTGCTGGCCCAGTGCTGGAAACGGAGCGTGAATAGCTTCTCTTGTTCAAAGAGAACACAAAACGCTCTAAGGTTTGAGCAGACGAGAGCTCTGGAAGATGAGACGGTGCATGCAGACACCAGCTTGTTTTCTTGGGTTTTCCCTCTCCTTCCAGTTTCCTTCCTTTGATCCTGGACGTTAATCACCATCTTCACCCCCGCAGGGGCCCGTGGCGCCCTCTAAAAACCTGGCCAAGCCAAACATCCGTCCTCTTTCTGTTAGATTGTTCTCAGCACAGCTGAGATCAGCTGGAATAGTCAATGGCCATCTTATTAAACTTAAGAGGAAGCTAAAAAAATGAACATGCACTGAAACCATGAAATCACCAGGCTGATGAAGGATAGATGTTTGTACCTGAGCTTGGTGTAAAGTGTTGGGAAACCTAAGCCCAACGGTTAGTCATGGCCAGGTTGACAATGACTTCATCTTCTCAAGTGATGAGGAGAGTATTGCCTTTTCAAAGCACTTTTTCCTCCTGTGGGGCAGGTGTAAGTGAGTAGGTAATATATCCCGTCTGAGCTGGGTTTACTTTTGCAGGGTAACAACCTCGTTTTAACAGATTCTGACATATTAAATGTGTGTTTCACGCTTAGAGTTGTGTCACTCCTGACATTGTCCTCAAATTCTGGGGCTACTTCACAAAGCCCAGAACATACTGCTTGCCAAGTAAGTCTGCTGAGCCATAAGGATGACTTCTTTTCCAGCTCTTTTAGAGTCTCACTAGGAATGCATTTAAAAAATATTCGATACTTTTCAATCAATAGCAGCCATTGTTTTTGAGGCTCAAAACTGTCCATCTTTGGCCAGTAGGAGCCTATTCATGAGGCTCTTCCATCCTTTTGACATGACCCCATAAGTCTCGGAGCACTTCCTTACTTCCTTAGCTCATCAAAAATGGTTCAGGCTCATCTCGTACTTTTTTTCTGGCTCAGACCTAGAATCAGTCATACTTCAAAGAAACCCTGGTTCTTTTTAGTGGGGAATGGTTTTTGGAGACCACAACCTGGGTGCTGCAGGCATTCATTATTTCTAAACCTCCTCAGGGGATATACAGTTGACCCTTGAACAACATGGGTTTGAACTTCATCCATTTATAAGTGAATTTTTTTCAAGAAGTACTGTAAATACATTTTCTGTATAAGATTTTTTTCTCTAGCTTTATTGTAAGAATACATATATAATACATATAACACACCAAAGTGCTTTTTAAAATTTTTTTAATTTTTAAGTACTATCTACACCCAATGTAGGGCTCAAACTCACAACCCTGAGATCAAGAGTCACATGCTCTACCAACTGAGCCAGCCAGGTGCCCCAAAAGCTTGCACAGGAATTAATTCTTAAAAAGCTTGCATTCATTCATTCATTCATTCATTCATTCATTCATTTATTTATTTTAGAGAGCTTGCAGGCTGGGGGAAGGGCAGGGGGGAGGGAGGGGGAGAAGGAGAAGGAGAGAGACTCTGAAGCCAACTCTGGGGTGAGCGCAGACCCCAACACTGCCCGGCAGATTCCAGGACCTTGAGACCACCTGAGCCAAAACCAGGAGTCCCTGCTCAACTGACTGAGCCACTCAGGACTTCAGAATTAATGTTTTTAAAGTAAGCTCTATATTCAACATGGACTCAGGACCCCAAGACCAGGGGTCTCATGCTCTACCAACTGAGCCAGCCAGGTGCCCCATCCATTGACCTTTTGTTATTGGTAAGCGTTCTGGTGAGTAGTAGGCTATTAGTGAGGTTTTTGGAAGGCCAAAATATATTTGCAGATTTTCCACTGTGGGAGGGGAGAGGGGAAGCCTTATGCTCCTAACTCCCCTTTGTTCCTTGTTCAAGGATCAACTGTGTATGTATTTCTGGAAAAAAAAGAAAAGAAAAAAGAGGGGCACCTGGGTGGCTGGTCCATTAAGTGGCTGCATGCAGTTCAGGTCATGATCCCCAGTCCTGGGATCGAGCCTCCTCCCACCTCCTGCCTCAGGGCTCCCTGCTCAGTGGAGTGTCTGCTTCTCTTACTTAGGCTCTCTCTCTCCTCTCAAATAAATAAAATCTTAAAAAAAAAAAGAAAATTAAAGACATTTGACAAATGTCTAGAGACATAAAAAAAAGAGTTCATACTAGTATTTCCAGTTTAAATATAATATTGCAGGATTTAAAAACTAGTTTCTTTGTACTCTTGTATTTTCTGTCACACTGAAAAGATCTTGGTTCCTTTTGACAGTAACATAATTACTTGCTTTATCCCGTAGCATACATAAGAATTAAAAAAACCAATATCAAATAACAATAATGCTGCTTGTTGACGTTCATGATTTCTTTGCAGCTCTATTTGCCATTGGAATATATACCATTGATGTACAGTCATAATACTGTATTCAAAGCAACTTATTTTTTTTTTCTGTATTCTTGTGCCATCAACAGGTTAGTCAGGTTCATTTGTTTCCATTCATTTTCATTTTTTCTTTTGATTAATATGTTATTCCAGAGTCAAAACTATATAAGGTACGTACAGAAGACCTCTCAGTTTTCCATTCCTCTTTATTCCACACTGTCCCCTCCCATATAAATACTTTTTAGTTTTGGTTTATCCATGGAGTGTTCCTTTTCTAAATATTAGCAAATACAAATGTCTGTATTTCCTTCCGCATCCTTTTCTTCCTTATTCCTCATTCATCTCATTCATTTTTATGATTAATATTCGATTAATGTCATAGTTTAAGAATGACTTTTTTTTTAACGGTATTGTGGTTGTGTTTTATTTTTATTATTTTTTTTAATGTCTATAAGAATGACTTTTTTTTTTTTTAAACAGTAATGATAGTTAATAGTTCGAAACTACTTAATCTCCGGCTGGAGAGATGAGGAAGCACTTTAAAAAAACATGCTTTTAAACGTGAACACTGTTTTTTCTTGAAGGCTATTCTTCCAAGAGAAAGAACCATTATTATTTGTTATGTGCTTCCCATGCCTATCTAAGCTGCTAAGAGAGTTAAACACAATTTGGGATGAAGCTTGCGCTTCACCATCTGCCAGCTTCCCTGCCACGCTGCCAGATTCGTCCTTCGGGCCGCTAACTGTCCCTTCTGACGCTGTTTGGTTAGGTGGGCACTTGCATCTCTCTAATGTTCTGCACCTGAGACTTGCCCTCTTTGGTGCCCCCCTCGACCCCCTCACAGATCTTGGGAAAAGCACAGCAATCTCCCGCTGCTTCGGTCCCTGGGCGCATTGTTCACCCGGCCGCTCTCCGGTTCCCAGGCTCCCGGGCTCCGGGGTTTCCAGGCTCCGCAGCTCTGCGGCTCCCGGGCGCAGGTGCCAGGCGCCCGCCCGGCGCTGGGGAGCTAGGGCCGCCCCGCCTGCGCACAGTGATGCCGGGATTGGGGGCGGGAGCGCCGCCTTCGTCTCCCGCGCGCTCGCTCGCTCCCGCCCTCTTCCCCGCCCCAAGCCCTCTCCTGCCTCAGCCGTGCAGGCTCCGCACTGCAGATGCCTGTCTGCCGGCCGGCCCGCGCTCAGCGGCTCCGGCGGTGGCCCGCAGGTCCCTTCAGTCCCCGAGCGCCGGCCGCACTCTCGCTGCTCCGGAGGGCCCCTCGACTGAGCGGACTCGCGAAGTCCGACGCGCGAAGCCGCTACGCCGGCGGGGCAGCGGGGACCCAGGCGGACGGTGGGCGCGCCGGAGCCCCGGGTGCTCTCGAATGCGGCAGGACAAGCTAACCGGCTCGCTGAGGCGCGGAGGGAGATGCCTGAAGCGGCAGGGTGGCGGCGGCGGCGGCGGCGGCGGCGTGGGCACCATCCTGAGCAATGTGCTCAAAAAGCGCAGCTGCATTTCTCGGACCGCGCCCCGGCTGCTCTGCACCCTGGAGCCGGGTGAGGACTCGGGGCTGCAGATGGGGCGCTGGAAAGTACCGTGGCGCCCCGGAGCTGGTGCCTCTGCCTCAGTTGGACTCCGCCTAGGCCGGGGAGCGCTCGCGGGCCACCGGGTGCAGGGGTACGCGGCTCCGCGCAGGCGGGGCTGGGTCGGTCGGGGAGGGAAGAGCGCGGGCGAAGGCCTGGGCGCGGGCAGCGGCCTCCCAAGGCTGGGAGGACCCGCTGCTGCCGGCGGGTCCCGACCCCGCGGTCTGTGCGCGGTCTGGCAGTGTTTGTGCCGGGAGCTGCTGGCTGGCGGTGCGCTCCCCCCTCTGCGCTTGGTGGGCAAGTGCCCGCGGCTACCCGGGCTACCAGAGGCCGTGCAACCAATTGTGCTCCCGGCTCACAGGAAGCCAGGTCTTGGAAGAGGTGCGTGAGGTAGAGAGAGGCACAGCTTTGGTACTTAGGGACAGAGGGGGAAGGCAGCGGCTGCGAGGAAAATCGGGTGTATTTTCCTGAGGATCTGTGAGGCGTGAATGCCAGGGTGAGCTCGCCTGGAGCCTCTAATTTCTGTGTCCGTATGGGGAACGGGTAGGAAAACACTCTTGCAAGTAGAGATTCTTTCTTAGAGCTAAAGTCCGGGAGCGCGCCTTGCGTGCTAGGCTAGGCCTTTTATGCTGCTAGCTTGTGTTTACACATCCCTATTTCTCTAGGCTGCATAACTCCGCGTCTGCTCCACCACCCGGCATCCCTCCCTGGGGTTTTATGGGCCCGGCCCTGGCGCGGGCTCCTGGGCAGAGAGCTTTCTGGCAAGGGGTGGCCGCAGAGGGAGTCCGCTGCACTCTCATCGGTGCTTAGCGCTGCTCGCTTGTCCCCAGCGTGGCCCCAGCGGGGTTCCAGGCGCGTTTGTCCTCCCCCAGCCTCCGCTTCCCAGCGCCATCGGGACCTGCTTTCCTGAGGCTCCTGGAGAGAATCTGACGAGGCGCGGAACCCCAAAGGGTGGAAAGCGTGACTGCCTTTACGAACCTTGTGGTTTCTTTGTTTTTCTCCCCAAGGAAGTGTCTACTTGCAGAGACTGTAGTATTTATTCACCATCTTCCTTTACCCTTAAAAAAAGCTCCTTCCCACGGTAAAGTGTTTTGTATTTCTGAAACCGGAACAGCCGTGATTATCAGAAGAAACATAAACCTCTCCCCTCCCTTACTCAGTTAGAAGAAAAGAGGAGAAAATGACCTGATTTCAGCTATCGCATGCAGGTGCTGAATGATAAATTCCAGTTAAATCCTGTGACTCATTTTAGATCATGAGAAAATAGTTGTCGTTTAGACTAACCCCAGCCGGTTTTCAGCATCTGATGCCCAGCAGGTGCTCTGAAAAAGCAAAGGGAGCATATTTGGTCATGCATACAGGGAATCCAGAGCTTTTAGGTCGGTTGAAATAAGTCAGTGCAGGACTGAATTTTCTTGCCTTTGTTAAAATAAAGCAGAAAGTCATGAGGATATGCTCCTCCGTTCAGCACCTGGCATCTGGACAGCAACCTTACAAGGAAGTGTGTTTCTCATAGTGCCCTAAATCATTTGCCCCAGCTGGAGGCAATCATGTGGCCATTGTGTCATTGCTCTGCACAGAGGTAGGACTTCATTGAAATCTCAGAGAGATGAGAATTTGATGGGGGTACTTCCCTTGGGGAAGTAAATCTTCTTAGGCAGAATATGCTTGTGGCCCTGAAGCTTTGAAAAGACATATCAGGGCATTGACTGGATGCCTGGGATTCTGTAACGCAGCTTGACTTTAGAAATCTAGGACCCAAGTCTTGTATTCACGGTACTCTTCTAGGACTTCCAAAAAGGGCATTTGCATACTGTCATGGGCTAGGGCAAATCATAGCATTTTTTGACTCCACAAGTCTACTTTATTATTGTAATTTTAAATTCTTTTTTTTTTAAAGAAGATTTTATTTATTTGACAGAGAGAGAGAGAGAGATATCACAAGTAGCAAAGAGGCAGGCAGAGGGAGAGGGGGAAGCAGGCTCCCTGCTAAGCAGAGAGCAAGATTTGGGGCTCCATCCCAGGACCGAGATCATGACCTGAGCGGAAGGCAGAGGCTTAATCCACTGAGCCACCCAGGTGTCCCTGTAGTTTTAAATTCTGAAGATCGTTTCTATCTACATACCAACTCCTAAGCAGTGAAAGTTGTCGGGAGATTTTCTGCAATCAACATCTTAGAAGCAAACATATTGTCATAAATGACAGTCATAAATTGTAAAACTGAAATGCTATTAATAATGTTTGATACATCTTGATCCTTGAGCTTTTAAGTAATAAGTCTTTAAAAAATGAAATATGAGGGGGTGCCTGGGTGGCTCAGTGAGTTAAAGCCTCTGCCTTCGGCTCAGGTCATGATCTCAGAGTTCTGGGATCGAGCCCCATATTGGGCTCTCTCCTCAGCGGGGAGCCTGCTTCCCCCCCTCTCTCTGCCTGCTTGTGATCTCTCTCTCTCTCTCTCTCTGTCAAATAAATAAATAAATAAATACAATCTTTAAAAAAATATGACTTATTTGATTTTGAAATTGTAGGAAAAAACGTTTTCAGATTTGAGTATATTATTATTTTAAAAAGATTTTATTTAAAGATTTTATTTATTTGAGAGAGAAGAGTGAGTAAGAGCATGAGCAGAGAAGATCAGAGGGAGAAGCAGACTCCCTGCGGAGCCGGGAGCCCAATGCGGGACTCGATCCTGGGGCTCTAGGATTATGACCTGAGCTGAAGGCAGTTGCTTAACCAACTGAGCCACCCAGGCACCCTATTTTATTTATTTGAGAGCAAAGGAGAAAGAGAGAGAGAGCGAGAGCACACGCATGAGCGTGCGATAGCAAGCAGAGGGAGAGGGAGAGCAGACTCCTCATTGAGCAGGGAGCCTGGCTCTGGGCTCCATCCCAGGATCCTAGGATCATGACCTGAGCGGAAGGCAGACGTTTAAAGACTGAGCCATCAGGCATCTCTGATGATATTAGTTTTAATAAAATTTACATGGGAATAAAAATTGTCATGTAATTTCACTTCAGGAACAACAGCACATACATCTCACATGGGATTCTGAATAAGAGCCTGATACGAATATAGCATATAGTCTTTGTATATTATAAGCACATTGTCTTGATATATTCTATTTATTTTCTTCTCTTCCGTAGACTTGGGATTGGAATCAAAGAAGTTTATTTAAAGTTGTAGACAACTTGGAATTAGAGCTCAGTTATATTTTTAGCTTGTAGTCTATGATTAAACATACCAACTGTTTTATCTTCAATGAGCAAGTGTATCATGACAATTTTAAGATACATGAAAATCTCTAAATGAGATTGATAATGTGGATTATTCCACAAGTGAGAAGGCAGTGACATTATTTTTATTACTTTTAATATTTCACTGAAGTTTCCTTCATAGACTTAGTTCATGCAAATGACTTAGAAAACAAATTCTGTAAGTAGAGAATTCTCTTCCTAAATTTCATAAATATTGATTATACTGTGCTAGGTGATTTATAGTTAATCATCACAACACACAGTCTACTGAGATACATATTATTATCATCACTTTAAAAATAAAAAATTGAGGGGTTCCTGGGTGGCTCAGTGGATTTACCCACCAGCTCTTGGTTTCAACTCAGGTCATGATCTCACAGTCCTGAGATCCAGCCCTGCCTGGGCTCTGCTGTGGGCATGGAGCCTGCATAAGATTCTCTCCCTCTCCCTCTAAGTCTGTGGTGTCATGGTTTTGTTTGTGTTTTTTTTTTCCACAACTCCAGACAGCTGTGGAAGCCAGCATTCTATGTGATAAACTCCATTCTAGTGGTAGCAGGATATTTTTCCATTTTAAAAATCAATATTATTACTTTTTATTTTTAAAAAATTGACTAAAATTTTATAAGAATGTATGTTTTAAAATTTTTATGGTGATTCAGTAGAATCAGGTAAATTTCTACTTTTATTTTTGACCTAACTTGTTATTTTCTTCCAAAATGACAATTACATATTTTTCTTTTAGGAGTTGACACAAAGTTGAAGTTCACTCTTGAGCCATCTTTAGGTCAAAATGGTTTTCAGCAGGTAACTATTTTTGGTTTTTGAAAATACTCTTATTTGGGAGTATCTACAAGGAACACCGAGATAAAGTCTCAAAGTAGCAAAAGTGGCAAATACTTTAATACCCATGAGTCAGTTTTGAAGATTATAGATAAACTAACAGATGAGCCTACAAGTGGCTTGGGTTTATACTTTCAAGGAAAAAGTTTGTACTTGCTATTAATGGTGCAAGTGTGAAAAAAAAATGTAAAAAACCGAATATCTGTTATTCTGAATCCACAATACGTGTTTTTGTTTCTGAACTAGAGCTTCCCAACCATTGTGTGCGGACGTGGGTTCCAGGTGTATTAAGGGGACCTAAGGTTGGGGGGGTGGGCAGGCCTTGGAGCTGCTGAGAGAAGCTCTCTGTACCTGCGTACTCTCTGGCTGTCAAAATAGGAAAAAGGTTGAAGAGTGCTTATCCAGGTCAACATTGTCACTTTGCCAATGTTCCTTCTGTGTTCCTAGTGGTATGATGCTCTCAAGGCCGTTGCCAGACTGTCAACAGGAATACCAAAGGAATGGAGGAGAAAGGTAGGGGGGATTCAGAGGGCTAAAATACAAAAGGACCAGCACTCTGTTCCTCTTTAAAATGTCTGGAATGCCCAAAAGAACATTCCAGATATAGTAATTTGAAAGCTGCCTCTCTTCATCATTTATTCATTTAATAAGCATTTATTGATGGTCGATTCTGTGCCAAGTACTCTTCCAGGTTCTGAGGATACAGGAGTGGGAAGATAAAAAACAAAACAGACCAAAATTTCTGTCCTCGGGGAGTTTACGATGAATACAATATAAAGTATGTCAGATGGCATAAGTGCGGTGCATAAAAATAAAGCAGAGAAAGAAAGGGGGAGAGAGGGTGGAAGGTGGGGGAACGGAGATAAGGAGGTGGAATTTTAAATAGCAGGTGACTTTTTGAATGGGGCCCTGATGGAGGTGAGCCCCTGGGGAGGCAGCTACCTGGGGGAAGAGGACTCCCAACGGAGGAAACACCCTCCCTGAGAGCATCTCAGGAGTACACAAGCAAAATACAAGCGCTAAGGTGGCTGAAGCACAGAGAACCAAGGAGAAAGCAATAGGAGAGAGGGTCTCAGAGGTAATGTGATGGGGGTTAGGGGATGGCAGATCATGTAGGCCTTATGGGCCGTAGTAGGACCTTTGCCCAGTCTCAGATGGGAAGCATTGGGAAGCACTGAGCTGGAGAGTAACATGATAAAACTTATATTTCAAATGGACCTCTCTGGCTTGAGAATATGAAGGACAAAATTGAATATAAGGTGTGTGATTCTGATGCTTGGGAGAAAAATCTAGCTGGAGATATCGATCAGTGTTATTCCTGCTAAAGTACGTTCAAATATCAAAACTCGAAGTGCTTTCTTAGTATTAATTTATAAACCTAGTCTTAATACCTCTAGAATTTGAACATTGCGGGTTCCTCAAAATATACATTAAAAATCTTACAGAAACAGCTTTTCAGGATAAAGTAATCAAAGGAATAAAAATATCCAATGGCTCTTTAAAAAAGTTATTCATTATGGGACCCCATCTGTCAGTTTTGTGTATGTGAGAAAGATTGAGGGATGATTTAAAGAGGCTGCTCCATGGTGAAAAAAAGACCCATTCTTCATGAATGTCCAAGTACAGAGAGCAATTCTGAGCCAAGTATAACAAGCTCAGAAGATAATATAGCTAATTCAGTGAACTGAAATAAGAGTTGGAAATTTTTTTGTTTCCCTAGCAGTATCCCTAATGGCTGAATCATTGCTTAGTGCATAATAGAAACTCAACAAATATTAATGGAAGGAATAAATGAGAGGCCCTAATTGGTGCAATTGAGCATAGCAAACATTTTAATGAATAGTTGATTTTTACACGTGGGCTCTATGTGGTCTAGGATCAGTTCCCATTTTATTGTCAGCTGCAATAACTATTTTTTAATAAAGAAAGGTGAAATTATGTATAGCATTCTTCTTTATCTCTTAATATTTTAGGTTTGGTTGACCTTGGCAGATCATTATTTGCACAGTATAGCTATCGATTGGGACAAGACCATGCGTTTCACTTTCAATGAAAGGAGTAACCCTGATGATGACTCGATGGGAATTCAGATAGTCAAGGTAAGGCCCCTGAGTTTGGGCTTTTGTCCTGACCTGGGGGGAGGTTTCTAAGAGCCAGATGTTCCCTGGACAGAGGATCAGACCATATGGTCTGAATGTCCGTATATTTTCTGCTTTCTTACTCCACTAGTTAATAGCCTTTTAATGGAAACTTTGACTATGTCTTGTTTTCATAAATTTGCATGTTGGCAATAAGAAAATGTTTCTACTCATGTTGTATTTACTTATCTTGCTCACTTGATAGGAGATTGAAATTTCTTTTTCTTTCTTTAGCATGGGTCAGTGCTGTTAGCTGGATTTTTACATAAAAGTTATAGGTTGGGGAGTACCTGGGTGGCTCAGTGGGTTAAAGCCTCTGCCTCTGGCTCAGGTCATGATCTCAGGGTCCTGGGATTGAGCCCCGCATCGGGCTCTCTGCTCAGCAGGGAGCCTGCTTCCCCCTCTCTCTGCCTGCCTCTCTGCCTACTTGTGATCTCTCTCCTCTTTGTCAAATAAATAAATAAAATTAAAAAAAAGTTATAGGTTGGGAAATTAAAGTTAAGTATATTTCATATTAGCGTAATTGGGTTCTTATTAGGGTCTTTGATAATTTCTTAACTGCCAAATTATGAAGATAGTCAGATTGACTGATGTGTCTGCTTAAAACCAGATGGCCAAGGGTTCAAGCCAGCTGTGGAGGCAGCTGTGGTTTGCCTACTGGGATTATTACAATTGATTAGGGCCTGTTGCCAAAAGACAAGTTTGCTGATTCAATTTGATCCCACTCTTGTTCTCTTACGTAAGCCTCTAACACATGGCTTTTGATTTTATATGAGTTCATTACAGCATAATGCTAAGCTGGGGTTTTATTTTTTATTTTTATTTTTTTAAAAATTTTTATTTATTTATTTGACAGAGAGAGGGAACACAAGCAGGAGGAGTGGGGGAGGGAGAAGCAGGCTCCCTGCTGAGCAAGGAGCCTGATTCCAGGCTCAGGATGGGGGCTTGAGCTGGAGCTCGATTCTGGGACCCCGGGATCATGACCTGAGCCGAAGGCAGAGGCTTTAACCCACTGAGCCACCGAGGTGCCCCTAAGCTGAAGTTTTAAAAGGGAAATTGTCTCTCATTAATTTTGGCCACCAGAATTTAGCTAAGGTTTTGACAGATTTGAAGATACTTTTTTCATAAAGAAGTACTAACTGTGAAAGGAGGTGCTTTGTGATCTAACTTGGTCCATTTCAGACCAATGTTAAAAACAATGATGAAATTCTGTTTTGTATGTTTCTAAAGCCTGGGCACTGTCCATATTTCAGCTGTTTAATAGGAATTTCAGAATGTTTCTCAAAGATGAAATATTCCCTATTTGAAATGTTTTCTTTCTGTTTAAATTGTGAGTTAAGGCAGTATACATTTTATTACAATCATGTAATTAAGAGGATCTTTAATTTTTCTCATTGAAGTGAATGCTGTGTCAGTAAAATGACATTAGCTCCTGAAAATCATAGTCTCTGCTTAGTTATTAAATTATATATATTGCTCTCATTAAGTACTAAAGTGTAATAGATGTTTCTTCATTTTATATACAAATTTATAAAATAACTTGGTTAGGTTTTTCTGTCTTGGACAGAATGATTTTCCTGTCTCTCTACAGTACAGACTGCATTTTTACCATTTTAATTTTGCTCCTTAATATTATTTAGAGTTTTGATATTTGAATATTACATCATGTTTCAGAGAAAGGAATAATGTTAGCCTCTGTCACACATGTGTTGAAATGACTCTTGTTTTATCTGAGACATAGTATTAAAAGAAACTGTCAACTTATATAGAAATATAACATCATTTCTGTTAATTCTGAGTCACTTTTGTATTAATTCTGGAAACACTTTAAATTTTGACAGAAAATTCTCATGAAGGTTAGAAAATTTGCCTTGCTGAAATTTCTTGTGACAGTGTTCTAAGTCAACTACATCTCAATAAAACTGGAAAAAAAAATGTATCTTAGCATATTAGAAAACATTAGGAAAAAGGAAATTTAAAAAATTGTGTTGACCCATGTGCATAGGGTCCATAAACATTTTAAAAAGCTAAAATGCACGCTGCTAATCTGATTCTATTAAATGCTGAGGCAAAGCTAAAGGCACTTTTTGGAGAGAATATAAGGCCCCCTTTTAAAAAAAATACCGTCTGCCTTCTTCAGGATCTTCACCGCACAGGCTGCAGCTCTTACTGTGGCCAGGAGGCTGAGCAGGACAGGGTTGTGTTAAAACGGGTCCTGTTGGCCTACGCCCGGTGGAACAAGAATGTTGGGTACTGCCAAGGCTTTAACATCCTGGCTGCTCTGATTCTGGAAGTAGTGGAAGGCAATGAAGGGGATGCGCTAAAAGTGAGTATGGGGCTCTGAGGGCAGTCGAAATCCTCCTGAGAGTGAAATACTGGAACTCTCGTTCCTCTTCCTTGGTGCCCGCCCCCCCTTCCAAAGTGTTTGCTACACCTTGTAATGACCCACAATCGCCACATTTCCCCCACGTTAAAGCCAGGTCAAGTGACGGACTCCCATAGCTGCCAGATGTGAGGAGAATGATTATGTTTTTGGTCCCATTTATAAAACATCACATTTTTGAAGCAAGTTGAACGTGAATTGTATTAATTTTTCATGGCTTGTAACAAATTAGCTGCTTAAAATAGCAAACCTGATTTACCTCACGGTTGCTTTGAATCAGGAATCCGTCTGGGTGCACCGTAGCTGGCTCAGGGTCCTGTTGTGTCATCCAAACGGTGGGCTGGGTCTGCAGCCTCGTCTGAAGGCTCAGCTGGGGACATCGTTCACTTCCAAGTTCGTGTGGTTGTTGGCGAGATTTAATTCCTCACAGGTGGCTAGGTTCCTGGTTGGCTGTTGGCCGGAGACCTTTTTTAGTTCTTCGCCATGTCTCCATCTTACAGCAAGGTGGCTGGCATCGCTCAGAGTGAGGAGGAGAGTAAAAGAGAATGAGCAAGGTAGGAGAGATTGAATTGCAGATTTGTACCCTAATACCAGAAGTTGCATTCCTTCATTTTTGCCATATTCTGTTCATCAGAAGCCAGTCACCAGGTCTGGCTCTTACTCAAGGGCAAGGGCTCATATAAGGATGTGACTCCCAAGAAGGGGAGGTCATGGGGTGGTCATGTTAGACACCGCCTACTCCACAAGTCGTGTTTAATTCTGGCTGGATCTTTTTATTGGGTCGCTTTACTATTGGGGAGAGGTATGGGGAGATGGGGAGAGGTATGGAGGAGGTAAGGTGAGAGTACGTGTATATGATGGGAGGTATTTGCATGGAGAAAGGTTATGGAAGTGAATTATATTTTATTACCTTTTAATCTTTGGTGCCTGGAACCTTTATTAATAAAAACATTTTGGAAAAACTTTGAGATGGGTTACAAACAACTGAAGCTTATAAATTGGAATGTGAGACCGTGAGTCACCAGAAATAGTCTTTATGAGAAATGAAGCATTTCACATGCACAGGATGACTGCTTCCTTGTTAGCCTGGGGCAGTACGGGATTGTCAATTCATAACTGAACCCTCAAACTGCTGTTGGTTGCAGTGCTTTGTGATGGATGGGATGGATACTTAGTCTTTGTTTTCAAGAGCCTCCTTCAGCCCCCACCTTGTGTTTGCCTGCGGTAAATACCTTAGCGATACTCCCAGGCACTGACAAAGGTCACATGGAAAAACAAACGTTCCTCCAGGTTTTATATGCACCATGGTGGAATTAATTATAAACCCAGCCTGACCTAGTCTAAATCTATTCACTCGTTCATTTTTTCCATTCCTGTACTTCAGGAAACAGCTCTGAAACTCCTTCTTCATCATGTAAGTGAGAGGGAGGGGAGCCAGTAGCAAAGCGAATACATGACTTTACAACATTTTTTATTAAGCCTTTTTTTTTTTTTTTGCTCAGTCTATCAGCTTTAGTTGATTTTTTTCTTTTCAGACGTAATTTCTGTGACTATAAAAAGAGAACTGTTGGAAAGTTGGAAGAAGCAATTCAGGTTAGGAGTAAGGTGGAGAGGTCTGAGGGCAGGGACACACACGCCTTAACACGCCATTCAAATCATGAAAGAAACTCCTTGAGAAACTAAAAATTCACATAAAAGAGATGGATGAGATAAAGCTGAGGAACTGAATATTTATATTTCTGCCTCGAAGAAAATGAACTCCGTGAGATGAAATGACATCATTATCATTTCAGAATCTTGTGGTTAGACACTGAATATGCAGAGGAAGATTAGACTCATGAAGAACCACTTCAGATGCAAATTATTGGGGGTCAGTGTTTTTCAGCAGCTATTTTGGCCCCTGCAAGTTTTAATTATTAGGCAAACATATAGTTTATCTGAGAAGTAAGCGAACCATTTTGCATGCTTTTTATCACTTTGTTTTCTTAGCAATTTTTTAACTATTTGTTAAAACGTTGAGTCTCCTTGATTATTTACTTTTAGAAAGATACATAATTTTTTTAGAGCAGTTTCAGGTTCACAGCAAAACTGAGAGGAAGGTACAGAGATTTTTCCGTGTGCCTCCTGCCCCCACATGTGTACAGCTTCTCCTCTATCAATATCTCCCACCAAAGATACATTTATTAACAATCCATGAACCTATATTAAAAGGTCATAATCGCCTAATGTGCATAGTTTACATTAGGATTCACCCTTGGTGTTGTACATTCTGTGGGTTAGACAAATGTTTAATGACATATCTTTATCATTATAATATACAGAGTGTGTTTACTGCCCTAACAATCCTCTGTGCTCTGCCTGGTCATCGCCCGCCCTTCCCCCTGGCCCTCAGCAACTATTGATCTTTTTATGATCTCCACAGGCTTTTTTTTGTTTTGTTTTTTTAAAGATTTTATTTATTTATTTGACAGAGAGAGATCACAAGTAGTTCAAGAGGCAGATAGAGAGAGGGGGGAAGCAGGCTCCCTGCTAAGCAGAGAGCGCGATGTGGGGCTCGATCCCAGGACCCTGAGATCATGACCTGAGCCAAAGGCTGAGGCTTTAACCCACTGAGCCACCCAGGTGCCCCTCTTTTTTTTTTTTTTTTAAGATTTTATTTATTTATTTGACACAGAGAAAGAGAGTACAAGTAGGCAGAGCGGTAGGCAGAGGGAGAGAAGCAAGATTCCCACCAAGGAGGGAGCCCCATGCAGGGCTTGATCCCAGGACCCTGGGATTATGACCTGAGCCGAAGGCAGCTGCTTAACCCACTGAGCCACCCAGGCGCCCTGATGATCTCCACTGTCTTGCCCTATCTGAGATGTCATATAGTTGGAATCATACAGGATATAGCCTTTTCAAATTGGCTTCTTTCACTTTGTAATAAATATTTAAAGTTCCTTCATGTCTTTTCATGGCTTGGTGGCTCATTTATTTTTAGTGCTGAATAATACTCCATCTTCTGGGTGTGTGTAGTTTATCCATTAACCTACTGAAGGACATCTCTGTTGCTTCCAAGTTTTAGCAAATATGAATAAAGCTGCTCTAAACATCAGTGCACAGATTTTTGTGTGGACATGAGTTTTCCACTCCTTTGGGTAAATACCAATGAGTGTGATCGCTGGATCATATGATAAGAATATATTTAGTTCTGTAGGAAACCACCAAATTGTCTTCCAAAGTGGCTGTACAATTTTGCATTCCCACCAGTAATGTGTGAGATTTCCTGTTGCTCCACATCCTTGTCAACATTGGGGTTGTGAGCGTTTCAGATTTTGGCCATTTTAATAGTTGCATGCGGTAGTATCTCGTTTTAATTTGAATTTCCCTGATGATATATGATGTGAAGCGTCTTTTCGTATGCTTAAATCCCGTCCCTTTTTTTTTTTCTCTTATATTCCATCTGAATACATCTTTGGCGAAGTACCTGTTCAAGTGTTTGGTCCATTCTTAGTCACATTATTTTATTTTCAGCTTTAAGAGTTCTCTGTAGATTTTAGATAACCGTGTTTTATCAGATACATCCTTCTTAAGTATTTTCTCCCAGTCTATGGCTTGTCCTCTCATTCTCTTGACATTGTCTTTCACAAAACCGAAGTTTTTAATGTTGAAGAAATCTAGCTTACCAGTGGTTTCTTTTATGGACCGTGTCCCTGCTCTTGCCTCTAAAAAGTCATCACCATACCCAAGGTCATCTAGGCTATGTGATCTTCTAAGAAATTTATAGTTTTGCATTTTACATTTAGGTCTGCATTCTCTCTTGGGTCAATTTTTTGTGAAAGGTGTAAGGTTTGTGTCTAGATTTATTTTTTGGCATGTGGATGTCCAGTCGTTCCAGCACCATTTGTTGAAGAGACTGTTTTTGCTCTATCACCATTATTTATCTGAAAAAAATTTTTTTTTAAGATCTAATGTATGATCTTCGAAATATATCAGTGGGTGGAGTAACCCACCTAACATGACATGCAGCTGTCTCTGATGTCCTACGTCAGACTTTGAGATGCCTTTGGACAGAGAATTTCATTTTTTTTTTTTTTTAAAGATTTTATTTATTTATTTGGCAGAGATCACAAGCAGGCAGAGAGGCAGGCAGAGAGAGAAAGGGAAGCAGGCTTCCCGCTGAGCAGAGAGCCCAATGCGGGGCTCGATCCCAGGACCCTGAGATCATGACTTGAGCCAAAGGCCGAGGCCACTGAGCCACCTAGGCGCCCCTGGACAGAGAATTTCAATGTGTCACAAGAATTACTATGATAATTGGAAATTTGTTTTCATTTTTCTTGTTTCATGTAATTTTGAGAGATCATTTCTTCAGAAAAGCTGAAGTATCTCTCTCAGTATTATATCCTTAGATAAAAAGTGCCATGATAGACCATTACCTTTAAATATTGCCTTTGTGAGCCTGTCCATCCCTCTTCTCCTTGTTCAGAGAGGGCAGTCTTCTCTGCGGGACCTCTGCACCCCCCATCAATTGGCCCCAGTCTCTCCAGGGCCTCCTTCCTCCACACAGACTGAATCTACTGTACTCCTTTTATTGCTCAGCTCCCCTTGTAATAAGGCCTCAGAGAATGGCCCAGCCCTTATTGGCTTAGTCAAAACAATGACCCTAAAAAATAGCAATTGGAAGCCAGAAATGAGGGAGAGATGGGCCCTTGTCATGTCTGGGAGATAATTTTCTTGGAAAGTAGAGTTTTGTGTTAGGCTGAAAATTCAAATGTGAGACCATGATATAAGGCCAGCTATGATTTTATTCTTAATTTTGTTTTTCCTGTGCTCGGGGGAGTGCATGGTCTTCTGGGGAGGAGGAGCACAGCGGAGGATATGAGCTGACAGGGGAAGGACCAGAGATTGACATATCGAACTCTTGTGTCTTGCTGGGTCATTCTAGTGCTTTTTGACATCTTAGCAAAGGTAACACAAATAGAAAAGTAAGAATGAAAACAGTCATTTAAAGAACTTGCGAGACAATCCTATGAAAGAAATCCAGATTTTGAAAGTACCACGTGTTCAGACAAAAACCCTTGTTGCATTCTCCTGGGAGAGGGAAGTGGACTGAAAGCCACTCTCAGTTCCAATAACCCGGTTGATGCTAAGTGCATCGAGACTTGGCTTTCATTGGGGGTGGGGGAGGTTTATGACGGTTCAGCTCTTGGTTTTCATAGGAAGGTTGTGAAACTGTGCTGACACCAGGGGGCCAGTATTGGGATTCCTGTGGGCTGCCGACAGACCACGGGCTTCGTCACTTCCGAGTCAGGCTCAGGCTGGTATCAGCACAGCTCCTTAGGGGCTGAACTCAGGTCTAGTGGCCCATCTCGAAACCTTAGACAGCAGGAGACTGTGGGTCCGAGTTACTTTAATAATTATGCGACTTGCTTCTCACCCAGCGTGGAGATGAGCCTTGAAAGTCCAGAACATTTGGTGTTGACGCATTGGAATGATGGTGTGCTTTGGCTAACTGCATTTTTTGAGTCTGTTCCTTTTATTTGGGACACGTTGGGATCCCAGTTTTTAGGAAGCGATGTTATTCTTTATCTTTTTCTTCAGATTATGATTTACCTTATTGATAAGGTACTTCCTGAGAGCTATTTTGTCAATAACCTCCGGGCTCTGTCTGTGGATATGGCTGTCTTCAGAGATCTCTTGAGACTGAAGCTCCCCGAATTATCTCAGCACCTGGATACTCTTCAGAGAACGGCGAACAAGGAAAGTGGAGGTAGTGATGACTCAGTGCTGTTATACCCTTGAAAATACTTCACTTCCCCAATTTCCACTGTCCACTTACTCCTAGACCATGAGCAGAAATACTTGTTTCCAGGTATTTCTGTTCAGGAGTGTTTGGTGCATTGAAATAGAGGGTTAGAGAACTAAAACACAACTGAAAAAAAAAATCATAGGGCCTCATGTTGAACCTCCGACTGGTCCCGGTTAGGAAGTCTGTCAAGAACTGAGTACTTTACCAGTCCTGAATGGACACCTAACAGGATACATCACCCTCTGGAGGAGGAGTGGGGTCCAAGTCTTACCATCTAGTTCAGCTGTTCTCAGCTGGTACCAGGCCACAGGCGTTCTTTAAAACTGAGTGATTTCGCACAGACTGTGGTCTTGCCTCAACCCTGGAGCCTATGGAGAGAGGAATATGCATCTTCCTTAAGTTTTAGGAGATAAACCAACAGTCTTTGGATGCAGATGTTCAGTGCTCTAAATACCCGTGATAAGGGTATTTAGATTTACTAGAGCCGAATCGGTCAGCTCTTCCTGGAGAAGGGCTCCCTGGGACCTCCAGGTAGCGTCGGTGCCCTGCAGGAGGAGACCCTGGGTTGAGGGAGGGATGGAGCCTCTGCTCGGCCAGTGGCCCCGAGTTGCCGCTGTCCGGCCGGCATCACCCGGCTTGCGGAGGTGCCCAAGCTCGGGGCTGTGGTCGTCCCCGCTGCCTGCACTTGCCTGGCTCGGTGCAGGGTTCCAGGAAGAAGAATGAAGTTTCTTGTGTTTCCTGGAAGCGGTTGCCAGTCCCCCACTCATGCACTGAAATCTGGGAAAATATGAAAGGATGTAAGGGCCTAATCTGATTACAGGACTGGACATTTTAGCAATGCCTGGCTGTCTCTCAGCCTTTCTTTCTCAGCCACCTAAATAATCTCCTTTAATTTGGCTGCGCAGTGTCCTTGTGCACCTGTGCGGGGGGTCATAATGCGTCCAGAGAGACAGCCTTGCCTGTCCCACGTCAGATGTGCTTTCCTGGCTTCTACCAAATGTCCCGCACTTGCCCATAAGTGCTGCCCTCAGATTCTAAGTCTCCGAACCCCGATGCTCCTTTGTTCTTACGGAAGAAGAGAGAAAACGAGTGCAGGAGAACACATGTGTTTTGGCTTATCCTTGGGTAAATGCATAGTCTAATTCGGAGGGAGGATCAGCTTAAATATTTACATTTTTATGTTTCATAAAATACATACTTAATGCCATCACGGGAAGTAGGAGGGAGCTCTGTGTTTTTGGGGAATTCAGAAACTTCAGTGTGAGCTGTGTGTATCGTTTGTTCACAATATTTTAAAATTTCATGCTATTTAATCTCCAGATACTCTTGGCTTTTCCAGCTCTCTTTCTGTTATGATTTCTAGTTTAATTCCACTGTAGTCTGAGAGCTGTGCATAGTTTAAAAGTAGACAAGTAATTTCGTAAAGAGCTATGTTTTTATCAGCAGCATTTGAACAAAAGCGGGCTTTATGAGGTTTTGAAAATTGGATTCTGCTTTTAAGAGGCTAAAATCCTTTCTTTTTATCCTGTTTTTGGCGAGGAGAACATTCTCCTTAATTTTCAACACCCCAAAATAGGTCGAGCCAAATTAAGTTTTAGGTTAAGATTTCTAAAATATTGGGGCACACGCATAGCTCAGTCAGTTCAGCCTCTGCCTTCGGCTCAGGTCATGATCCCAGGGTCCTGGGATTCAGCCCCAAATTGGGCTGCCTGCTCAGCGGGGAGCCTGCTTCTCTCTCTCCCTCTGCCTGCCGCTCCCCTTGATTGTACTCTCTCTCTCTCCCTGTCGTATAAATAAATAACTAAAATCTTTAGAAAAAAGGTTTCTCAAATATCATAAAGAATTTGTGAAAATCCCTTATTGAGATTTTTTTTTTTATCAAACACACCTATGTTCTTCCAAAAAGTGGAAGGAGACAAAGGAGGAAAAAACCAAAATTTAGAGATCTAAAGAAATCAGTCAGGAAATGTAACATATTTGGTGGACATGGATGGTTGAACAAGGCTAATTTTATATCTTGCATCGATTCTGAAGAAACATGGCATGTTTGTTTTATTTCAGGTGGCTATGAGCCCCCACTTACGAATGTCTTCACGATGCAGTGGTTTCTGACTCTCTTTGCTACCTGCCTCCCTAACCATACAGTCTTAAAGATCTGGGATTCAGTCTTCTTTGAAGGTTCAGAAATCATCTTGAGAGTGTCGCTGGCCATCTGGGCAAAATTGGGAGAGTAAGTGATTTCCCCATTCTGTTCTGTGATGTGGGGAAGTTTATGCAATTTTGTGCTCCAATGTGAAAAGTATCTATATGTAAATAGGACCAAAAGAGCAAGTTGGGAACTTAGTTGAATTGCTTGAGCCCTCTGAAATCTTAGTTGGCTGATTCTTGATTGTTGGGGGGGCGAATAGGATCTATGTTGGGAAAGTGGGGGCAGACTTTTCTAGGTCTGTAGATCTCCTCTTCAGTGCTAGTGTCCTGGCTGATTACTCTGCGGCCTTTCCCTGGACTCTAGTTGGGAAGAGAGGGAGGAGAGGAATCGAGGTAGAAGAGGAAGATTGGGAGAGGAGTAGCTGGGTTTGTTGGTTGACATTGACGATTTGGATGATTTTTTAATCCTTAGTATTTATTTAGTTCTGCCCTTCAGGGTCATAATAAAATTAAATGAGATAATATGTATAGGGTGTCTCTTTGGTGCTTAGTACATAGTCAAGAGTAGAACACACAGAGGGCACCTGGCTGACTCAGTCAGTAGAGCATCCGACTCTTGATCGCAGGGTCGTGAGTTCAAGTCCCACTTTGAGTGTGGATCCTACTTAAGAAAAATAGTAGAACACATGGAACTTACTTCCTTTAATCAAGAATTAATTCTGTGATGAAATCTGTTACTACCAAACGTATTACCACATAGATGTTACTTATATTTGTTACAGTATCAGGACTGTAAAAAGGAGGGTATTTTCAACCATCTCTAATATATTATGACTATTATATTAAAATTCTACCTCTGGGTAATGAAAGGGATGTCAGGATGAACTTGTTATAGTTAAGATGCAGAGAAGTTTTTAATGTTTCTTTCCTAGAGTTATAGATGAGTGGGTACTCACAGACAACACGTCAGAAAACTGATAGCTCACTGCCAGTGTTTTGTTTCAAAAACCTTTTAACCAGCCTTTTATTTATGTTAAGTTGTTTCCTAGGAGACTTGTAGTATTTCCTATTTTTTGCAAGAAAGAGCCCCCAACTATCAATTCAGAGATTTAGGAAGATCATTATTGTGTAGAAGTATTTGGAAACCTCACGGAGCCATCTCCTTTGCTTTCGTTTTTTGGTATACCACTTCTCCGCTGGGAAGATAAATTAATCTGCTGGGGATTTGGCGTGCTGTTTACTTATCTTTCTATTCCCCCCAATATCTAGATCTTTCTGTAGTCCTACATTTCCAACCTACTCTACGCTTGAAGCTCCTTGAACTTTGACAGTGTCTATGGGTGGGATAGTCCAGTTACCGGGTAACTAGTTAATGGGATTCAAACAGTGTAGCACTTTACTGAGTGCTAAGTCTGTTAGAGTCACCTTTGTGCTAGTTCTTGGTTATGGGGCAGGAGGAAAAGAAGAGATTCTGGTTTTACTCCCCCCTATCCATCATACGTGGGATCAGAATTTATTTGTCTGGTCCTCCCAGGGACGTCACAGTGTGGACCAGCATTGCTCGAGGCACTCTAGAGGTGAAACTAACTCATTTAGTCCTCACCATCATTTTATGAGGTAGGTACTGTTCTCATCCCCGTCTTACGGATGTGGGAACTGAGCCACAGAGAAGTTAAGTGAATTGCCCAAGGTCACTCTGTAAGTGGCAGGGCCTGATTTTGAACCCAGGTAAACTGGCTCCAGGATCTTTCCTTTTTTTTTTTCTTATTGAACATTTTATTTTTAAGTAATCTCTACACCTAATGTGGGGCTTGAACCCACAGCCCTGAGATCAGAATCCCATGCTCTGCTACTGACTGAGCCAGCTGGGCGCCCCTAGAATCTGCACTTTTAATAATACTGATACTAGGGGCGCCTGGGTGGCTCAGTGGGCTAAAGCCTCTGCCTTTGGCTCGGGTCGTAGTCTCAGGGTCCTGGGATTGAGCCCCACATTGGGTTCTCTGCTTGGTGGGGATCCTGCTTCCCCCTCTCTCTCTGCCTGCCTCTCTGCCTACTTGTGATCTCTCTCTCTGTGTCAAATAAATAAATAAAATCTTTAAAAAAAAAGAGAGATGTGGGAGGAATACACAAAATCTTTCATATAAAAAATAATACTGATACTAAACAGGTATTGTGCATGAAGTTCAAGGGATATAAGAATCACACTGGTGGGACTTTAAATGTTTCAGCGTCTTTGCTCACTGCACTTCTACATTTTTTGAGCGTGCCTCTTGTTAAGCGAAGGGAAAGGCAGCCACCACACTTCACCAAGAGCCTATAATGCTGTCATTACTTCTGGCAGCTTAAATGTCTCATTCAGTTCTCTGCATAACCCCGGGAAGGAGGTAGGAGTCTTCTCCTGCCTTTCCAAGTGGGCAAGCTACCCCAGGAGGGTGAATTAACTAGCTCAGGGTCCCATAGCTCATCAGTCACAGAGCTGGGACTTAATCCCTGATCTTTCTGACTCCAGCGCGTATATTCGTCTCTACAAACTTTCCACTGGAAAAATAATGAACATCAGATCTGTGGGACCTCTCCGTTCCCTTTACTCCTGCAACTTGGCATTTCTTCTTCTCACTCACACCACGGGTGCTTTGGGAATCTGTAAGCCGTGGACCCTCAGCACACCTTCCCTTGCTCCCTTGTACGTCATCTTGGCCTAGTGCCATGTTTCCTCCCTGGTCTCCCCGTCATACCCTACAATTGCTGTGCGACCTCCAGCCAGCCTTGCCAAGGGCACCTCTGTCCGCACACTCCCTGGCAAGTGCCTTTCAGTGACCCTTGCCCCAAACAGGCTCAGCAGGCACGTGACGCCATTGCCATCTGCTGTCTGCAGCTCTGTGCCCTTGCTCTCTCTGGCACCCTCTGGCCATGCGGGCCCCTGGCCACCTTTGGTCATGTGGAGCTCCTTGCATGGCCTGGAAAGGGCCTGTCGTCTCCGGCATGCGTGTCTTTGGAAAGGTTTTTCTTCCTTGTCAGCCTGGAGAATATTTTTCAGAACCCATCTGAAGCATTATTTCCTTTCCTCACCCCCCAGGGTAAACTTAACCACTTTTTCAATTATGCCCACATGCTACTCTGTAGTTTTGTAATAACACTTCAACAGTCTATTTCACTTAATGGCAATGGGATTGAAGAGCACACTTCAGCACCTGCAATTTTTTGGTTTTTTTTTTTAAAGATTTTATTTATGTATTTGACGGAGAGAGAGAGATCACAAGTAGGCAGAGGAGGCAGGCAGAGGGAGAGGGGGATGCAGGCTCCCCGCTGAGCAGAGAGCCCAATGTGGGGCTTGATCCCAGGACCCTGAGATCATGACCTGAGCCGAAGGCAGAGGGTTTAACCTACTGAGCCACCCACGCGCCCCAGCACCTGCAGTTTTTCCATCATCATTTTTTTTTTTTTTTGATGGCCCCATGGAAATTCCCCGACATTAAGTGTATGTCAAAGTGTATGCCTTATGGTTGGGGGGCAAATACAATTATCCTACTGTACAAAGAATGTGGTAATAGATCAAACAAACGCATAGTACTTTTGCTTTATTTTTTTGATATTTATTTATTTGTTTATATATTAACTTATCCGTGCCAAAAAGATTGTTTTAGTAAAGCATGGGAACAGGACCTGTGGGCAGGAAGAGCTGCTCATGGTGCTCTTTGCTTGAGAGTATTCCTTTTTTTTTCCCCTCTAGAAGGATGAAAATCTAACCTGCCTAAGAGGTTGCCAGGTGACAGATTTCTTTATTTATATGTAGAACCAAATGCAAGAAGCAGGGCGTAATTGCCAGCTGGCCTAGAGTGCCTAGGGAAGAACCGAAAAATTTCTGTCTGTGAAAGCATCCTGTGGATGGTGAAATGTGCAGAAAAGTTAGAAGTTCTCGTTCTTATATTTTTCATCTTTCATTTCTGCTGTGGTTTGTTTTCAGTCTATCAGTGATAGCACCGTCATGCAGCTGAAGGGCCCCAGATTTCCCCACAGGGGGTAATGGTTCTTCAGGACCCAATTTTGTGGTTATTAGTTCTGACGGGTGGTGGGCGTGGCATGTAGACTGTGTGGCATGGAAATGACGAAGATGTCACAGGTGGGGCTGTGAGGCTGGCGAGCGGATAGGAGAGAGAGGAACTCATCCTGTAATAAGTACCTCTAAGCTGCCCTTAAGTGTTTTTTTTTTTTTTTTTGTGGACTGTGTACTAGGATTGTGATTTGTAAAAAAAAAAAAATCAACAAAAATGGGTTAATTTGGGAAGAGCAGAGAATTGCAAGCCAGGACAGGCAAATTACATTCAAGCCCTGGGCAAATGTCTAGAATTGTGATTTTTGTTGATTGCTAAACTTGATTTTTGTTGATTGCTTAGGATTGTGATTTTTTGTTGATTGCTAACTTGAGTTTTGTTGATCGCCTAGGACTGTGATTTTTTATTGATTGCTAACTTCGATGGCAAGAGGCAATTCATCATTTTGCACCTGCAGTATACACCTGATAAACAACAGCATGGGGGTCCTAAGCAATTTCTTCTTCTGTCCTTTCTTTATCTAGGCAGATAGAATGCTGTGAGACAGCAGATGAATTCTACAGCACCATGGGGCGCCTTACCCAGGAGATGCTAGAGAATGACCTTCTGGAAAGCCATGAACTCATGCAGGTGAGTGGGCAGCGTGGCCCCACTTCAGGGAACCCAGGGAAATGTGTTTGGCCAGCCCTCAGATTTAGTTTTTCACTTGACCAAGAGTCTATATATAATTTGATCAAAATCTTAACTGTCACAAGAGGAAGGAAGAAATGAGTAATGGGTATTTGTTATGCTTCCATGCAAGCTGTGTTGCTTAAAAGTCCAACCTCCAAAAAACCCACAAAACCTCTAAATCTGATTTTTTTAAAAAGACTTATTTATCTTTGGGAGAGTGTGTGAGCAGGGGGAGGGGCAGAGGGGGAGAATCCTCAAATAGACTCCCCACTGAGCAGAGAGCCTGCCGTGGGGCTCGATCCCAGGACCCTGAGATCATGACCTGAGCTGAAATCAAGAGTTGGACGCTCAATTGATTGAGTCACTCAGGTACCCCTGAATCTGATTTTTAACCTTTTAAAAGGAGACTTGTGGGGCAACGTATTTATTTTGGGCGAGAAATTGTTGAGGATAAAAAGATGATTCTAAATTTTTTTTTTTTTAAGATTTTATTTATTTATTTGACAGAGAGGAGAGAGATCACAAGCAGGCAGAGAGACAGGCAGAGGAAGAAGGGGAAGCAGGCTCCCCACTGAGCAGAGAGCCCGATGTGGGGCTTGATCCCAGGACCCTGAGATCATGACCTGAGCTGAAGGCAGAGGCTTTAACCCACTGAGCCACCCAGGTGCCCCCAAAAAGATGATTCTAATCAGCACTTTGGTTTGTTTTACCCATATTTCTACTCATGTCATTATGTATTTTTTTTAAAAAAGATTTTATTTATTGCAGAGGTTGAGAGAGACAGAGCATGGTGGGGGTGGGGGAGTGTGGTGCAGAGGGAGAGGGAGCAGGGAGCCTGGCACAGGGCTCGATCCCAGGACTGTGAGATCTATGTATTAATCATAAGTTTTAATATGAAAGACTTGAAGAGTTTTGTTGTTTTCTGACATGTTATTATTTTAATATCGTATTCATGAAGGCATTAAAATTGATAGTATAGAAAAGACAGCAACGTTGTTAACATTCTCTCTTGCATTAGGTTCTGTAATGTACTTTTCCCCTCATTTTCCTCTGACGCTTCTGACTGCTCCTTCTCTTCCTGGTCATTCCTCTTGCCCACCGACTAACCGTGGGTTTTATCTAAGGTTGTCCTTAGGCCTTATTTCCTTCTTTCTCTGTGATTTCTCCTTTTTCTGGGTTTCGGTTTTTACCCTCATGCTGGTTCCATGCGTGAGGTCACGTTTGGGTGCTGGACCCAGTCAGCAGGTTGGAAACCGAACACTCAGACCCTGACTTAGGGCTTGAGAAGTGGGGAGTTTCTATTCCTTTGTTCATTTGCGGGCATCTCCAGCTCCTTCTCAGAATCCCTGATTTTTAGCAGACAGCTACCTGACTCATTGAGAATGCTGACCACCCGACAGAACTTCCCTGAACGTTTATATTTTGTATTTCAACTTTTCTTTGCGTTCTCATCTCTTCTTCCTTCTTTCCTGTCTCAGAGGAGGAAGGGTTCTGTCTGAGGCTGACCTCGAGGCTCTGATCCCAGCTCTCCTCACATATCCCGGGGCCGTTGCTGCGTCATCGCTCCTTCTCTCTGTGAGGGAAGGACCTTTATTGAACATGGCTCTGTGTGTGAGGTCCATGCTTGGCATTTTCCACGTATGAGATCCTCTACGTCCTGCAGAACTACGTGAATCGCATGCCCAAGGCAGGACGTTGGGATACTGTCCCTTCTCCCTCACTCATGGAACTTCAGTGGCTACTTCTGTGTCCTGCCTACAAAATGAAGCAGGATTTCTCAGCTTAGCATCCAGTGCTCTTGACTGGCATTAACCTATCTTTTCAGCCTCGGCTGCTCTGTTTTGTACCCTTGACTTACTCTAGTCAAGTCAAGCTGTCTTCTGTGCTCCCTGAAATCCCTGGGAATGTGCCGCCTTTGTCCCTGTGCCCCTTCTGCTCAGTCCTTCCCTTCTACCTCCACACGTTCAAGGCCTGCCTCCTCCCGAAAAGTTCAGATACCATTTCCTTTGTGGAACATTCTCTGATAGTCTCAACGAAAATCACGTCCCATTTCTCCGAGTTACCACGGCATTTTCTTGGTACCTCTCTCATGAGCGTTCATCGCATTTGACCTTGATTGAGAACCATCTTATTTCGTAGGTGATATTTTTAAGCTCCTTGAGGATAGGGATTGTGCTTTGCTCATAAACACTTAGCACTTTGCCTTTTACTAGAGCTGCTCAATGAATTTATTACTTCATTTAGCAAATATCTATTGAGAGTCTGCGATTAGTTTCCTGCCTTCTCTTTTTCACTAAATATTTGCTGAATTAAACAACACTCACAGATGGTGGCCCTCCTTCTAGATTCCTTCAGCTCTAATACAGTTGGCGTTTTGCTGCCTGAGTGATTGTCCACACTGCTTGGGTTGTTTGCACGTGAGAGAGAGAGGAGAGAGAGAGAGAGAGAGTTGTGTGTGTGTGTGTGTGTGTGTGTGTGTTGGGGGGCGCTGATGCAGAGCAGGAAGGGGATTCTTGGTTGAGGGAGTGGCATGCACAAAGGCATGGCCAGTGGAAAACTTTGCGGTGTGTGAAGGAAACTATGAGGAGTTTGGTATTTGGGGTGGGTATGACCCACAACCTTACCACAACCTGTGGTAAGGACCGCACTTGACCTTTCAGGTCAGTGGTTGTGAAATTGTGCTTGCTGGAATTCTAGGGATTCTGTGGAGCCTTTGGAAAGGGAAAAAGAAGACCTGAACAGTCCTAAGGAGAGAAGGAAAATGGTCTGAGTTGTGACTTCTGTCCGATGCGAGCAGGGTCAGCGCTGTGAAGGGCAGGCTTGAAGGGGTCAAGTGTGACAGCAGGAGCTGGCGAGAGGCTGTGACCGGTAGAAACAAAGATGGAACAGAGACGACACTTAGAAGGCGACAACGATAGGACTTGGCCATGGAAAATGGATATGGGGTGAGGGAAGAAGAAACGGGGAAACAAAGGCAATGGACAAGTCTCTGGCTTAGGAAGGCGAGCCTAAGTGTATGCGGGGAGAAGATGGGTTTGCTTGGAGACAGGGTGTGTCGAGGTCCTTTCCGGCTGCCCTGCCTCACCTATGCAGGGGCTTCCCACTACTTCACGGCCAGAACCTTCTGCTCTTGTCAGAGCTCTGTTCCCACCCGGCCCCCTCTGCTCCTGCCCAGCCTTGTGGGTCCCATTGACACTCTCTGTGTGCAAAGCCATGTGCCCACCTGGACCCCGCACAGTCCCTTCTCTCCCCCACACAGCCTCTCTCCTATCAGCCCTCACCAGTGAGGCCGCCTCGGGGTTCTGTCAGCACGTAAGAGTTTCAACAACTGACTCAGTGCTAATTAGAAGTGATTTTACATTTGTTGGTATTTTTTCAGATATGTTAATCATTTTTCTCTAATGAAGTGGCAAGTTCATTAAGACAACAGGGACCTCACTTTATTCTGTATCCTCATAACACCTAGAGTACTGTTAAGAACACACCTGGTTGCTCAGTGAATACACAGACTCAGAACATTGGAACTCGAGGCAGTGGTTTTCAGACTTGACTGTGTATGAGAAACCTCTCAGGAGCATGTTAGAATGCAGACATTTAGCCCACGAGTGGTTCCGATGCAGGTGGTTTTTAAACAACACTTAGGGAAACAGTGGCTTAAAAGTAGCTTAAAGGGGCACCTGGGTGGCTTAGGCGATTAAGCGTCTGCCTTCAGCTCAGGTCATGATCTCAGGGTCCTGGGATTGAGCCCCGCATCAGGCTCTCTGCTCGGCGGGGAGACTGCTTCTCCCTCTGCCTCTTCCCCTGCTTATCCTCCGGTGCATTCTTTCTCTCTCTCACTCGCTGGCTCTCAAATAAATAAATAAAATCTTTAAAGAAAAAGAAAAGAAGCTTAAATAAAGATCAACTACCCACTCTCTCACTTGACAGAGAGTGAGCGTGTGTGTGGCCGGTTCCTTAGGCCTTCGGGCGGCAGACCCCGGACTGGGAGCCAAGTCCTCCCCTGTTCGCCTGGTGCTTTCTCCCTACCACCCAGCACACCACTTCTGCTTTCTTCAAACCATGTCTTTCCCAAAGCGTGAATCCCCTTTAGAAAAATAAAGCAACATTCTATCTCACCTCAACATTGCCAGAACAAAGGAGAGCTATGTTGACATACACCCTCTTTGTCCTATAGAAATGTCCAATCTTAGGAATTAGGAGAAAAGAGAACCGCCTCATTCCCCTGCTTTCAGAGAATCCTCGAGGGAAAAATGCAGACTGTGCTTTGATTGATTAGATGCCATTTAGGTGGCTTTTCTTCTGCTGAGGGAAACATCTGGGCGGAGATGAACGGAGCCCAATTTTGTACAACTTAGGTTTTTGTGGTTTTCTGTAAAGCACGTCAGTCATGAAAAAAGAAATAGAATTTTTTCCCCCAGCAGTATCTAAATATAAATGTCCACTTAAGGGCACGTCGGTAGTTTGGGTCGTAAATTGACTTGTAGGTTTTCTTTGGCCTCATAGGATGTAACAGAGAGAAATGGTGAATGTCATTTCAAGGCACCCTCTTCCCTCTATTCACTCTTTAAAAACAAACTAATTCAGTGGCTGGGATCCAATCATGGTGGGCCATAAATCTGTCAGCAAATGTGAAATGGCTCCAGATGAAAAATGTGGACTGACGTGGCAGGATTCTCCCTGGTGGTCTCTCCTGGTTCTCACAGTTCTCAGTGCCACACGCAAAAGAATCTGCTGGGTTTTTTTCCTTCTGGAAATCACACCACTTTATTTATTTTTATTAGCAATGGCTGGTTTTAAAAAGTTGATAGTGTCTAGAGAAGAGGTAGGGAGGATGCCGGTGAAACCGTATGTATGGATTTCAGTGAAACGTTTGACAGAATCTCTCTTGATTTGCTTGAGGGCAACAGAGAGGAAAATTAGGTGTTGTTCTCAGGAGGGTCTGTAGGCACTTGGGAAGAGCTACACCAAAGTGCTTGTCAGTAATGATTGTCACCCGGCGGGGCCGGTGGCGCACTCTGGTGCCCTGACGTGGGATCTGCCCCTTGGACTGTTCACTTTTCCCCCTTTAAAAAAACACTTATTTATTTATTTGAGAGAGAGAGAGAGCATGTGCATGAGAGAGAGGTGGGGGGAGGGGCAGAAAGAGCGGGGGAGAGAGAATCCCAAACAAACTCCCTTTGAGCACGGAGTCCGACGCGGGGCATGATCCTAGGACCCTGAGATAATGACCTGGGCTGAAACCCAGAGTCAGACCCTCAACCAGCTGAGCCACCCAGGCGCCCCTGGACTGTTCGCTTTTTCCCATCAGTGATGGCGTGGAAATGACAAGGATGTGGATGCTTGTCCGATAGAAGGGTCGTGTCTGATTAATGAGCGCTGTCAAAAATTGTAACCGTCTGCTCTGCGAAAGAAACAGTGTGTGCCCGTAACTGGAAGTGTGTAAGTGGTGCCTTTGTGACCATCTGTTGGAGATGCTCTAGAGGGAATCTCTGCTGCAGAAGGAGGTTGAGCTAAATTATGTTTCCATTCCTTTCTAGCCCCAAGATTCTATTAGCGTACCGTATTTGGCTCTAAGGTGACTTCTAACACATCTTCCTTGGAATCTGTTGTAAATCTCTGATTTACGAAGTTGGGAACCTAGAGCTTCTCGGGTGCTCTGAGGACTGTGGTGATGTGTTGTGTACATTCTTGGCACAAACTCGCCTTCAGATGTGAGACCTTCAGATATGTGAGTGAATATATGAGAAGAAATAGTATAAACACATTTGTTTGAGGAACACCGATTCTTCTGTGTAGGACTAACTGAAAGTAAAGGATAGAGGAAGAAAGATCAAAAATAGAGTACGGAAGCCCCAGTGGGGCCATCTTTCTTTTTGGTCAGATGTCTGAAACTGAGAGGAAGCTTGAAGGAGCTTTCTAGGAGCCCGGGACAATTACCCTGGGGTAGGATGGGATGAAGGAGGGGCAGGACGGACTTCCCATTCCTTTCTTCTCCATTTCCGTCATGAGGCTGGACAAGGGACTATTTTGATAATTTTTTTATAAAACTGGCAAAAATAAAACACCAGTGAATCTTTAGCTGGTTGCCCTGCTAATTGCCTTCTTAAGTAAGATGTGAGACATCTTCCTTTCCTTGTAAGGATTTTGAAATTCCTAGCATTAATAAATTCATCTTTTACGTTTGAATCCAAATGGTATGGGTTTCTTTTTTTAAATTTTCGAGGTATGGTTCACATATAACATTGTTAGTTTTGGGTTAATGGCTTCCTGGGAGAAATGAAACTGTGATTAATACACATTTTCTGGTGAATACGTACTTGAAGGATTGAAGTAATATGTTTGGAGCAATTAAATTTTAATACAATTAAGAGAGCAAACAGGATTACGTTCCTTCTGCTGATAGAGTGATAGATAATTTTGGAATTCTGGAGGAAGCACAGGTGCTTTTTCCATTTTTATTTATAGATTTTTGGCAGCTTATGCTTTACACCCTGTCACTTTTTTCCTTTTTCTTTCTCTTTAAAAATAACAGCTAACAATTTTCACCTAGAACTCATTCACAGACATTTGAAAAGGTGGTATCTTTGGAGAAAGCGTGTAGCTGATCACAAGATCATCCACCAGACTTAATTTTGTCCAGAAGGTTGACATTAAATATCTATAAAAATCATCAAACAGAGCTTTGAAAAATAAGTACTACATATGAACATCATTGGTGGGTACTTTGTTAAAGAAGTAATAGGGGTGCCTGGGCGGCTCAGTTGGTTAAGCATCTGACTCTTGAACTCAGCTCAGATCTTGATCTTGGGGTCTTGAGTTTTATGAGTTCCTCATTAGAAAAAAAAGTAATAGCTGTGAATTTCTGAATTAACCCACCTGTTGGTTGGGCCCGGAGGAAGTCAGATTGCCCCCATCTGCCACCCATGTTCACCACTTGGAATGCCCAGTCACAGCTGGATTGATGTGAGGACTCAGCAGTGCGTTTATCAATACTCTTTTGTCTTTCTCTAAAGCAGGTATTGGATAGACTCTCTCCACCTGCTGTGTAAGGAGCAGAATCTACCTCTTCACATCCAAATCAAAACTCTAATGTCTTCCCAGGATTTGTAAGAGTTGTTGGAGGCCACCGTATCAGACTTGGCATTTTTACTTTTGTTTTTCAGACTGTTTATTCTATGGCCCCATTCCCTTTCCCACAGTTGGCGGATTTGAGGGAAAAATATACCTACAACATTACTCCATTCCCAGCCACAGTTAAACCCACCTCCGTTTCTGGGTAAGGTCTTTTTATGCTCCTCCCCTTTCTTGTTTTCATGATGGATGATGTAGTACTTTAATGTGTTATTGTAACTTCGTATTTGTTAAGCCCCAGACATATATATATATATATATATATTTTTTTTTTTCAAAGTATTTTGATACTTAAAATCTGAATGTCTCTTTCCGAAAGGTTTTGACTGACATTCAAGAGAGAGATTTTTAAAACTGTACTTCCCAAAGAAGATTGAAACATAAGCTAAAAGAATATTTAGAAACTTATTTAAAAAGATCAAATATTAAACATTTTAATAATTAAGATAGGGTAGAACAGGTACATGAAGAGTTACATGAGCTACTGTAAAAGGAAAAGACTGAAATTGACAAATAGATACATAGCAATTTAGTGTTTGTAAACTTAGCACATCAAATCAATAGTGAAAAATGTATTTAAGTGGAAAAGAATGAAATAGTAAAATTAGCAGAAGAAAATGTGGAAGAATATCTTTAGTTCTTTGGAACTGGGAAAGCCTTAATCATTGATTCAAAAACACTAAGGAAAAAGTTAAGTGCTTTAAAAATAATTTTCTAAAAAAAATAATTAAAAAAAATAATTTTCTGCATGACTGAAAACAGAACAAAACAAAACCACCATATACAGGCACAAAAATATTTGTGAAAAAGTATTTGTAATTGATATCTCTCATATATAAAGTTCCTAGAAATCAATAAGAAAATGAGCACCCAATTGAAAAATGAGGAGAGAATGGGAATAGGTAGTTTTTACATAAGAGACGACATCACTTGTATTAAAAGAAATTAGCTTAAAACTAGATTGTGACTTTGTGTTTTTATGTGTCAGGTTGATAAAAATCCAAAAGGTTGATGTGCGCTCTGTTGATGAGGCTATAGGGAAACACTCTTGCACGTTGCTGGTTGGAGGTTAATTATTACAAGATTTGTGGCAGGCAATTTAGCAGTATTTCCCTAGATTACTAGTACATATATCCTTTGACCCAGCAATTCAGCCTTTACGATTTATGCCACAAATATATTTGCACACCTGCCAGACCCAGTATGTATCAGGTTATTTATGGTGGCATTGCTTGATGATAGTATGTGAATGGAAACCACTCAGTTGTGCATCATTAGTGGCCTGGTTCCATAACATGGGCTACATGCTAGTGCAGTGATAAAAACCAGGGCGAGGAAGCTCTGTGTGTGAATCTGGGGAGATTTTTGGGTAAATAGATGTGAGGTGCAGAACAGCATAGATAGTGTGCTGATATTTATTCAAAAAGAGGAGAAAAATAAGACTGTATAGTTATATTTGCTTACATATGCATAACAAAATTGAAGAACACATCAGAAATTAATAACAAGGGTAACCTTTGGGAATTAGGTGGGGCAGGGGCCGATGTTGGACAAGGAGGGGAGGGAGACTTTTTATAGATAAGTTATATGTATACTTCTATATAAAAATTATGTATATGTCATTTAAGCCATGAGACCGTATCATTTATTTTTAAAAAACACCACTATTTTCTTTGAATAATTTTCTTCTTCTGTGTTTTCCAAGACGGCACGGGAAGGTCAGAGACAGTGATGAGGAGAATGACCCAGACGATGAAGATGCTATCGCTAATGCAGTGGGGTGTCTTGGGCCATTCAGTGGGCTCTTGGCCCCTGAACTGCAGAAGTACCAAAAGCAGATCAAAGGTAAAGAGGCGGCTTTCCATGTAGGTGATCTTACTGTTCTGATACACTGTAGCTAAGGTATTATTATTGTGTCTGATAAATGCCTGCTGTTGCCTGGCTGCATCACCAGTACTAAAGGTCTTTATTAAAAGTGTCTTCTGTGTTACTTTATCTTTTATTTAAGATTTACTTATTTTTGAGAGAGAGAGAGAGCGAGAGGAAGTGTGCACTGTGGGGGAGGGGCAGAATCCTCAAGCAGACCTCCATGCTGATCGTGGAGCACAAGGCAGGGCTTGATCTCAGGACTCTGAGATCACCACCGGAGCCGAACCCAACCTGGGTCCGAGCCACCCAGATGCCCCTACTTTATCACTTAGTAGGATCTCTCTGTGAGATGTTGCATACTTTATATGTATTTCTTTTTATTTCTGATGGGTTTTGCCCCCCCCCATCTGATTCCACTTTGTATGCTCAGCTCCCTAGCTCAGAACCTGGCATATGGTAGATGCTTAGTACCACATGCTGAGTTCAACTGATAGAGACTGGCTTCTTTTCCACTATAGAAATGTCCTCTGAAATGTTAGGGTAGCCTCTACTTGAATGTGAGTGATTAGAAAAATATTATCTCAGAAGACATTCTGCTGGATCCTCTGCTTAGCCCATGGCTTCTAGTCGGGAAGAGATAATCTCCACCTACTGGTTCTTTTAATAGTTCTTTTGAACAAAACAAAACAAATCTACTCCCCCTTCTATTGGACGTCTCATCAAATCTTTGAGAACAGATTGTGTCGCCCATTGTGTCCCCCAAGTCCTTCCCTGTGGTCCAAGTTCAGAGTTTTTCAAAAGATAGGACTTCCAGAACTTTTAATATTCTGTTTATTCGCCCTTTAATGCCCTGTGGTTTGGTAATGTCCCCCTTTGAGTTGGATGCTATGCTACATTTGATTTTTTTCTTGTGGAGAAAGGACCTCCTGTGTTCTGGACACCATCCATAGAACAAGCTCTTGGGAAGCAGTTGGTGATCCTCCCACTATGTTCTTTCCTATCTTAGGTGGCTTCCTCCTTTAGGAGATTTGTTCTACCTGTTCTTGTTTGAAGACCATTCTCCTTGTGAAATAGAACAGAGACAAGAGTCAGCAGGCCCCTCTGCATTTTCTTTGCCCTCTACTAGCTTCCTACTACCTTCTCAGAGTCGTGGGGCTATTTTCTCATTTTTGTCCTTCGTGTTTAGGTTTATTTTTGTTTGGCTGTTTTCTTCTGCCTGGGGCTGTTTTATGGTAGTCTGGTCCTCAAGTCTTAGCTTGTTTT
>CM053611.1:65180186-65203878 GCA_028646535.1 Procyon lotor
CCCCCCCCCCCCCCCTTTTCCCTTCTGTTTTTCTGTCTGGATAGCTGTTATGTGTTTCAGAATGATAGGATCACCTTCTCCTAATTTTTTTTTAATTATTTTTTTTTAAAGATTTTATTTGACAGTGAGAAACACAGTGAGAGAGGGAACACAAGCAGAGGGAATGGGAGTGGGAGAAGCAGGCTCCCTGCTGAGCAGAGAGCCCGATGCGGGGCTCGATCCAGGACCCCGGGATCATGACCTGAGCCGAAGGCAGACGCCTAACAACTGAGCCACCCAGGCGCCCCTTTAATTATAATTTTAATTAATTTATTTGACAGAGAGAGAGATATCACAAGTAGGTAGAGAGGCAGAGAGAGGAGGAAGCAGGCTCTCTGCTGAGCAGAGAGCCCAACGTGGGGCTTGATCCCAGGACCCTGAGATCATGACCTGAGCTGAAGGCAGAGGCTTTAACCCACTGAGCCACCCAGGCTTCCCACTTTCTCCTCAGTTTTATCATTAACCTTTCTTGTCAGTTTTAAGTAAGTTCAGACTATAGGTCTGCTTTAATTTTTTTCTCCTTAAAAAAGTGTTTTCGGTGAAAAAGGAAGTAAGCTTATCTGATGTTTAGGCTTTATCTGGATAATACTTTTAGTAGATGTTAACATAATTGAAATGCCCCGTTAATCATTTTTTAAAAGCTGGTTCCCAGGCCACTTTTCTATATCATGCTAGAAAAACCTGTGCAATATGTGCGTACACTCTCACACCATGCTTAGTTCTGCTTAAGTGTAATCTCTGACGAATCTACCAGTTGTAGGTGTCAAAGGAGGAGAAAGCACATCGGACAAAACACACATAGCAGACAGCAGGAAATGTTTGTTAAATGAAAAAAAACATTCATTGCTAGAGATAGAGTGATCTGAAGTTTTGATGATTTTATAGAACGTGTTGCTATTTTTAACAAGAAAAACTCACTTGTAATGACTGACTAAACTCTATAATCAGTTCCTTATAAATCCTCACACAGTTATATGCCAATCTCTAAACAGACTTTAGACACCTGGAGTTCTCTTTTCCTAAGGGAATTGTAAAAAATGGCAGTGACTTTTACGTGGAAACCGTTGATCTTAGGTCTACATAACGAACACAGTGCTAATAAAAATCCAGCAGTGAACCCACGCGGCTCATTTCAGATCCACAGTGAAGCTAATAAGAAAATGCAGACCTATTTTCAGGGCCAAAGGAAAACACGTACCAGACAAATTGTAGCGAACTTTTTCTTTCTTTCTTTCTTTTTTTTTTTTTGTGGGTCGAACCCCGGGGCATAGTGTCACCCGTGCTCATTTAGTCCCTTTCTCCTCCACGCCGCGTGTCCTTCTCCCTCTCCCCGGGAGCGCAGAACCCAACGAAGAGCAGAGCCCGCGGTCCACCAACATCGCGGAGCTGAGCCCGGGAGCAGTGAACTCCTGCCGCAGTGAATACCACGCGGCGTTCAACAGCATGATGATGGAGCGCATGACCACGGATATCAATGCGCTGAAGCAGCAGTATTCTCGGATTAAGAAGAAGCAGCAGCAGCAGGCCCATCAGGTGTACATCAGGGCAGGTAAAGTGATTCTGTGAATCGATTTCGAGTCCGTGTCCCCCCGGGCAAGAAAGCGAGTACTCCTAGGTTGGCCTCCGCGCTGCGAGGCTCAGGCCGGGCCACCGCAGACACAGCTGGCGCGAGCGGACAGCACATTTGGCATCTCGTTTTTTTATTTTATCAGGCTCTGCAGAAGAAAGAGGCCACGGGTTCCTTTTAGGTACCAAGAACCAGGCAGTCCATGGTGGTAAACACATCTTTACTATCGGTGCTCGTGGAGAGGGTTTGATGAATGATTAAAATGTTGCAAAAGCCATGCAGTCCTTGGACTTGAGACATTTTGGAGCTCTTGCCTCCAGAGTGTAGTTATCTGTGCACTAGTACCTTAAGGTATCCACCGGTCATTCGGGTGGTAATTTAACTGATGGTCGTGGTCAGAGAAAAAGGAAAAAAAATTCCTGTGCCTTACTGATGGGTTAGCAGTGTCTTGGGGGTCCTCGGAGAACGTAATTGGAATGCGGTTGGAAATGCTCTTTTCCAAGGACTGTCAAACCGCCTTTTTCTCTTTTTAAATTCCAAGAATCCCAGTGAACAGTCTCCTTTATTATTTGATACATGGTGATTTGGGAAGTGGTTTGTCTTGTTCTAAGTGAAATCCTAATGATTACGATCCCTGCCCAGTATTGATCAAAATATGAAGTTGACATGTTTTGAAGAGGCTTGTGAGCATGTGACTGATCTTGCACAAAAACTGAACACTTACCTTCCACTTACAAGGGGGGAGTGGGCAGCTTCCCGAAGATTCTTACTTCAACCTGAATCTTGAAGAAAGAAAGCACAAAGGAAACAAAGATAGCATTTGAGTTTTCAAAGTATTGGCTCATACCTATCCTCATTTAGTCCTTAAAGCAAATCTGTGAGGAAGGTAAGGATGGATATTCTTATATCCTTTTAAAAGATGGTGACTCAGGAAGGCTTCACGAGGTTACCTAGCTGTGGTGGGTGGTCAGACCAGGACTAGACCCCTGTGTTCTGATTGCTTGCATCGTGCATCGTCCTTTTTCAACTGTACTGAACACATCTCTGGGTGGGATGGTGAACAGGGGGTATTGCCAGTGGGTACTAAGTCAGCCCAGTGCCTTGTGCTCTAGTCAGGGGTCAGTAAACTATGCTCCACAGGCCAAATCCTGCTAGCTGCCTGTTTCTGTAAATAAAGTTTTATTGGAACACAGGCATGCCCATTTATTTTCACATTGTCTATGACTGCTTTTGCACTACAGTGTCTGAAATTACTTAGAGTCAGATCCTTTTCTGGAAAAGTTTGCCAACTCCTCTAGATCATAGTTTACATGGTTCTTTTTAGGGAAAGATTGTTGCTCAAAGGCAAAGTTCTAGAGCATTGCCTCTGAAAGTTCAGTTTGCATATAAATCACTTGGGGGGTCTGTTAAAGTGAAGAATCTATTTCAGCAGGTTTGGGGTGGGGCTGAGATTATGCATTTCCAGCAAACTCCTGGGTGATCCCAGTGCTGCTGGGTGGGGATCCCGCTTGGAGTAGCGAGCTTTTAGAGGCGATGGTATAAGGTGGGATCAGCAGTGTGGGCGGGAGAAGTTGCACCAGACCTCAGCTCCTGAGATGAAAAGGAAGGTGGGGAGGATGGTGGTTGAGGTACCAACCTCCCAGGTTAGGGAGGACAGGAAGGTAGGGCCTTTTGGATCTGACAGCTTCTGTTTTTGTGGAGCCATTGGAGGAAAAGTCATTTGCTTGGGAGTAAGTTGGGGGACTCAGGTGGGAGAGTAGAGAAAGTAAGGAAGATTTGGATAAAGGTCATGGGATGGAGTGGAAGAAGGAAAGAAAAGGATTGTTCAGTGGCTTTGAAGACCCAACGGAATAGGAAGTTAATGAATCTGAAGGGCTATTTAGTCCCCATGTCTGTGTGAGCCCTCCTCCCCACTCCCTTTTTTAGAAAAGAGAATGTGATTTGTGGATCCAGGGTAGAGATTTTGCCAGGCATAAAGGCGTGGGGATGTTGGGACTGTGTGGTTATCGGTGAGGCAGCTGTCCCCGCCATTAGCCCGCGTCCATGTGGGAGGGGTGTAAGTGACCCAGAGACAGACGAGGGGTTATGGGAAGTTAGAAGGATCAAAGAACCAAAGTCTCTGTGGTCCAGTAGCATAGATGGCTATATTGAGAGCCTGGGAGCTTGAAGAGTCAAAGAGAAGAATAGGGGAGTTAAATATTTTTCAGGGAAGGTAGATCTGAGTGGTGAGGTTTAGGATGGAATTGGAATGGCAGAAGGAAGCGTGAGGATGGGCCAGTCAGAGAAACAGTAAAATAACTGGGGAGGGGGGTGTAATAGGATCTGGGCTGAAGAGGAGACAGTTGTCAGCATTTTCGGTAAGGACTGGAGTGTGACCAGAGGTCGATGACAGTAGCTGAGAAGCACAGCAGTGAGTTCAGGGGAAGACGTGGACGTCAGGACGAAGCTTGTTCACTCGAAGATGGCGGGGCCTTCTCCCTGGGGCCGTGTGTGTTTGAGCATCGTCTGAAATAGAAACTTGGTCGTAGCCATGGGAGGAGGAGGAAACCAATACCATCAACAGTGCCCTCTAGGAGAACACAGTTTTTGGTGCTCAGTTTGCTTTCGAAGTCCATTGAGGACACCGGAATGGATTTTCGTACTTAGGACCGGGCATCGGGCAGCCGTGACTGCACTGCGTTTTTACCACCTTCTCAGTCACTTCTCTCATCCTGCCGTCTCTCACTTCATAATCCATGGTGCGCATTCTTTTCCTACCTCTCGAGAGCTAACCACTGACCATCCATCTGGTCCCAGTGTTTGACTAATTTTAAAAAAAGTCTTCTAAGAGTTTCTAGATACAAGACCTTTGAGGTTGTTTCTCAGAGACAAAAACTCTTGGGAAGAAACGGGGGCGTCTGCCCTGGAATCAGCAACGGAGGCCAATGAGTGGGCTTCTTGTGTCCCCTCAGCCTCGTGTCGCCTCCCCTCTGGAGAGGAGGGAATAGGTACCCCGGCGCCCTAGGGCTGAATTCAGTTTTTGTTTTTTTTTTTTTTTAAAGATTTTATTTACTTATTTGACACAGAGAGAGATCACAAGTAGGCAGAGAGGCAGGCAGTGGGGGAGGGGAAGCAGGCCCCCTGCTGAGCAGAGAGCCGGATGTGGGCCTTGATCCCAGGACCCTGAGATCATGACCTGAGCCGAAGGCAGAGGCTTTAACCCACTGAGCCACCCAGGCGCCTCTGAATTCAGTTTTTGTTACCTTCAGTCACATGGCTCTGCCCAAAGCTGGGAAATACACGGGAGAGGTTGGGGGACAAGCTCTGTGTGATTCCTGTACCCTGATGGCTGGTTTCTCTGGTCCATTTCATCCGACCTTTCACCGTTTCTTTCAGACAAAGGGCCAGTGACCAGCATTCTCCCGTCTCAGGTGAACAACTCTCCAGTTATCAACCACCTTCTTTTAGGAAAGAAGATGAGAATGTCCAACAGACCTGCCAAGAACGCCGTCATCCACGTCCCCGGTCCCACGGGAGGCAGGATGTCTCCGGTCCCCCACGAAGACCTGAAGACAAAGCTCAATTCCCCATGGCGGACTCACATCCGCGTCCACAAAAAGAACGTGACGAGGCCCAGGAGCCAGCTGGGCTGCGGGGACACGATCGGGCTGATCGAGGAGCAGAGCGAGGCCTGCAAGACTAACAGCCTGGGGGCCGCGGCCGCGGGGAGGGAGGGCAGCCGCCCCGAAGGCAGCGCAGGGCGGACGACTGATGGGCGGTCTCCGGGGCCCGCGTTCGGGGAGGCCGATGCTGACCTGTCCCAGGTCCAGGTGAAGCTAGAAGCCTTGGAGCTGAGCCAGCGGGAAGCGGCTGCCGGCCCCGAGCGCAGGGCACGCCCGCCCCGCCCAGCGCCCTTCCCGGAGCTGCCCGAGGCCCCCGGTGAAAGCAGAGCCCCCTGCAAGCCTCCCCAGGGCGGCCCCCCGAAGGCGCCCCTCTTCAGCCCTTTCCCCAGCGTCAAACCGCTGCGGAAGTCAGCCGCCGCCAGGAATTTGGGCTTGTATGGTCCTACGGAAAGAACCCCTGCCGTGCACTTTCCGCACATGAGCAGGAGCTTCGGCAAATCGGGGGGTGGAAGCAGTGGCACTAAGAAGCGATGATGGCCCAGGGCGCCCAGTCTCCATTCGCCTTCTCCCCGCGGCGGCCGAGGGGCTCCAGCTGGATGGCTCCGAAAGAGTTTTGACTGCCCAGTGAAAACGAGTAGAGAGGTTCAGACGCGAACGCCAGGCCGTGGAAACGGGAACTGGAAGTTTTAGGATGGGAGCCGGAAAGGGTGCGTCCCCCCGACCCGCCCATCACAGACCCAGTGAATTCTTGTGGCAGAATAAACACCGTAGTTTTAAAGTGTGATGTTTTCCCAGTTTTTCATTGTGACTCGTTCAGACAAGACTGTATCTGGACTGTTAACTCCTCTTCCTTCTTCCTGTTCCGAGGACCTTCAGGGTGCCTGTGACCACCCTCCCCCCCAAACCGTCTGGTTCTCTGGGTGTTACCGACCCTCGAGTGTGCCCGCGCCCCCTTGCTAGAACAGGAACTGTAAAAAGGAAGTAAGTCGCTTAGTTGCAAAAAAACTTCCCAATTTCCCTCTTCCTGCCCCACTGAGGGAGTGTGTGTGTGTGTGTGTATGTGTGTTTCAGTAGTTTCTTTCAGCCAGGCTCAAGATTGTTGTTTGTTTTTTTTTTTAATTCTTACACTAAACCGCAGGAGAAAAATGTAGATCGCCATTCTTTCTCTTTCTACCTGCAAAATGAAGAAAACTTCTGTCTGTTGAAATTTGGGTTGGTCCACCCACCTGAAGATCTTAGGCAGAGAACACACGTGGGATAGGGATCAAACCATCGGCCTGAACCGCTGGCTGATTCCACGAAGCTTTTCCCAAGGTTCATTTTTCTCCTCTGAGAAGAGTCACGGTCCTCAGTGGTGGGAGGATGTGATGGGCTCTGCCCGGGGCTCGTCCTGCGTCCTCCCCCCGCAGTCTCTCACCTACCAGCTCTCCTCGCCGGACGCAGCGGGGCCTCTGCGATTCTGTTCCTTGAATCTTGTGCTTCTTTGATCAGAGTGCTTTGTTGAGTACTTTGCTACTTGAACCCTGCCTTTCTTGGGAGAAGGCGCTAGTGCTTCCTAGCTCTCTCACCCACCTCTCCCCTGGTCCCCGCGGGGCAGAGACAGCCCCTGTCTTTCCACTATGCAGATGGGAACTCTGAGCCATGACAGAGGTGACTTAGCACTTCAGACGCTCAAGGTAAGTTCTCCTGATATTCAGTGTGACTCTCACGTCTCCTTCGGCGCCGTAGGTGGATTTAATGCTATTTGTGCACAAATGCATTGGCTACGTGGGTTCTAAAAACCAAGACCCGGAAGCCACTCGCTATGCTCCCTCCCAACTCAGAGGACCATCCTCTAGACGTAACGGAGCCCTGTGATGGCATTTCACAAAACCAGCTCTGACCTTTTTACCCAAAAAGGTAGTTCATTTTAAAAATGCTTCATACAGCTGTCATTTGTCTGAACAAAGGCTCACTCCTCAGTCTCCTTCTCTTACTATCATTAGAAGAATAGACTCGGCACCTTTATCCTCATCCCTCAAAGATCTTGGCCATGCTGCCTGGCATCTTGTTGGTGCACTCGATGTTAATTTGAGCTCATCGGGTTGCCAATTCTGAAACCAAAGCTGTAATTTTAGAGAAGGCTTTTACTAGGAGAGGTATTAATTTTTATAATAGAGAGTGTGGTTGTGTGGGCTCCTTTGAACAGCAAAACCCAAGAATGACATACAGTGAGAAAAGCCATTTTATCCCTTCTGTGGTATTTTTACCTCCAAAGGAGCTAAAGATGGAAAATATGACGAATAAGCCCTTGCGGTTCTGGTCTTGAATTCTGAGCCATCTGAAGTTAGCAGGCAGCTTCTTAAAAAGCAGCGATGCCCACCACCTCTGTCTTGGGACGGAGCGGAGGTGGAATGTTGGGCTTACTTTGCATCCACCCTCAGGGGATGAGACCCAGTGCATTTTCCAAAGTTAAGCAAATGACATGATTTTCTTCCATCTGCTAAAATTTTACAGACAAGAACGATTCCCCCTGAGTTTCTTTTCTCCTCCCCCGGACCTACAATGAGTCAGAATAGATTCATCCCTTTGAGGGATGTCTGACTCCAATAGAGAATTGTTCTTTCTTCTCTCGAGGCAGCTCACAGCTCCCTGAGGATCTGGGTTCAGGGAGGTGGGGTCTGGGGAGCAGGCCACTTGCCACCATCCCTAGGCTGGCGCTCTTGCTGTCTATTAAGCATCTTGGCCTTATCAGCGTGTTCCCCGCCCATCCCCCCCTGCCCCCCTCGCCGGCACCGGTCTTTCTAAGAAAGGGTTGGATGAAATGGCACAGGCTTCGGAATAAGTATTGATCCCAAATGAAGGAACAAAGACATGAAAGTGTAATAGCCCTCTGAGGTACAAATGACCTTGTCAGGATTTGAAAAACCAGTGGATTTCGGTCGAAGCACTCTCTGTACCAATAACATGAACACATTGTACCATATAGTTAACGATGTGAATCCGGCAATTTTGGAGCCTTGCCTACTTCCGAAAATGAAGACGGGTGCCGTAGCCTCTACCACACAGCGTGTGCAAAGACCAGTCTGGACTTGTTATCGTCCCTGCGTATCGGACAGTGCATGCAAGCACCAGAAATACTTACCGGGTAGCAGTTTCTTTATTTCTAGCTACGTCTGTCCCCTGTCAGCACTTGTGCGGGGAGTCGACTCCCTCCGATGCTTCTGCACCTCAGTCCTCTTACAAAAGCCTCCAGTTGATTTAAACCTAGTTTGTAAAATTGACCTCTGGGCTGTCACTGTTTGAAACATTGTATTCCTTTTTTGGGTCTCCGTTGTTGTTCTGAAGAATTGTACCGATTACAGAGATATGTGCATAAAGATTTTCATTGTTGTAGCTGTTGTGCCGTTTTCTCTCCAAGCGCATGCGTGGAATACTGTTGTGCCCTTGACATTCTCCTTTCCCATCCTCTCCAGGCTTTCCCCCCTCGGTGGTCACTCAATCCAGGGAACCTGCCCGGTAAGCTCCGTCTCCTCCAGGCCGATCACCGGGTTACAGGATAGCCTGTGACCCTTGGAGACCTTGGCAGAATAGCGGGTTCCTATGAGTAAACGGAGAGTTTATTTAAGAATGTGTGCGTGAATGTACGTGTGTATAAAATTAACCTTCAGATCTGTCATTTTCCTTTGTCTTAATAAAACAATAGTAAGAATTTTAGCTTGCCGGTCTTATGGATTCTAGATGAATGGAGAGTTGGGATCAGGTGTGTAGCTGCAGCCTGCTCCCTTCATAAAGTCCCCCTTTATTCTTTCTGAGCCCCCTTTTTTTTGCTGCCTACAGCAATCATTTGAGGCAGCATTTAAAATACAGTATTTTTCCTAATTAAAAAAGTAGCACGTATTTTAAGAAAAAGGGCATAAGGCATCATCAGTATTCTGGTACAGGCTTTTCCAGTATGTTCTTGTTTGTGTGCCTGTGTGCAGACGCACACAGGAAGGTAGATCAAGCTGTCTTTCCAGTAAATACACTCACACAGCAGCATTTTCAGTGACTAGTAGGCCATCCCGTGTTCATGCCAGAATTCACAGAACCAGTACCTTGTCGTCAGGTGGTTCCCATTCACAGGTGGTTCTTGAGACAGCGCACCTTAATACTTCTATCTTTGCGTCCAGCCTTAAGGGTTTCCTCCGGGTCTGGGCACTGAGGTGGTGGTGCTGGGTCAGAAAGTGTGAGCATTTCTAAGTCCTATATATTGTCAAATTGCCACCCTTAAAGGCTGACCTCGTACAAGGCGTGAATGAGAATGCCTATTTCTCTCCACCCTTGGATGAGGTGGCAGTCTCTCTCTCTCTCTCTCTTTTTTTTTTTTTAAGATTTTATTTATTTATTTGACACAGAGAGAGATCACAAGCAGGCGAGAGGCAGGCAAAGAGAGAGAGGGGGAGAAGCAGGCTCCCCTCTGAGCAGAGAGCCCAACGTGGGGCTCGATCCCAGGACCCCGGGATCATGACCTGAGCCAAAGGCAGAGGCTTTAATCCACTGAGCCACCCAGGTGCCCCATCTCTCTCTCTTTTTTTTTTTTTATCTCTTTTTCTAGGACATCCAGTATTGATAGCAGCAGTGATAATGGGCATTTATATCTCATTCCTGACTTTTAAGGGAACCGTTAAGTAAGATGTTTGCTAAGATTTCTGGTAGGTATCTTTTATCAGGTTAAAGAAATTACCCGTTATTCTTTGCTCGCTAAGAGTTTTTAAAAAAAATCCTCGGCAGGTACAGTTGACCTTGAATCACAGGAGTTTGAGCTCCACATGCCACTTATATGTGGACTTACTTGATAAATACAGTATTGTAAATACATTTTTTCTTACGATTTTCCTAACATTTTCTTTAGCTTACTTTATTGTAAGAATACAATATATAATGCATATAACATACAAAACATGCGTTAACTGACTTTATGTTATTGGTAAAGCTGCTGGTCAACAGTAGGCTATTAGTAGTTAAGTTTTGGGGTAGTCAGAAGTTATATGTGGATTTTTGACTGTGCCTCTAACTTCCGCGTTGCTCAGTGGTTAACTGTATTGAACCTTCTCAAATGATTTCCAGTTGCATCCTCTGAGAAGAAAGTGGTGTTTGAGATTTGAACTTGAACTTGAGAAAATAACCATTACCAGGTTTTATTGATGAGTATTAGATATTTTAGAGTTGGAAGTGATGGCAGTAAAAGTTTCATGTGTGAATTTTCATTGCTGTAAATGTACTAGTAGAAATTTGGAAAGAATGTAAACATCTGAGAATGGGGGAAATGGTTGGTTGGATGAATTGTGGTTCATCCATTAGATGGAAATGCAGTGGTCCGTGAGTGGCCCATTGAAATGACTATTATTCATTACCCACATTAAGAAGTCCAAAGTCAGCAAAGTCTGGATACAGCCAGCCAGTGGGATACAGTTGTGGATGGAAGCCCTTACTGGATGGTGGTGAAAAGTAGGCAGAAAGAACCAGGCAGTGGTGCTCAATCAAATGGGGACTGAGTGGGGACTGGAAGACTATGGGTGGGATCAACTCTCAAGAGGATCCCAGTTGGCCATCTCCCGAACCTGAGTCTACATCCTTCCTGGAGCTCAGCTCTGGTTGGACCCACGGATGACCTGAAAAGTCATGCTCCATCCCATCCTCTTCATCTCTTCTGGCACTGCCAATCCTTATCTGATTGCCCCGCACTGCACCCAAGGGGCCTCAAGAATCTTGGAGTTAAGAAAACCAGAGAGTTGACTGTTACTCAATATTTGCCTTCCTGCCACAATCCTAGTTTTCCTTTAGGCAATGCTGATCTTGGAAGGAAGTGGATCAATTCCCTCTAAGGGACCAAAAGGGCTGGGTGAAACTAACTGATATCTCAACCCAGATGTTTTCCTACCCCCGAGGAGTCCAGAAGTCTGTGTTAAAACAAACAAAAATCCTAATAATTTTGACACGGAGCTAGATTTGGGAACCACTGGTCAATCTAACCACTTTGATGGTCTCTTCACTAGACCCCACCCCAGTCCCCCCCACCGTGATTATATGTTGCTACAGAGTGATCCTTCCAAAACGAAAAACTAATCAGGCCACCCTCCAAATCAAAATCCTTCCATCATTCCCCATTTTCTGGAGGATAAAATCTAAAATCCTTATCTTAGCATGATCTAGCCTGGGGGTATTTTTTGAGCTTATTTTCTTACCATCTTTCCTGTTCAGCAGCTTCTACAACCTATCATCAGCACAATAATATCTACCATTTGTTGAGTTCCTATGTGTTAGGTGCTGTGCTAGCTCCTTTATTATGTTATCTTGCTTATTCCTCCCAAGAACCCCAGGAAGCATGTTACCCCTGTATTACAGACGAAGATGTGAGCTGAGCAGTGTTGTCCTTGTCCACGGTCATCTAGCTGGCAAAGAACAGAGCCCGATCCCTCTGACCCCAGTGCTCTCTTTGCTGTGCTGTCTGACAACTTTGCAAACAACTTGAAATTCCCTGAAACCTCCTTGTCCTCCCGATAATCCTCATAACTGTACCCACAAACCTCTGCCCAGAGAACCCTCCTTGCTCCAATCCGCCTGGGAAACATCCACTCATCCTTTTAGTCTTAGCCCACACAGCACTGACGTCAAATCCAATCAATGCCTCTTTCCAGTTCTGTGATTTTTGTGCCAATCACCTAACAGCTGGGCCCTTTGATTTCCCCATCTGTATGGTGAGAATAGTAATTTCAACCTCACAAGGTTTGTCGTAGACTCTGCTATTTCTGCTGCCTACAGTTAACTATCTTCCTTTGGCAGCAGTGCCCTGATTTTGCTTGGTGAGCTGGCCCTCTTGCACTTCTGTCTGAGGACTTCTGGTGAGGTTGATGCCGCTGGAGCACAGGGCCTGAGCTAAGCCACTCAGTGTTCTCCTTCCTCCCAGCCGTGGCGTCTGACCTATGGACATGCTCGTGGGCGAAGAAACTCAGTTGCTGAGCTTTCGTTTTGGAGTCCTGGGGAAGCTGACTTGCTCATTTCTAATGGATTTGTACCTGGAGGGAAAAAGCTCACAATTTTCTGCAGGGAACAGTCTTGTAACCACAAGGGCAGGGCCTGCTGGAGAAGACTCAACACCAAGCAAGCAGAGGTGAGAAACAGGAACCAGGCCATTTTCCTATCAAGTGACCCCTGGATCAGGCCATACCTGAAACTAATACTGTCTCTCTTTGGCATTTTATTACATCAGCAAACATTCCAGTGTTTGCTTTTAGCTCAATTTGGTCAGGTTTTCTATTGTTCGTATTAAACATCTCTTACTTGGAAGAGGGATGTTATGAAGATTACAGATAATAAAGGCAATCCAAGGGGTTGTATCATTAGTGAAAAATAATAGTATTTTTTACTTCATAGTGCTTCCAGCCTGTCCTGAGCTGCTCTCTGTTATTTTTGGTTTTGTCCTCCCTGGCATAATAACAATGTAAAGAGGGGCACCTGGGTGGCTCAGTGGATCAAGTGTCTGCCTTCAGCTCAGGTCATGATCCCAGGGTCTTGGGATCCAGCCTTGAGTTGGGCTCCCTGCTTAGCGGGGAGACTGCTTCTCCCTCTCCCTCTGCTGCTCCCCCTGCTTGTGTGTTCTCTCTCTCTGTCAAATAAGTAAATAACATCTTAAAAAAAATAATAGTGTAAAGAGGTGAAGAGTCAGGGAGCATGATTCTCGTTTTATGAAGAGGGTTCTTCCCTCAAGCCCTCGAGCCTTCTTTGGTCTTGCATCTCCTTTCACAGAAGGAGAGGTGATTGTGAGTATGAAACTGTCTTTGGCTAATTTTTCCTACGACTCCAGCCCCATCTGCATTCATGGCTGAGTCCTGTGGAGGGCAGAGTGACCGTAAGCAAAACACAAAAGAGATACTTTCACCATATTCCACAAAATTTGGGAGCCCGCGCCGCATCCTTGTGGAAGTCCCCTCACAGAGTGTAACCGATAGAAGGCAGGTTCCCTTCGCCTTCGTTAGGTGGCCGTGCAGCTCTCACAGAGAAGGTTCCAGCATGTCTCAGGTGGGGGTCTGCTGGGAAGCTGCAGGCCTGGACGTGGGCATGGTCCTCATGGGGACCTGTAGCGTTCAGCAGAGCCATGGGGGCATGTGCCGGGGCCGCATCTATTAGGAACACATATGAGCCACCCCTGAGGATTTCAAGAAAGACTTGCCTGGTGTTAAGGGGACGGGAAGACTTCATAGACACTGTCTCAAAATATATCTGTGAGAAGAGTGATTTCAGTCATTGCTGTTATAAGGACCCCACTGGGACCAAAAAGATGCTGAGGTCTGGGAAAAATCTGGTTATAGGTTATAAAAATCTATAACTGGATTATAAAAATCCGGTTATAGATAACACGATAAATCCCACAAATATATGTGCAGCAGAACCTAACAAATAATGAAAAGCTTAAAGATTTTTTTTTTGCATGTCGAGCTATGGACTAGAATTTCTAGTGCATTTTTCAAGTAGGAAACAAATCGCAGAGTATGGAATTATTTAATAAAAGTGTATTGGAATAATGAAATCTTTAAATGTCAGATGGAGAGCTCATGTAGCTCAGTAATTTTCAATATTTTTTTAAGCAACAGAATTACAAAGTGATTAAATGTTTACTCTAAAGAGGTAGTGTTTGCACATGGTGAAAATTCAAAATGTACAAAAAAGCACGTAGTAAAATCTAGGTCTCTCTCTCTACCTCGTCCTTGAGCCACCCAATTTCCCTGCCTACAGGAAAGCACTGTTAGCACTTTCATTCAGATCGTCCCAGAAGTATTTTGTGTCTCTCCAAACATGTTTGCACATCCACGTGTTTTCATAAATAGTAACAAGATAACATTCTGACTCTTCTTTTCACTTAATGTATCAGGAGACTTTCCTGACAGCGCAGGTAGACTGACCTCCTTCCTTGTACTGCTGCATCGGTTCCCACTCTAGGTCTGTGCACAGCGAATTCATCCTCTTGTCCATCGCCAGAGAACTTTTTGGCTTCTGATTCCATATGTATGGGATCTCCATGTCCTTGTATATATGTTGTTATATTGCGAATAAGCAAGTTTAGCTACAGGATAAATTCTTAGATATGGGATTACTTGTTAACAATGTACATTTTAGATTTTTTAAAAAGATTTTATTTGACAGAGAGCACAAGCAGGGGGAGTGCAAAGGGAGAGGGAGAAGTAAGCTCCTCCCGAGCAAGGAGTCCCCTGGTGGGGCTCGATCCCAGGACCCTGGGATCATGACCTGAGCCAACGGCAGATGTTTAACTGACTGAGCCACCCAGATGCCCCTAAATGTTAGATTTTGATAGATTTTGCTAAATTACTCTCCACAGATGTTCTGTAAATTCCTCACATGATTCAATATCTTATCAAACTTTTTGATCTTTTCTGATTAGACAGGTATTAATGTACATTTAAAAAATATGCATGAGGTTAACATTTATTTAAAAATCATTTATATGTCCTTTGTTCATAGCCTTTGCTCCTATTTGGTCTTTTTTTCTTATTGATACAAGTTCTCTATGCATTAAGAAAAATGTCTTTGTAATATTGTAGTATTCTCATTTTTTTCTGGTTATCTTCTGACTTGATGCTAATTTATTGACCTATATATAGATTTAAAAACATTTATTCAAATTTGGTCTTTTATGGCTTCTAGGTCTCATATGATGTTTAGAAAGGCCTTTCCCACATCTTTGGAATTATTTGAATTCTCTTTTTTTCTCTTTATGGGTTTCATTTTCCATGCTTAAATCTTTGCTCCATCTGGAATTTACTTTTGGGTAAGACGTGCACAAAGGTTCCATCCTACCATTTTCCCAAATGGTTCCCCGGGGCCCGAACACCATTTATTAAATAATCCATCTTCTCTTTTTTTATTTATCCCATACTTGATACCTATGTGTTTTAGAGTTTATTTATGGACTTTCAGATCCAGGTTCAGACAGTAGAACCCTGTCTTCAAACCAAATCCGAGCAATAGCAGAGCTGCTGTAGTTGAACCTGGGGTAGAGGAGCCAAATCTCTCTCCACTTGTTCCCCTCTTGTTGCCTGAGGTCACCCCCGAGCTACTCTGTGCAGGCCTTGGGGTTCTGGGGAGCAGAGTTTGCAAACTACTGATCTGGCGCTCTCTCTCCGTCGCTGAGGACAGTTATTACATGCCATAAAATGATATTCTGGTAAAGTGTGTGTGTCTCCTTTTTCTCCCTGCATGCATGGAATGTACCAACCAGTGTGGGAGCTGCGAGGGGTGGGGAAGGGGCACGGGAAAGTGGCCAGAGAGGGGAGTCAGGGACCACTGCTGTGTCACAGGTCCTCCTGCAGGTGTCTGGGGAGAGATGTTCTAGGCAGAGGGAAGGGCAAGCACAAAGTTACTGGGATACACGTGTGTACATAGAGATATAGGGAAGAGAGAAATAGGACAGGCACCATACAGCTAATGTAGACAGGCAGAGATGGAGCTAGGTCTAGAGATTATATGTCACCTAAGAGTAGGAAAACTTTCACCTGGCATCCTGTTTAAATGAATAAAGAAAAGCGTTCCTATGTTATAATATTCCTAGCCCACAATCGATGCGTCATACTGTTTGTGTCTCCGTGGTGCTCCTGGATTGAGTGCCATCATCTCAAGGTGTTTCCAAGAAACAAGCATTTCCCTCCAACTCCCGCTCTACTACGGTGGCTTCTGTTGGGGTTTCGACTGATACAGTAACTTTCCAAGTTCCTAGAGCTAGTGTGGTGAGGGAGGGATGCCCTGTGTTGTAGAGCCTTGTGGAGAGAAAAAATGTAGGCTCTGCCCCCAAAGCCAGCAGCTCCAGGGAGCCCTGATGCTACCTTCCTTGTGAAAACTGTCTTAGAGAATATCTCTGGAGCCTCCGCGTCTCCATGGTTGCAGAGAATGAACCACTGCCCGAGTTTGCCTCATATGTGGTTTTGAGTGTCGTAGAGGGACATAGTGACTGTGATGTCCCCTCATAGATTAGACTTAAGTAGCTTGAAAGGTTGATAAAGAATAAATAAAACGCGATTAGGAGGGTCTCACTTAGGGGCACCTGGTAAGTGTCTGCCTTCAGTTCGGGTCTGATTCCAGGGTCCTGGGATTGATTCCCACCTCGAGCTCCCTGCTTGGTGGGGAGCCTGCTTCTCCCTCTGCCTGCTGCCTCCCCTACTTGTGCTCTCTCTTTCTTTCACCCTCTCTCAAATAAAATGTCAAAAAAAAAAAAAAAAAAAGAGGGTCTCACTCAGCAGCAGCATTTGTATAAAAGCTTGCCAAAACCACCACCACCAATCAATCCAACCCATGAGGATGTAGAAATAACAATGATTAAGTCACGCACAACTACTGGATTTCCAGAATTTAAAAAAAACCAGGGAGACAAACCATAAGAGACTCTTAAATATAGAGAACCAACTGAGCGGTGCTGGAGGGGAGGCGAGTGGGGGGGATGGGCTAAACGGGGTAGGGGGATTAAGAAGGGCACTTGTTGGGATGAGCACTGTTGTTTAAGTATGTAAGTGACAAATCACTAAATCCTCTTAATGAAATATTTACTGCACTAGATGTTCACTAATGGGATTAAACAATTTTTTTACAGATTTTATTTTTTAACTTAGAGAGAGAGAGAGAACAAGGTGAGGGGCAGAGAGGGAGGGAGAGGGTGAGAATCTCAAGCAGACTCCAGGCTGAGCATGGAACCCACATGAGGCTTGATCTCACAACCCTGAAATAAGGACACGAGCAGAAACCAAGAGTCCGACGCTTAACCAACTGGGTCACCCAGGCACCCCCCCCACCCCCCTAATTTCTGAGAATGGGATTAAGCTAGGTGGATGTTTTAGTTTCCTCGAATTGGCTCTCTTCCAGAACAAATTGAAAAAGCTAAAACGAGAAAAACAGTAACAGAAAACAATTGTATCCCATCAACCAGACAAATGGTTGGGTTCCAGGAAGGATATTATGAGTCCCAACCAAGTTTCATCCATGCAGTAGAGCAGCAGGGCTCTGGCCCTCTGTGTGGACCGAGCCTGAGTTTCTGAGCCAGAGGGTGTGGGGTAGGCTTGGGGGGGTAAGGGGTCTGCCCGCCCCTTTCACCAGCAGCTGTGGGTCTCTGTCCAGTTTCATTGGTGCGCTAGTCCGTGCAAATCCTCCCAGTTTTGCCAGCGAGCTGACTGGGAGCCTGCTGGTCTGCTTAGCTCTGCTGGTCCCAACACTGTCCCAACACCAGGAGTCCTGGGTGCTGCTCTGGGCCACAGCTGTCAACTGCCAGGTGTGTGGTCTGGGCAGCCAGGGCGTCCCTGAGGTCCTTTCGTGGAGCCCAGGAGGTCAAGACTCTTGTCATAATCACACTGAGACGTTACTTGCCTTTTCCATCCTCCTTTGCTTGTGAATGTACAAGGAGTTTTTCAGAGGCTACATGATGTTCCAGGTGAGAACAGATTGACTGCAGGAGCAGAGAGGAGAAACAAAGCCATCTTCTTAATAAGCAGACAGGAAAGAGATTTGCAAAAGTGTAAAGCAATGCCCCTCTCTTACCACGTATTCTTGCTATGGAGAATGTGGTTATTATCTTTTGTAAAATGTTAGTTACATTCACGGATTTACTGTCATTTTAAAAAAAGAATTCAGATATTTTGATTTGGTGTATAAAGCCATAAGTGTCAAAGGATAGAACATATATAAACTTAAGAACTTAGGGTCCTTTTGATTTTAAAGAATTTATGTAAAGGGGTCCTAAGACGAAAAAGCTTGAGAGCTGCAGGTCTATGGGATAAACACAAAATACCAATAATTAATTATTGGTTGAATGCTTCCTACTTGTGAACCCCGTGCCAAGGGCCATACGTGGATTACCTCATGTAATCCTCATAACTACCGCAAGAGTAGGGGCCCGTGTTCTTGCTTCCGTTCCAGATAGGGAACCTGGCTTTAGACAGGATAAGTTTTCTCAAGACCATAGAGCTGGTGGAGGTCAAAGTGGCAGAGGCTAGAACTGAAGCCAAGGAGTGTGGCTCCAGCTCTCACCTCCTAAACTATGGGCAGTGCTTCTAGAAGCCTATGCCTCCACCTGCCCTTGTGAAGCCCCCTCCTCCCAGTAGAAATTTTGATGCAATGGGAGGCAGACGTGGGAGACAGCTGGAGAAGGGTGATGGGATGCTTACAAGAGCCTGTCTCTGTATCAGGAATGGGCTAGAACAGGTGCGGCCTCCCATGGCGTGCTGGGTGCCACAGGGGGTGGGGGGAACTAGATCCCCCAATACTGAAACCCACACTGCCGTCTTTTCCCTTTCAAGTTAGACTTGAAGGAGCTGAAGGGCCATGGTTTTTAAAAAGCAGTAAGAGACAACTACAAGAAAAAAAAACTCCAAAACCTATAAAAACCAGTGGAGGAGATCTTGTTTCACAGGTGTCTTAAGGTTCTCACCTATATAAATAAACAAAAACTGACTCCTATAGATGGTGTATAATGGTTGGTTTATGCAGCACAGACTGGCACCAATGCGGTGGGTCGGCATTCGGGGGAGGAATTTTGGCTGTACAGCAGTGGTTGAATGAATGCTTGGTAAGATAAGTGTTTAGTAACTCCGCATGTGTCATTTTAATGATTCCCTGTTTTACTGAATTTTCCTATTTCCCAGCCAAGTTGTCATCAGGTCTGGTTGGATAAGAGGAACAAAGGGAGGTTGGGGAGAAAGGTTAGGTTTTTACCAGTTTTTCTCACTTGAACGGAGGGAGCATGTGGTTACTTTATATCGCCACTAGATGTCACTGTTGCTTCACGCAAACATCACCAGACAGCCAGGTTCTAGCAATACGAGGGCGGTTTCACTCCAATGTGTTCAGGATGCTTGTGTGAGGAAGGGAGCAAGAAGTTGCATCTCTCCGCCCCAGCACTCTGATCTCCTCAAGTTTTAAAAGTATGTGGAATGGGTTCTTGGGTAGGGAGCATTTAGGTCCAAAGTTCCCAGCCAAAGATCTTTGTCTTGAAGAATGACTTCAAAAACAGCTTCCTTTGAAAACAAGTAGAATGGGAAGCAGGTAAGGGAAAGCAAGTGCTGTGCTTGGTTTAGGGCATGGGGTGCTACCCAGTGTCCAGTAGGTCACCCTGTCACAACAAGGTGCCCCACGGGGCGGCTGTCCGTGGCTTTGCAAATGGTAAAGTTGCAGCCCCGAGCCCAACAGCCTCACCCGTTGTAGACTAGGCTGCAGGCAGCGGTTCGCTGGGGAGGGGACCCCCACTAGCTGGATTGTGTTGTGAGCTAGCTATGGACATACCCCTGTTGGCCCTGACGACTGTCCAGGACACTCAGGCTGAAAGAGTTTTTGGAGGCCATCCCCTTCAATTTCCCACTTAGTAGAAGCAATTCTTTTTTTTTTTTTCTTAAGATTTTATTTATTTATTTGACACAGAGAGAGACACAATGAGAGAGGGAACATAAGCAGGGTGAGAGGGAGAGGGAGAAGCAGGCTTCCTGCCGAGCAGGGAGCCCGATGTGGGGCTCAAACCCCGGACCCTGGGATGATGACCTGAGCCGCAGGCAGACACTTATTGACTGAGCCACCCAGGCGCCCCATGGTAAGCAATTCTTTGGTACCTTCCGTGGTAGATGAACATTCGCCCAATGGAATACTCTCTGTACTGGGATTCCTACTTTGTTGGGCAGCTCATTTCATCACACGGCAGCTCTACTAGAGAGTGCATTCTGTATTAAGGTAAAATCTGCCTCCTTTCAGCTTCCCTTAATCATTTCTCATATGATTTCCAGACTCTTCCATATCAGTTCAGGGTATTTCAGTACTTAACTTATTGAACAGCTTTAGGTCCAAGACCCTGTGCTAGGCAGTCTGGGGGCATCCTCTGGAGAAAATTGGAATTGCTAATGGCCTTCTTATTATGTCTTTCCTTTTGTTTCCAACAAAACATAGCATTCCAGGTGAAGTCCAATTCATGCCAAGGATAGGGACAATTACTGCACTTGATCTGGAAACATCCATGTAATGAGATTGTATTATCTTTTTATATATTGTAACAATGCTGGTTCATTTGAGTTTGAGTTGAATTTCAGTTCCCAGAGCTCTTTTCTCAGGATGTGTGTTCAGCCAGTTTTTTCCATCCTGGACTTTTTTTTTTAAAGCTCTTATTTATTTATTTTACACAGAGAGAAAGATCACAAGTAGGCAGAGAGGCAAGGGGGGGTGGGGGTGGGGGGAGGGGAACAGGCTCCCCGCTGAGCAGAGAGCCCGATGTGGGGCTCCATCCCAGGACCCTGAGACCGTGACCTGAGCCGAAGGCAGGGGCTTAACCAACTGAGCCCCCCAGGTGCCCCCATCCTGGACTTTTTTTTTAACAGAAATCTTCACTGTCAACCCCCGTCTTCATCTTTATGCATCCATTCATTCAGTTAGTGGGTATCGAGCACTCACAGTCCTACATGTCAGTTAGGTAAGAGACACAGCAAGCATTCTACCTTTTCTTTCATCTAGTGAAACAGACCCTCCCTGAGCTGCAACATTCACAGATTCAAAACGTATGCCTGTTCTGACCCCATCCTAATTGCTAAAACATGACTGCGTGTGCTTATTTGTTCTACAGGAGCTTTGAAAGATTCTGACTAATTTTTACAGAATCTAATTCCACAAGGAACGTGAATGAAACTTCTCTTGGGTTTGGTGCTCTATTCATCATTGTGTTAGAAAAACGATGTTTTAAAACATTTTGAAATGGTTACTTAATTCAACATTTTTTTAAAAGATTTAATTTATTTATTTGACAGAGAGAGATCACAAGTAGGCAGAGAGGCAGGCAGAGAGAGAGGGGGAAGCAGGCTCCCCGCCTAGCAGAGACCCCGATGCGGGGCTTGATCCCAGGACCCTGAGATCATGACCTGAGCCTAAGGCAGAGGCTTTAACCCACTGAGGCACACAGGTGCCCCAATTCAACATTTTTTGGGTAAAATTTAGTACGTATAGATACATGATTATGTTTAAGGGGTTCAGAGAACAATAGTGTATGTGGGGAAATCATAGGGAGGCATATACCCTCTTACATATGGGAAGCATTCCTGATACATGGTTTCAGGAGCTCAATTACTGTTTGGAGGCAATATGACCTTGAAGGCCTTTTTTAAAAAAAAGAATTAAGTTTTTTTTGGATACCTGCTTTGAGCTTCTGATTTAGAAGGATGGTCAGAAGCAAAAATTAGGCATCCTCAGCTTCATGGGGGAGGAAACGTTTCTAAAAAACCATCTAGAAACACATTAGACATCTTTTTTCTTACAGAGACGGTGACCCAAGTTCCAATTCTGGTTTTGTTTGTACCTCGCTTGCTGTGGTAACTCATGAATGTCGTACTCACCAGACCAACACTCATCTGTATCACTGGAAAAAAAAGCCAAGTGAAGTGGTTCCAAATGCTAAGTAAGTGTTGGGCTAAACCTTTGAAATTAACTAATCAATATATTGTCTGAATAATATCAGACTGATGATTAAATAGTAGCCATTCTGTGTTTAGGGGGTTTTGTTATGATGAAATTTAGTGATAAGAACAACTCATTCCCCAGTTTTGGTTTTTAGGTACTCATTTTGGTAAATGACAAGGTTAATAATTAGATAATATCACAATACACTTAAGATACTAGTCATACGTGTTGATTTGGTATTTCTAACTCCATAGGCCCTATTCATCTAATACCTCAGCTCTCGGTTTATTTAATTAAACTGTGATAGCATCATAAATAGGCAAACAGATGGACATTAAGTGGATAAAATAGTGGGTAATTAAGCACAGGAATGAAAGAAATATTTAAATTGTACTCTGCATTTTCCTACGCAAGTAGATTGTACATTTCCTAGAGAAGTCCCTAAGATGAATCTATGTTTAGTGAGAAATCTTTGATCCACAGACTTTAGTTCACTGATGGATTGTATTCAGACTTAGCCTATGGGACATGACACCCTCCTGATTTCCCCTCTGCCTCACTGATTGCTGCTTCAATCTCCTTTGCTGGTTGGTTCCTCCTTTCCTCTCCACTCCCTTAATATTAGGGTGCCCTGACGCTCAGCCCTTGGTTCTCTTTGTCTTTATCTACTCCCTTGGTGACCTGCTCCAGGCTTATGTCTTTAAATGCTCGGTTTTTAAACAACTCCCAACATTATACCAACAACTCCCAGATTATATTCCCAGTCCCAAATCCCGCTGAGTTCCATACTTAAAGAGTGAGAAGGAGAGTGAGAATCTTCAGCAGGCTCCACACCCAGCGCGGAGCCCAACATGGGGCTCAGTCTCACGACTCAGATCATGACCTAAGCTGTGTGAGAGTCACACACTCAACAGACTGAGCCACCCACGCAGCCCTTAATAGTTATTTACTTAAGTTATCTCTTCACCCAACATATGGCTCAAACTCATGACCCCAAGATCAAGAGTCACACACTCCACTGTGTCAACCACGATACAACATCTCCATTGGATATATAAGAACGTCCAAACATGAGTTCAAGGTTGTACCTTCCAAACCCACTCCTCTCAGCCTTCTCATCTCAGACGATAACAGAAAGGAGCACTTTAGAAGGTCAGAGAGGTACCAAGGGGTTAGATTACATAAGGACTAGTAAGGACTTTGACTTTCCTCTGAGTAAGATGCGGAGACGTTGGAGGGGTTTCAGCAAGGAATGAAATGATCAGACTTGTATTTTAAAATGGTCATCTGGGGGGGGGGGTGCCTGGGTGGCTCAGTTGGTTAAGCAGCTGCCTTCGGCCCAGGTCATGATCCTGGAGTCCCGGGATCGAGTCCCACATCGGGCTCCCAGCTCCACGGGGAGTCTGCTTCTCTCTCTGACCTTCGCTCCTCTCACTTTCTCTCTCTCAAATAAATAAATAAAATCTTTAAAAAATAAATAAATAAAATGGTCATCTGGGGTGCCTGGATGGTTCGGTCAGTGGAACACACGACTCTTGATTTTGGCTCAGTCATGATCTCAGGGTCCTGAGATTGAGCCCCCATTGGGCTCTGAGGTGGGTGTGGAGCCTGCTTAAGATTCTCACTCCCGGGGCGCCTGGGTGGCTCAGTCGTTAAACCTCTGCCTTCGGCTCAGGTCATGATCCCAGGGTCCTGGGATCGAGCCCCACGTCTGGCTCTCTGCTCGGCAGGAAGCCTGCTTCTCCCACTACCATTCCCTCTGCTTGTGTTCCCTCTCTTGCTGTGTTTCTTTCTGTGAAATAAATAAAATCTTTAAAAAAAAAAGATTCTCACTCTCTTTTTCCCTCCACACCTCCCCCAGGTGTGGTGCGGAGGGAGCCTCATTTTTTAGATGAGGCTAAAAAAAAAGCCTCATCTGACTGCTTTGCTGAGAATAGATAGTAAAGGCAGAAGGATATAACCAGGTGTGAGATCATAGTGACTTGGATCAGGTGGTAATAGTAGAGGTGGAGCAAAGTGCTTAGATTCTGGATATATTTTGAAG
>CM053611.1:65204378-65235647 GCA_028646535.1 Procyon lotor
TTCACTACTGTTTTTTAAGGTGGATACTACTATTACCTATATATTCTTTTCAGATGAAGAAACTAGGGCAGAGAGAAGTTAAGTAACTTGCCCAAGATCATACAGCCGGTAAGTGGTAGAACCAGGATATCAGAACCTTAGACAGTCAGGCTTCAAAGTCTATGTTCAGCAACCAAGTTGATTCTGGTTCTGAAAAAATACCTTTTACAAGTAACCAGGCTCATTGGAGTGGAATCAGACAACGATGTCAAAAGTGAAATCCCATCAAACCCCACCATTCAGAGAACCACTATGGATATTTCAGGATATTTCTCTCTAGACCCTTTCCTATGTATATACAAAAATAGAGGTAGAGATTTTTTTTCTAAATAAAAATGGGACCACTGTATGACTTCTTTGTAGAGGTTCTATTGACTCCGTGTGCTGTAGGGAACTTTCTGTGTGAACAAAGCTGCAGATGAAGTGGAAGCATCACCTTTTTTTTTTTTTTTTTAAAGATTTTATCTATTTATTTGAGAGAGAGAAAGAGAGAGAGAAGATATGCAAGTGGGGGGAGGGGCAGAAGGGGAGGAAAGGGGGGGAAGGAATCTCAAGCAGACTCCATGCTGAGTGTGGAGCCCAATGCAGAGCTTGATCCCAGGATCCTGAGATCATGACCTGAGGCAAGACCAAGAGTCAGACACTCAACCAACTGAGCCACCCAGGTACCCCTGAACCATCATCTTTTTTTTTTTTTTTTAAAGATTTTATTTATTTATTTGACAGAGAGGGAGATCACAAGGCAGAGAGGCAGGCGGGGGTGGGGGGAAGCAGGCTCCCTGCTGAGCAGAGAGCCCGATGTGGGGCTCAATCCCAGGACCCTGAGATCATGACCTGAGCCGAAGGCAGAGGCTTTAACCCACTGAGCCACCCAGGTGCCCTATTGAACCATCATCTTTTAACCAACCATCCTACATTGGATTTTTAGGTTATTTCTAATTTCCCCCACTACTATAAATAAGCCTGAGCTAAATAACATCTTTGTGCCCCTTTTCAGATATATTTACCCAAATACTCTTTTAAGAAAATTTTAGGTTATTTCCAATATTTTCCCATGACTATAGATACTACTTGGACAAACATCTTTGTACATACATCTTTGTCCTTCTTCCAACTATTTTCTTCAGGATAGCTTCCTGGAAATAACCTCATCGGTTACCTGGTGGTCGAAGGGCATGTATGTTGTAAAGATTTTGGATACATATTGCCAGATGACTCTGTAGAAAGTTTGTACCAATTTGCACAACCACTACTGGTGTGTGAAGGTTTCCCTTTCACTCTTCCCTTGCCTATGCTGGAGTTTATGAATATTTGAAAGCTTGATTAGGTGTATTTTGTGGGTTGGTGTCAGGCTTTAAACAGCACAGTCTCTCTAGGGAAGTGTATCTTACCTAAACGGCCAGTTTAGAAATAGCCTTCCTCTGTAAGTGGCAGATGACTTGTGAAAAATACCCTGGACTTTTTCTTTAACATCATCCATTAGAAAGTGTACCAGAGGGCGCCCTGGGTGGCTCGGTTGCTTAAGCGTCTGTCTTCCGCTCAGGTCATGATCTACTGGATCAAGTACCACATTGGGCTCCCTGCTCAGCGGGGAGCCTGCTTCTCCCTCTCCCTCTACCCCACTGCTTCTTCTCTCTCTCTCTCAAATGAATAAATAAAATCTTAAAAAAAAAAGAGCGAAAGTGTACGGGGTATGAGCTGGGTCCCTCCATGCTAGCTCAGTTGCTGTACTAAAAGACCCCAAAGAAAAATAGCCTCTCCTTTAAGGAAATCTTGTCACATGCAGTTCCACGACATTATCACGTTGTTCTACAGGATATCTATTATGTGTTAATGGGATAAAAGGGCCAGTGGTACTTAGAACCATACCCAAGACCCCTTGTAAGGACGCAAGGCAGGAGCTTAATTGTGAGGTCCCCCCAAATTCAGCTTTTAGTCCAGCAAATTATATGTAGATGCCTGGCACGAGAAATATGTAGACACACTGGAGAGAGTTCAGAGAAAAGCAGTAGAAATGATGAAGGGAATAGAGGGACTGATTTATGAGGAGAGATTAAAGAAACCAAACACACGGAGCGGGGACCCAGACTTCAGGGAGCTGGATAACGGACAACAAATATTTGGAAGGTGTAACCCATCAAAGTGGGGTTGCTCATGGAGCCTGCTCCCCAAAACATAAGCAATGAATGGGAAGTGAAATGAAAGAGAAGAGGACTCACTGATTTAGTCCAGGATTGTCTCTAGAGAGAATTTAGAAGGTATCTGACTGGAAACGTTTAGCACCAGGCAACACTCAGCCCCCCAAGGGGAGGATTCCAGACCGGAAAGCAAGAAGATAGACTTGCAGTTTAGATCATGCCAAACCTTGGAGCCTTTCCTGGTCGTCAGCTCATGGTGACCCTATAAACATGCTGTCTGGGGTCCCGAAGGTAAAGTAATACGGCTCATCTCTTTCTCATTTCCTGCCTTTAATGCCTCTTTAAGTTAGCAAGTTTAATCGTGTCCGAACACATGCTTCTTCAATCAAGTCTCCCCACATGCCTCGGAGGAATAGAGGGCTTGCTGAAGCTATTGTTCTGGGAAACAATGGGCATAGCCCGGGTGTCTGCTTGAAACTGTGGAGGAGGATGGAGGAAAGAGCGGGACAGGCACAGAGCGCGCCTCCCAAGACCACGGAGGATGTCCCTCCCCAGTTAGGCCTCAGCATTTGTGTCCAAAAGCTCACCCCTGTCCAGACGTGGAGGGGCTTTTGTGCCCTCAAGAATTCACGCACACCAGCGGCAGGTCCCGGGGGAGGTGGAGAAAGCCTGTGAGGGCCCATTTAGGGGATATGGTCCTGATTTTGGTCTCCTCCTTCCGCTGTTAATAATAGAAAGTTAATTTGCTCGGATGCGCTCCAGGCCGTACTCAATTATCGTAAAACAAGGAACAGAACAATAAGGATCTCATTGAAGTGAACAGCCACGCGCGCGCGCGCACACACACACACACACACACACACACACACACACACACACACACACACACAGTTTAAAGCCTTCTGTCCCTCCGCGACAAGCCAACACGAAGTAATAAGCAGTTATCTGCTCGATGCTGGCGTGGGAGCCTGAGCAACAGCGAAGCTGGCGTTTTGTGTAATGACCGGAATCCGCGCGGAGGCAGCTCGAGGTGACAACAGAAGGTGGGAAGGACAAAAGCAGAGGCTGCTGCCGTCTCGCATTAGGTGTGCATGCGTGCGTGCGTGCGTGTGTGTGTGTGTGTGCACGCACAAGAGAGAGCCAGTCTCTGTAGCGTCAGCCACAGGCGCGGGCGTCTGTGCTCGCTGACAGTGTGCCTGCCGGCACATGATTTCCCCTGGGTGGCGATTGCTCCCTCGGTAAAAGCAGAGCTAAGAACAGTGCGGAGCTCGGAGGGATTTGGGGAGGGTTCAGTGAATAGAACACGCAACACGCTTAACCTGTCTTGTACAGTGTAAGCGCTCAATACACGTTAGGGTAGCCCCTCCCTCTTCCTGCGCCCACACACAGCCAACTCCGAATTTAAAGTCTGCAAGACGGTCTACCTAGGCCCCCCTGTGAGAGGGTGATCTTCGCCTCTAAAGATATACATTTTTTCAAAGATTTCATTTTTAAGTAATCTCCCCAACCCACCTGAGGCTTGAATTTACAGTCCTGCGATGGAGAGTCATAGGCTCTCCCAACCGAGCCAGCTGGCTCCCCTTAAAGGTATTTCTTAAGCTGCCACCTATGAATTCCTGAGAGATCCATGGGTTTGGTGAGAAGTTTACATTTGTATTTTTTTTGAGTTTTAGATTTTTATTTATTTACTTAAATTTAATTGATTAATTTATTTTTTTAAAAGATTTTATTTATTTGACAGAGAGAAAGAGATCACAAGCAGGCAGAGAGGCAGGCAGAGAGAGAGGGGGAAGCAGGCTCCCCGCTGAGCAGAGAGCCTGATTCCGGGCTTGATCCCAAGACCCTGAGATCATGACCTGAGCAGAAGGCAGAGGCTTAACTGAGCCACCCAGGCGCCCCCTTAAGTTTAATTTATTTAAGTAATCTCTGCATGGCCCCGTGGGGCTTGAACTTGACCTTGAGATCAAGAGTCATCAGCTTTTCCCACGAGCCTGCCAGGTACCCCTAAATTTTTATTTTTTATGTCAATATTTTAATATTGAATATATTTAATGTTTCAATATTCTTTTAAAAAGATTTTATTTATTTATTTGATAGAGAGACACAGTGAACAGCGAGAGAGGGAACACAAGCAGGGGGAGTGGGAGAGGGAGAAGCGGACTTCCCCCCTGAGAAAGGAGCTGGATGGGGGCTCTATCCCAGGACCCTGGGATCATGACCTGAGCTGAAGGCAATTAATGAGCCACCCAGGTGCCCCTAATGTTTCAATATTTCAAAAAAAACCAACAACAATTTAATCTGATTCTGGATCACCTTAGAACAAAGCACTGTCATTTAATTTTAGTGCCCACATCTGCACCTAGGTTCATAAATAGTGGTCACAGAAAGGGACAGCTTTAAATTTTCTTTTAAAGTGGGGAATGGGTCTGTGTCCCCCTCCCCCATTTTTTTCTGTATGTTTCTTAAGTTTGAGAGACTGAGCAATAGTGAACACCATGCAGGTGGGGGGTGGGGAGGGCCTGTGTGTGGGGGAGAGTCACAGGAGTTCCAGAAGAAAGGAGAAACAGGAGGCAGAATCAGGTAGTAGTAGTTCAGTGTGAGGTGTGAACAAGGCTGATTTACATCCAAAGGCTAGCTGGCTGTGACCATGGAGCCTAGAGGCCATCACAGAAATGTGGGCTTTTTTTTAAGAGAGAGAGAGAGAGGGACAGGAAGCATGAACGGGGTGAGGGGAGGGGCAGAGGGTGAGAGAAAATCTTAAGCAAGCTCCACAGTCATCGTGACAATTCCTGACACCAGGCTCGATCTCATGACCCAGTGATCATGACCTGAGCCGAAATTAAGAGTTGGATGCTTAACCAATTGAGTCACCCAGGTGCCCCTGAAATGTGGACTGCAGAGAATCATTTATGTGAAATCTCTTGTCTTGTCCACCTGTCGACACACACTCATCTTCGACATCAACACCCCTCACTCACGTAACACAACACGTGTGCAAAAGGAGTGGATTTGCAGTTCCTGGTGAAGGTTCTAGCCAGGGCATGAACTGGGGCAGCAGAAGTGCTCCCAGGGTGACCTGGTTATGGCCACGAAGGTGTCACCACCACACTGCCACCACGAGGGAGAGACTGTGAAGAGCACTTCTGTATAAAGAGCACGGGATCAACAGGGCCCAGGGACTCACCCGGCAGTGGCAGCAGTAGAGGACGTCTTTCTGAGAAAGTGCTAGGACGATGTTCCATGTGATGCTGTCATAGGGAGGGGTGATGTCAATTGTATGAAATATCGAATGTTGGGATTGGAGCTGGAGCTCTGTGGATTTGGGATACCTCGTTGTAATGTTCCTGCTGTGACTGGCCGTCCAGCACACTCCAATGTGAGTCTCGATGCCATGAAGACCTCATTACCTCTCCTCCGTCCCCTGGGGCATAAAAGGCCCCGGATGCTTGAGGCTCAGCTCCATGGATCTACTGTCCTGTGGGGTCCTGAGAGCTCTCCACTCTCGGAGAGAGCCCACGGAAGTGCACACTCCTGGTTGACTGAAACCTGGTTGGCCTAGAGAGCGGCAGCCGACTTTGGAGGGAGACCAATGGATTAGCCTGGTTGAGCCTCAATTTTCTCATCAGAAAAATAGGAATAATTGTGAGGATATAGGTAAAACATCAAGTCCAGTTTCTGACAGCCAACAAATTATAACTATTGTCATAATTTAAATTCAGCAGTGGATAGAATGAGGTGGGGGATAGCCCTGCTTTCAGCCCAGAGAACAGAGAGAGAAGAAAACATTAGTTGCTCTGCGATTAGAGCCTTTTTACATCAATTGCTGCTCTGAGGATCTCTAGCTCCTCTGTCTATTGAGCTAATTGTCTGTCTACTTAGACGACTATTTCTCTATTTTAGATAACTGCCTCTTATATCAACCACATGTATGCGAATGAAGCTCTTGCTTGCAGGGCATGAGAGTGTTGGGGAGAAAGGGTCACACTCAGTTTCTTGGGACCGGCTGTGCCAACTTCTCCTCTTCAGCTTACTTCTGGGGCTTTGAACATGAACAGATCTATCTGACCAAAGAATCCCTTTTCACTTCCAGTCCGTAGCCAATTAAGGTGAACTTAAACTCTGTAGGTGGTAGATTTTAAATATGTGGTAAGGATTGGTATCTGTGTCTAAGGACTGTGGCTCATCGCCTTGCGAAGGGTCCAAGCATTCAGGGTCTAGTTAATCCTGACTCTATGACATAAGGCTGGCCCCTTCAGGATCTGGGGCCTCATGTTCTTCATCAGCAAATTCCTCAGTGTTTTCAGTTGACCCATGAATGCATTACTGGGGTACCTGGGTGGTTGCTGATTCTCTTAAAGGTCTTGGAGCTGACTACCATATTCTTAGGAAGATAGGCCTGTGAACCCTCACTTACAGAAAACAAGTATTAATTCAAGGATCATCTCAGCCTTTAAATTCATCTTCTCTTCTCTCTCTGCCTTGGGGTCTACTCTAAGTCAGTATTTCCATGATACGACAGGAATAAGAGAAGGTGAGCCCCCTGTCTACAGTAGTAAGGAAAATCTCTGCTGCCTTTGGGTAAATTATAGTTATAGTGAATAATGAGTTTGCCCAAATTTAAGCCTGCCTAGGAATGTTCAGAGAAGGGACTCTAGTGGCCTGGAGAAGCAGTAGGAGGATAGAGAACATGGGATTACGGAATTCTTCTTTACAAAGCTGCCTCTCCAGACCAAGGCTCAGGGGCCTTGGAGTGGTCTTACGTGCCTGGAGAAGAAGGAGAGAAATGGAAACAGCTTCACGGGGGAGCTCCCCAGCACAGCTGACCTCTAGGTATTGCTGTGACTGTTGACAGGGTGACCAGCTCTGAGCGCCACCCCTCCTTTCCTCTTCTTCGATCCCACTCAGTCAGACTCATGGGGGGGAAGAAGCGGTTTATGTTGAAATCAAGAGTCCCTAGAGGGATGCTGAAGTGTTCTTCTATAATAATGCCACCTTAGGTCCTAGAAGCACGAATGGAATTTTATCCGGACATAGCTGGTTCTAGAGTCTGAAGCAGAGAAGCAGAAGCTAGATTTTCTGAAGCCTGAGTTCTTCTAACTTTTGTGTTTTTGTGCAGTTTGAAGGATCAGAAAAACATGAAGTTAATTGCCCTCAATGCTCTTACTGGCTCCTTTGTGGAAGCAAGCAGGCACATTTCCAGGAAGGACTGGGGCAGGGAGCAAGTGTGTGGGAACTCTGTACTTTCTGATCAATTTATCTGTAAACCTAAAACTGCCATAAAAAAATCTATTAGTTAAAGAAAATGAAAAACTACAGTTGGTATCGATTAGTTCACTCTAACAACTACCAATCACTTATCTGGATTTGCTCCCTTTTCCATTATTACTGAGTCGAAACTCACTTCATAATATTAATAAAAAAATAACTTGTACAAAAAAAGAGTAGAGGGGTGGGTCCTTGCTGGCCTGGGTCCTACTGGGGTCACCAAGAGCGCAGAGGAGCCTGAAACGTGCCATGCAATAGATACTCAATATGCATAAAATGCATGAATGGGTAAGTGAATAACTGAGGTGATCAGTGTTTGTTGGGAACTGAGGTCTTTCTAATGTTATGCCCTGGGGCAACACTTGGGTGCAGGCTGTCTCTGGGGACCAGACTTGTCCCCTTTCCCAGGCACAGAAACTGCCCATCATCCACTCCATTCCTGGACTCCTTCAAACACAATACCACCAGCTTGCCTCTTTGTCATCATCCCCTGAAAGCAAATGATCAGACTGCTTTTTGACTTAAGAGATTTGCTGTCAGTTGTAGGAGAATAGAAGCAAATGCGAATCTCTTTCTATAATTTGTAGAACGTTACAGAATTCTTAGTGCTCTGGGTCCTGGCATCTCGCACTTGCCTTGCACCTGCAGTGGCCACTGGATGACTGTTTGGTTTCCAGTGATTGGTTTTTATTGATTGTCACATCACCCTCTTTACTAGTTAACATTATTTGTCTTCTGGATTATGACCTGCCTCACTTTCCGTGATGTAAACTTCTTGACGGAGGGATGCTTGCCTGTCTTACTCGTCACTATCTCCACAGCTTAGAATACGGTCTCTGCCAGAGTGGGTGCTCTGGTTGGAGAATGAATAATTGGAACCCAAGAATTGAAGCCAGTTTGGAGGAGATAATTTGAACCTGAGTGGGGACATCAACAGAACTCATACACGTTTGGCAGACCACTGGAGATAGGGTTATCCAACTTGTGGATTCATTCAAAAATTATTACCTGAGCACCTACTGGGGGCCAGCTACCACGTGGGTACTTTAAATAGAGGTTTTGATGTCCACGTCTGGGAATAGAACCTTCAGGCTACGGTCTCAACTTACTTCTGCTGCCAATTTGCTGTGCGGTTAGAATCAGTCACTTATTGTCTCTGTTTACTGAGTAGGCTAGCCAATAGCCTGTCACCTTGCAGGGCAGTTGCAAGGATTAATTGGCATTTACAGAGTGCTTTGAGATCTGAGATGAAAGGACTACGGCTTGTGCCAAATCACACGATTGCAGTAACGTGTCAAGGACAAATGATTTGGGCTTGTGACAGACTTTGAAGATGAAGAGAGATTAAGTCTTTCTTTTAGCTCCTGGCCAGTGGTGACCTGGAGCTGTGTGTGCCCCTGAGCCTTCCTGGCATCGCTGGGATTCTGTCTCAAGAAGTTCCATTGGCACTCAACATTTTTAACTTGCATAATTTTCAAAGGTCTTTTTTTTTTTTTTAAGATTTTATTTTTAAAGATTTTATTTGACATAAATAAAGAAAATTTATTTATTTGACAGAGAGAGAGATCACAAATAGGCAGAGAGGCAGGCAGAGAGAGAGGAGGAAGCAGGCTCCCCGATGAGCAGAGAGCCCGATGCAGGGCTTGATCCCAGGACCCCGAGATTATGACCTGGGCCAAAGGCAGAGACTTTAACCCACTGAGCCAGCCAGACACCCCCCAAAGGTCCTAACCAAAGGTAGCATGCTGCATTAGAGGAGCTCAAGGTTAGTGAACCTATAGCTAAGGGAGGAGGAGGAAGGCACAGAATAGATTTTTCTCTGACATTCTCAACCCTGAATTTATAGTCAGTTATTCACTAATTGTGGGCGCCAGTGAATTCTACTGAAGGAGAGAGCAGCTCCCTCAGCAAAATAAAGCTGAGTGGTAACTAACCCAGAGGGTGGTTTGAAGAGTCACTTGGTTTGATGTTAGATTTAGAAATACATTCTAAATCTAAATCAAATCTCTGAGAGCATATTAAAATTGCTTCACACAAAAGCCAAAATACCTATATCCTGTGCCTTTCTGGACTTTCCCTCCCTGCTGAGGACCCACAGGACACATTGCTACAGGTGCAAAGATTCCACCTGGTACTGTAGAGCCTCCCACAGTGGCCTTCCAGGTTCCCAGGACTCTGGAGGAGACCCCACTGGAATGTAGACAGAAGCAGGGTCGTACCTTGGAGGAGAGTCCTGGGCCCGAGGTAACAGAACTGATGTGGGGTCCATCCTAGAGACTCTCACTTGTAAGGAGTCTGTCAGAGGTTTTCAAAGCCTACTTAGGACTGAAAATTTGAAATGGATTTTAATGATGTCCGGAAGAGAGAGCGATGCTTCCTGCCTACCCACGTCTTAAATGTGGGGTCTAGAGTCACCGTCCAACTTGTCCTAACCCAGGGACAGGCCCCCACAGGAGGATGGAGGGCTCAGGAGGTGGGTGCCTTCTGGTTTCCCCCTGCTTGGGAGGGTTTCCCGCGCACATTTAGGTCCCGTTCCTGATTCAGAAGCACGGGATGCTGGAGGTGGTCACCCAGATGGGAACTGGATCGTGGCTACACGCCTGACTCTGTTCAAAAGAAACCTACCCGACCAGAGAGTTCTCAACTTCCTAATTCCAGAAGGGAGGTGAAAATTGTCTTTTGTCTGCTCTTTTCAAAACCTGACCGGGGGGACAGAGATAGTTGTCTGGTCTTGGTCCTTCCCTGCACCCCCCGTATCTCCTCCACTTCATTTGCTCGGTCCGCACGTCTCTGTGGGATTCTTTCAGAGTGTACACTGGTTAGTAGTGGCCAGGAGGGGAGGCGTGTTTCACGGATATGGCACCCCACTTCTAGTCCAGAAACAGGTGAATGAGGCTCTGGCTTTTGAAAAACACAAAATCAACTTAATCAACATCCTGTTGATCACAGTTGTGATTAACATGTTGTTAATCACAAAATCAACATACTGTTGATTTAGGTCCACAGTATGAAGTCTCGCTGAGAGCCGTTTCTGGGCATTCTTATCACTGTCCGAAAATCACTAGTGTGCTAAGCTTAATGTGAAAGCTGTAATTCTGTGCCTTGCCGAGGGGCGCGGACATTTCGGAACAGCACAGTTTGCATGCAAAGGACGTGGGTCTGAAGGCCAAGCGGACAGAGCACCCCATCAGACTCTAAGTGAGGCTGGGGGGAAAAGTGCAGTGATTCACAAACAGAGAGGCCATTCAGTGGCATGATTAGGTTTCCCATTTCTAAATAGTGATATAATAAATACCATAGTAGTTTGATCCAAAATCCTGTCCCAGAATGTCCCAGTTCTCAGCAGTGATTTTTTTTCAGCGGCACAACGAACTTTACTGGATTTGGGGAATATTTCCCATTTTTCTATGCAAGGCTTTCTGAAGTCATGTGATTCCTTGATGAAAGGTGCTTTGTGAAAATGGCCTTGTTTTAAGAAAATAATATTATTCAACTTTTATGCTATGTCTTTCTCCACTTTTTGCATTAATATTGCCATAAGTATATCTAGAATTGCATGGTTTTTAAGCACGGTTTCTTTATACATTTACTATTATATATATTTTTTTAATCATCTCTGAAGATTGTCCCCAGTAGTCTTCTATAGATCTTGTTTTTGTTATGTCTGATTCTAAATTTATCCAGAGACGACTGTGGTTTGATGAGTTTAAATCATAGGAAGGACAAGTGCCAAATTAAAGGCTTGTTGGTAATTTTTCTTTCTTTCCTTCTTTCTTTTTTTTTTTTGATGCTGGGTATTTTTACCCTCCCTTCTTCCCTGAGGGGAGGAGATTTTTATAAGAATGTGTATTGAAAAATATTTTTTGATGCAGGACTTCTGAAGTCAGAGAGTGCTACAGCGTAAGATGGGGTTGGGGAATCATTTGCAAGAGAAACATAAAAATAAAAGATGAATATGTTCAGACCCTAGCTTCAAGGCCTTTGTTCTCTAGAAAATAAAAACCACCACATTTCATTTCCTTAAGGCCTGTTGTCTCACACAGTTGATATGTCTGTCTTTGTTATTTAATTATAGGCCCAAGGAGTCACTGGAGAAAGAGAGGGCATTTAGTCCCACAGTTGTTTTTATTTATTGGCTGTGGTCAGGTTGGAGACCTCTGGGAAAGAGGAACTTTCCAAGAATAGCAGATTTTAGATGTTACTTCGTTGCCCCAGAGGACTGGGTACTGACCCAGAGCTCGGAAGCTGCCTGACTTCGCAAGTAGAGTGTACTGAGTGTCGTTATCCCCTGTGGGGAGTTCATCAGGAAACTAGCTAAGCATTCGTGGAAAAATCTCCCAAGATGGAGCTGGGGCAGGAAGTGTGGTTGGTCTTGCCCGTTGGATTGACATCATTAGCGTCTTGGTTTTGAGAAGAATGATAAGATACAAGGGTCCTATATCTATTGAAATTATAAATTATTATAAAAATGATAAGCAAAATTAAAATTATAACCAATATTCATTAAAATTATAATAATAGCTATTAAAATTATAATCTATATAAAATTATATATGGTTTGTCTGGCTGTGCATTCTTCTGGAGAGAGAGTGGATAGGTTTTACGTGATTTCCCCCAACGAGCCACAACCTTGAAAAGCTGAGGACCCTTTGCTGATGGCTCACTCAGTCTCCTGCTCTGTGGAGTGGACCCTCTCAAATATGGTCCCTGCCATGGGGGATGCCAGCCACTATGAGGACTGCTCTGATTTACTGAGAGCTGGAGTAGGAGGGACAGCGGGAGCCGTGATCTGATCCCTCAAGGCTGGTGGAAGTGAGTAAAGTAGGACCCAGGGTGGGGCTGGGGGGCATCGTGGTGACCAGGGAGGCATACCCCCTTTGAGAGGGGTCATTTCACTGTCTCCAGGGTGAGCTTTTGTGAGCAACCATGCAGCTCAGTGCTGGTGTGTGTGTGTGTGTGTGTGTGTGTGTGTGTGTGTGTGTGTGTGTGTGTGTGTTTTAAGTAAGCTCTCTGCCTAATGTGGAATTTCATGACCCCCAGATCAAGAGTCACATGTTCTACTGACTGAGCCAGACGGTTTCCCTGGATGTATATGTATTGAAATGTCAGCAACTAATTCAAAATTTTGAAGGATATTGAAGAAACCCCATAAAAATGCTTGTAAGGCTAGATTTGGCTGGACAAATCCTTTGGTTTGTCACCTTTCTGGCAGAGCAGTGTTTGACATCAAGAGCAAGCTCACTGCTCCATTTTCATAACATATATTTGATAACAACTTCTTTCCTATTTAAAAATGAAATCTTGGGGCACCCGAGTGACTCAGTCTTTAAGTGGCGGCCTTCGGCTCAGGTCATGATCCTAGGGTCCTGGGATCGATCCCTGCATTGGGCTCCCTACCCCGTGGGAAGCCTGCTTCTCCGTCTCCCACTCCCCCTGCTTGTGTTCCCTTTCTCACAGTGTCTCTCTTTGTTTATTCATTCTCTCAAATGAATAAACACAATCTTAAAAAAAAGAGATCTTATAGATATTATAACCAATAAGCATGATTTTTAAAAAATGAATATTTTGCCTTAACTGTAATACATAGGAGAGAAAACAGGAAGGAAACTTATAATAAAAATGTGTATTTTAGCATGCAAATACTCAGCTGTGACTGTGTTAGAAGTCGGAAAAGTCGCTCTACATTTCCAGAATGTTCCCTAGGGGGCAGGACTGTCACCATTGAAAGCCCCGTTGCCAGAAGCTTCTGATTCATATGAATTGGATGTTGCTTCCTCCAAGTTTTCACTCCTCTGTCTTGGTCCTGCCCTGTAGTGCCACACATCAGATTCAATGTTGCATTCACATCCAGCTTTTAAACCACAAGAGAAGTTTCTTTGTCTCCCCTCACACTGTATACTCATGTACAGGTCTTCTCTGGCCAAGCATTTCCAACTCCTTCAGCCATTCCTGACACAGGTGCCCTCCCAACCACCTCCTCCATGAGCCCAGCCTCTGTCCTTCTCATTTTCCTGGGTCTGGACCCCACCCTGGTCCTGTAGCCGTCCTCCAGAGTAGGACTGCTCTGTCCAGACTGTTCTGCCTTTCCTCACCTCACCCCCAGCCAGGGGGCATTCGCAGCCACCCCTGCAGAGTGACTTGGACCGCTGTGTGTGGTGTGGCAGCCAATGCCATCTTCATGTCGCAGTGACTTAGGAAATAAGACCTGCTTACGAGTGCTGGGCCAACCCCCTGGGCTTCGCAGCACATGGAAACACCTGCATGGCCAGATTTGAGTGTATTTGACCTAGAAAATAAGTCATAAGCCTAATAGTTGTACTAGTGGGTTGAGTGCAGGTACATCTCCTATGTGGGTTCGTTTCCTCGTTGCTTATGTCACCTTCTGGGTGTTGATGTCGTCAGTGCCACAAGTCAGCACCTTGTTCAGTGCCCCACTTGCAGACGAGGGCCCTACAGGAGGGCACGGGAGCTGATGAAAACGCTGGTCTTTGCTCTTTTGTCCTAATGGACCACCTCCATCTCTGCATCAACTAGGTCTTGTATTTAAATCTTGTAAATGAGAAACTCAGTCTTGTATTTAGATCTACAGAATGTTAAGACCACTTACATTAAGAATTTGTGAGTTTTGAAAGTTTTGAGTGTTGGTAGGAATGAGCATGTTGCATAGTATGGAGACTTTCATCACGTCACTGATTTATTTCTCTCTTATCTATTCCTTCCTCCTTCCTCCTGGGTTGCCTGTGAAAACTCAAGACTGTATTCTTCCTTGATACAGAATAATTTAATTTTCACTTCTGAAACTTTGGTCCTGGCCAGTGTAGAGGACCTAATCAGCTATCTTGAACGGCTATAACAAAATCATAGACCAGTGGCTTATAAACAACAAACATTTAGGGGCACCTGGTTAAGGATCTGACTTCAGCTTAGGTCATGATCTCAGGGTCCTGGGATCAAGCCCCAGGTCAGGCTCCCTGCTCAGTGGGGAGTCTGCTTCTCTCTCTGCCCCGCTCCCTGCTTATGCATGCATGCATGCTCTCTCTCTCTCTCTCAATAAATAAACAAAATCTTAAAATGAACAAACATTTAGTTCTCACAGATGGGCCCAGGTAGACTGAATGATGAACAAATCTTGAAAGATGAGCAGGAGTTAGCCAGGTCAAGGAGGAGGTGAAGGGAGTCCCAAGTAGACTGAGAAGCAAATGTAAGTGGATGGAGTGAGACCTGAAGCACATTTCAAAGAAAATCAGCCCTGGGTGTGCACCGGTGGCCTGCGGAGGGGGTGTGGCAAGGGCTGGTTCAGGTTGGTGGTCTTATGGGGCAGGCAGGACCGAGGACACAGTAAGAGCCTCATCTGTAATTTCCAGCTTCTAGCATCCTTTATAGTCAGTCACCTCCACAGGAGAATTAGATATCACAACTTAATATCACAGATGGCTTTTGTCGTTGTTTATTTTGAAATTTTTGTTTTTCTCCTGAAAGAGAATAATTAGGCTTCTTAGAGACGTAGGTAATTGCTAGTCCTTGAGTTTCCTTTACCAAAATATTCCTAGCATAAAGACGTATGTTACCAATTATGTTTTTAATTAGAATGGAAATGTGTATAAAGCTCTTTCATAGAAATGCATACTAAATCTGTTTTAGAGAAACTTACTTGTAAGAATTTTTTTTTTTTCTTTTCCACTCGGTTCCAATTCAGGCTTTGGCCCTCATTCAGAAGAAGCCACTACAATGAAATACTTTCTGACACTATGTGGAAATAGCTGTCCTTGATGTGTGTGTCTTTATTTATGTCAGGGTTCCTAACAAATCCCACAAATAAAACCTGTTTTTTCAATGCGAAACACTTCAAAATGGAAGAGGGATGTATGTCATGTCGACCCAAAATAGCATGAACCCAATGAGCCCATCATGGAGGGCTTTAAAGGCTCAAATCTTCATGGGAAATACTTGTTGATTTTACTTCACTGTAATTGGAGGAGAAAATATAATGGCATTTTAGCATGATAATTTCTTAGTGTGTGCTTATTGAACTTCAGTATGTGTGGTCTGGTAAAAATAATTTCATAGAAAAAATGTCATGAATCATGTATATGTATAATTTTAGGGAGATAACAACTATACACATTATTTTGGATTTACTCTTTTTACTTAATATAAGTAGACATTTGGGTGCCTGGGTGGCTCAGTAGGTTAAGCATCTGCCCTCAGTTCAGGTCATGATCTCAGGGTCCTGGGATCAAGTTCTGCATCGAGCTCCCTGCTCAGTGGGGAGTCTGCTTCTCCCTCTGCCTCTGCTCCTCCACCCTGCTCATGCTTTCTCTTGCTCACTCTCTCTGTCTCAAATAAGTAAATAAAATCTTAAAAAATATATAAGTAGACATTCCTCCTCGATCTCCATCCTTATTTTAAGGACTGCATAAAATTACTAATTATTAATATATCAGAATCTACTTAGCCAATCTCACCTGGACATTTAGGGTCATTTTCAATTTTTCCTGTGCTGTAATAAACAGCCTCGTTTGTATATCTTCTTGTCTTTGTACAATTATTTCCTTAGATAAATTCATAGAAGTGAAATTATTGGATCAGTCTTCATAATTTTAAGGATTTTGCCACGTATTGCCAGATTGTAGGAAAACCTGTATCTATTTGTACTCCTACCGGCCCAACTGTTTCTTGTTCAGAAAATTCTTTTCAACAATAGAGTAATATGAAATCCACAGGGAAACTCTTCCTTCCTGTCTCAGGAAATAACTTCCAAACTCCCCTCCCCCAAGCTCATTTTGCAAAAAGGTAAAATGCCGGGACAGCTGCGCACTTGTGGAAGCAGTAAGAGTGGTGACGAGGGGAATGCAGAGGAGAAAGAGGTTGTTAGCAGTAGACTTCCAAGAAATGAAATTTTTTTTCACTTGTCAGGTTCTGACCCAACCTCTGGGACAAGAAGCTTTCTCCCAAAGAAGAGGTGAGGTTCGAAAGTAAGAAAAACTAGAAATTCCACTTAAAATTCCACTGGGTCTCGTATTTGAGATTGGCAGCACTGAGGCTTTCCAGATGGCTTTGGCTATTCTTTTGAACCTACCTTTTGATCTTATTTAAATTTCCTCCTTGTTTCACCTGTTCTGGGTTTATTGCCTGGAAAACAAGCAGGTGAACATATTAGATCCTCCTTAAGGCACTGCTAGACCACAGGAAACTTATGTTCAGGTCAGGAATTGTAGAACATGACTCCATGCTCCACATTTATGGGCAAGTTAAACAACAGGGAATTTTATGCTGGGATTTATGACACAAACTTGTAGCAGGCGCACTGTGAGGTGGGAGGGGAATTTAAACAAGGAAAATCTCTGCCTATAATAGTGAGTCAAGATCTCCAATTTATGGAAAAAACATGCCAGGACTTTATTCTGGAAATTGCCTGTGAGTTAGACAAGGGGCAGGAAAACATAAATATTATAAACACATCACCCCTCCTTCTCCCATATATTGGTTCTCCTCTTCCAGGTGAGGTCATTTCTAGTTTTCTAGTCTGTATACCAAAATGATCGAAAAGCACGTAATTAGCTGCTTTAGCAAACTTTATCCCTATTAATTTCAGGAGGGAGGGGGGAAGAAAGGAGGAGTATGTGTCGGATTGAGGGGACAAGACTTCTACATTCTCTAAAAAATTGACCTACACATTATGTATCCGTCCTTAGAGCCCATAAAAGCCAGCACAAAAGAGAGCACCAGCTGGAATCATTCAGGGAAGGCGATGCCTTTCAAAGACCTGGCTAGCAGCAGGTGGAATATGCATTAGGGGTTCTTTTATTCCTCAAATAGTACTTATTTTCAGTGGGAAACAATATGGTTCTTATATAGTCAATAAAGAGCAAATTCAGGGTGTTTGCCCTTGAGTCAGAGTGGCTGATGATTTGTGATGACTCCAGCATCACACCATCACCCACGGTGCTCAGAAAACATCGGACTAAAATACGGCAAGACCTGGGTCCTTGTTTGGCAGACCTGACTCTTCAGACCCACACTGAGGTCCAAAGGCACATAGCCTAATGGCCAGAATAATTCCAAAGTCTTGGGCTGTTGGTACACTGATTGTTTGGAAAAATGGCTTCGCTGGACTTGAGAGGCTTTCTCTGATCCTTGTTCATTTGTTTAGCTATACTCCCTTGTTTATGGTCCATGAGGGTGTGAACACATTGTCTTGTTTCTCCTAGGAATATCTTTGCTTAGGAGTTATAGTTATTTCCATTCTAAATACAGATGGGTGCTACACAGATGGAGGAGAAGCAGGGAGCCCCTAACTTGTCCATTTGCCTTGGGAGTTCAAGGACTCTAGGAAAGGTCAACAGTGTTGAATGCTGGGAGATATCGGACTGTACGCTCCTTGAGGGGAGGCTTTGCTGCTTCTATTCTCTACTGTTCTCTCAATGTCTGGCATACAGTAGGATCATAGTAAGAATATCATGTTGCCTGAGACCAAGCAGCGTAGTGGGGAGTGAAACCACTGGTTTTGACAACAGCAAGAAGGAAAGCATTAGTTTTCCCCAAGGAGAGATGCTCAGGGGCTTAAGAATATGAAAAATGGCTCCCACCGTTAATTTCTACTTTCTTACCTCTATGCACTGCAGGCTGGAAGAGGGCAAGAGGTAGCTTGTTGCTTGAGTTAAGTGGCTCATCTTTGCTGAGGAGTTGGCATAAACTCAATTTCAGAGCCCAAGGGCTTTCCTCTGTGCTCTTTGTTAACTACAGAATAGGGAGTTGGATCTTAACTGAAGAAGAGATCCGTGGCCTAGAGCAGGGGTTCTTGAACTTGAGTATATATCAGGATCACTTGGAGGTCTTGTTGAAACACAGATGACTGGGCCCTGCTTCTGGAGTTTTCTGACTAAGTGGGCTTGGGGAGGGCATAAGAATGTGCATTTCTGACAAGTTCCCAGGTGATCCTGATACCCCTCCCCCAAGACCAAACGTTGAGGGCCAATGGCTTAGAGGAAAAAGCACTCACATATAAGTCAGATAAATATAGATTACTGTCTTTGTCATTGACCTTGGTCATTGACTACTGACCTCGGTCAGGTCAACTTTGCTCAGCCTCAGTTTCCTCATTTCCAAAATGGTGACAGTATCCCCTGCACAGGCCTGTAGTGAGGACAGAATAAAGGGAGTAAGGTGGCGGGCCTCCTCCAGCGATTGAGACCGTCTGCCCTCAGTCCTTTTGTGGGATCGTCATACCGAGCAGTGTCTGTTTGTGGGTTTATGTCTGTGTGAGCTAGGTTTCTGCTCAACCGATTTCACATTACCACTTATTTATATATTCCAAATATTTCACTATTACTAAACATTTATGACGTGAGTGACACAGTGCGAGACGATTTTTACATTACATAGAACATTGACAAAATTTCTCTTTAACAAGTAAGTATAGGCAGCTTGCACACAAACCCACAGCAAGGAAGTGGCAGAGCTGTGTTCAGATAAGGGCCTCTTCCCCATGTGCCCCTTGACTTCTGCGTTAGAGTGATTCCACGATTCTCTATGGGCAGAAGATGCCAGGATGGTTAGGTCCTTTTCTCTAATTCCTCACTCACATTGTACACCTGTCTATATAAGTAGCATATCTGAGAGAATTGGGCAATTATTCTGAGAATGTGAGTGAAAGGGGTAGGATCTTTTGTGTATCTTTTAAGCCAGACACTGTCTTATTCATCTCACCACAGTGCCTAGAGGAGCTCAGCAAATGTTTGTGGAATTATCAAATGAATTAAAGGCTCAGATTGAATGGCAATCTCACCTGCCTCGATAAGTACTGGGCTTCCCCCTTAAATGATCACTGTGGCTCACCTCATTACCATTCATATACAACCAGTTGATACTGATACTGATACCCAAACAACTGAATATTTTTTTAGGTCTTGGGTCTGGAAAATGATAAGCAGTTGTTATTAACTTCCCTTCCCTGGATGATTTGCACTCCTGGTTTGATTTACCAGAATCATTTGAAAAAGCAAATCAGGGATCCCTGCCATGAAAAGACCCAGTCTGATTACTCACAGGTAAAGTTTCAGTTCCACTCTGCTAAGATTACCTAAATCCTTTGATCCTTACATCTTATGCCCTAGAGAGGTAGTTCTCAGACTTTTTTCCCCCCAAATATGTTTATTTTGTTTTTTCAGTGTTACAAGATTAATTGTTCATGCACCACACCCAGTGTTCCATGCAATACGTGCCCTCCTCAATACCCACCACCAGGCTCACCCGACCCCCCACCCTCTGCCTCCAAAACCCTCAGTCTGTTGCTCAGAGTCCACAGTCTCTCATGGTTCATCGCCCCCTCTGATTCCCCCCATTCACCCTTCCTTTCCTTTTCATAATGCCCTCCAAACTTTTTTTTTTTAAAGATTTTATTTATTTACTTGACAGAGAGAGAGGGATGGCAAGTAGGCAGAGAAGCAGGCAGAGAGAGGGGGAAGCAGGCTCCCTGCCGAGCAGAGAGCCTGACGTTGGGCTCGATCCCAGGACCCCGGGATCATGACCTGAGCCGAAGGCAGAGGCTTAACCCACAGAGCCACCCAGGCACCCCTCAAACTTTTTTTTTTTTAAAGTAGTCATTTACTTCATGATCCCTTGTTCTTCCATAAAAACCTCCAGCAAATCAGAATAGAAAATTTTTCTGAAAAGGAAGGCCACAGGGATGGACTATCAGGGTGGCAAGCCTGAGCAGGGCTATGGAATGGCGGGCATCCAAAGATGCGTGGCAAATTGCCCACCCCTGCTAGCTGGCGTTCCTGAGGGTAGTGGTGACTTCCCCACAGAGATGTCTGAAAATAGCTCTCAGGGATGAAGTGGGGGCATGTGGATCGTGGTCTGAAAAGGTGGTGGCCCTTATGCTATTTTTATCATATGCATTGTAGGTGCATGGCTTCCTACCTTGGAGCAGGCTCAATCTCACCATTTTATTAACACCAAGTGTTCCGACAATAAGTTTTAGTCGTGCCACAGGTATCTGGGAAAAGAATGAAATTTTTTTTTTTTTCTAAAAAATAACAATTTCCCACATGCGACCCTCCGCCAGTATGTATCAGCTAATTACTGCAGGTGTTTGTTCTCAATGGCGGGCACCTGTAGCTTACCTGTGGTTAAATATTTTGCATATCGCATAACTGCAACACACAGTTACTACAGATAACTGTAACAGAAACCACTAAAGCAATTTTTATTTCTCTATTTTGCAAGACCAGTGGGGCGATGACATGGCATGATTTCCTAACATTATGCCGACACTGTGCTTTTGTTTGACACCGGGCTGGCGACAATGGGTTACATGGTGATTATACTTCAGCGGCCGGATTCAGAAAATGGCCAGGGGGGTGACACAGACCCGAAGAGCTGCAGAAGGAAAAACCAGCTTTCGCTCAGAGTCCAATCAGAAAACTCTCCTGCCGTACAAGCTCCCCCCATTCTTTTCTTCCTCTTCCAGGTCATAGGCAGCAAAGCAGAGCAGACAGACCCTGGGTACTCAACAGGGAGAGAGTCCTTTCCCTGGCTAATGCGTAAGGCAGGCAGCCAGAACTTTATGGGGGATACTAGAGAAAAATCATTTTCTGTAGAAATCAGTTGGCAAAGATGATTCTTAAATTGAACTTGCATCAGTTGGATGGTGTATGAAGAGACTAAGAATATTTGAAAAGAATTGAAAGGAGCTTTGATTCAAGGTAACATTCAGCCCAGACTGGCATAGGATGTGCACACTGGGTGGCACAGTGTCAGATCAGCAGAGTCTGGGAGGAGACGGCTCCATCCAGGCTCCCCCAGCACTCGCTTGTTGTGTCCATAAACTGTTCCTTGACCTTCGCCACCAAGCTGATTCCGTGCCCGGTGTGCTATTCCAGCCTGGCTGCGTAGACCGTTCAGACAATTTCTCCGACAAGGTACTTACACTAACTGAAACAAATAAGATGCCTCTTCTCTTTTTAATAGAACTGAATGAAAAATGGCAATCAGAACTACGTAAATAAAAAGGAAATACCCTCATTTCTCCAAGGCTATAAGAGGAGAAAATGGCGTTTCCAACGTATACATTTATAGCTAAATTTGGACTCACATATATGAGGCTATTACTCTCTCATGAATTATTTACTTGGAGGACCTGTCAGATTGTACCCTGACTTCAATTCTTAAGAGGTATTTGGAAGTAAAACACGAAATCATAGTATGTCAAATAATTTTTATTAAGAAAAGTGAGCAGATTGAAAGTTCTGTGTTTTGCATTTTTTTCTGATTACTTTTACACAGGTGGAATATTTTTCCAGTTTAATTCAACAGACATTTATTGGACAGTTGTTATATGCTTGGAATCATGTTAGCTGCTGGAGTATAATGATGACTGATAGAAGCCACAGAACGGAACACCTTGCATTACCAAGATAACTTATTAAGTATGTGTGTGTGTCTATGTGTATACCTTTGTTCTTGTATTAGTGTGTGGATGAGAACAGGACTGGAGAAAAACTTTTTTTTTTTTTTTATTTTAAAGAAAGTATCATTGAAGTTCTCTGATTTCAAAAAGTTAAGAAAAACCTTCTGAGGGCCTGGTGGAATTTTCACAAAGGACCTCCCAAACCCATCCCACTCCTGTGCTGTCCCTTCTTGTGCGCCCCAGGACACAGCAGTGTCCTTGAGGGTACATTCTTCCTTTTGGTCTAATACAGGTGCTTTCCATCTTTGGAGTCAGTCCTCGTAGGGATCCATTTGGCCCCCGGTAGACTGGGTGGAGTATCTTCAGAGAGTTAGTGATCTCTTTCTCTCTTCCTTCCCCTTACCTACCAGTCAAAGTGAAGTCCAAAGCAATTTTTTTTTGTTTTTTAAGTTTTTATTTAAATCCCTATTAGTTGACATACAGTGTAGTATCAGTATGATGTGTACAATGTAGTGATTCAATACTTCCACCCAACACTGCTCATCACAAGTCCAAAGCAATTTTAAAAGGAAAGAGAATGAAATTGATCACATTCTAGAAAAGAAAGGATTTAAAAAGGGAAGGAAAAGAAGGCAACTTTGAAAACCGTGTCTGACAAAGTACAAACTAAACAGTAAGTACATGGGAAAACTGGGGCATTCCCCTGATTTGGTGAAGAAGTCAACTGGAATGGCCAAGATGAGACTCTTAGCCTGTAGTGTGTACAGTTGTTTTCTCAGTGTTGATTCAACCCTGAAGTTATAAAAAAAAAAATCCGAGTACTCTGGGGGTAAACTGAGTCAATAGATGACAACTTTTCAGTCTCACAGTTGCCTTACAGCCCAGTCCCTGTGGGCCACCTGGGGGCAGCGTGTGACTCCTATGCCTTAAAATTCAGAGTTCCGGACTTCCTTGTCTCCACAAGGTCTGAGAGACCACCCAGTGCTGGGGGAGTGTGTGTTGTATGTGTGTGAGATCTTCCTCTTCTGCCACCACCACTGAATACAAATTCCACAAGATTTCTCTGTGAGCATTTGGGTGTTCGTCTCATGCATATTTACCAAGAGCCCTTGTCTCCTCTCTCCTGGTTGGATTTGTGCTTCGAGACACAATCTCATTTATAATGGTTGGTGGTAAGATTATGAAATCATAGCTCCTCAAATGAAGTCCTTGGGGTCAGAGTTAGAGAGTCTATTGAAAATTACTGAGAACTATTAGGAGTGCTGAGTTCTGTTCCTAATTGTTCCAAAGGCCCGCCCTGTGACTAGACCAAGACATTTCAGACCAATGTTCCCTGGTGAACATTTTGTGGGCTTGGAGACTTAAAAATTCCTGTGGGGTGAAAAAAAGCAGCTGCACACCAGTTACCACCAGCACCACCAGCACCACCAAAGAATCCCAAAGCCCTGGGCAACCTCATCTGATCTAAATCCCATCAGAGGATGTCTGGGAACCCAGGTACCCTAATGGTTCCCATTTATTCAACATGCATTACTGAATGCCTACTGGATGCTAGTCCCACTGTGGGTACCAGGATACCCGGGATTAAAAAGTAAAAATGTGTTTCCTGTTTTCCCATTAGAAGGAGCAACATAAATCCTTTAGATCTACACATGTTCTCAGCATGTAGAGCAGGGCTGGTCCACAGGGCTGGTGATCAGTAATGTTAAACTGAATGAGGCTCTGACCCTCACGGTCCACCTAAGTTTGACAACTTTCTTTAAACATCACCAATTCTCTCTAGTGTATGTAGATTTTTTTAAATATCCTGGAATTCTGAGAATTCCTGGAATTCTGGGGAATAAAGAGAAGATTGTCAGGCTAAAGAGATTTTGTTCCTTGGCTTTGTAGACCATTTATAAAGTGGATGGCTCTGTGGTTGACCAAACCACAGATGAGTTCCTTAGGGACCAACGTGGAATGCATATCTAAGGCTTGCTGGTGATTAGGCATGTTCCAAAATGATTCACGTGTTAAGCACTGTGCTAAAAATATAGTGTCCTAGAAGTCCATCTTAGAACCTAGAGTTACTCCAAAAAAAAGCTTCTCTAGAGACTAAAAGACTCTAAACTGCTTTACAGGGAAGAAGTGAATGTTCTTAATAAGGAATCCATTTGAGTAAGGGATGACCTTGGACTAATTCTCAGGGAGGCCAGGAATAACCCCCAAGCTCTTAGGTGCCTTGTTGCATCATCTTAAGATTCATGTTCCTTTCCTCCAGAGCACAGGCTGTGGTGTGTAAGTAACATTTATCCATTCAGTTGATTACTATCTACCATCCTTCCCTAGGCTCCATCAATACAAGGACTGGGTATGTCTTTAGTCACTACTGAGTCCCTGGAAACTAGTATAGTACCTGGCACAAAGTTAACAGTAAGCAAATAAAACAGAACTTCTATATACTTCTATATACTTCTATACTCTAAGAGCCATAATGTCACTGGGTCAGTAAGCATACCTGCTCCTATTAACCTTGTCAACTTGTAATTCTGCCCTTTCTCTACACTATTGAAAAAAATAGGACATAAACACATATGTATATATACATACATACCTGTGTGTGTGTGTGTCTGGCAAAATCATAAAGACAAACAGCAAACTGAGACAAATATATGATATACATATGATAACAGATTAATACCCTTATTGTACAGTGCGGACTATCAGTTAAATAAAATTAAAAGAGAGAGAATCTGGCTATTTTGAAGTTGCAAGTAGCCTCCTTGTGTCTAATATGGCTGCACTGGGATTATCTTCAGAACATGAACAAACCCTGAGGCCTGGGTCTCACCTCCAGACATTCTGACTTCATTGGTGGAGTGTGGTTTGGGCATTAGGAGGTTCCAAGGACAAGCCATGTGATGCCGATATGGAGCCACGGTCGCAAGGTACCGATCAAAAGGCAGAGAAGTCATTCTGGAGAAGATTCTGTTACTTTTGTGAGGAATCACTCTAAATCAAAGGCCGTTGTTACCCTTGCCCCAGAGGAAGTGCTTCAGGAAAGAGAACCTTTCCTTGTGGCTTGACAAAGAGGACAGCTTGGACAAAGTGGTACCTAGGATCCTTTCAGAAGAGAAGCAGTCAAGACTTTGACCTTTACTTTTTGGAGATTCAGCCTTCTAGTGGATCAAGATGGTTTCAGTGAAGCTCCACCAAGGAGGAAAAGATCCCAAAGTATCCCAAAAAGAGGGAAGGGGGAGTCTGATAATCGATGTCAATATGAAACCACATTTGGGGCGCCTGGGTGGCTCAGTGGGTTAGAGCCTCTGCCTTCGGCTCGGGTCGTGATCTCAGGGTCCTGGGATGGAGCCCCGCATGGGGCTCTCTGCTCCGCGGGGAGCCTGCTTCCCCCCTCTCTCTGCCTGCCTCTCTGCCTACCTGTGATCTCTGTGTCAAATAAATAAAATCTTAAAAAAAACCCGAGACCACGTTTAGAGCAGTAACGATCAAAACAGTGACAGACTGTCTCAGTACCCTTTCAGCCAAGATGATTTTGTCAACCTGCTTCAGTTGTTTGGCCTGAAGTAGGTGGCACGCAGCACGGACAGCGCTCTCTGGGTGGCGTGGGCTGGGAGAGTGTCAGTTCTCTCATGGAAAGAGGGCTAGTAGGTTGGCAAAAAATAAGCAGATGTGCATCCCTTTTCCAGCTAGTTTGTGAACTCCTTGAGGACAACAACGCTGCCGGGCTCCACAGCTTCAACTCTCTTTGAAGATATTAAGAGTATGGTTAATTATCCCAGCTTGCTCCCTTCTTTTTTTTCAGCTGAGGCTTAACCTCAGATGCTTGGTTTCCCTGCCTCTAAATAATTTTCTTGGACTTGTGAGTGATACCTCATTGGAACAGGGAAAAGTCTTTCTCCATAGGTACCTTCTATGTGCTGAATGGGAAAGGTTAGCAATACCTCAGCCGTGGTGTTCAGCCTCTGGGACTCTGAACAATGGGGACAGAGGCTGCTGGCACCACCACTGGAAGACAGAATTCAATCCAAGTCTCAACAAACCTTGGAGTCTTTTGCATGTTCTTAGTGAGTCTGAATGAGTGTCACTTCAGATGTGGTGAGAAACCGAAATGGAAACTATTACATCAAAACATTTCATTTGGTGGGGGCGACTGTTCGGAAAATTTTTAATTTTTTTTAAGGAACAAAGAGAAGTTGATGAAAGGATTTGAGGTTATAATGACCAAAGTCTCCACTGCCTCCCTTCCCTCCCCCACCCTTCTTCCAAAATGGAGAAAAGAAACGAAGCCAGAGAAATGTCTTAAATATTGTAAGTCTGGCAGACCTAGCTTTTAGCTAGGATAGCGTGTAGTGGTAATACCTTTTAATTACAGTTGTATAATTAGAAATAGGAAAGAAATTAAAAGATGAAGATGTGGTTTGTAATGAAATTACCATAAATACCATGGCAAGCTTTAAAGTCATCATGAAAATTCATAACACAAAAACATGAATGTGGAGGTTAACTTCTACCAAGACTAGAATTAAAATTTTGTGGATTTGTGGTCTTCCTTGTTAGGTTGGTATTTCCTCCTAAGTACACATAGGCACCATTAGTCATGCAGACGCAAACAGACCTTTAAAAAGTCAGCGTCCTTCTTGGCAACTCTTATGTTCCCTAAGCTACTTAGGCAAGCTGACATAGAAATGACGGGGTTCCAAAGATAAATGACGGGGTTCCAAAGATAAATGGAGCCATCAAAAAAAATCTCATCCAACTGCTGGGCATTTTGGATTACTTCTCCTGGTAGAATCACACATGTATTTTGTTTGTGATGCATGAGTTTATCTTGCAGTCTTTATTTAAAGACCCATTTTACCTCCCATTGAACTGACAAGTTTCTATGATTGAAGGGAGGGGATCATAATTGCAAACTGCTGTATTGGTCCTGGGGCCAATAATCTAAGCTATTAGATCAGAACATTTAGACAGTTTACATCATCTTTTGGTGCCTTTGCTTTCCTTACAGGTTAGCTCCTGTTAAAGTACTAGTAATGAGATAGACATCATGATGTCAATTTCTATAAGCCTGTTCTATGGCTGCAAACTACTATGACATCTTGAAAACATGAAACCTTGATCAGAAGAGAGTTCAGGTAAGTGAGTTTGGCTGGCTCTTTTGCAAACCTTTCTCCAACATTGTGAAAATGTTTAACACGTGTCCTAATGGTGGTAGATTGTATCCTCTCTTTGCACCCAACAAGAGGGATTTTTCTTTTTCTGAACCAAGAACAATTATGTTACTTCTTTACTGTCATTGGCTCATTGGCTTACCAGCTGGCACAATCAACTAAGAGGTATGTTTTTATGTCTCTGCTATGGATAAGAAATTATGCTGTGATGGCTATGTAAGATTAAAGATAGGACAGCAAAGTTAGTTTGAAGATGCCAGAGGAAAGTATTGAGGAAAAAAGCAAATTAGAGGAGGCCTTGTATGCTGGAATTTTTTTTTTAATCGGATGGATAATGGAGAGCCACTGAAAGTATTTAGTGAAAGTAACATAACGAAAGTGGTATTTTGGGATAAATTGAAAGGGGGATAAATAGGAAACTGGTCATTGCATCCCCTAAAGACAGTGTGAGGCAAGAATAAAGTGACATTTTTCCTTAGCTTGAAGTTGTGGAAAAGCTAGAACCCAGCTACTAACACCAAACGTGGGTGGAAGGTCTAGCTCCTGAGGATTCTCTCTTCCCTCCTCCCACTGTGCTCACCAGTGGGCTAGATGATTCCAAGTGAGGGATGCCACTCTCTGAGCATTGCAGCACCCCAGATGGAAGGAGAAGGAGGTGCTTGGAGAGCAGGGCTACCTGATTGGGAATGTGGGTAGTTGTGTGTGGCAGTGGTGGTGGAGCCTGAAGTGGCCAAGAAGAGATGGTCTCATTCCTCCATACCTCTTTCTAAACTCTCAGGAAAGGATCGACACGTAAGACCTGGGTGACTTTTTTTTTTTTTTTTTAAGATTTTATTTATTTGACAGAGAGAAACACAGTCAGAGAGGGAACACAAGCAGAGGGAATGGTAGCGGAAGAAGCAGGCTCCCTGCTGAGCCTGGGATGCGGGGCTTGATCCCAGGACCCCGGGATCTGACCTGGGCCGAAGGCAGACACTTAATGACTGAGCCACCCAGGTGCCCCGACCTGGGCGACTTTGGTTAGCCCCTTCATCTGGTGCTGCATTGCTAGCCATTTGCTGTGCTGAATTCATTGGGGGAAAATAAGGAGTGATTGGAAGAGTTGGATTGCTAGAAAAGACAGACAACAAACTAAACAATCCATAATGAAGGAAGTTAGAATTAATGGCTTAGAGAGCACAAGAATATAAAATAAATATAATGTATATCCTCAAAGGAAAAAATATCAGAAATAGAAACAGAAATAAACAGAAATGAACAGTCTAAAGAAGATCCAACCAGAGATATTAGATAAGAGGAAGGCAAGAGACGAAATGAGAATCCCAGTAGATGGATTGAACAGCAGAAGAGAAACCTTGGACAGGGTAATGAATGGGTTGGAAGACCAAGCCCTTACGTATCAGAAAGATACTAGAGAGCAGGACTAGATAAAAGAAAAGTTAAGAGATATGGAATATAAAAAGAAAAGTGCCAACATAATAAGGGTCCTAGAATGGGAGAAAGCAGGTGAAGAAATATTTCAAGAATTATGGCTATTTAAAGAAAATGTGAATAAAAGTTTTTGGATCAAAAGGCTTTTAGACTGTCATACAGTAGAGATAAAAAATCAACACTAGCCATATTATGAAGACATTTAAGAACTTAGAAGACAAAGAAACAATTCTAGGTGATTTTTAAAAAAAATACTAGATGATTCTTGACAGAAAGAGCAGATGACCTCAAAAGGAACAAGAATAAGTTGTCATCACACTTCTCAAAAGCAACACTGGATGTAAGAAGACAGTGGAGTAATATGCTCAAAGCACAGGAACATTGCTCCTGGGATTTTATACTCTGATGCACTATCATTGAAATGAAGAGGTGAAATGAAGATATTCTTATATATACACAAAGTTTGAGAATGTTTACCTCCCAAAGACATGCTTCAAAATGCTGGGGGAAGACAAAGACTCATTCCAGGAGGTTGCTAAGAATATAGAAAGTGTGTTGGTCAGGGCCTAGGTAGGAAAACAAATTCTTTTAGATTGTTCAAGCTGAGATGGATTTAAAGCAAGGAGGCGATTTTAAAGATGTTGGAAGACCTAGAGGAGCAAAAGGGAAAGGGTATTCTACTGAGAGCACAGGGGCTGTTCCCGCACCTGGGCTGGAGCCTGTGCGCCCACACTTGCTGTGGCCAATTTTGGAGCAACACTGCCAGTGCTGTGGGGGACACGGGGTCACCAGATCTTCTGGAACCACGGGGCTGCCACTGTGCAGGAGCTGCTGCTGCAGCTGGGGTGCTGTTGGAAAGAAACGGGATGGCTCTGACCTTTCTTGCAGCTGCTGACCAGGTGCAGGTGCCTCCCACTGGCTACTGAGAGTTTAGCTGGCAAGGAACCTCCGGGAATTTTCAGGCTTCCCGCTCACTGCCCTTCTCCATAGAATAGAACGGTGAGTGTGGGGCTAAGAACCAAAGACAAATATCTGGCCTGGGAACTAAGGTTGTGTAAATAAATGAGAAAAGTTAATTCCTGTCTAAGGGTACCTGGGTGGCCCAGTCATTAAGCTTCTGTCTTCAGCTCAGGTCATGATCCCAGGGGCCTTGGATGGAGTCCCACATCGGGCTCCTTGCTCAGCAGGGAGTCTGCTTCTCCCTCTCCCCTGCCCATGCTTGCACTCTCTCTGTCAAATAAATAAATAAAATATATATTAAAAAAAGTTAATTCCTGTCTAAAAGAGCAAAGAGAGAAGACAAAAAAGGCACATCTATATTAATCTAGAACAAAAATGAAAAATACCAACATTTCAAGGAGGTGTCAGTGTGCTAAGGTGCCTCTCTGTTCTGGGTGAAGTCGTAGATACTGGAAAATGTAAGAAATTGATTATGTTCTGTCTCAGTAGTCGTTGGAGAAAATGTAACTAAGGCAACAGTGAAACAACACTTTACAGACATGAGAATAGCAGATCTAAAATGGAATGGCTCCCATGTTGGGAAGAATATGGTAAAAAAGGAACCCTCACGCACATGAGAGCAAACTGGAAGAGCCACAGTCTGGCAGCCCTTAGGGAATCTGAGGATCCAGCCGCTCATTCCTGAGAATATGCTCCAGAGAATCATTTGCAACGTATTGACAGGCATTGTTTGTGGTAGCAGACAGGCAGAGGCTAAGAACCTAGGTATCTATAACTAAGAGATTGAATGAGGAAAACATGGGGATATGTACTATCGAATATGAACTAGGTACATAAGAACATTATGGATAGAGAAAAAGTGTTAGGTGAAAATTATAGGACATTGAATAAGATATACAGAAAGATATTACTTATGAAAAAATATATACACATCCACACACAAAATCTCTACATAGCTTTTAAGGATACTGTAGTGGATTGAACCATGGCCTCCCAAAGGATATGGCCACATCCTGAAATTCGTGACTCTCTTTCTTTCTTCCTTTCTTCCTTTCTTCCTTTCTTCTTTCCTTCCTTCCTTCCTTCCTTCCTTCCTTCCTTCCTTCCTTCCTTCCTTCCTTCCTTCCTTCCTTTCTTTCTTTCTTTCTTCTTTTTTTTTGGAAAAAAGATCTTCACAGATGTAATTAAGTAAAGATGTTAGGATGAACTCATCCTGGATTATCTGGGTGGGCCCTGAAGCCAATGACAAGTGACCTTAATAAGACATATAAATTAGAGATAAACTGAGAACTTCAGATGGCCATGTGAAGACAGGCAGACATCAGAGTAAAACAACTATTGTTTTAAGCTACCACGCTGGAGATAATTTGTTACGACAGCCACAGGAAACTGATACCTATCCAAGAGCATGTCTTTGCCCATGTTAGAGTGTGTCTATGCGAACAGGAGATAATGAGTGTGGGGGCAGACAAATACAGAGGGAAACAGTAAGGCGATAAGATAAGAGATGGGTGTTGCACACACTGATGAGACAGTATGTCACAACTGATTCCCTGCACCTGAGGTTTGAAAAACTTTAAAAACTTTCCTGGGGCACCTGGGTGGCTCAGTCGTTAAGCATCTGCCTTCAGCTCAGGTTGTGATCTCAGGGTCCTGGGATCGAGCCCCACGTCAGGCTCCCTGCTCAGTGGGAAGCCTGCTTCTCCCTCTCCCACTCCCCCTGCTTGTGTTCCGCCTCTCTCGGTCTCTCTCTCTCTGTCAAGTAAAAAAGTAAAATCTTAAAAAAAATGTACTTTCCTGTTTCAACTTACCATATCCTTTGAAATCTAGAAGGATGACAGTCTCTTTTCAG
>CM053611.1:65236147-65262866 GCA_028646535.1 Procyon lotor
TTCTTTTTACAGCTAAGTATTTTCATTTTTATGTATATATACCACATCTTCTTTATCCATTCATTAATCAATGGACATTTAGGCTCTTTCCTTAATTTGGCTATTGTTGATAATGCTGCTGTAATTATCAGGGTACATGCATGTGTCTCTTCCAATCAGTATTTTTGTATCCTTTGGGTAAATACTAGTAATGCCATTGCTGGACTGTAGGGTAGTTCTATTTTTAACTTTTTGAGGAACCTTAATCCTGTTTTCCAGAGTGGCTACTCCAGTTTGTATTCCTACCAAAAGTGTAAGAAGGTTCTCCTTTCTCCACATCCTTGCCAACATCTATTGTGTCCCGTGTTGTTAATTTTAGCCATTCTGACAAGTGTGAGGTGATATCTCATTGCAGTTTTGATTTGAATTTCCCTGATGATGAGTGATGTTAAGTATCTTTCCATGTGTCTATTGGGCCATCTGAATGTCTTCTTTGGAAAAATGTCTGTTCATGTCTAATGCCCATTTCTTAACTGGATTATGGTTTCTTGGGTATTGAGTTTGATAAATTCTTTTTTTTTTTTTTTTAAAGATTTTATATATTTGATAGAGAGATCACAAGTAGGCAGAGGCAGGCAGAGAGAGAGGGGAAGCAGGCTCCCTGCTGAGCAGAGAGCCCAATGCGGGGCTCGATCCCAGGACCCTGAGATCATGACCTGAGCTGAAGGCAGAGGCTTTAACCCACTGAGCCACCCAGGTGCCCTGAGCTTGATAAGTTCTTTATAGGTTTTGGATACTAACCCTTTTTCAGATATGTCATTTGCAAATATCTTCTCCCATTCTGAAGGTTGCCTTTTAGATTTGTTGATTGTTTCCTTTGCTGTGCAGAAGTTTTTTATCTTGATGAAGTCCCAATAGTTCATTTTTGCTCTTATTTCCCGTGCACACTCCATTCTGACAATTTCTAACTTTGAGCTGGCAAATTTAGTCCATTTACACTTACTGCAAAATCTGATATATTGGATCTGTCTTTATTGCTTTGCTTGTCATTTTCATTTGCTCCACTTTTTCTGTTTCTTTTTAATGTCTTTTACTTAAGAAAATAGACTTCTATAAGTCTTGTAATATGAAAAGTTTGCATGTGCTTATGCTCTCAAAACTCTCTTCCTGACTTTCTCTACCCTGATGTCATCATTTTGATATTATCTAAAAATTTAATTAGAGGTTATTATGCATATATATTTTTTCTTTTTCTTTTCTTCAAATGTAACTTTTAAATAATAGAACTCTAGTAAGGTATTTATTCATCTATCTTACTATAAATTTATCTTATAGTTAAATTTCATTATATTTACCTATTCTGAAGTCAATCAATGGCCTGATTAGTGCCTAATGTTCATCTCTAGTATATTGACATTTGTGGGTATTTTGATGGTTGTTCCACTGCACATTTTAAATTCCTTTAAAAATTTGTGGAATTTAAATAAAGTGTGTAGCCTTTGAACTTCTCAGTAGAATATGTTTTTTTCCTTAACTAAGATTTTAAAATAACTTTACTGCATGTAACTTAATACAACATCTCTTGAATTTTTTTTTCTTTTTGAGTATTTTATTGATAACCTTTCTTCAATGTCTCAGTGTAACCATTCTTCTAGACCTTGAATGGCCCATGATATTTTTTCTTGTCCATATATCTGAATAACAGTAAGTGCTGTGAACTTTCTTTCAATATTTAAAAAATCATTTTCTCATTCTATCATCTATGTACTTGAATCTGTTTTTCATCATTTCTAGCTCTTTTCTCTTAGGCTGAATTTTAGATAATTTCCTTAGTTCTATTTTCCAATGTATTAATTCCTTCTGTGGCTATGTCTTATATGTTGTTGAAACCATTTATCATCTTTGTAATTTCAATTAGTGCATTTTTCACCTCCAGAAGTTCTATTTTGTTCTTTTAAAAATCTACTTGCTTCCAAACTCCATTATCCAGACTCTCCTCTATTAAATGAAATGATCAAACATATTTATTTCATTTTGTGATTGTTATGATTCCAGTATCTGCAGTCATTGAGAATCTGATTCTGCTGTTTGTGGTTTCATTTGGCTCTTGCTAATAGTTCCTTTTTTGTGCTTTGTTTTGTTTGGGTTTTTTTTTTTTTTTTTGCCTGAGAGCTTCTCATTTTTCTAGACTGGAATTCTCTGAGGCTCTTTCAATATGAATTTGCATTTGTTTCTACCACATACTTGAGGACACCTAAGAGCCTGGTCCCCTGTCAACTAAATTCTTACTTTGAGGTTCTTTAGACCATTTAGTTGGTATAAATTTAGGCGCAATTATATACAAGGGCTGGTTTATGGGGATGACTTCTCAAGGAAAATTTCTTTTCTTCCCTCACCCCTCTATTTAGCACCAATGTTGGAAGGTATTTTCTCTTCAGTACTTTGAAATGGGGCTTCTTGTTTATATTTTGTCCTTACACTGAGAAAGCAGGCCTTTGGGAATCTTCACTTTGTAAATAAGGTCTTCCATTTTATTACCTACATTGGGAAAGCTCTAGGGCACGTTTCCTGTCTTCTAAGCCCTGTGAGCTTTTTGACAACTAATGCTCAGATCAACTGATTTGGTAAATGTTTTCAAGGTAAAAGATGTCTATCGTGCTCTCCTTAACTTTTTGTGTTCCTATTTTCACTTTGTTTTTGCCTAACTATGACTTATTTTCTTGCTAGTTCATGGATACTTTTAAGAAGATGTTTCAATCTTTTCCCAGTTCTTATTTAAGAGCAATGGAAGTTTGGGCAAGATGTTAAAATTTCTGTTGGTAATATTATTTGAATGTGCTTGTAGAGGGACCCAGAAAAGTTAGATAATGTACCCCTAAACTTGGATTTAAGCTATCCATTTATTTCAGGAATACCTGAAAATTATTGATTATACTTAGGACATACATGTTTTTTGGGCCAAGCATTTGCTGTTGTAGAGGCCTGCTCTTTGGCATCAAATTAAACTTATAGAAATGAAAATATTTTAGTTGATCTTAGTATAGAGCTGACTATGCCTTTTTGTTGGTTCACCATACATAGTGTATTAATCAGGGTTCTCCAGAGAAACAGAACCAGTAGGATATGTATATATGTATATATTATGAGAAATTGGCTCACACAAATATGGAGGCTAAGAAGTCCCATGGTCTGTAAGCTGGATACCCAGGAAAGCCAGTGGTATAATTCAGTCTGAAGGCTTAAAACCAGGGTAGACTATGTGTAGAACCTAGTCTGATAGAGAAGATGTAACAAGATAACCCAACTCAATCAGTGAGGCAGGAAAAAAGGCAAATGAGGTAAATTCCTCCTTCTTCACATTTTGTTCTACTCAGGCCCTCATGGGTTGGATAATGTCCACCCTTGTGGAGAGCAATCTGCCTTACTGAGTCTACTGATACAAATGCTATTCTTTTTTTGAAATACCCTCAGAGACACACCCAGAAATAATATTTAATTTTGGCATCCTCTGGCCAGCCAAGGTGACACATACAATTAATCATCACACATGGTGATTTTTATTTGTTTATTTAAAAAGATTTCATTCATTCATTCATTCATTCATTTATTCATTCATTCATTCATTTGACAGAGAGAGTGAGATCACAAGTAGGCAGAGAGGCAGGTAGAAAGAGAGAGAGGGAAGCAGGCTCCCCACCGAGCAGAGAGCCCAATGCAGGGCTCAATCACAGGACCCTGAGATCATGACCTGAACCAAAGGCAGAGGCTTTAACTCACTGAGCCACCCAGGCACCCCACACATGGTGATTTTTAAAACAGGTAGCCCAGACTTTACAAACTGTACCATGGTCTATTGTGAAAGTCCTTTCTTGGACATGAGAATGAGATAATATCCTTGTGTTTTGGGGGTGAGAATTTAAGTAAAAAAGATGATTGTTCTTGTTCATTCTTCCTAGACCAGAGAAGGAGATGAATGTTTGACTTGAAGGGGGAAGGTCTCCCTCAACCTTATCCCATCAGTATTCAGAGGGAGGACTGAGAATAATTGGGCTTAAACACAGAGAAAAGTGTAACGGATTTTTAATGCTCAGAGTTTTTGTGTTTGCTTTTGTTTTTAATGTGGACAGCAACAGCTACAATTATTTAGACTTTAATGCTCAATTTATTTAACTTAGATGTCTAATAAACATGTAAAAACATAAACAATAATTTAAAAAATTTTATAAATAAATTTAAATCTACAAAATATTAACAACATAGTTTTAATTAGTTTTTTGTTGCTCTCATACTATTTTTCATCTTTTTTAGGATTATTGTTATACTTATTTTTATATCTTCCTCAGGCTTTAGTAATACTATTTTGGCACCAATCTGGAATCTGTTATCTTAGCAGAATCTGAAAGTTATGCTGTGGGTGCCCTGTCTACTTTAGAATGGTTTGTGAACTTGAATTAGAAAACACTACACACTGGGATGCCTGGGTGGCTCAGGTGGTTAACTCTGTGCCTTTGGCTCAGGTCATGATCCTGAGATCCTGGGATTGAGCCCTCTATTGGGTTCCTTGCTCAGGGAGGAAATCTGTTTTTCCCTCTCCCTCTGCCCCTCCCCCTCCACTCATGCTCTGTCTCTCACTTTCTCTCTCTCAAATAAATAAATAAAATCTTAAAAGAAAAAAACACTACATATTAATGTTTATTAACTTCTCACTAAATCATACAGGATCTAACTGAAATTTTGCATTTCCTTAAATTATGAATATAGTGTATCAGTTATTGCTTCATAACAAACAATCAAAAAACATCTCAGTGGCATACATCAACAAACATTTATTTTCTATGCATTGGTAGGTCACCTAGAATAGCTCTTCTGATCTTAGTCAGATCTTTCTGATATATTAATGGGTTGTCTAATCTAGAGTGGGCTCAGCTGGTTGATTCTACTTTTTGCTGCAGTTTTGTAGTTGGCTAGGCAGTTTTATGCCAAGTGTCTTTTATTCTTCTTAGACACTGGGTTAGTCTGGGCCTTCCCATGGTTCTGGAGAATGCACTAAGAACAACGAAAACACGAGGCTTCTTAAGCTTAGGTTCAGAATTGGCATACAAACACACCCTTCTGCCTATATTGCATTGGCCAAAGAAGTCACATGGCTGAGTCCAAAGCCTAGAGTGAGAAAGAACATTCTGCATTTTGTGAGAGTAATTGCAAAGTCACAAAGAAAAAATGTCAAGGCAGAAAGGATGAAAAGTTAGGTCTGCAACAAACCTCAGAGGTTTGGACTGTATCTAAGTTTAGACTCTATCTTTTTCACCAATAAAAATCACAGATATTTTGATATCCCTTATAGTTTCAGACATCTCTAAATATTTTTTATGCTCATCACTACTTTGAAATAGTGATCGTTATTACATTTGTTGGCAGATTGCACAGGATCTATAGACATTCAGTTGATATAGTTGGCCAACAACGGGGCAGCTCTCTCTGCCTAGTTATCATTCAATCACCAAACACTGAAGGTGGTGTGCTTATCCTGGTGATTTGACATTAGACATCTATGTTGCTTTCTTTTATTTCTTATAATATGTGGAAGGAGGTAAGATAAGGGCCACCTCAAAGTTTAACATTCCAAGTCAAATTAAGACAATAGGCGTCACACTGCAATGTCATTAAAAAATAAAATTTAACTTGCCTGTACTTTAAATGCATTGTCTTGTTATTTAATATATTAATAAAGAAGCCCATATTTTACTAGATTATATATTTTTCAATATTTTGCTGACTCTGTTTAAATATTACAAGTTTCCTTTCTAATCCTTTATTTTAACCATTTAAAAACACTATTCTGAACATGGATGAACCTAGAGGGTATTATGCTGAGTGAAATAAGTCAGACTGAGAAAGACAAATGCCATATGATTTCACTTCTATGTGGAATCTAAAAAGCAAAACAAATGAATAAACAAATAAATAAAAAGCAGAATCAGAACTATAAATACAAACAAACTGATGGCTGCCAGAAGGAAAGGGAGTGGGGTTGGGGGTGGGTGGGTGAAATGGAGGAAGGGATGTAGGAGATAGAGGTTTCCAGGTGTGGAATGAATAAGTCATGGGAATAAAAGGTACAACACAGGGGACACAATCAATGGTATTGTAATAGCATCGTGTGGTGACAGATGGTAGCTGCACTCATGGTGAGAAAGCCTAACAGACAGAGACACTTGAAACTAATGTAACATGGTGTGACAACTATACTCAAAAAATTTAATTAACTAAAAAAAACCCCCCAAACTGAAAAATGTTATTCTCAGAATGGGTTTCAGAGACTTCACCAAAGTGCCAAAGGTTTCCAGGACATAAAAAGGTTTTTTTTTCCCCCTCTTGGTGCAAAATGGTGGTTTATTAAAGCACCAGAAACAGCTGCACTGCTGTTGTGAAGGGTAACTGATTATATTCTATGGGGTTGGGGGAGGTTATAAAAGAACTTTCATATGCTAAAGAGCACCTACAAGATACCCGGATACCTGAGGCCTTGCCATTGTGAAGGTTGTTTTTCCCCTCCAGCAAGGCTTTAACATTAAGATAGTTGGAAGGTTCTTGGAAGAATGTCACACGTGTCCCACCCAGGAGTGGGGGTGGGGGAAGACAGCAGGGTGTCAGCCTCTGTTTTGTTTTCAGCCAGCCTTCTGTTCGCTCATTCCCACCCTGAACAATTTTGACCCTTAAATCTTAAAGGTGAAGATCTCATCTTCTGTAACGTCTTCCTGCTCAACAGGGGCATAGAGACGTCCCTACCAATATTGGTCAGTTGGCCAATGTATAGAGAAGTTACAAAAGGGGAAGGCAGCTAAACCCAACGCTGTCACCCCGTGAACCTCCTCGAGTAGTAAGGATCATCTGTTAGCTGAAAGTTGTGGCAGTGAAGGAGTCTTGGTACTGGTGAGGCTGCTGGGAACTCTGTAAGCAAGGTATCAGGCCAACATTTCCAAAGGGTTTATGGCTCTGGGTTTCATAAAGTCAACCTTAGTTCCTTAAAGCTGTCTGGTCATATCTGAGTCTATGCACGTCTCTCAAATATGACATTCCAGGCAAAGCCTTGGTAAAATGACCAGCATTTCCAATGGTGTCCAAGTTTGCACCGAAGCTCAGAGTCCAGATGTAAAGACTCAAACCCCACGTTTGGCCGCCAAGTGAGATGATGTGAGAGTTCAAAGCCGACAGCCAAGAAATAATTCTTGAGATGTCTTCGGTGCAAAATAGTGGTTTAATTAAAGCATGAGGACAAGACCCCTGGGCAGAAAGAGCTGCCAGGACATAAAAAAGTGTAAGAAGTCTCTGTTCTATATACTTATTAGCATCCAGGAACTCTCGGGGATGACTTCTTTGAATAAACCAACATTTCAGCTATGTTATGGGCTATTGGGGGAAGGGCCACATGTCTACACGTGAGCCAGAGTATTTATTAAGTGGACAGGAGCATGGCCTGACTTCTCATTGGCCACCATGGGATGAGGATCTCTGTAAAGGGGAAGTGAATCTGAAAAGAGTGAATGGTAGAGATTTTTTGGTCTTCTGTTCCCTCCCTCCCTACGGAGAGATTCTCTTACAGAGGTAAATTTAAAAGATTTGGGTTTAGGCGGGGCACCTGGGTGGCTCATAAGCATCTGTCTTTGGTGCAGTTCATGAACCCAGGATCCTGGGATTGAGCCCTACGTTGGGCTTTCTGCTCAGCAGGGAGCCTACTTCCCCCTCTCCCTCTGCCTTCCTCTCCCCTGGCTTGCGCTCTCTCTCTGTCAAATAAATAAATAAAATATTTTTTTAAAAGATTTGGGTTTTGAATAGAGATGGGACAATTTTCACTATCCTCTACTTCTTTTTAGGCTTTCTTAGCAGAACTCTGCAGCTCTTTGCTCTTCACTATCAAGCCTCCAGCAAAGCAGATATCCCTGAGCAATTGCAATTCTTTTTCCTACAGAGTTTAGACTCTTTGCCTCCAGACTCTTTCTCAAAACAGAGCTCTGAGCAGCAGCCAACATTAATTGTGGAGGGCTGGCACACTAGCTAAAACCTACTTGCCACCACGTTCCAGGCTTTTCCTAGCTTTCTTCCAAAAGGAAATATACTAGTGCTCTGCTCATTCTCTGAAGTGCCGCCTTTGCTAATGTACAATGCTCGTTAATGTTGATGTGTTTTCCTTCCAGGTAATATATTTCTATTTAAAGTGTAGAGGATGTTTTAATGTGGAAGAAGGACTCTAATGCTTGAAGTTTCAGTAAATCAAGCGAACAGGAAGGCAGCGTAGTTTAACAAAAAAGAGCATAACAGGCACCCAATGAATGTTCCAGTTATTTTCCTGTGTTGAATGACTCCTGATTCCCTAGTACTGTGACAAATACCCACCAAGTTTAAGATATGGATCTTTTTTTTTAGGGAGGTTTTATTTATATTGATGAGATGATACGGGACAACCTTTAATTTTTCTTCAGCTACTACTATGTTATAGGCAGTTGTCTGGCCAATACAATTGACTTAAATTTTACAAAAAAAAAAAAAAGCCCAGCCAGTCACCTACTATGTTGTCTACATAATCTCAAGCCAGCAGCTAAGTTTTTTCACTGAACTCTTTTGGGTATTGGAAGGCAGACTAAATACTTGCTGCCCAGCAACTTGAAGATGGAAAACACATCTTTTGATTAATTAAAAGCAAACGGTTGGAACTACTTACCTTTCCATTCTTTAATTAACGAAGCCCACAGGCCACATAAGGAAGTAATAACACTCATTATGTTGTGATGAAGGACTGTGATGATGAGTTAAGTCAGATGGGACTCCAGGCACTATTCGCTTGAAGGCTTCCCTAGGATGCGGCCCCGCGTGTAGACAGATCCTTACTTGTTGAAGAATCCTACCTCACCAGTCCTGGCACATGCCTCTTCAGAGAGTGCATTTCCTTTTGCAAGAGAAAGAAGAGCCCTTGAAACAAAGGGTCATATTTTAATCAAGCCTCGGCATCCTCTCTGGAATTTCCTTTATTGAAAGAACAACTCCTTTGATTGGTATCTGTGTTAGTCTTTGGAACAAAAAAAAAAAAAAAAGACCGATCCCTTCCAGGGAGCACTGTCCCATCTGAACGATCAAAAGCCATGTCAGCTGATTTAGAAACTAGCCAATTATTTTCTTATTGTCCCTTACATCTCCCAGGAAGTGCTTTTTGAAGGTAGTCTCCATTCCTCGGGTTTGTTCACCGTACTTGATGACTGTGGGTGATCTCGAGGAATGTGAGGAAATGGCAAACACCTAATCTACTACCCGGCTTGGCCCCACCCAGCCCTCCAGCTTCCTCCAGAGCCCTCGCTCCAGTGCTCAGTGTGAGAGGTTTCCCTTGTGTCATCAAGGTGCTACTGAAACCTTTAGTCAGTTGGCTTCCCAACCGTCAGGAAATTGAACTTTTTTTTTTTTTTTCAGAGAGAGAGAGAGAGAGAGAGAGAGAACCAGGAGAGAGGTGGAGGGAGAGGGAGAGAGAGAATCTCGAGCAGGCTCTATGCCCAGTGTGGAGCCTGACATGGCGCTCGATCTCATGACCCTGAGATCATGACCTGAGCTGAAATCGAGTCAGACACTTAACCCACTGAGTCACCCAACCCCCAAGTGAGTTTTAAATATAGTTACTGCTTGTTCAGTTGAGATGCTGCCTCCACATGAATGTGAGAGAAGAATGAAATAGCAGATTCACTTTTTTTTTTTAAGTCCACTGTCTGATGGGAATAAGAAATAACTCAATGACATTTGTGTGAGACGTTGGGTGTCAATGTCTCATTTCCCATTTTTGGGTTTTTTTTTCTTTCTTTCTTTTCTTTTTTTTTTTTTTTTTGAGATTCATTTCAGCATTTCCATAGTCTTTAAGAATCAGAGGTGGTGATGGCTTTTCAGAGGATTTTTTTCCCCCAAAAGAAAATAAAGGCCTGAATAAGGGTCCTCATATAATGATCTCAAGGAAAACCTTGAATTGAGCAGCAACTGGGTTTTCTAGAAGTTCAACAAATGTACACTTTAATTTTTCATTTCATTTATTTATTTCTTTTTAAACATTTTATTTACTTATTTGTCAGAGAGAGAGCACAAGCAGGTGGAGCAGCAGGCAGAGGGAGAAGTAGGCTCCCCACTAAAGAAAGAGTCCAATGCAGAGCTCCATCCCAGAACCCTGGATCGTGACCTGAGCTGAAGGCAGATGCCTTAACTGACTGAGCCACCCACGTCTCCCAAATGTACATTTTTTAGTGACTTTCTGATTGGATACCTCTAGAAAACCCTTGCTTCTCACATGAAGATTTTCATCCACTAAATTTGATTGTATAATAAAAGTCACAGTTTTAAATTAAGTGAATTCTAAACTAACTTTTACTTCCATATTTTATTCTTGCTTTTTAAGAATGGAGTGATGGAGTCTTTGTGGGAAATTTAGAAAATTTTTGTGGCTAACTTTGCATGCCATATTTCATCAAGTTGTAAATTTTATGACTCTGGAAATACAGTGTTAGTAGTAGAAATGCTGACCCCTTTCTGGTTATAGTGGCCCAAATATCAGTGCTATTATCCCTATCATTGAAAAAAATCTCATAATGCTGGAAACTTGAACATGACCTGAATTGTAGAATATTCTAAAACTAGTGAGGGAAACCATCCCAGATTCCATGGGCCAGTAGCTGTTTTCACTAAGCTGGTTTAGCTGTGGGTACAGAAGCCCTCCAAATACAATTTCCTCTTCTTTTATATAGATCTGGAGATACTCTGGTAGGATGTAAGGAGCCCTGTCTCCAGAAATAGGCAGGTACGAACTGAAACTGAAATCCCTCATAAAATCTGGTATCTATTGTGCTTAATGGGAAAACTGGGCTGACATCACCTTGGTACAAGCAGCACTATCTTTTGCCTGACTTTTTGATATTAACTCTTATCTGGTCTTCCCAGATCCTCCGACACTCCTCCAGTCCATTCTCTCATACCCTCCACAGTGATCTTTCCAGAATGGTAATCTGATATGACTCTGAGTTGTATTAGTTTGCATCCTCTAAGAGGAGTACGCCAAGACATAGGTGAGATGTGAAAGGAATTTACTGGGAAACGGGAAGGAGCTGTAGGAGATGGGGAGAACCTTCAGGTGGAGATACTGGCCTGATCCCTCTGAAGGAGGGAAGGAATGAAGGAAGATTGGCTAGAAAGAGTCTCAGTCTGCAGTCCTAAGAAAATTTCTACCAGGCTGATGAGGCATCTGTGAGTTAAAACTGCTCTCATGTTTCATGTCTGGCAGGAATGGGTATGCATTAGTGTCCTTGTTATACTGTCATCGATGGAGAGTGATCATGGGAAGGATGGCCTTAGTTTGAACATGGTAATAGATTCAGAACATGACACTTGGGGCTAGGTGCCAATGACTCTCCCACAGCAGGCAGTCGAGAGTTGCATATTCACAACAGCCTTCATGGGTATATTCTGGAGACCTCTAGCTTTTTCTGAATGTCATCCCCAGAACTCTCTCTTTCTCTCTTTCACACACACACACACACACACACACACCTCTTAATAATCAGAGCTCATTGAGCAGTTTGAGCTCGAGACTGGTCTTCCTTTTGAATCAGGTTGTCTTCACTAAGTACTTCCAAAGAGAAATTCTGAAACCTTTTTTGGTGTCTCCCTTATTGTGATGGCTCATTTTATGTATCAACTTGACAGGGCCACAGGGTGCCCAGATATTTGGTAAAATATTATATTCTGAGTGTGTCTGTGTGGATGTTTTGGATGAGATTAACATTTGAGTTGGTAGACTGAGTAAAGTGGAGTGCCCTCCCCGGTGTGGGTGGGCCTCATCCAATCCAACAAGAGCCTGAATAGAAAGAAGTCTGAGTAAGAATTAATTTGCTCTCTTTGCCTAAGTGTTGAGCTGGGATATCAGTCTTTTCCTGCCCCTGGCCTAGGACTTAGACCACTGGTGCTCCTGGTTCTGAGATATTCAGACTTAGATTGGAACTACACATGAGCTTCTTGGGTCTCTAGCTTGCAGAGGGCAGATTGCCAGATTTTGGGATGTCTCAGCCTCCTCCATTTCATGAGCCAATTCTTCATAATAAGTTTCTATCTATCTATCTATCTATCTATCTATCTATCTATCTATCTATCTATTTATCTATCTATCTATCTATCATCATCTAATCTACCTATCTTCTATCTATCATTTATCTACCTCCTATTGGTTCTATTTGCTGGAGAATCCTGACTAATTCACTCATGTTTAAAACTACTTAGTGGTTTTCTGTTTTTCTTCAGATAAATCTTAGCATTCTTTTTAATACCTATACAGACTTCATGTTTCTGCCTCTAGTTTCATTTCTGGTCTCTGCCTCATTCCTGTAAGGCATGGAGAGATCTCAACGCTTTTTGAGTTGTTGAAGATTTATCAGTTGAGATTTTTGATCATAAGTACTAGAACCAATTCTCGTTAACCTAGAAGGGAAAGGGGAAGACTGAAAGGATATGGGGTGACTCACACCATCAATAAGAAAGGGAAAGAACCAGGTCTCAAAGTACTGAAATGAAGGCAGAATCAGAGAGAGCAACAGGACAGAAATCACTCATTAGTGTTGACTAGGTAAGTTGGCCTTTCAGATATCTCAGTAAACCAAGAGTCTTTGTAAATTAGGAGCTATAATTGAAAAAGTAACCTACTAGCTGTGCGTCCTTGGTCAAGTTACTTAACTACTGTGTTTCATAAATGAATGAATGCTTTAATCTTATGTTGATTCTCAAACCTAGATCTTCAGTTTCCCTCTCTTTCACACAAAACTCTCTCATTTCAAAGGAATATAAAAGCATTTCCCTTCCAAGAAATCAGCTTCCAAGGACATGAGATCAAAAGCTGCTTATAACTAGGGGCTTTGTCTGTTTTGATCACTGCTGTAAACCCAGCACTTAGAAGAGAGACGGTCTAATAAAAAGTGTGTCCAATAAATATTTATTGAATAAGTGCGTGAATGAGCAGCCCATGTCCTGGATGGAAACACTTTCTCTCTTGATTCTGTGATAAATTATTAGACAAAATGTGATGATTGGCAATAATAGCCAGCATATGTTGGTTGTTTACCAGACACTGTTCTGTGCTCTTAACTGATATTACTTCATTGAATCCTTACATCAGCTCTCTAAGGTGAGGAAACTGAGACACAAAGTCACTAAGTAGCTTGCCTAAGTTGTCACAGCTGATGGGAGGCAGAACCAAGGTTTGAAGCAATATGCCTGACTTTTAAGTTTCACTCTGTCTCCTGATAATGAAGGTCAATGCATTGCACTGTCAGGCATGTAGTAGATATTCAAAAATACTTTCTTTCTTTTTCTTTTGCTCCTTTCTGCTCCTTTTTTCCTCTTCTTTATATTTCTAATCTCTCCCTAGCAAGGGCTCTGCTCTGCACCTTTCAGGATTAAGTGTTCAGGAAACCTCCATCCTATACCTCTGTTGGGAAACGTGTGTGAGATCTGATCCTTTTCCTCCCATTCGCTCTGGTTGTTCTAGGGGCCATGAAGAGGCGTCACACGAAAGAGAGTGTATTCTAGAATCTACCTTACAGATCAAACTGAAATAAATGTTTACTATGTCTATCCTTTATGTTGAAATAAAGTTTATTGGTCTCTCAGTGATTCACTGGTCTACTTTCTATGGTAGAGAGACTTCTACCTTGGGAGAACCACCATATTTAGCTTGTCAGATGTAAATTTGGGAAAAGAGAAGACTGGAAGTCAAGGGGTAGAGACAGTATAGAAAAGATATAAAAAGCTTAAATAGGTCACAGAATTTTGGTCCAGGAAATTTACTAATCTTAAACAAGTTCTATAAATCAAAAGAAAGGAAACGTTGTTTCAGCACATAATGGACTGTTTGAGAGAAAAAGCCAAACCAATTGAATGTCAAGACATTTTATAAAACTTGTCTTCACTGAAGTCTCTCTAAAGGGAAAGTGTGTGGCTCCCTCATTCTTTAGGTAGCAAAGTGGTGCCAACAAGCTGTCACTCTGTCCAGAGTCCTGAGCCCAGTTCAGCTTCCTGCCATCTAACAACCATTGGATTTCACACTCCATTGGAAAGGAATCTAGAAAGGAGAAACCATAAAATTCTGTAATGGTAGTGTTTTGAGTCCATAGCAATGAAATCATTGCCTTGGGTTATCTGTTAATTCCCCTGGCTAAACATTAAGGCTGGAAAGTCATCAATTACAAAAGAGAAGGGGCTTGAGTAAGACATAAAAATAAATAGAAAAGGAGCAGCTGGACAGGCAGGAGGCAAAGCTCTCCAGAGCCCAGGATGATGGCTTCTATGTAGTAGCCAACTCTGGTTTGTAAAATCCAGTAATCAATTGTATGAGACTTGGAGGCCAGGCCAGGCCAAAGATTCATCAATGCCATGTGTATATTGCCACGCAACAGTCAACGATTTGGGAACTCTGTGAAGCTGTTTTCTGGCTAGACCAGTCTGTGCATTTAAAAACTCTTTTTGTTCAAGTTGGAATATCTGAGAAGGAAAAGACCGCCTTTTAGACTTCCCCTAGTGATGTTGGACTCAGAGGCTGTGAAATTGGTGGATTGGGTACATGGGACTTCTACCCTTCATGGCTTTCCAACAATCACCCTCAAGATAAAGTACTCCAGAACCTAAACAGTAAAATCCACCAGGCACAAATACTTTCTGGCAGGAATAATTTCTAGGCTTTTTCAGACTTGCCAAAGATCATGGGAAGAAGGGAACATGAGAGATTAGTGGAACCATCCAAGAATGTGTTAAAAGAGGCACAGAGTTCAGCATGAAAGAAAATAATTATTAGAGATGACAATTAACTAAGGGGAAAATGAGTTCCAGAATCCTTGTGCTACTCATTGAATTGAAACTGGTTTGCTGTCTTGGAGCTAATGAGTAGAGGGTGATCTAGGAAGTCAGGCCATATTATGATTTTAGATCTACTGCTGATAGAAATTATTATGTAGAATTTGAGTTTGAATTCTCTTATATTCAGTTACTTTCTATACAGTTTGGTGATGCAGCTCTGATAGGGAGCGGGAGGTAAGTATATAACTGTCATTTCTCGAGAAGCTGTCTTATTTATTAAAGCTGTGGAATATGTGTGTTGGAAGGGCCATTAGAGATTTTCTAGCACTCTGTTTCTATGGCTGAAGTCCAGAGAGAATAAAAGACTTGCCTGATGTCACACAGTTAAAGACTAAGAACACAGGACTTCTGGATTCTGTGTAGGATAAGGAAGCTGGAAAGAACATCATTCTCACTCTAACAACCACAAAAATAACAATATAAAAATTCACAGCTTTACTTGAACCCATTAGAGCAATAAGGTCACAGAGCAATCAACTAACCATACGTGTAAAGAAAGACAAATGCTTCCTGAAAGCGGTGAAAGTCAAACACTTGTTTATAGGGGCAGATCCACCGGTATGTAAAATTTGGTTAAGATTTGTAACAAATTGTTAAAGGGTGAATGTGGGCTAGTTACAGAATATATAGCCTCCAGGGCCACAGAAAGGGGAATTCATGTCAGGGCTCTTCCTCATGGACCTCATGGTGCTCATAAAAAAGTAGGATGAGAATCCCAAGGAAACCTCCATCATGGTGCAGAACTGGGGAGGGGAACAGGTACCCCTGTAAGAAAGGCACAACGTCCTTCTCCCCTATATCTCATGTGGAACAAAGCCTTAAGTCACTACACTGCGCTCTTGGGGCACTGGAGAAACCCAGTGTAACTCTGGAAGGGGGTTGCAAATAATGTCTATTCCTGGGTGAGGAGCAGGAATATGAGCTGGTCCTAACCTCATGACTGAGAGTGGGATGGCCCTCTCCTGGAAATCCAGGGGACCTGGTGCCTGCAGAAGACTGAAGATTGATCAGAACAACTGAGATATTCTTCCTCTGGCTCCCAAACCAGGCTGAAAAAACCAGTTGTACAATTAAATAAGACTGTGCTTGTGCAATTAACAAGTGAAGTACTGAGGTGCAGTGAAAAAGGAAAATGTAAAGCTGTGTGGAACAGACACATCCAGGAACAAACCTTTTACCATTCAGCACTCGCTGAAACACCAGGGAATATTAGAGGAATTTAAAGCTCATGGTGCACCGAAGGTAACTATAACAACAACAAATCTCAAACTCAGCTCAAGTCCTGACTAGATTGAGCAACTCCCTCACTCTAAACACTTGGGAGAAGGAAACGTACGCTCCTATGTGGGCATAACAACTAGTAGCCTTAGAGTCTACTGACCTATAGAAGATGTCTTTCAACAAAAAATAACAAGGCAAAGAAATAAGAACACCACACACACACACACACACACACACACACACACACTCACTCACTCACTCACACACATACACTCCCCAGAGTCAGGAGTCAAAATGTTTAACTGAACTAGATTCACATATGACACAGAGCACAGAGGTTGGGACTATGAGACAGGAAACTTGAAATAGCTGTGATTAATATGTTAAGGGCTATAATGAAGAAGGTGGACAGCGTGCATTAAAAGATGGCTAAAACCAGCTTATAGATGGAAACAACAGGAAAAGAACTGGTGGAAATACATAAATGGAAAATAGTAACATCGATGAAGAACTCCTTTGAAGGGCTCTTTCATAAACTCAAAACAGTTAAGGAAAAAATTAATGACCTTTAAGATAGGCTGGTAGAAATTACTCAAACTGGAACACAAAGAAAACAAAGTAAATAAATAGGACAGGACATTCAAGAGCTATAGGACAATATCGAAGGATCTTGCTTATATTAATAATGATCTGAATATTGACTTTCAGTAGCATTTCCCACAGTAGCTTCTTCTTCCCCTTGACAAACTTTCTTCATTGGTTTTCAAGGACCTGGTACTCTCCTCATCTTCTATGTACTTCACTGGCTACTGCTTTTCAGTTTGCTTTGCAGGTTCCTCCTTTCCTTCTAACCCTTCATGTTGGAGTGATCTAGAGCCCAATCCTTGGTCTCCTCTCTTCTGCGGTCCCTCCATCATTGACCTCATCTAGTCTCATAGCTTTAAATATCATTTATATTCCGATGACTTACATTTATTTCTCCAACCCAGACCTCCTTCCCAGACTCCAGACCTATATATTCAACAGTATATTACCACCTCCTCTTGAATGTCTAGCCCGCGTCTCAGACTTTATGTGTCTCTTAAACTTAAACTCTTCTGTCTTCCTCCACAAGGCCATTCTTTTTGGAGCTTCCCAATGTCAATTGTAGCAGTTCCATTCTTCCAGTTTCTTGGGCCAAAAGTCTTGACATCATGCTTGATGCCATCCTTTCTCTCAAATTCCATATCCCAATCAGCAGGAAATCCCATTTACTACCTTAGAAAAGTATCCCGAATATGACTTTTCTTATTTCCTCTACTGTTATTACTCTGGACCAAGTCACCATCACATTCTATTTGAATTATCGAACTATCCTTTTAATCAGCCTTCCTGCTTCCAGTCTTATCTTCATTCCACTTCAGCCTAAGCTCCAAACAGCAGTCAGAGGGGACATTTAAAACATCAATCAAACTATGCCACTCATCTGTTCAAAACTATCCAGCAGCTCCTCATATTCAGATTAAAACCTGTTACAGGTTGAATTATGTCCCTCCAAATTCATATGTTGAAGTATCCAGAGTGTTTCTCTATTTGAAGTTAGGGCCTTTAAGTGGTAAAGTAAAATCAGATGATATGGCTGGGTCCTAATCTAATTCGATTGGTTTCTTATAAGAAGAAGAGATTAGGACACATAACACCCAGTCGAAAGCCAAACAATGACTGTGTAAACACATAGCGAGAAGGTAGCCGTCTGCAGGGCAAGGAGAGGATTTTAGAAGAAACCAACTCTGCTGACACTGTGATCTTGGACTTCTAGCCTCTAGAACTGTGAGAACATACACTTCTGTTGTTGAAACCAACCAGCATGTGGTACTTTGTTATGACAGCCCTAGCCAACTAATACAAAGCCCAAATCTTTTCAGTGGCCTCTGATGACCTACATGATTTGGTTCCCAATTCCATCTCTTAGGCTATTTCTGACTCCTTTTCTCTCTCATGCTACTCCAGCCACACGTTTTTGAGCATGTCAGGCATGCTCTTGCTATAGGGCCTTTGCCCAAGCTGTTCCTGCTGCCTAGACTATCCTTCGTCCAGATATGAATGGCTAATTCCCTCACCTCTTTCAAATCTTTGTTCAAATGGGACTCTTGGTGAAGTCTACTCTGAAAACCCTATTTGAAACTTTAATCTTTTCTCTCTCCTTTGCCCAATACTTACAACCTAACTTTCCCTGTTCTGTTACCATCTAACTGATTATATAATTTACTTATTTGTTATGTTTGTTATGCTGGAAATTTCCTTTGCTCCTTGAGGTCCATTCTTCACCCTTATCCTCCTTGCTCTGTGCCCTAAGAATCTGCAATCTATGGGCAATTTCAACAAATCTTTCTTGCTTTGTGGCTTTTAGTTGAGTTTAGCCAACAAGGCACTATCAAAAGATTGGCTATGGGGAAGAGAGAGAGTTCAGGGTGTATATTTCCCCCAATTGTTCTGCCAGAGAAGACTAGACCAGTCAGCACAGTGTCCTCCACCAAGCAAATGACTGATCTTAAATAGGGTTTTGGAGAAGCAAGAAGTTGAGGGATTGGTGGACTTTCAGAGACCCTAGTGGATTGTCTTCAACTGTATTGTTACTCAGCAAGATTGTTGTTGATTGGTTGATTCTCAGAGGTGTGTTCACTGGAGAGGGTCTGTTGCTGTTTGACTGACTTTCAGACCAAGTGTCTGAGAGCCATTGCCTTGCAAAATCATGTTCACTGAACTGAGTTTCTGATGATCATTTGAACTGGATTAAAACTGGTTTTTATGGATACCTATTGCCATGGCTATAACAATCAGTGCTTTTCTAAGTTTACAGTAACTTCTGAATTCTCACCTCTCTGCAATGCTGTGCTTTGTTCTTTGCAAGCCTCTGGTAATAACTTCCTCCTGTTGCTGTCCTTGGGTGCTTCATACACTATAAGAAGTTATTGAACTACGTGTATTCACCCTCTTTGAGTGTGCAATCGATTTCATGGAGGGATCCCGATACACCATGTGTCTTTTCCCCCTGCCAGAATGAAGCTCCGTGAGGGAAGGGATTCCCTCCACCCCCATTTTGTTCACTGATGTAACCAAGTGCCTTTGTTCTTTTTATAGTTATTATGACTTTTATCTTTTTGAGGACCATAAACATAGAGATTTTCCTTGACCTGTGATGGGGTTATGCCTGGATAAATGCATGGTAAATTGAAAATATCAAAAGTAAAAAATGCATTTAATGCACCTAACTCACTGAACATCATAACTTAGCCTAGCCCACCTTACATGGGCTCAGAATACTACATTAGTCTACAGTTAGGGAAGGTCATTGAACGCAAAGCCTATTTTATAATAAAGTGTTGAATATCTCATGTACTTTACTGAATACTGTACTGAATGTGAAAAGCAAAACGGTTGTATAGGTACAGAATGATTGTGAGTATATCAGTTATTTACCCTAGTGATCACATGACTGACTGGGAGCTGCTGCTGATTGTTGCTGCCCAACATCACAAGAGAGTATTGTATGACACATCACTTCAAAATCTGAAGTGTGATTTCTACTGAATATGGATCTGTTTTGCACCATCTTAAAGTTGAAAAATCATGTTAAGTTGAACCATTGTACATAGGGGGCTGTCTGTACCTTTATTAAAGTTATTTTTATTTAGTTCAATTTTATTTTGCTTGCATTGATTTTAATCATCTCTTACCTGTAGATTTTATTGACTGTTTCTCCTAGTTTCTGCCTATGTTTTGGAATTTTGGAATACAGGCTTATTTTGAATGGGAGTGTCCTTTTCCTTTTTATTCCTTGGTTTTGCTCTCATTCTCTCTGGGTTCATCCCACCCTCAGTAGTCATTCTGTGGTTACCTCCATCCAATACTCCAGGGATCCTTAATGCAGAAGCAAGCCTTGTATTGGGGTTTGGGCTCTGGCCCTTTGGTGATACTAAAAAGAGAATCCTATCACCAAGCATGTGGGTAACTTGGTTCTGGATTTGGGGCTATATCTACATTCTCCTACTATCATAAATAAGGGGGCATAAGTAAGGCCCAGCCTCAGGAAGTAGTTAATTGAAGCATTTTCAGTCTTTTTTAAGGGCAGGAAACCATACTCCAGTCTCCGGATTTGAGCAGTGAACCTGGCTCAGGTCCCAAACTATCTACAACTTCACCCTACTTTCTGGTTTGTGTTTCTGTTCTGTCTGTGGTTTACAAAGATCTGCTAATCTTCTATTTGAATGTGACTAGGCGATCTGGTTTTTTTTTTTTTTTTTTTTTTTATGTCTCATCTATTATTGCTGTGTGATTAGAGTAGAGAAGATGGCTGAAAGCATAGATTTTGAATAGTCTCCTGTAACATAATTTTTAATGGATGATTATTATTTCATTGGGGGCAATTGCAGATTAAACTTAGCAGACCGAACACATACATTTCCTTCTATTTCCCTCAAGTCTCACAAAATGACTGTTATGATCCAATTTAAGAATACACATGTCCAGGGGCGCCTGGGTGGCTCAGTGGGTTATAGCCTCTGCCTTCGGCTCAGGTCATGATCTCAGGGTCCTGGGATCGAGCCCCACGTCAGACTCTCTGCTCAGCAGGGAGCCTGCTTCCCCCTCTCTCTCTGCCTGCCTCTCTGCCTACTTGTGATCTCTCTCTGTCACATAAATAAATAAAATCTTAAAAAAAAAAAAAAAAAGAACACACATGTCCAGCACTCCCTATTCTACTTCTCTGCTCTATTTTTCTCCATAGAATTTATAACCCTTGGGCAAACCATGAAATTTGCTTATGTATTTTGTTTATTGTCTATCTCCTTTTGATAGAACATAAACCCCACAAGGGGAGGGCAGGGAGTTTGACTATCTTATTCATGTTCATATTCTCAGCATGTAGGACAGTGCCTGACATCCTAGTGAGTCCTTAAACATTGGTTGTATAAATGGATAAATGAATAAAGGAATAAAGAGGCACAAGGCACAACAATGAAGATGAGATGAAATCAGAAACAAATGCAAGCAGGAGAAGTCAACATCTTTGGTTCAGAAAAACTGATTCATCAGAGTTAACTGTGATAGATTATTTGCAAAAAGAACCACATTCCTTTTTTGTTCCTTTAACTATACCCATTGCAATGTGATTTTACGACCCGTTCTGTCAAGAGATGGAGTCTATTCCCGTTTCTTGAATGGGAAATGGTCTTTTCATTTGCTTTGACCAATAGAAAGAAACAGTAAAATTTTACCAGTCCCAGCCTAAGTGGCAAAGTGTCTATGTGTTTCTGTCCTAAATCTAGGAACCATTGCCTCTGCCATGAACAATTCCAGGCTAATCTGATGAAGGATGAGAAAATATGTGGCTAGAACTGAGTCTGTGCAGTTGTCCTAGTCAAGACTGCAAGTGTTATGAGTAAACTCAGCCAAGATTAATGAAACTGCCTTTTTAGGTTTGCATTTGACTGCACAGGCCTGAAGAAGCCCAGCTGCTAGCAAAAGAATCATGCAGCTGGTTTAAAGACTCATAAGTAATTATAAATATTATTACTCTAAGCCACTGTATTTGGGGGGTAGTTTGGTGCATAACAATAGCTAACTAATATAGTAACTCTCTTAGAAAACCAGAAAAAAGCTGAAAACTAAGCCCACAGTGGGGAAGCCAGTTAAAAGCAATTGGATTTCTTCCTGCCAAATTACCCTGTAGAATCAGAGCTATCATGTTCCATTAAAGGTAGAGGTGCACCATTCAAAGTCTTTAAGAAGAATATTGAGGACCCTGGATCTTCTGCACCCCGTGTATCCAAACAACTATTACTCTCCCACCTTGGCATAAGGTAGGAAATTTGCTGGAGAGGTCTTTGGACTCGGGCACACAAGGTACCTCACCAGGGAGGGGGTGGTGAGGAATCATACTAAAGTAGGGAACAATGAAAAGTCACCAAGGTTAATGGTAAAATTCTGAGCCCCCAGCCAGGTTCTGAGGATGATAGCAGCCAGGCTTAAAATTCTAAACAGGATATTGGAGGGAGATCTGACTTGTCCTTGGAAAAGAATTTACACATATTACCAGTTGCTACCCAATGACACTTCAACAAAATATACAAGCGGATAAGCTCTGTCTGCACACAGAGAGGGATTCTTCTTTTTTCTTTTCCTTAAAGATTTATTTATTTATTTTGGAGAGAGAGAGGGCATGCATGGGCATGGGGGAAGAGGGAGGGGCAGAGGGAGAGAATCTCAAGCAGACTCCCTGCTGAGTGGGGAGTGGACATGGAGCTTGATCTCATGATCCATGTGATCATGATCTGAGCCAAAAATCACAAGTCAGATGCTTAACTGACTGAGCCACCCAGATGTCCCCATACAGAGGGCTTCTAATCAGTGTTTAAATATAAATTTTCAGTCAAGAGCCATCTGTTATGTGAAGGAAGTCTTTTGTGTGAAATCAGAGACCAAAGCAAATAAATAGAAAAAAAGGAAAACAGACAAATGAGAGATAACGAAAGGAGTAGAAGGAAACTTAAAAACAAAGACAAAATTAATATCTCAGGGAGACGAGAAGATATTGTACCCTTGATACAAGACAAGGACGCTCTTTGAAAAGAATAAGCAGAGAGTAAGAATATACTTATGGAAATAAAATATTTGATAGAAGAAATAAAAAATTTAACAGGAGAGTTAGAAGATGAAGTTGAAGAAATGTTCCCAAAAGCAAAAAAAAAGACAAAGAAATGAGGTAACGAGGGGGGAAAAAGTATTTAGAGGAGAAATTCAAGGGCTTAAAATAGCATTCCATAGCATCAAAACTTACTTAATCAGGGGATTCATGGTTTACTATGAAAACTGTTTCTGGTTTTTGCAATTATTAATAGTTCTTTCAGTGAACATCTTTGAAGCTAAATTTTGGGTTCTGCCGTGATTATTTCCTTGGGATAAAATTATAGAATGGAATTACTTGATTAAAATATATAAACATATTAAAACCTTTTGATATGTATTGCTAACCAGAAAGATTGTTTCAATATATATAATTCCAGAATATAAGAATAATTGTTTGAGACTTTTTCTTAAAATCAATCATCCTTGTCTCAGTCTGTCTGGTAATGAGTTCCCACTGTATCAACAATAGGTATGAGAATTGGCAATTGTTTACTCTCATTTCCCAACAGGATTAAGCAAATTATTATTCGTAAAAAATCCTGAATTGTCTTGGTACATTCTGCTTTGTTCCGTAGACCAAAAACTCTGAATGAGAGTTCAGACAAATCCAGTATTGCTTAGAAAAAAGGTCTGTGATATCCATTTTGTTTAATTTCATCATGGTTGATTGTTTATTTTTGGATTTCTCTAGAAAGAGCATATTTTGGACTTCTAAGTACATTCATGTCAGAAGTACCAGTTCACGTGAAAGTGATTGTGCTCTGACTATTCTTAGTTAGGCAAAAGGAAATGGTAACTTAGTGAAGAGAAAGAGCCTCCCTGCATTTCCAGATATTTAGTTCCATTTGGGGAAAAAATCAAGTAAAACCCAGCAAAACTAGAAATGAAAGATGCAGCCTCTGAGACATCAACCAACCAGAAACTTTTAGCCAAGTAAATTTAGTAAGGGATAGAACTGAAGGGGTCTATATTGATGGTCTTGTCTGATGGAACACTGAATGCACCCCACCCCCAGAGATAAGATGGCTTTTATTAGTGGTTCACAGATACAGAGAGTAGTTGCTATGCAAATTCCACATTTGTTCCCATTTTTTAGCTCTTAAACAAATTTCCATGATGCTGGCTTTCTTTAGGAAAATTTCCAGGGAAGATGGACAGGACACAGATTGCATAGGTGCTGTACTGAGTTGTTCAGTGGACAAACTTGAACATAACTTCCTGTCACTGTTAGACCAGATGGTGGCTTTAAGACATACACACACACACAAAAAAAAAAAAAGAAAAGAAAATCTACAAACAACAACACACACACAACACAAAGCAAATAAAGATCTGACCAATGCAATATTGCCAACATCATCAAACTATTCTTGCTCCTGAACACACGACTTGGTTGAGACTTTGTACTTTAAGGCTTACTGTTCCTTCTGAAGATTCTTTCAGATTTCTTCAGTCTGGCTTCCTTTTCCACCGTTCTGCCAAAGACACTCTTATCCAGATCATCATTGATTTCTATGTTGCCGAACACTACATATGTATTCCTGTCTCAACTTACTGTTGAATGAATAGGCTACTTCTTCTTTCATCTTACAGCTCTTTTAAAATAGTACAAGTTATGGGGTACCTGGGTAGCACAGTCTGTTAAGCAGCTGTCTCTTGGTTTTGGCTCAGGCCCTCATCTCAGGGTTGTGTCCCTGCTCAGCGGGGAGTCTGCTTGAGTTTCTCTCTTCCTTTGCCCCTCCCCTTGCTCTCTCTAAAATAAATAAATCAAACAATCTTTAAAAGATAAGATAGTACAGCTTCATTGTTGTACTCATGAATTTCTTAATTCATGTGGTTTTGGTTGTTTATAAGGGATGACAATTTGTCCTCTAACTTATTGTCATTGACTTAGATAAAACCTTTCTTTCCCTCTCTACCTCCTCCCTTCATTATTTCACTTCCTTCTTTTCTTCTCCAAACATTTATAACAAAGAACACTTTATTAAGTAGACTTCCACGATGACTCCTATTGTCCTTAGTGCTGCTAAGATACAGTCATAGATGGGTTAGACCCAAACTAGAGCCTAAAATTAGAATAACTTCATCCTCTCTTTAGATCAAGACTGAAGCACATGTGTGAAGCCATGATAAAAAAGAACATTTTATTTATTTATTTATTTATTTATTTATTTATTTATTTATTTATTTATTTTAAATCTACTATTGTCAATTGGTACCTGTTTTCATACCTGGTTCACTCAGGCTAAGACAAAACTGCTAAATTATTTTATTTTATTTATTTTTTAAAAGATTTTATTTTTATTTATTAGAGAGAGAGCACAAGTAGGGGAGCAGCAGGCAGAGAGAGAGGGAGAAGCAGGTTCCCCACTGAGCAGAGAGCCTCATGTGGGGCTTGATCCCGGGACCCTGGGATCATGACCTGAGCAGAAGGTGGCCTCTTAACTGACTGAGTCACCTAGGCACCCCTGTTAAATCATTTTAAATACTCAAATCTATGATTTAGATAATAAGACAAACAGTTAATTGAATTTTTTTAACTGTAAATTGTAGAAAGCACATTGCTTTTGGGCCATCTGGTTTGAGAAATAATTCTGACCTGTACTGGACATGTGACTGTGGGCAAGTCATTTAAACTTTTGAAATTTAGATTCCTGTTCTTTCAGTTCGGGCTGTGACTTCCCCTGGCTTAGTGAAATATGAATAAAATAGAAGCAGTTAGAAGATGGTACATTATTCTCCAATCTCCTGCTAGAGAGACTGTTGATATTCCAGAAGGAAGACCCTACATCCATCTATGACCTCCAGTGAGGATGGACAGCTGCAAAAGAAGCCTGTGTACCATTAGTAAGAAGTTAGCTTTTTTTATTTTTATATTAGGTCACTGAATGTGGGGGGCTATTTGCTACTGCAACAAAACCTATCCTATATTAACTAATATGGAGGGAAGAAAAAAATAAGTCAAAAGTAGAAGAAAATTATAGGATTTAAGTGGATAATTTTAGGATGGGAGAAACTTACAGTTACTTACAGGCTAAAGAGAAAGAGCTGATGGAGAAGGGCCAATTGAATATAGAGGAGAGAGAGTGGCAGGTTAATTAAGGATTAAGAGCCAGAAGCCGGCTGGCCTTAAACCAAGGAGAAAGATTTCGTCTCTGAGAGTGGATGAAAAGAAAAAAAGATAAGTAAGGGAGGGGATGCTTATAGATTGTGGGGTGAGATTTTGAGGGAATGATATATCTGATCACTGCTTTTCTTTGGTTAAGTATGAAATAAGGCTATTTGTGGAGAGGGAAGAAGGTAGGCAATGGAGAAAAAGAATTGAGGAGGTTGGGTTGGTGGAAATTTGGAATGGTTGCCAATAAGAAGAGAAAGGGAGCCAAGCAAGTACAAATACAGGACTTACGTATTTCTTCCACTCAGTTATGAGCTTCTTGAAGGCAAAGGCTGTAACTTTATTCCTCTATATTATCAGTATCAAGCCCAGGGCCTGACATTCTGGAAGTGCTCAAGGAATTTTTGCCAAACACATGGCTGCCCGTCATTGTTATTTTACCCATAGCTTTGACTTTGATTTTTCCCTTTCCCTTAAAATACCACCTTGCCCTAGACCTACCCTTACTTGTTCCCTATAAAAATTATTAGAGGAGACAAAAACAAAACCTAGTTCTTAATTGAAACGCTAAATCCCAACACACCCTGGAAGCAAAGGCACAGATACAGCAAGACTCTGATTAATCATATTTCTCCTGCTGTATTTCAAGCTCTTTCATTGGTAATGGCAACTTTCCAAAAGGACATTTTTTAGCAGAAAGCTTTCATCATGTTCGATTCTCATCCCAAGCAAGTAGCATTGCGATGCATTTTCCGTGTGAATTACAGTTAACATTCTGAAGTGTTACATGCATGAATTTTTGGGATGCCTTGTGTGACA
>CM053611.1:65263366-65298239 GCA_028646535.1 Procyon lotor
GGAAGCCTGCTTCTCCTGCTACCATCCCCTCTGCTTGTGTTCCCTCTCTCGCTGTGTTTCTCTCTGTCAAATAAATAAAAATCTTAAAAAAAAAAAAAAAGAAGATGTTGTGTATCTATACACAATGGAATACTATGCAGTCATCAAAAACCCAAAATCCTGCCATTTGCAATGATGTGGATGGAACTAGAGGGTATTATGCTAAGCAAAATAAGTCAGAGAAAGATAATTATCACATGATCTCTCTGATATGAAGAATCTGAGAGGCAGGACGGGGGGTCGATAGGGGGAGAGAAATAAAATAAGATGGGATGGAGAAGGAGACAAACCATAAGAGACTCATGAAATGAACTAAGGGTGGCTGGGGGGTCGGGGGTGTAGGGATAGGGTGGCTGGGTTGTGGACATTGGGGAGGGTATGTGCTATGGTAAGTGCTGTGAAATGTGTAAGCCTGACGATTCACAGACATGTACCCTGGGGCAAATAATACATTATATGTTAATAAAAAATAAATAAATAAAATAAAATCACAGCAAGTAACAAAAAAACCCAAAAGCAAAAAACAAAAAAACAAAAAAAAAAATGAGCTTCCATTCCAACAGTTTCCAAGTACTGAGTTTCCAAGATACTGAGCATCTTTTGTGACTCAGAAGCATCGAGCTTAGTTTACTGTCTCTCTCGGGCCTTTTTTCAAAAAGTCCCAAACTGGCTTATAGCTGGAGATCGATTTAGAACAACAACAACAACAGGGGATGAAGCCCAAAGTAACACGTTCTAAAGAACTGCAGGAAAAGCAACTAATGCTGTTGAATAATGAAAGCTCCGAAAACACTTTCTATCTCCTCCCATTCTAGCTGTCTGTGAGCCTGGCTGCGGTACCCACGGAACCTGCCATGAGCCCAGCAAGTGCCAATGTCAGGAAGGCTGGCACGGAAGATACTGCAATAAAAGTGAGTGGGCAGCATCTGGGGAGCCCGCCTCCGCGTCCCAGCTCCCGAGGCCAATAGATGACCCGTAACTCAGCCCTGCTTCCCGTGTCTGCCTCCTGCCCCCCTTGCTCGCCCCTGGCCCCCTCAACTCTCTAAAACTTTTGAGTCGAAGTTTTAGAGTCTAAGGGCAATGCAGTTGTGCAGATTATCACCAAATCTGTCAAATAGCACCGCAACTCTTTCCTAAGTTAAATCAGTGATTTAGGTTGGTTTGGGAACACAGTGTGGTGACTCTGAAAGAAATAACAAGTATGCGAGTCCAAACCAAATACATAGATCTATTCAGCTCTGATTTTATCCTTCAAGATCTATCCATGAGGGTATAAAACGGGAAGAATTTTGCTCTTTGAGATCGTTAAATGTTATTGGTTATGGGTATGTTTTAAATAAGTTCTTTTGAGGCAAAAAGAGAAGGAAAGATAAAGGAAAGAAAGGAAGGGTCTAGGGAGTATGGGAGAGATAGTACAAGGGAGTTGTGTTTTTTAAAATTTACTGACTACCCAAAATGAGCTAGCTGTAGAGATGATAAACCACTGGCCTGTTTTTTGTTTTTTGTTTTAAAGAGTTTATTTATTTATTTGACAGAGAGAGAGAGATCACAAGTAGTCAGAGAGGCAGGCAGAGCGAGAGGGGGAAGCAGGCTCCCCGCTGAGCAGAGAGCCGGATGCGGGGCTCGATCCCAGGACCCTGAGATCATGACCTGAGCCGAAGGCAGAGGCTTTAACCCACTGAGCCACCCAGGGGCCCCACTGGCCTGTTTTCAACACAAAATGAAACTGGTTCAATTCAACCATTTCATTTTGATTGAGATCTTCTCTGTTCCGAGCAGGAATCCGGGCACTGGAGACCTGAGGTGAGCAGACAGAAAATGCCCTGCCTGGTGGGGCCCGGCTTCTAGCGGGAGGGACAGTCAATGAGCAAGGGAACAAAATAAACGTGGTTTGGGTCCATCTGGCGGCCAGCATTCCGTCTCCTAGGCGTGGGCCTGTGGTCCGCTTTGCCTTTGAGAGAAGGAAGGCTTCAGTCACCCAACAGCCTTCAAACGCAGAAGTTCAGCTTGTGCCTGTCACAGTGAGTCTCCAAAATAACGGACACAAATTGCACAGATCACCTTCACATCAGATGTTTTTCTAGATCCACAGTCTCTGAAGGGTGGTCTGCGTAGCCCGGGGGGTATGAAAGTGATCAGCTAGGCAGATGGAAAAGACGGGTTTGACAATAGTTTTCTATTTTTTGTTATTTTATTATATTTATATATAAGCTCAAATATATTTATGTATCTCAATCCCAAATCTTTAATTTTTGTGTGTATAATGTTCACATTATATTATTATGATGTATATCTAATAATTTATATGTAGGTATATGTGCTTTTATGTTTGGTTTTAAGATAGGTTGTGTCTGGTCTAGGCTACACTAAGCCATTGACTTGAGTCTTCTCAGGTGCTACATTGACTGATGGTAGATTGAATTGGCTTCAGGTGGGTGTAGCTTAACAAGAATTTCAGTTCTCCTGGAAAATAGTTCTTTCCCCAGATAGTAATGGCTGAGTGGTATCCCTGCAGGGACACACCTGGGGGAAGCTTTTTTTGGATTAAAAGACCTGCAGAAAACTAACCATTTCTAGAGACACTTGGGGAAGGAGTAAACCAAATCTTTTATGCCACCCTTAACTCAGGATGCAAGTGACTTTTGAGACATCCTCGGGCCTAGGGATGGCCTGAGGTCACACTATACATCCCATGCATCAGTTACAGAGCTCCTCTGGGACCCACATTTGGGACCTAGTGACCGAGAGTGATGGCAAGAGGGTAGAGGGGCACTGTTCCTGCTCATAGACCAGTCACACCACCAAACGGAAGGCAAGTCAGCAGCCCTCAAGTAGCATCGACGAGAATTCGGACAGGTCTGCCGGCCCCCATCTGCCCCCAGTCCTCGACCTGCTGCTGAATTTTGTCATCTATGTACCTCCCTCAGATCAAGGCGTTGCCTCAAGATGATGCCCCGGTGCCTGATTAAAATGCAAATGTGGTGTCCAGAGGAGGCCACCCAGCCATTTTGTACATGATCTTAGAGAATCGGGCTGAAAGAAAGAGGTTTATTTTGACCAGGGGGAGGTGACGAGGAAGGGCTGAGGCACGGAGTGCTGCTGAGAACAGACTCCCAGCGAGGTGACACTTTGGGAGGTCTCAGGCACCCAGACGTGTTAGTGGGGAGGAGGACATTGGAGACAGACTTCCCAGCTGAGGCTCACCCTCGCCAGCAGGGAGGTTCAGGCTTCATGGGTGGCGGGGAGAACAGCAGGGTAGGGATTTACTCCAGCGCATTGTTGGCACATGTTCTGGCTGTTCCTTGAGCTACTAGCCTACATACTGACAATTCAGAGAAACACATTCAGGAACAAAGTATTCTGTTCTCAGTAGTTACTTAACGGCATGCTTGCATTTAAAAGCCACAGGGAACAAACGAGATGCCAAACTCGACTCTAGTGCACAGGAAGATGGAGGCAGATTTTTTAAATGTGATGGCCACTTGGATTCGTTTTAGGAAATCAGAAGAAAGGAGTCAGTGCCCCAAGCACCCCCAGAAGTTCACAAGTAGGAGAAAGGGAGGTCTGCAGCTATGGAAATTAGTGTTACTGTCCACTTACAACTAAGCTGGAAATGGATAAATGCCAGCCATGACTGAAATTGACAAATCCCCACAGATAAGAAGTCTGTTCAAATCATAACCCTTCTCTAAAATGTAGCATGGAGGTTCTTACTTCTCACAAGATTCCCATTTTGTGTAAGTGCAATAGCCACCCTTGATTGTGCAATCGCTAATTGGGGGGGTGATCTGGATCAATGTAATCGAGGCTGGACTTGCAACGCTGTGAAAGTGATCAAATCCTCTGCAGGAACATCCCTGTTTTGGGGACCTCAGTGCCAGATCCTTACCAGACCTTGGGTGGAGAAAATCCTTCATTCGACCACATCCATCCAAATTTTGCATCAGGAGTTTCTGCGTGACCAAAATCTCTAGTGAGTCAGAGCTTCGATGGAAGCCAGATTTGATGGAGTTCCTAAAATAGGTTTTCTTTTTTAGCAGAGAGCTTGAACCTGTAACATCTCTTCATTCAGGTGGCTTTTGTGGTGGCTGTGGTCTTTCACTCTGGGTTGAAAAGGGAAAATGGATTTCATTTGAATGGTTAATAATGAATCTGAAGAGCCTGTTTTTGTAGTTTCTTTTCTTTTAAGCTGTGAATAATTTTACAGGGTACGGAGCCCGCCTCATGCATGCCCTGAGGCCAGCAGGCACCCAGCTCGGGCAGCACACGCCTTCACTTAAAAAGGCTGAGGAGCGGCAGGATCCACCTGAATCCAATTACATCTGGTGAACTCCGACATCTGAAACGTTTTAAGTTACACCAAGTTCATAGCCTTTGTTAACCTTTCATGTGTTGAATGTTCAAATAATGTTCATTACAGTTAAGAATACTGGCCTGAATTTTATTAGCTTCATTATAAATCACTGAGCTGATATTTACTCTTCCTTTTAAGTTTTCTAAGTACATATGCAGCGGGATGGTATAGATTTCTTGTTTCACTGCTTTGGGACAGATTTGATGTTATGTCAGTTGATCAGATTAAAATTGTGTCTTTTCAGTTGTGTAGCTGGCGAATAATTTCCAAAATTACAATGTACTCATGGTGTCGAGGGGCTGGGGAACACTAGAGAAGATAAATGGAACAAAAATGCATAAATCAAGGGTTTGGGCGGAGCAGTTAAGCGCGTTGAAGTTACAACATTTCTAATTTTACTGTCATAGGTTTAGACATTTGTCACATTTTTAAAATTCCCCTTGTTGTTAAACTCTCAATACACTATATTTTGACCTTACCATGATTCCAGAGAATTCAGTATTGAAAGAAACGAAAGAAAGAAAGAAAGAAAGAAAGAAAGAAAGAAAGAAAGAAAGAAAGAAAGAAAGAAAGAGAGAAAACACTTGGCAGTGGCATTTAACAATATAATATATTGTAAACACAATAAAATAGGGAATATAATGTAGGGACTTTTGGCATTGGCTTGAAGCAATATAATATATTGTAAACAAAACACAGCTCTTACATAATGAACATTTTATACTGTTTGTATAAAATAAAAGTGCTGCTTTAGTTTTCTGAGGGTTGTATGGAGTGGTCTTGTGTGCTTTCTTATGGAAATAAAGTCGGTGGCAGCGAGTTGCAGGGAGTGGAAATAAAGTTGGTTACAAAGAAAACTCTGCAGAATCACAAAAAAGAGAAGAGATTCTCTTCTCTGACCCATTCCGGCTCCCCAGACCCACCTGTCCCTCCCAGCCCTCTGCCCCGCTCTACTCTGAGCCCTGCCCGAGACCTTCCCATGTTTACCAGCTCCCATTTAGTTGGCATTGTTTTTAAGAAGTCTTCTCTAACTAGAATGCGTTAAATATCCCTTCCAGGGGAGGCTTTCTAAGACTTTCTAAAAGTGTCAGAATGTTGCAAATGACAAGAGCTAGCATGTATGAAAAACCGATTCGTTCCCAAGAACAGGAGAGCGTGTTGTCTTACGGTCTGATGAGGCAGGTATCATTGTGCCCTTTTACAGATAAGAAAACTGAGGTAGGAAAAAAAAAAAAAGAAAAAAGAAAACTGAGGTAGGGAGATACGTAGCAATTTACCCAAGAACACACTTGAGAGCCACAGGTCTGAATTCATGTCACCTGACTCCAGAGACTTCACACAAGGTGGTTCCCCCTCCTTTTTTCTCAGCAAATGCAGTAGAACACAAAACTCCACAAATCCCAGGCAGGTACTTTCCAATATATTTTAGTCTCCTCATCCTCCCAAGGAAATGTGGACTTTACGTTACAGATAATCCAAAGCCTGTATGTTTTTCTTTTGCTGGGCAGTGGCCTAATGACTTGTGTGGTTCAGGAATGGGGCACGTCATAGGAAGTGATCAAGGGAGAGGCTGGACGCAGAGTGAACACGTCTCGTCGTGGTGCGAGGCCATGGCAGTCTCCCTCCCCTAACTAGCCAGAGCCCCGAGTGCCAGCTCCTGCTCACAAAGACTTGGCGGAGCCAGCCAAGAGCCAAGGAGCTCACCGTGGGGATCCCAGTATGAAAACCAACTGATTGAAGACTTTGAAGTAAAAATCCAGATGCTTGATAATGAGGATTTAAGATGGTGACAGTTAAGTTTGGGGATAGGATAATACTACTAATAGCTAACACTTATATAGTACTTAGTTTATTCTAAGCACTTTACCTCATGGATGAGTAATAAAATGGCGGGGAAGTTAGACAGAAGGCAGCGTGACGAACCACAATAGTCTACATGGGTCATCTCCAAACCATTCTGACTCTGTACCCCATTAGAAATTTCTGAGCACATACTCCTACATGTGACTATTATTTATTTACGTATTTAACTGGTATGCTTAAAAAAAGCCAGAAATGTTGACGAGATAAAAATATAAATAGCAGCTCTAACATTTTCTCCACTTAACCAGAAGACAGTTTTATGTACACCTGGGAGTACACAGGCTCATAGGAGAACTCAGGCTAAGAGGAGTGAGAGTAGGTCCCGAAATGGCTTTAGAATCATAAACTGCACTCAAGGATTTCAAACATAAGCAAGGCACTGGGTCCCTGACTGAATGTAGGGTTCTAGAGAGGAATCTAAATAGTGATGTAGGTGACTAAGGAGGAAGAAGCATGTGCAGTGGTGAGGGTTTCCAGAGATGTTGAGTTTGGTACTAAAGATGTTGGGTTTAATGTGCCTGTGGGACATCTTGGTGGAAATGTCTGATAGGGAACCAGAAATACTGTTATTAGGAGGTTAGTCTGATCATTGTTGATTATTAGTTTTACTGTAAGTGAACAGTACTACTTCTATATTGAATTACTTTTAATATCAATATACATAACCACTCTATTTGGTGAGGTGTGGTACAATTCGCTTGTGTTTTATTGTGCCTTTATTTTGTTTTAAAGATTTTATTGATTTATTTTAGAGAGATTTTATTGATTTATTTGACGGTTGGGAGGGCAGGGGGAGAGGGAGAAGGAGACTCCCTGCTGAGCAGAGACGCTGATGCGGGGGCTTCAAGCAGGGCTCCATCCCAGGACCCTGAGATCATGACCTGAGCTGAAGCAGACACTTAACGACTGAGTGACCCAGGTGCCCCTTTATTGTGTCTTTAGATCCTGTATAGTTAATACCATTTGCTGCTTTCCTGTGTCTATGTTTATTTGTAGAACAGGCTGTAGCCTTTACTATTTGGCAAATTGATCTCCCTCCCCGTATGCATCATGAATCTTCACCAAAATATGCCCTTGGTTACTTTGTCAGATTGTGTAGAATCACAAAAAGGCCAATGATATGAGATATGGAATAATTGCTGTTACTCTTCTGAAGTAACCACCAAAGGGAAGACGGGAAAGGAGGAAGAAAGAGAAGGAAGAGAAAGAGGAGGAGGGGCTCCTGGGTGGCTCAGTCTGTTGAGCCTCCAACTCTTGATTTCAGCTCAGGTCATGAGACTGAGCCCTGCGTTGGACTCCGGGCTAAGCCTGGAACCCGCTTGGGATTTTCTCTCCCTCTCCCTCCGCTCCTCCTCCCCACCGACCCGAAAGAAGAGGAGAACATATAAAATACCTCTAAACAATACTTTAAAAGTTAAAAGAGTAAGAAGTTAAGGTGGTCTAAGAAGATCTATATGGTCTGGCAAGATAAAATAAGTAGGAAAAATTAGGTGAGAGGAAATAAAAGCTAAATGAGAAAGTGGGCCTGGGAATGAGGTTAAGACAAAAGGCTACAAGGGACTCCTGCACACTTGTGAGAGGGAGGTGGACGACACCTTTAGTTCTAAGCCTTGCTCCAGCCACCTCAAAGAGGAAACTGGGGCTGGTTATGAGTCCCAAAGACCGTAACCACAAAAATTAACCAGTTGCTCAGGAGAGGTTAAACTATACAAGGCACTTACATGAGGACTGGACTAAGGTAGGAAGGTCTGTGGGAAAGCTGCTTTGGCATCCCTTCAAGCCAATAGTCTTTAAAATAACTCTTCCACATTTATTTACAGAGGAGCTGCTTCGAGATGTTTTGGGGAGGGGGGCGGTCGCTGACAGGGTTCAGCTTCTCATCCAATATCCTGGGCAATTTTTCTCCCATCCTAAAATTCCATGCCCCACCCAGCAAACAAAACTCTCCAGTTCAATCCAGCCAAGATGCTCAGAGGGAAGTTTATGGAACATACTGTTATTTGATCATGCTCCTTGAAATTCTTAGCACCTCCCCAAGTGGCTTCTCAAAATATTCCTTGCAACCTCCTAAAAGAAGTTTTGGTAACGAGATTTTTTTTCTCATCTCATTCCCTGTCCGGTGACCCTCAGGACACAAATCCAGCTTGCTGGGCTCGGCATCGCCCCCGATGAGCTAGTCCTTCCGCCAGCTTTAACTGAAAGTGGAGAGCAATGTCTCCCGTGGGTTCTCGCATGGAGGTCAGAGGGTCACACGTGACATGTGCTCTCAGTGACACAGACCGAATACCCACTGGTAGGACTGTTATTTTCCATGCGCTTCAAGAAGGCACAAGTCATCACAGTAAAGTGCAGTTTCATAACAGCATTTCTACCAAAGTAAGGGAGGAAGAGGGAACATGGTGAGGTGAGCAATTTTTAAATTAGTTAAATGAGAAACATGGCCACTTCAGAAGAATTTCCTGAGGCAATAAAAAGGAAAGAAAAGGAGAGAAAACAAAGGACTATCCAAAGACAGGAGTTTCATCATCATCATTTTTAGGTGGTTTATGCAAGTGGTGCAAATATAAAAGTTTAATAAGCCTATTAAATAAATGTCCTCCAGATGGCTCAACATAAAAAAATAGAAACAATCTACAGGAAACTGACATCATAAAGTATTCAGGTGTTCAGTAAGACTTTTTTTTTAATTCTAATATAAACTCCAGTGGAAATTGATTTTGCACCTATTTACTGGTTTATTGTTAATAAGAATCTAGAAATTACAAATGAAAAATAATTTTTATTAAGCTTTGGTATTACAAAGCTTTCCCTAGGTAACATATTTCCCTTCCTGATCATGTTTGGCCAACACAGCTGTTGAAATTACCTGGCATTTCTTGAAAGTCCAGACCAAGAGAAAGCCACTCTGAGATGACAAATAATCCATACGATCTACAGAAGGACCATGGAAAGTTGACTCACCACAGAGTGAATATCAGCTTCCCACTCCAGTGACCATGACACTGAGCATGATCTTGAGGCTCTATCTGGGGCTGTAGGTTGGAGAGAGAAGAGGAAGAGGAGAGGGGAGGGCCTTTGTCAACAATAATCCAAGCGGAGACTAGCTGTCTCATTGGAGGGGCCCAGAGCAAGATGAAAATGTGGGGTGCCTTGTTCAAAGAGCATTAAGAATATCACCATGGTGACCACTGGGCATCAAGCCTGGGTCTTTCTCCACACAAGGGCCCTGTGCAACTGCACAGTTCACGCACCCATGAAGCTGGCCCTGTCCAGGAGCAAGTTCTTAGGTCCGTGGACAAGAAAGTCTAGGTAAGACGCAAAACATCTGCCTCTCCTAAGGCGCCGGCAGGATAAGCTCTTCCGTGCCCGTTCCTCTCTCAACTTCAAAACCCAAGCCTTGAGAGCGGAAGACTCATTTACCATCAAACTAGGTAAGTCAGTGACCATTTTCTGCCTCGCTCCTGTATTAATACCGTAACACAAAAATAGGGAAGAAAATACGGGGCAAATTAAGGGGAAAAAATGTATTGCTTTATACTTCAGTCAAGTTCTTTGAACCTCAGTTCCTGCTTAGGAAAGAATTTGTAGCTTTCAGTTAGAGCTCACAAGGGAAAGCTAGTTTTCAGAATTTTGTGAACAATCTATTTTAACCAAAACGATAATCTTGGGTCTTTCCAACTTATAACTGCTGTTCTTTATTAGAAGACAGAAAGGCAGAAATCTGGCTGAAATTGGGATCGAAAGCTTTGTTTTAGAAATGAAGTTCATCTCCACCCAGGGAAGCTTCATTCAGTGAAGAGCCTTATGATGCTCTCCAGAAACCCCAAAGACAAATATCTCCAAAAGCCCTCACTTCAAGGAAACACCCAAAACTAGTTTGTGGTTATTTTCTACTTTGTAAAGATGGATATTTGCTCCTCCTTAAGCCTAAAACTCTCTGGGAAGGAGCAGAAGCGAAGTTATGGGCCCTAGTCCATTGTGTGCCATGTTGATTAGTGAATCCTCAGCTTGTGTCACAAGAGCTAAACTCCAAGTAACCTAGTGGACTTTTAAAGCTGCTCATTTTTCAGTCCTGTGGACATTCTGCTCTGGCTTGTTTGTTCGGATTACGTACTAACTGGTTTTTACACTGAACCAGGCTGGGAAGGCAGCAGAGGAAGAAGCCGAGATGAGCCTTAAGGTTGTAGTCATCCTGGTTTCACACTGAAGCCAACCTAGAAACGATGATGTGGACATAGGTTATTCCATGACAACTTGTCTCCGTGTAAGTGGCTACAAATGGGCTAAAGGAAATTACTAGCAGTTGTGCCTTCAGAAGAAAAAAAAAAAATAGGACCTTTGAAACAAAGCATCAAGTTGAAATTGAAGCAAGTTCTAGCCTCCCTGACCTGGCTTAGCGTCCACTTCTATGCGTGCATTCCATGGAGATGCTTTACTGAGAGTTGTTACAGAATGGAGTCATGCGGGAACCAAGAAGGTGGCTTTCTGGTGATGAACCTTGGCCAAACACAGAAGCAGCATTCCAAAGTTTTTAGAGAAGCTTTCTGGAGAAATTTTGGTTCACGGCATCTCTGTCAGCGGGTTGTTATTCAAAGGAGAAACTGAGGCCAGGGTTTGCTGAAGATCACAAAACAATTATTACTGATAACCCCAGTGTGGGGATTCCAACACCAATTGTCCAAGAGGTTAATGTGACATATGTGAAAACGGGATTTTGAGGCCAGGTAGGTCTCAGAGATGGGGAGTTCCATGAAATCAGGGAGTTACTTTCTAGTAGCACTGCTCAGAGCCTTTACCACACTAGCCTGCGTTGTGCATTCCCAAGAGGGGACTAATATGCAGCTCTCCCCAAACTTACTTGATCAGAGAGAGCTTTCTTCCCTAAAGCATTTCCCAGGGAATAAAATTTACACAGCATACTTTGTGGTGCACATTCTCAGAATCGAGAGTACGGAGTCTGAAGTTGAGTCTTTACTATGTTCTTTTCTTTTTTTTCAGAATTTTTAATGTTATTCTATCTGTTTGGAGCTAATTCAAGGAAAACTAAAACTTACAACTTACAACGCAAAGAACCTCTAGGTTAACTTGTAAATCAGCTGGTTTTATGTAATATGCTTATTTTTCCCCTACGTATTCCAGAATAAAATGATCTGTTAGATTCTGGCTTCACTCATCTAAAGGAGTCTTAGAAAAACATTTCGATTATGGTTAAGTCCTTTAAAACTTAAGATAAAAGTTTACGACTTATGGAATTAGTTTCACCAACAAAGGATAAAGGGATCATTATAATGAATTAATTTTCTAGGTATTTAAGCAGCATCCCACACTGAGGGAGCCTGTGTGAACTACTAGCTAAAGCACTTAAGTCAGGTACTTTTGGACTGTGTGTATGGTGATTCATAAATTCTTGATCTCCACATCGCTTCTTAAATATTACTCAACTTTAAATCAGAGGTGGAGCTGTCAGGCAGAGAACAAAAGGTCACCATCTAAAGACTAACAGGGCGCAAGGCCTACCAGGAAGAACAGCGGGGTGGAACGAAGAGACCCACGCTTCGACTCCGCCACTGGCTGACTGGTGGTTCTTACCCAAGATCCCTAAAATGGTGCTGAGGCTAGATGCTGCCCTCCTGATCCCCCTTTGGGCCTTTTCTTTATTCCTACACTTGGCTTCCACGCCCTTCAGAGTGCTGTTCTGTTGAATTACATTATGCAGCAAACCTTAGGTGCTATTAGAAAATAGAGAACAGCCTTTCTCATTGAGGGCTTCTGAGGAAGTGCTGTAAGTGATCATTTGTGAATGCCTGATAATCTTTATGGTTTTCTGTATTTCTGTTAAACTCAGCAATAGTTAATGCCAGCATCTCCTACCATGAGTAAATATTTGGATTTACTTAAATCTAGTAAAAAGTGGAGATAGGAAGAGAATTTACTTTTTTTTTTTTTTGAGAATTTTAAGTTATTGAAAATACGTGCAATGTTCTCAATAATAGCAAATGTTATTCAGCTTAAATTTGAACTGTGACTTATTTTACATATGTTGTTGATTTACAAATTCTGCCTTTAAAAAAAAAATTCAGAAAATTTGCCTGAATTACATATTTTGACCTCCTAAGAATTTACATTTGTATCAGTATTGAATTTTGGCCACTGCTCCAATTGAAGGAAGTTACTGTTTTAAAATAAAGCAAACGTATGTTTTCCTTGGACCATAAAAAAAAAAAAAAAATGCTTTGAATGCATCAGGCATTCCGATAAAGAGATGGAGAAGCTGCCGCTGTTCTCGGGTGCCCAGGCTCTTAAATTTGAGTCTCTTCTAACGGTAATTACCATTCCTGGGGACAGGAGAGGATCCCGGGTCAGTGCCATGGCTTTCGTAGGGTAATGAAGAAAAATGCCTAATTTCAGCATTTATAGAGCTCGAATACTCAAAATAATAGCAGTAGCAGTAGAAATCAGCTAACACTTATATACTATCTGCTGTGTGCCGAGCTTTGTCCCAAGTTCCTTAAATACATTAATTTAAATTAGCTGGAGTCAGTTTATACCAAGTCACGAGAATGTGTCAGTTGTTAAATTTTTGGAAATTTATGAGCCAGTTGTTAAACACAGCCATGATGAAATAATTAAATTATTTTTAAAAACAAGGTTAACAAATGTCCAAAATGAATCTCTCCCTAATTATTTTACTACATTTACGATTATCTACAGTCTTGAGGTTATTTCAAGGTATTGTAACTGTGTTAGAGGAAATATTATGTCATGGTATATTACTGTGCATCTCTTTCCAACCCCATATTCAGTGATGCTACTTTGATGCCTTCAGGTTGTCCATGGAGGGAGCTTTTACAACACAGAGATTGGCAAATGTTACACATCAAGAGAGGTGGTTGTTGGGGCGCCTGGGTGGCTCAGTCGTTAAGCATCTGCCTTGGGTTCAGGTCATAATCCCAGAGTCCTGGGATCGAGCCCCACATGGTACTCAGTGAGAAGCCTGCTTCTCCCTCTCCCACTCCTCCTGCTTGTGTTCCCTCTCTCGTTATCTCTCTCTCTCTCTCCGCCAAATAAATAAAATCTTTAAAACAAAGAGAAAGGGGTGTCTGGGTGGCTCAGTGAGTTAAAGCCTCTGCCTTTGGCTCAGGTCATGATCTGCTCAGCAGGGAGCCTGCTTCCCCATCTCATTCTGCCTGTCTCTCTGCCTACTTGTGATCTCTCTCCTCTCTGTCAAATAAATAAATAAAATCTTAAAAAAAAAACAAAAACAAAGAGAGAGAGGTTGTTGTTAAACCTTTACCATTTAACCCTTACAAAAATGTTATAAGGTTTGTACAATTATTATTTCCATTGCTTTGATAAGGGATCCCCTGCACAAAAAGGTTAAGTGACATGCCAAGACCCACACAACTGGTTAGTGGCCAAGCCAGTACTTGAACACAGGCAACCTGGTTCCAAAATCTATTCTGTGATTAGGGGCAGTAATATTGGTTTGGGTACAACAGAAAATAAAGTACATCCAAAAATGGCTGATATGTAATTCCTTTCCAGATGGAAAGAAAAACATGGTCACATATAATAAGGGCAAGTCAGAGTTCCTAGAATGTCAGTGGTTGAAAATGAATGACTGAATGAGTCCGTGAATGCACTTCATTCATAAAAACGTTTACTCCAAAGGAATTGGAAACCTCTGTCTTCTGGATCAGGGCCTATGTTTATGGCTTCCCAATATGCTGTGTTTCAGCTTCTACTCTTGCTCTATTCAGCCACCATTTTAAGCCATTGTATTAGTTTCCTGTGGTGCTGTAACAGATTATCATAAATTTCATGGCTTAAAAGAAATTTATTGGGGCACCTGGGTGGCTCAGTCATTAAGCATCTGCCTTTGGCTCAGGTCATGATCCCAGGGTCCTGGGATCGAGCTCCACATGGTGCTCCCTGCTTGACGAGAAGCCTGCTTCTCTCTCTCCCACTCCCCCTGTTTGTGTTCCCTCTCTTGCTCTCTCTCACTCTGTCAAATAAATAAATAAAATCTTTTAAAAAAAGAAAAAAAAAAAAAAAAGAAATTTATTCTCACAGTTCCGGAGGCCAGAAGTCCAAAGTCAATTTCACCAAGCCGAAATGAGGTGTTATGAGGGCCAGATTGAGGGAAGAGTTTGGTTTTTGCCTCTTCCAGCTTTTGGTAGCTGTCAGCATTCCTCAGCTCGTGGCCATGCTCTGTGTTCACATAGTCTTCTCCTCTGGGTATCTGCATGCAATCTCCCTCTCCCTCTCTCCACTTATAAGGGTACTTGTGACAGCATTCAGACCCACCTGCCTATTCCAGGATGAGCTCCTCCTCTCAAGAAGAGCTGCTCCTAACCTCTTTTGCCATAGAAGGCCATAGTCACAGGTCCCAGAGATTATGATATGGATAATATCTTCGGAGCCACCGTTCAGCCCACTATAGCCATCATCATTAATGACCACAACAACCCTATTCTGTGCTGACAGCTGGAGTCAGAAGGGGCTACAAGCAGGATTTCTGTCTGCAAAAAGGCTACAGCTTATAGAGAAAGAACTCATACAAAGAAGTCAATCCCATGGAATGTAAAATCAGGCACTGATGCGGAAACACGTGGGCAGTTTCTTAAATAGTTAGATATTCTTACCATAGGGTGCAGCAATTCCATTCCTCTGTACATACCCAAGATAAATTAAAGCTTATGTCCACACAAAGACTTACATGTGAATGTTCAGAGCAGCACTATTCATAATAGCCAAAACGTGGAAACAGCCCAAATGTCCACCAACTGGTGAATGACAAATACAATATGGTATATCCAAACAATGGAACACTATTCAGCCATAAAAAGGAACGAAATACTGATACACACTACAACACAGATGAAGTTCATGCTAAGTGAAAGAAGCCAGACACAAAAGATCACATTCTATATGGCTCCATTTATACGAAATGTCCAGGAAAAGAAAATCTATAGAGATAGAAAGCAGACCAGCGGTTGTCTGAGCCTGGTGGGGGGAGGTGGGGAGAGACAAAGATTGGCTGCTGATAAACACGAGGAGTCTCACTGGATAATGCAACTGTTACAAAACCAGATTTTGGTGATGGATGCACAGTTCAGTAAACTCACTAAAAATCATTTAATCGTATGCTTAAAATGGGTGACTTTCAAGACATGCATATTATACTTCAGTAAAATTATTTTTTAAGCAAATAATAGCATAAGATTACATATGCTAAGGGTAAAGTGAATGATGGAAAGGTTGAGAATTCTACTGACAGCAAATCATCAGACAAAGCATGATCTTGGGCTCACAGACAAGCAAAATTAGGGAGAAGGCCCACCCAGGGGTGCCATGGGAAAGGTTAGGTTTGGACTTAGTCTCTGTCATCCTTTTCTCTACCTCTTTCATGGACCTCCTGCTCACCCTCCCTTGGCCTGCTGCCTAAAGGCCCAGTAGACTTCCTGAGCCTTAGCTGGCCCAAGATGGGTAGCCTCAAAACATGTCAAACTCCCCCCCACCCCATCCACACATGTAGCTCTGAGCCAAGCTTGCTGGGACCTCCTCCTTCAGAAGAAAGATGTTCTGAGAGACAATCTAGCTGGAACCTTCCAAAACAGAATGATGATCCATGTCCCTTTGGGTCTATTCCACAATATTTCCTATGGGCTTTCTCTCAAAAAGGTTGACAGGAAGCTCCAGGTTTCTGTTGTTTAGCTCTGATGAACTATTCACATTGTTGCAAACATTCCTTAAAAATGATGATCTTCCATATATTTGGAAATCAACCAGGCACTCTAACCTAACGTTAGTTTAACTAAGAAAGAGATTTTTCTTTCACAAAACTATTAGTGATTTTAAAAAAAAAAAGATCTCTGAAAAACCTTAGGACAGACTTCAGAAATTAGATTATCTACTGTCAAATTGCAATCTGACAGGATTACAGGTTAGTCCTGGGTCTCAGGTGACATGTTATAAATGTGTGAAATGCTATCATTTGGGGAAATACAGTTTGTAACATACATTCTGATGATAATCTCTCTGGGGCCCCAAAGATGATAGTTAACTACTTCATCAGGTTGATGAGGGAATAGGACGCAATGTGCAGGGACCTGCATACAGAAGGTAGAATTCAGTAAACAATGATAATGGGTAATCTTCAAATAAAAAGAAAAAAAAGAGAAGGAAATACCCAACAATCATTTGATATCATTTCAAATCATTGAAATAACCATTTGAAAGTATATTATTTTGCTATGCACAGATTATTTCTAATAAAAATAATTCTTGGGGCGCCTGGGTGGCTCAGTTGTTAAGCATCTGCCTTCGGCTCAGGTCGTGATCCCAGGGTCCTGGGATCGAGCCCCGCATCGGGCTCCCCGCTCGGCAGGAAGCCTGCTTCTCCCGCTACCGTTCCCTCTGCTTGTGTTCCCTCTCTCGCTGTGTTTCTCTCTGTCAAATAAATAAAATCTTAAAAATAAATAAATAAATAAATAAATAAATAAATAAATAAATAAATAAATCTTAATAGTCACAATAGAAAAATCAAAAAATCATTGGAAAGGTAAATGAAATTTAACCCAAAATGGGATACCATCTTTCAGTCATTCCAACAGTGCAAGTGTTGGGAAAAATGTGAAGCCACGAAAGCCACAGGAATGACCATCCACTGCTGGTGGGATACAACCAACTGATACAACCAAGTTGGAAAGGGGTTTCACATTATCTGGAAAAGTTGAAGACTAAGACCCAGCAATTCCATACCCTAGAGAGACTTTGTATAATGCTTCAGGAATCATGAGCAAGAATGTTTGTAGCCATGTTGCTTATAAGACCAAAGAGTTAGAAAAGTCCCATTGCCCACTGACAGGACACTGGATAAATAAATGGTATATTCATAAAAGGGAATGCTATTTAGCGGTAAAAACAAATGAACTACGGCTGTAGAAATCAAACATCAGTAAATTTGAAATGCAATGTGGAAGTGTAGAAGACTACATACAGTATGATTCCATTTTCAAAAGAGACAAGACTAAATAATGTGCCGTTTGGGGACACATAAAAAACAATGGTTTGTTGTGAAGGTGCTGAACAAGGGATTTGGGGAGGCACTCATTAGGGTTTCAAAAGAATCCATGATGTAGTATTTCTTGAGCTGGGTGGTTGGTAGTTTCAAGACTGTTTATTTTATTTCTCTAAGTATAATTATCTGGCTATGCACAGATTATTCCTAGTAAAAATAAATCCTAAGATTCACAACAGAAAAATCAATAAGAAATGTGATCAGGTGATCCCCAAAATAAGACATGCCCATGACTGGTAAACCAATTTTCAAATCTTCAAATTTAGTACCAAATAGTTGTAAAACTTTTTATTGTAAAATTTTTTTAATGAGTAGTATTTTTCATCAATTTGACTGGTAAAGATATTTTTAAATAATATTTGATGCATATGTTAATGCAATGAGATGGACAGTTATACTGTGCTGCTCAAAGTGTAAATCAGAACAACCTTAGGGCACCTGGGTGGCTCAGTCCATTAAGCGTCCAATTCTTGGTCAAGGCTCAAGTCATGATCTCAGGGTCATGAGATAGAGCCATGTGTTGGGTTCATTCTGGCAGTGGAGCCCATGTAAGATTCTCTCTTTCCCTCTGTGTCTGCGCCTCCCCTGTGCTCAATCTCTCTCTCCCTCTTTCTCCCTAAAAAAAAAAAAAAAAAAAAAACTTTTCTAAGAGGCTACTAAACAATACCTATCAAGAAGGCTTATCATTTGTTTCTCTGACTCTGTATCAGAAGATCCCAAGAGATTCAGGCAGAGATTTAGATTCAATACAGCATTGTTCACAGTAGCTAAAAAAGCAAAACATTTATCCATCCATTTGACAAACATTTACTGAACACCAACTATGTGCCAAGTATTGTTTGGGGCCCCCGCAATACTTTGGTGAATGAAATTGACAAAAATCTTTACCCTCGTGGAATTTACATTCTAGTGGGAAGAATCAGTACGAAACAGTAAAGTTAGTAAACAGCTGTAGTAAATAGTACATGAGAGAATAGTTGCTTGATAAAAAGGAAGAAGCAGAGCAAAATAAGAGGGATCAGAAGTGGCTGGAAGCAAGATGAGGAGGAATATTTTGCTCGATTAAGAAGATGACATTTGATGTGTAAGCCCGAAGATTCACAGACATGTACCCTGGGGCAAATAATACATTATATGTTAATAAAAATTAATTAAAAAAAAAAAAAAGAAGATGACATTTGAGCCAAGTTTCAAAGAAAGTGAGTTATCTAGACAGTAGTCCTTGGACATTGGAGGGACCAGCAGGTGCAAAGGTACTGGGACACAAGCCTGTCTGGCAATTAAAGAAACATTAGGGAGTCTAATGTATCTGGGGTAGCCTGAGCAGGTGGAGGAGTAGGAGAGGAAGCTGGAGACCAGAGAGAATAGTGTGGGGGGGCAGTTATGAAGGGCTTCAAAGGACTTAACTCTCAGCAAAATAGGGAGCCTTTGCTGGGTTTGGAGCAGAGAGCCATTCTGTGACATATTTTTCAAGGATCCACTTGTTTAAATTATAAGGAAATAACTAAATCAGTTACAGTAAATTTTGTGCTTGTTTATAGCAGGAACTCAGAAGATATTTAGAGGACAAATGAATATAATGGAATATTATACAGCCATTAATATTATAACTTCAAAAATATTCAGCGACCTAGGTAGGGGTGCCTGGGTGGCTCAGTTGGTTAAGCGTCTGCCTTGGGCTCAGGTCACAGTCCCAGAGTCCTGGGATGGAGCCCTGCATTAGGCTCCCTGCTCAGTGGGAGAGTCTGCTTCTCTCCTCCCTTCTGCTCCTTACCCATGCTCATACTGTCTCTCCCTCACTCGTTCTCTCAAATAAATAAATAAATAAAATCTTCTAAAAAAAATATTCAGTGACCTGGAAAAATGCTTATCATGAATGTTAAATGAAAAAATCTGATTAAAAAGTTGCATGTATGTTATGGCTCCAATTTGGGAGATAGATAACAGAAACAAAAATAGATAAAAATGATAAGGAAATACCATCAAATAAGAAATGGTTTTAATTGGTGGAATGATAGATTTTTATGGCATTTGTATTTTCATGTATTTCTGAATTTTCTGTACAAAAATATATTACTCCTAATCAGAACAAAAAAATAAATGCCATTTTTAAAAAACCTACCACAACTACATGGTATTCCTTATGACTTCTATAGTCAACGTCTGGAAATATGTCCATAGATCCAAATCGTTAGATTTGTTCCGGGCTCACAGGAAAATGGAAGGTGTTTGATATTCATCAGCCGAATTTAGCAGCAGGCAGCCTGTAGTTCATCAATGTGGCTGTCACCAGTAGTTCAATAAATCCACTGGAATCACTACAGAAGAATTTCTAATGGGATCATGGAAACAATTTGGCTGGTAAAAAAAACACATGATTAAAAAGTCATTACACTATCTACCAGGCAGGAGAAGAATTGCCTAATTTAACCACGAAAGTCACTACAAAAGACCAAAATAATTACAGTGTAAATGGATACCCAAAATAAGGGATCATTTGATTTTAATGATACTTGAAAGAAAATTATGGGTGCGGGGTAAATTCGCCAGAATCACGTAAAACAGCTCGTTAGCACCCTTATTGGACTCAATTGACTGCTCATTTGGATCTGAGGCAGCACCCGATCTCCCCTCCCCCGCCCCCAGAGCTCCTTCTTGTTAATTTCATTTTGGTGTCTGCGTCTGCCTGCGTCTCACTTAAGGCATGCCGGAGGACAGGTTTCCCCCAAGATGCATCTCCTTTTAAGTTCCTGCAAGGCTCAATTTGTAGCAGGATTTCATCCTTCTGTAGCCAAGAACATGTTGAGCCATCAGAAAAAATGTGGTAATTTGGTCCATGAGGCATACGGAGTGAGGAACAAGAAAAGAGTCCTTAAGAGAACTCGAAGTGGGATTTCCACAAAACATTTGCAATGCTCCCAGAAACAGGCTTTCCCTTCTGAAAAGGAAGTGTCTGTGGCTGCCCTTTCCTGAGGATCTGGAGCAGGTCCTTGTACAAGGGCATCTTCAAATCCAAAGAGTATTACCCAGTAAAGGCAGCTGCAGAGCTAAGTTGTTGCTCATTTATTTAATTAGGTGCTAAATTCAAAGGTGAGTCAGTCCCTGCATTAAGAAGTGAACCAGGCACTCCTGGGTGGCTCAGTCTGCCTTCCGCTCAAGTCATGGTCCTGGAGTCCTGGGATCGAGCCCCACATCAGGCTCCCTGCTCAGTGGGGAGTCTGCTTCTCCCTCTGACCCTGCTTCTGCTTTCTCTCTCTCTGTCTCTCAAATAAATAATCTTAAAGAATAAGGAGGAGGAGGAGAAGAGTTGCAGAAGAAAAGTGGATTATTTGTTACCCTTCTTCAGGACAGAGGGTGCTGTGGAAATACAGTGAAGAGACCTGAGCTAGGGAGGGGAGAGGTGATTATGTTTCCTTGGACAAGAAATGCTTCAAGTTAATTCCAGACAAGTTAGGTGGACAAGAAGACAATGGAATAGTTCTTATGATGTCTGCCACAACATACTCTGAAAATCAACCCAGTTTTGTGGGTTTTCTTGTTATTGCTGTTGTTTTGTTTTTATAAAACCAGCTTTTCCCTCTAGTTACAATCCATGCTCAGCATGAGGTTTTTGTATTTCTCTGGTTTGAGATAACAAATCTTACACTCCCAAGGTCATGTTTAAAAAAAAAACTCAACTGGGGGCACCTGGGTGGCTCAGCGGGTTAAAGCCTCTGCCTTCTGCTCAGGTCATGATCTCAGGGTCCCGGGATCAAGCCCCGCATCAGTCTCTCTGCTCGGCGAGGAGCTTACTTCTCCCTCTGTCTCTTCCTGCCTCTCTGCCTACTTGTGATCTCTCTCTCTCTGTCAAATAAATAAATAAAATCTTTTTTAAAAATTTTTTAAAAACTCGACTGCATAAATATGAAGATCGAATTGGCTTTACTCAATGAGTGATGAATCGGCAGCATCCCATCTAACAAGCAGAAAAGAGCTCCCAGGAGTTGTACAAAATAGAAGACTCTTCTAGGCAGGAGGAGGCAAGGGAAGGAAGTTGTTCTAGCAAAGAATGGATTGCTTCAGGCAGGGTCACCTGTGGAAGAAATGTTGATAAGTGCATTGCAACTGATGTTTTCTGTTGGGATCCCAGATGAAGCATCTCAAATAAGAAAAGAGGCCCCAAATCTGGCCTCAAACTCCCCAAGACTGCCTTCAGGTGGGTGGGGTCTTTCTGAGGTAGAAAAAGATGAAGGACCCTGGGAAAAGCAGGAGTGCTTTGGGTGAAGGGAAGGCAGTGCTCCTGGAAGGCCTGCCAGGCCAACCTGGGGGTGGGAGGGGGGAGTAACCGGAATGAAGTCCGGCTCCCTCCTCAACCCATACCTCTCCCCAGCAACAATGTAGCCCAGTTCTTGGGTGTGACCAGGGTCCCTTTGAAAGAAGGAGGGTTGGCAGCCTGGGTTTTCTGATGATTCTCCTGAGAACTACAAATTAAAGGCAGAGTCATCTCCTTACTGAAGCTGTTACCGCATCTTCGATCCTCCGCAGCCGAGATGGATTTGTTAGGGTTACTTGAATTAGTAATAAGACTTATGGTAAAGACTTTCCTGAAAACTATGATAAAAAGAATCAGACATGTCTCCTTATTGGTCTGAAAGGCTATCTCTTTCTCAGGTAGAAGTCAAAAGATATAACATCTAAGTAGTAGAATGTGATAGAATTAGATATGATAGAATGTGATAGAATTCACTAGAATATTTAGTGAAACATCTAAATAGTAGAATATGATAAGTGTTTAAAACAACCATGCTGAATGCATTTTTCTGGGCCAAAAGGTGGGGGAAAGCTCTCCTGCCCTCCCCCTCCCTTTCTCTTTCCTTCCTTTCCTGAAGAATTCACTCCTAAAGCCATGAGGTGGGGCAGACCACAGTGGGCTTCCCACACTGCTTGTGGGATAGGGTCAGAAGCTGCAGGGCCCGGAGCAGAGTGTGGGGTCCAGGTGGGAGGGAGCCACGCACACAGGCAGCTACATGGGGGTGTCAGAGCCCAGATGGGGTAAGGAGGGTATTCACGTGTGGGGGCAGGCCAGCTCCAAGTGTCTGAGCCTACATGAAATGGGGGGCAGCAGAGATGGCCAGAGACAAAGCAGGTGAGGAGGGTGCCCAATGCAAGGTGTTCGGTGAGGATATCAGAACCCAAGTGGGGTGAGGAGAGGCCACACAGAGGGGCAACCCAGCAGAGGGCGCAGAGCCCTGGCAAGTGTGAGGATGTGGAGAGAGACCACACAGAGGAGAAGATGGAGGCGGAGTAGAGAGATCAGTTATGCTCAAGGAGCTAGATCAAACAAGCAACTATATTAAGTATAATGGAAGGCAAGTCTCTCATGGTCAGAGAAGAAATCTACAAATACAAACCCCGCGATGCTGGTGTTGAATTAGATTCAGAGGTATGGAGGTGAACTCGCGGTTTTCCATGTAAAAGCTAACTGTAGAGATGAAGATTGCACATGTGAGAGCAGTGGGCACGAGTGTATGTATCTGTGTTACTCCTTGGAAAAATGGCTTATTCGGCGGGAGCAGAAAGAACAAGACAAGCCTGGAGCATGTTATCAGGACACACAGCACTCAAAGAATGAAGAAGACATGGCAAAGGACACAGAATCCAACTTGAAGGGGGTCTGCTGACCAAATTGAGGGACAATTAAATTAGGGCACCTAATGCAGTATTGCCCACTAAGTACATAGGAAGGAAACCATGAGTCCTTACAGCCTTCATAAATGAATACATTGAAAGTTTGATGATGAATGGGGTATTTACAGAGTTTCAGATTGCCTCCCCCAGAAAACCTATGAGTAACTATACAGTGGAGAAGCCAGGCACACACCGCTGAATCACATCATCAAAGTGAACGTGACCAGTCGTCAGACACATTAAAATCCGGTGCATCTGAGAGGACGCCATGAGAAGACACAGCCTCACTTCTGTGATTTCTCTGCCAAAAAGGAATAACCAAAATCTAATCATGACAAAGCAGCTGACAAACCCAAGTTGAGGGAAAGTATACTAAACAACTGGCCTATAATCTTTTAAAGTGTGAAAGTCATGAAAATCAAGGTCAAGACTGAAAATTTGCTGTTGGATAAGGAAACCAAAGAGACATGATAACAAAATGGCGTGCAGCCTTCTGAACCGATCTCTTTGCCATGAAGAACGTTTATTGAGGCAGTCGGTGAAGCTGCAATGGAGACTAAAATGGAGACGGTAGTGACATATGTCCATTCTGAGCGGCATGGTTGTATGGTGACCACAGAGGCCAAAGGTCTTGGTTGTGTGTAATATGCACTCAAGCATTTAGAGAGGAGGGGCATCCAATTGGCAACTTACTCTCAACCAGTTCAAAAGACCTGTTTTTATACCATCGTTGCAAACTTTCTGTAAGACAGTGATTGCTTAAAAGAATTTTTAAGCATTTTTTTATACCAGGATAAATATGTCCTGTGATGACGACATACCTGAGAGCAAGGCTTTCCTGCAAGTATCACTGTTCCTAGCTCTTCTACCCACGGTGGGTAAGACAGAACCTTCTGGGCAGTTCTGCGTGTTCCTTCAAGAGCAACTGGGTCTTTACTCGTGAGGTCTGGTTTTCTCTCCACCACGAGCTCTTGCCCCAGGTGACTGACATTTGTGATTAGCATAACTTCTCCAGGCTTAAAAATCCATCCTCTCCTGAAGAGAACTTAAAATACAAAAGGCCAGGCACCTGTTCATGGAGTTTCCTTGCCAAGCAGCACGGAATTGTTGCCGCTAGCTGCCATCTGTAAGCTGTGTGCGTACAGTGGCTCGCTGATCAGAAGCCAGAATTTCTGAAGGACAACCAATGGTTGGTGCTGGGACACAGGGAGAAAGCCATTCCTTTCTTTCTTTTTTTTTTTTTATTGAATAAATATGTATCAAGTAGTTAATTTGAGCCAGACATTGTGCTCAAAGAAGGGGACAGAGCTGAGAATAAAAATCCAATCTTTCTCCTTAAGGAGAGTACAACCTAGGGTATGCAGTCTAAAGACCACATTTTCTAAGTTGAACGGTAACATATACACACAAACCACGCAAGTCATAATTGTACTGCTCCGTGAATTCTCATGAACCAAGCACACCTGTGTAATGAGCACCCAAACCAAGAAAGAGAACATTACCAGCACCTAGAAGCTTTGTTGCTCTTTCCAAACACTACCACTCCTCCCTGGCCTCCTGACTTTTAGCAAAGCCTAGTTTCATTGTCAGATCTTCACTTTTAAAGATTTCAAGGAGGGCACCAAGGTCCGGGTTCTTCCAGAATGGAATTTTTCCTCCTGTGGACCAGGATCATCCAGTGCTAACATTATCTCCTTGCCCAGTGACTTGATTCTGCGACAATTTGAGCCTTGCCTGGTATGGACCTGGATGATAATTCCCATATGAAAGAGGCTGAGCAGAACAGCTGGATTTGCTTGCCAGCAGGGGGTCTCTTTTGTTAGACCAGATGCAACATGGCAGGATTTATCAAGCATCCATCTCATGCAACCTTGAATATAGGAGTAGTTTGGGTTGGGTTGGCAAAGTGAGTAGAGAAGCACGGTGAGCTTTATCCATGGCAATTCAACTCATGAGCTTGTGCAATTCTCAGGCGTCCCCAAAAGAATCCAGCAGGTGCTTCTGTAATAGGAGGCCTTAAAGAATACCTCCCTAATTTCCCATGGTGCTGCTGCCCCCTGGGGGCTGCTCACTTCTCTGTCAGAGGATTGACTGTTCAATTCAAGTGCTCTTTTATTTGTGTAACAGAAAACCCCATAGAGCTCAAGAGGAAGGAGGTGTATATTCTCAGCTAAGCCAGTTAAAGTATCTCTAGTTTTTAAAGAAGTTTTGAGTAATTGCAGGGCTCCTCATGGAGTTCAGTTTCCTTCCTCACCAATCCCTTCCTCACATCCTTTTCTTTTTCCTCTCACTCTAACCTGTTCTTTCTTTTCACTTTTCTCTTCCTTTCCTTCCTGCCTTTTTCCTCTCACCCCATTATTGTTTCTAAGGCTTCTACTTGGTCTCATCATTTGCAATCATTTGAAGAATAGAGAGAGAGGGAGACAACCCTTCCCCCAGAAGAGTGTTAAGAAGAATGCTCCTATAGACGGCAACGTTCATTACATGCACTTAGCAAATAAAAACTAGAGACACATATTGCCATTGCAAGGAAAGAAAAATTTCTCCTCTACATTTGGGTCTCCAGCTGGCCCTAAGAATTAAACTGACGTGAGACAGATTAACAGGAGGAAAAGCATACAAGTTCTAGTTATTTTCTTTTTATACTTGTACATTGGAGCCCTCACAGAGAAAAATGAAGAAGCAAAGAAGCAGCTAGAGTCAAACACTTCCACCTAAAGTTGGACAAGGAGTACTAAATTATGAGCACATGACTAGGCAAAGGGGCTTAGGCTCAGGTAGTTAATTATGGAGAGGTGACTAGAAAGAAAGAATTCGTTTAATAGGTTTGTGTGCACAAATTTCTCCTGGCCTCAGCTCCTTGTCCCTGATGATAAGAATATTTTGTTTCTTCTCGTGTAGGTGGGACAGCTTCCATGTGGGCACCTCATCTCCTGCTTTCAGGAGGAAAAAGGAAGGGTGTCCTCCATGCACCTGCTCTTCCTCAACTGTCTTTAACTCAAAATAATCAATATGCCAGAACACCATATTTTGGGGTGGTGCCTTCTACACTCTTTCACCATATGGGAAATGTTTACATGAAGTTTTCCTTCTAAAGAGAATTTTGAGGAAGTTGCCAGAAGGGATGGCAAAGAGTCCTGTCCACAGGGAGGAGTAAGATAAACTTAAATCTATAGACTATTCAATTTGAGGGCATTTCCAGAACTTAGAGGGCCCTGAAAAGTCATCCAACCCAAAGCCTTCATTTTACAGATTAGAAGGCAGTCCCAGGGGTTGGGGGGATGGGTTGGCCCAGTGATGGGTATGAAGGAGGGCTGGGTGTTATATGCAAACAATGAATCATGGAACACTACATCAAAAACTAATGATGTACTGTACGATGACTAACATAACATAATAATAATAAAAAAAACTACAAAATAGAAGGCAGTCCCAGAGATGCTGACCTACTTAAGGTTGCACAGGTGGCCAGTGGCAGGAAAGCAGGAACCCACATGTGAAATGTCCCAGTACAATGCTCTTTCCCTTGAGATTGTTCTTGTAAATTGGAAAAACACACAAACCAACTTCCTCTTGGGTCCTGCTTAAGTGGCAAGCTCCAAGTTCAAAAGTTAAAAATTATAGTATCATTTACAAAAGCATCCAACAGAACTTATTCCAGCCTTCAGGAAGCATAATATAAAGGAATCCTCTTGCTTACTACCTTAAATTGTGGGTAGCACATATAGTGATCTTTCCTTAACTCGTTTAGGAAGTGTGGAAACTTTGCTGAGGAGTCCTATCTTTCGGTCTTTGTGTGGTTTGTTTGAAATTCATTACCCTCTTTCATCCCCTGTGATCTCTTTCTCATCCTCATCTTTCTTCACTCTTCTACCCAACCCCAGCTCAGGTCAAATCTGAAGGATCTGCTAGGGGAATAACATAGTCACCAAGGACTTACCATCATCATCAAGATTGATCCCATATGGTGTCTACAAAGCTGAGGGGCGAGGCCACGGTGCTTGCAAACTCCACAGGGATGATATGGAAACACAACTCCTTTTGTCTTCATTCCCAATCCCTGAGATGAGCTCAGCCTGCTAAAACCAAGAATTTCTACTCCCCTGGCTTCACTAGAGCTTCCAGCCATGCTTTTTCCATTTCTTGAACTATGTTTCAAGAGCAGTGGGATTCAGAGGTTTGAAAAGCTTTTAAAAATGCATTTCATGTGATCTTGTGCCTACAGAATTCATGCTCCAATTTACCTTTGAGCTCTTGCCTGTTCTTACTAATTCAATTGTTCCTTTTGTGTCTATAAATTATATTTGGATTTTCTTTTTCCTTTCCTCCACTTTGTTTAGTTTACAGGCTAGAAGAATTCTCATCTCGGGCTCTAATTACAGCCCCAGCACTAATCTATCATTTGTTCCCAAGATGTTTGAAGAGGTGTCTCACCGAGTTCTTCCCCTTCAGGCTGGCTTCTCAGAATATCAGTGGAGATTTCCAGAAGCTTCTTCCATTAGCCATGTGTTGATTTGAAATCTGAATGTTTTTCTCCAAGTTATGTGCTACAATGGAGGCAGAGAGTCACAAAAAACTAAGCACACGCCAACATTATAGCACTGGTGCCTGAAGCTTCTTGTCTTGAACTACAAAATGACAACTATTAATAAGATTCTGAGTTTATTTCTTTTAAAGAAAGAAGTGACTTACTGTCTGGTTTGTTCTTATGGTCTTTGCCTGGCCAGCCATGTTTGGAGAAGCCAGGAAAGGCTTGCTGAAGAAGGAAGATCTGTCTGGTTCGACTAATTGCTTGCCCAGCTACCCAAGCATTACGACTCATGCCAATGGCCACAATATTGAAGAGTTGGCCAGAAATGGACATGAAAGAGAAAGGAAACATAAAAGCAACTCTACTCTAGTAAACTGCATGGCATTCAAGGAGGGGCAAGACAAACCAAAACACAGCCTTAAAATGTGCTCAGCAAGAAACAAACTGCCCACTGGGGGCCTGTGGAACTCCCTTCTGATGCGAAGTTCAATTATACACTGAAGTACTGAGTTACCGAAGGCCAGACCATGGTGAAGGAGAGCAGGCGCTCTCACCTTACAGAATGCAGCTCTGAAAAAGATTTATCACGTATCTGATGGACTTGCCACATGTCGAAGACTAACGTTTATTTTATGAATTCTTTCCCTTTCTTCACCCCCTCCCCCTACAGAAAACAAATCATAATAGTGCTGATAGGGAAATGTCTGTAATAATTTTAACATGTGTGAGATTACCCAAGACGTGTATTATGTGTAGGTGGTTTCAGAATTTCATCAATTCACAATCTAGGAATGTGATATTTTATAGACTGTACTTGTATATGGTACAAAGACGGGCCGTGACTTCTTAACTGACACAAAAGGGCAGTCCCTCTTTTTCCAACATGCTCCTCACATTTCTTCAGCTGAGCTGTTCAAATGCAGAAAAGTAATTTGTTGGTTGCTCAGCTACCAGCTTCTTATCCAGATCCCCTCATAAAAGAGGTAAATTTTGTCTGCATGAAGTTTACGAAAAATAGGTATAAGAGCCAGACATTATATCAAATTAACTGATTGGGCAGGAATGGCACTTGTTAATTTCCCTTTGTTAGATTTCCTCTACAGAATTCAAAGATGGGAAACGTGTGTGTGTGTGTGTGTGTGTGTGTGTTACTGAGTTGAACCATCTCTGCAGTGTGTGTGTGTATTACTGAGTTGAACCATCTCTGCAGGGTAAGCCAGGCAAATCCCTGCAATGAATTTCCTGGGATGACCATTTACAGCTATCTCCTTTACGTAAATATTAAGTAAGAATGCCCCTCTTTTTTAGAAAAAGCATCTGTTACCTATAAGCCCTTGTGCTTTTGAGCTAAGTGCCATTGTTAGCCTGCTGTCACCTTGAACCTTTTCTCCTGAAATGCCATTTCTCGGTGTCTTGTTGAACCAAGTCCAATGATAAATGAGCAACTGCTCCAACCTGACTCACTGAGGCTCTGCCGACAGAACAAACATAGATCTGAATGCAAACTAGAAATATTCCACCATAATTCAGGACTAAGCGCAACCGCTGTCCAGAATGCAGAGCTATGTAGAACTACAGAATGAAATTTAGCTCATGACCTTTGTCACTATAGACCCATGCTCAAATAATCCCCGAACAGTTTCTAAAGTTTTAAAAATGAATCAGTAGTTATTGAGTGCCTCCAGTGCCAGCAAAAAAGCAAGTATTAAATACCTCTTTGCAAAAGGAGTTAAGAATGGAATGGCAAAATGAGCTATAGAAACAATTACAGACAATCGCGTGATCCTGAGCCGCTTTCATAAGCTCCCCTACAGGAGCAGTCACTCCTGTTCCTTCTCCCTGTGTCAGCTGGCTCCAGGGGTGCTCGTCTCCATGCTACGTACAAGGCAAACTCCCACCTTCGGGCCGTTACTCTTCTCTCTGCTTGGAGCACTCATTCCCCAGATGTTCAAAGGGCCAACCCAGACATCTCCGTCAAACCTTGGCTCGATACTTCTTTCTGACTGGGACCAACCCTGACCATTCTGTTTAAAATCGCATCCTGCCCTCCAGCCCCACACTCTCCATCCTACTTGCCCTTTTTCTCTTTCTCAGTAACATTTAAGATCTTCTAATATACTACATAATTTACTTATTTTCTATGTCTCTTAGTTCTCTCCCCCCTCCTCACACTATGTATGGGGAGAATGTAAACTTCATAAAGACAGGCGTCTTTGTTTTGATCACTGACATATCCCGAATATATAGGCTAGTACCTAGTATATTAGAGGTGTCCCATTATATGTCATGAATATATAAGTAAATGACTCAAGGAAGCAGAAGACCATATCAAAAACAATCATAGAGGCACCCGACAAGATGTAGAGGCTCCTCCTTTGCTGGGACATTGTGACGGAAAGAAAGGGAATAACACAAAGATGTCAGCCTCTAGGGCCCTGACTCTTCTTTGGTGCTGAAAGCCTGTGGGAAAGAACTGTGTGGCTGTGGGAACTCCCATGAGGCCCTGGCAAGGAGATTCTAGTACAGCTCTCCAAGGATAGCTCATGAGAGTACCTGCCCTACCCACATGCTTCTTAGGGTCTCCCTTTGTGCCCAAGGAAGGAGAAAAAGGAGTGAAAACCTTTGGGGGGAAAAAATACAAGTACCCAAAAGTACTAGAGTCTAATCAGTCTTTGAAAAGATACTTCCTGTCTCCTCCCACCAATCTTTTTCAACATTGTACTGGAAGTTCTACCTACTGCAATAAGATCAGCAAAGGATATAAAAGAAATACTGACTGAGAAGAAAGAAGTAAAACTGCCTCTGTTCACAGATGATCTGACCGTCTAGGTAGAAATTCCAAAAAGCATCAACAAAAGACACTGAATTAGACCAAAATTGGCTGTTTTAAACTATTTTTTTTAAAAATGAATTGTTTTTGTGGATTGATAATTTTAAATGTTTTCCCCACCACCAATAGGAATGAGGCCTATCATAAAAGAGTAAAGAAAACTACTTTAATTTTTGCCACATCTGAGTTGCAAGGCATAAACTCAACCCTGCTGCATTTGCTTATGTCTCTCACTAAGCGTCATGAAGAAAGGCCCATATCTATTTTGTTCAAGGCTGTATTCCTAGCATAGTGCCTTCAGTGTGGTAGATGATAAATACCATTGGTTGATTGGATCAGTGCTTTTCTAGAGAATGAAGCAATAAATTCATACCGTATGTGTTCTGGGGTCAAACTGCCTGAGTTCAAAGCCCTTGCTTTGCCAGGAACAGTGTAGACAAGTCAAATGATCATGTCTTCATCCTGTTGTGCAGAATCATTTATTGAGATTCCAATTTGTATTTTATTGTCATCATATTTTTTCTATCCCGTTCAAAGCACATAGACAGACCTTCATGACTCTGAGTCTCAGGGGAGGTTTATATTGAAAGAGAGAAAGATTACAAGGTAAGCCAGCCAGCCCGACCAATGATAAGGATGCATCCTCATCACTGGTGATCACAAGGTGAAATCACCTTGGCGATTTCAAGGAAATGACAAGTTCTCAGAGAAAGAATGGACTACACGGCCCAGGAACCACCCACTTTTCAAGGGACCATGAGAATCTGAATGGTGAAAATATCAGTAGCAATGACAGGCTGAAGATTGGGGGCACATTTTCTATTTTCTAAGAACCACATAAGATTTTTTTATAACCCTGGGTAAGACATGTGGGCCCTCTTCACTGAGTGTAAATTTCTTGCACAGCATGGGTGTGGGATTTCTTCTGAGTTAGATTTGATTTGACACAAAAAAAACAAAGACAAGTGACCTCTTTTCATACCCACATTTACAGAGAAGGATTCACATCATCACACTATTACTTTTAAAACTTACAATTCTAGTAAGATAGTGACCCCAAAGATCCTCTAAGAAACTTCTCCATGAAAAATTCTAAATGTCTGTTGGAAGTTGGATAAAAGGGGCACTGAATTCAACTTAACCTCTTTCTAAAGACATCACAACATACTCTTGGGAGAAATCTGGCCAGAGTTCAGTGTTGAGAGTGTTCCTCCAGAACACTGGTCAGTGTCTAGGAGTTTGATGGGCTGTGGTTTGGGCTCCTGGGGTGGAGACTCTGGTTGGTAACATGAGTGCTTCTCAAATAGTTCTGCTTTCCCAAGAACTTGGGCAGACATTTTCCAATCTTTACAGTTTCTTTCATATTTATTTTTCAGACTTTAAACCTAAATTCTATAATCATACCCCCATAAAGCTAAGCTTTAGAGTTTAACTGAAAATTGCATTAAGTTTTTTTTAAAAAATCATTCTCTACACAGAAATGAATTTTCCCCACTTCCCAGGGCTCAAATGGGCATGAAGAATTTCTTTAATTTAATAAGTGCTTTACACTTAGCCTAAGAGGAAACTTCAAAAATATGTTTCTTTCCCCTTCAATTAATAATTACTAGAATCTGATCAAAGTCTTTGAAAAGATACTTCCTGTCTCCTCCCACCAATTTTTTTCAACATTGTACTGGGAGTTCCAGCTACTGCAATAAGATCAGACAAGGATATAAAATAAATACTGATTGAGAAGGAAGAAATAAAACTGCCTTTGTTCACAGATGATCTGATCATCTATGTAGAAATTCCAAAAGAATCAACAAAAAAACCTACTGGAATTAATAAGCATTATAGCAAGTTTGCAGGATAAAGGTTAACATACAAAAGTCAATTGTTTTCCTATATACCAGCAAAGAAAAAGTGCAATTGAAATTAAAAACACAATGCCATTTATATTAGCATGCCCCAAAATGAAATACTTAAGTATAAATCTAACAAAATATGTACAGAACTATATGAGGAAAACTACAAAATCCTAATGAACAAAGTCAAAGAACTAAATAGAGGGAGAGCTACTTTATGTTCATGGATAGAAAGACTCAATATTGTCAAATGTCAATTCTTCCCTAACTGGAGCTATAAGGTCAATGCAACCCCAATAAAAATCTCAGCAAGTTATTTTTGTGGATATTGACGAACTGATTCTAAAGTTTCTATGGAGATACAGAAGATCCAGAATAGCCAACACAATATTGAAAGAGAAGAATGGAGTTGAAGGACTGATACTACCTGACTTCAAGACTTAATCAATTAAGTAATCAAAACAATGTAGTATTGGTGGAAGAATAAACACATAGACCAATGGAACACAATAGAAAGCCTAGAACTAGACCCATATAAATATAGACAACTGCTCTTGGACAAAAGAGCAAAGGCAATACAATGGGGTAGTCTTTTTTAAAAACAGATAGTCTTTTCAACAATGGCAATGAAACAACTGGATAGCTATATGCAAAAGCGAAACAGAACAAAACAAAGAATCTACACATGGATGCCATACCCCTCACAAAAAAATGATCTCAAAACAAATCATAGACCTAAATGTAAGCCACAAAACCCCTAGAAGATAACGTAGGAGAAAACCTAGGTGATCTTGGGTATGTTGCTGACTTTTTAGATGCAACACCCAAAGCATAATCCATGAAAGAAATAATTGATATGCTGGATAAAATTAAAAACTTGTGCTCTGTGAAACAATGTTAAGATGAGAAAATGAACCACAGAACAGAAGAAAATATTTGTAAAAGACACATCTGATAAAGGGCTCTTATCCAAAATATACGAAGAACTCTTAAAACTGAACAGTAAGAAAACAAATAACCCAGTTTAAAAATGGGACAAAACAGACACTTCACTAAAGAAGAAAAACGGATAGCAAATAAGCATGCTCCACATCACATACCATCAAGGAAATGCAAATTAAAACTATAATGAGATACCAGTACATATCTATTAGAAAGGACAAAATCTGAAACACTGACAACACTAAATACTGGCAAGGAAGTGGAGAAACAGAAAATCTCATTCATTGCTAGGAGAAATGCAAAGGGGTACAGCCACTTTGGAAGACAGTTTGTTGATTTCTTACAAAACTGAACATACTCTTACTACATGAGCCAGTAATTGCACTCCTTGGTATTTAACCAAAGGAGTCCAAAATTTATGTCCCACAAAACCTAAACACAGATGTTTATATTAGCTTTATTCATAACTGCCAAAATTTAAAAGCAATGAAGACATCCTTCAGTAGATGAATGGATCATTAAACTGTGGTACACCAGACAATGTAATATTATTCAGCACTAAACAGAAATAAACTATCAAGCCATGAAAATATATGGAAAAAACTTAAAGTGCACATTACTAAGTGAAAGAAGCCAATCTGAAAAGTTTACATACTGTATGATTTCAACTATATGACATTCTGGAAAAGGCAAAACTATAGAGACAGTAAAAAGATCAGTGGTTGCTAGGGAATGGCAGGGTGAGATTAGAGGGTAGGGATGTATAGACAGAGCACAGAGGATTTCTAGGCAATGAAAATACTTTCTATGATACTAAAATCATGGGTACATGTCATTATACATTTGGTCAAACCTATAGAATGTACAACACCAATGAACCTTCATGTAAACTTTGGACTTTGAGTGATTATGATGTAGGTTCACTGATTCTGACAAATGTACCATTCAAATGGGGGATGTTGCTAATGGGGGAGGCTAGGTATGTGTACAGACAGAAATATATAGAAAATTTCTACCTTTTCCTCAATTTTGCTGTGAATCTAAAACTACTCTAGAACATAAAGTCTTAATAAAAAAAAAATTGAATGTGGCCATCAAAAAATGCTTCCTTTTTAAAAATCCGTCCTTACAGATACCTTTTCTTTACTTTTCCTCAGTGTATGTGTGTTTACATATGAAATGCCACCAAATATGAGAACAACTCCTTCATCTATATAAATGTTGTGAAAGTAATGATTTCCTTTCCAATGCATGTGAACTTTTGTTTTGAAACTTCTCTGGGAACAGGACTTTGGGAGAGGGTCATCAAAAGCCCATCCAAAAGGTTAGGGTTTTAAAAAAAAAAAAAAGTGGTCAGTGGAAAGGATGGCATAGCATCTGCTTCCCATGCAGCCTCATGGGTTGAGTTTGAGGCCCAGTGGACAGGGAGAGAAAATGGAGAGGAAGTGATGGGAGAGTTCAAGAAAAACCTTATATGACTGTCCACAGCAGATTTGTTTGGGGGTTCCAAGAACTGGAAGGTGGCCGGACCTGGGACCTCTTGAGGACTGAGGGGATTGGAAGCATGGAGTATTTGGAGTGTGCCTCTTGGCAAAGATACTGTCACCTCATCACGGGACAAGTGAGCATAAAGCTTCTCCAAATGGCTTTTTGAGCAGCAGCTAATCATCCCTTTGGACATTCCAAAAGGTAAATGGTTTGGGGGAAATATGAGTGG
>CM053611.1:65298739-65325037 GCA_028646535.1 Procyon lotor
AGATTTTATTTATTAGACAGAGAGAAACACAGCGAGAGAGGGAACACAAGCAGAGGGAATGGTAGCGGGAGAAGCAGGCTTCCTGCAGAGCAGAGAGCCCGATGCGGGGCTCGATCCCAGGTCCCTAGGATCTGACCTGGGCCGAAGGCAGACGCTTAACGACTGAGCCACCCAGGCGCCCCTCGAATATACTTCTTTTAACTAAACATTTAAAAAGTAAAAAGAACCTTGTTCTTAGAAAGAAACGGTTACCTTTATCACAGTTGACTCCATAGAACCCAGGGGGGCAGATGCAGAACCCAGGAGTGACACAAAGCCCACCGTTCATACACCGGGGTGTGCAAAGGGCTAATAGAGAGAGAAAGCTCTGATTAAGGCCAAGTAGGGTTTGGGGGATGGACCATTTTGGAAACATCGATAATGCAATAGCTCTACATTTTTTATCTTTGTGGTTGGCTCTAAGGTCTTTAGAAACACAGGTTTGCTATATTAAACATTTATGAATTGTAAATGAGGTGCTTTTTTAAAAAAAATAAGTTCATAGATGAGAATTTTGGAATTGTTCCATTTCAGTGGCTGATGAAAATTTGCCTAGAATCATTACTTTGACTAAGATATGGCCTTCTTAGGACTTTGAATATTTCTCCTTGCCCTATTTCCCAGATCTTCTAATCCAAAATATGGGCAAATGAGAAAAGTTCTTAGGTTTTAAAGATGAAAAATATTTCACTTACTCTCATCAAATAAGTTCTTGGTATTGAAGCATTCTGTGGTTAGTCTACATTTTCCTCTTAATTCTTTCACGGAACAGTAATTTCACTGAGATAGATATACTTAAAATAGAAATGATTTTCACCTTTTTTTTTTTTTTTTTTGGCCGTATAATAACTTTATAACTCAGGTGTAGACTTAGTTGTGAATCAAATTACTTTTAATTGGAGTAGATTTTGTCAAATCAATCATATTATTAGCTTTTCAAGTCCAATTTAAGTGGAGGAGAAAAACTTTAAAATTTTCACAGGATTCTGCCAAAGCGTAGAGTATATAATAGTGATTTAGTGATGGGGGGGTTGTGGCCACAAAGAATGTAGACATTGTGCTTACATTCTCTGCCCCATCACCATAGATCAATTGCAACAGAAAGCCACTCTTAGAAGTACTTTCCAACTGTTCTTCTGTGACTCTTTAAGATTTTACCAATCTTTACGGTATGACCAGAAAAATAATTTCAAAGACTGTGTTAAAAAAAGCTTATGTGGGGCTCTTGTGTGACATCAGTTTCATTAGGAAGCAACTGAGGGTAGCCGGCTCCCTCCGTTCTTTACCTTTCTCACAGTGAGGGCCGTAGAATCCATCAGGACACTGGCAGATGCGTCTTTCATTGCAAAAGCCTCCGTTTCGGCACCCTCCTGGGCATTCAGCTTCACCAAAGAGAAACAACGTTATATGGACACCTCTGAAACTGTGTTGGGTGAATTACAGCGAGCATGAAGAGGTTAGTGGTGACTTTTCCCCGCAGTGCATCGATTATCATAATTACTGAATACTGGTAAGTGCAACCTATATTCTCTCTACACCTCCTGTGCTTCACTAAATCCTCAACAAAGTCAGATTTTGCTTCTCTCAGTTCTACTTCCGACAGTAGAGGGCTCATGAAAGAAGGCAAAGCAAGCTTTATTCTGCCTTCACCTCCACCTATCAATCTACCATACCTTCTTAAATTCACGCTGAATAGATGATATGGCCCACAATGTTCACTTTCAGAGGGTGGAATGGCCTTTTGGTTCATCTAGAACCAAAGCCTCTAGAGCTTATATTCTGTGCTGGAAAACACACTTGTATCAAGATGAGAGAAAAATCAGGGCGCCTGGGTGGCTCAGTCGTTAAGCGTATGCCTTCGGCCCAGGTCAGATCCCAGCGTCCTGGGATCGAGCCCCGCATCGGGCTCTCTGCTCTGCAGGAGGCCTGCTTCTCCCGCTACCATTCCCTCTCTCGCTGTGTTTCTCTCTGTCAAATAAATAAAATCTTTAAAAAAAAAAAAAAAGATGAGAGAAAAATCTAGGCCTTCCTGCTTAAATGGGCATCAGGGTGAGATGCCTTTGCTGGCAGACATTGTTGGTGTGACGGTGGTCCCCTGTCCTCCACGGAGGTCAGCAGCACCAAGCTTGTGGTAGGGGTATGAGTGGTATCGCCTTCAACAGGTGGTATAGTTGCTGGTAATGACTGGCAACCTTGCTATGAAGTTGGGGACTCCCAAAGATTGTGCCGGAGGAGGGGAAGGAGAGGCGTAGAAGAGAGGGCTTTTGAGGGGGTATTGGTAGTTCCTAAAATTGTGAGTGGTGTCATAGTAGAGAAAATCTCTTATTACCATACTGGACCCTGCAGTAACTAGCCCCTCTACCCATTGGTGTGGTTATAATTATACTAAAAAATTATCTATCTACCATCTGTCTTTTTACCCACATCACACCTGGAAACCTTATGAGCCTTCTCTTGTTGGGGATTACTGATTACCTTGTTGACATGTTTTAAAGAAGATAGCATTTTGAGGTGTCTGCAGGATGGTGTTGCCTTCAGAATTCATTACAATCACATTCACTTCAAAGGCTGCCACTCCATCTTGTTTTCCAAGACATGGGAAACCAACTTGAACAACTAAGGAAAAAGCAAGTGTAGGGAAACAGTTTATCTAGTTGATTCTAGTTGCATAGAAATCTTGGTAAGAGACAAAAAACAAAGCAAAAATGTTCACATTTCACTATTTGATAGTTTTGTATCTCCACCAGATTAGAGACTGTATATTGATCATATGGGTGTTCTCCACAGAACTTACATATCACGCTGGGTAGAGAAAGAATGAATGACTCATTAATTTGTGCCCTCCTAATACGGAATCTGGGATATTTTTTCCTAGTCTGGGCTTATACTATCTTGAAAAAAAAAAAGAAAAGATTTTCTCTAAAAATTAAAAGTGCAAATAGGCAACACAGTTGATTAATTAGGGAAAGAAACCTTGTGGGCACCTTCACCAGCCTCTATATAATCTAAAAAGAGCTAGAAAACAGTATTCCAGAATCTATAAAATAAAGATCCATAGGCACTAGTTTATTTTTACTTTGTGTGCTTGAAAGTGACACAATAATTTCTTTGGAAATATCCTACAACTCAGACTAGACTCCAATTGTTGGAATGAGTTTATGAAGCTAATATTTTCTCAGGCTATTTGTTTATATTAAGAAGTGTTCATATCTTGGGGACCTAGAAGGGAGTTTGGTGTAATAAAATAAGCTTATATCTAACAGTTTAGGTTCCTAAAAACAAGCCATTTTTGCGTGTGTGTGAGTGTAATGATCACTCGGGTGTGTAGATGTTGACTTAGTGAAGAGTGACAACTAATGATGATGGTGTACTGGAAGAGCGAGGAGGCCACCAACCGTGGAATACCCACAAGTCAGTGGGTGGAAGATGGGTCAAGTCATTGGCTAAGAGATGGATTATGTAAATTTCTTCTTCTTCTGTTTTTAAAAGTAGGCTCCATGTTCATGTGGACTTGAACTCAAGACCTGAACTGAGATCAAGAGTCAAGACGCCAAACTGACTGAGTCCCTGATTATGTAAATTTCTAAAATCCACTGGATTATCATAATATATCCACTGGGGAATACTGATCTAGCTGATCCAATAGGCTCTAGTTCTTTCTTACAAATAGGAAGAAATTTTGCTAGTAAGTAGATATTTGAAATTTTGCTTCATTTTGTTTGTATATGGCAGGTTATTGTTACTGCCAAGCTTGGCAAAATCATACCAAGCCAAGAAAACTCCTTTTTCTTTAGTGTTTTCATAAACCTTTCCCTAGGTTTATAAGAAGGAATGATTTGAAAATTAGTTTGCTCTTCCATAAGGCGTTGCACACGAGCTGGTCATATAATCTTTTTAACGGGCTTAACAACCAAAGACCCCTCTCAAGGCTTTGCCATTGTCAGTGTTTATTACTGTACCAGTCTCAGAATAATATGGATTTCTAGTTCTCCTGAATCTTGAGATCTGAGCATTGCAAATAATCAACAGGAAAAAAGAAATACAGACATTTTAACAGAAATAAAAAGAGAAGGGAGCCTGCTTCTCCCTCTCTTTCTCTCTGCCTACCTCTCTGCCTACTTGTGATTTCTCTATCAAATAAATAAATAAATCTTAAAAAAAAAAATAAAATAAAAAGAGAGAGAAGCAAAACTGTGTCTGAAGTTTCAAAGCAAAATTGTCCCCACTGAAAGCCTTGCTTTAATGAAATCTTAGACACAAAACTGCCAATGTACAAACCAGAAATCCATTGTAGGGATTTCCATTTCAAAAAGAAGCAAAAGAGTTGACAAATTTCCCTTCCAGTGCATTTTCATTTGGTTCAGTTCTAAAATTTTGTTAATTTTTCTCATGAATCTTTTACATGGATAGGAAGGTCAATAACTCCCCTGCGGCATAAAAGGATGGGAGAACCGGAAAGGATTTGTAGAGATAAAACTTTTGGAATTTTCTCACCACATGTTACCAGCCGAACTATTATTTTCCAGGTGCATCTTTTTCCTGGACATTATTCAGCCTAAACTTCACAACCCACTTAATTCTTTAAAAAAGGCACTTCATGAGGTGCCTCGGTGAGCATCTGACTCTTGGTTTTGGCTTAGGTCATGGTCTCAGGGTTGTGGGATCAAGCCCCGCATCCGGCTCTGCACTCGGTATAAAGCCTGCTTAAGATTCTCTCCCTCCCTCTCCCTCTGCCCCACTCCTCCCCCTTTCCCTCTCTCTCTCCCTCTCTGAAAAAAAAAAAAACAAAAACAAAAGAAATTTATCAAAGCACTCACTCATGTAGCAAAGTTATGCCTAATTCCGTCAAATGCAAAAGAAAAAAAGTCTTTTACATTTTTGAATGAAAAACTTAGGCAATCTTGACAGATAACTAAAGATGTAGCATCTTTATTTTCTTAATAAACCATAGGTAAGCTATCTCTAAGAATTATTGTACTAATCTAAAATTATGTTCAATTCATATTAATATTCATATGAAATATTTTCCTTCATCTTTTAAAGATCTAACGATCTAGGTTTAAAATTGTGCTCATTTGCCTTACATATTTATAATCACAACTTAACAAATGCAGCTTCAAGTAAAAATGAACACATCACAAATTCCCTCAGCCCAGGCGGAAAAGTTTTACCAACACATACCTATCTCTTTCGAAACAAGAGGTATGTCAGCATAATTATGGTCTGAATCTCAATACATAATGATTTGAAAGGCACTGGGAAATAAAATTTAAAAGTTAGGAGGCACCTACTTTATGAGTGTCAATGAATTAACTTTTAAAATAAAAGTAGAAATTAATAAAAGATACGTAAATAACACTAATTACATTTGCCTACTTTTCAGTTTTAGAACTTTAAATAGAAATTTTATTTTTTTGTGTGTGCAAATTCTACCTGTCCTCCTTTCTGCTTACAAATTTTATTTATAAGACCATTCAAGTAATAAGAATTATAATTATAGCTTTTAAAATGTTTCTTAAAAAATTGCTTTTAAAAAACCAAAACACCTGAGGTTCCAGGATGGCTCAGTCAGTTGAGTGTCTGACTCTTGATTTCAGCTTGGGTCGTGGTCTTGGGGTTGTGAGATCAGGCCCCACATTGGGTTCTGTGCTTAGCAGGGAGTTTGCTTGAGATTCTGTCTCTCCCTCTCCCTAAGCCCCTCCACCCTCAAATAAAAACACAACAACAGGGGCGCCTGGGTGGCTCAGTCGTTAAGCATCTGCTTTCGGCTCAGGTCGTGATCCCAGAGTTCTGGGATCGAGCCCCGCATCGGGCTCCTTGCTCGGCAGGAAGCCTGCTTCTCCTGCTACCATCCCCTCTGCTTGTGTTCCCTCTCTCGCTGTGTTTCTGTCAAATAAATGAAAAATCTTTAAAAAAAAAAAAAACACAACAACAAAACCAAAAAACAACACCTGACTTTAGTTAGCCTAAGCTTTAGTAACCGACTTTTCTGCAACTTGTGCTCTACCCAAACTAGATTTCTTTCTGTTCCTCAACATGTGGTATATGGCCGCATTATCCTGACTCCACACACTCATCCTGCTGCTTGGAATATTCTTTCTATTTTCTGTCCAGTGTCGTCCTACTCATCTTTCAAGACCAAAATGAAACACTCTGGTAAACTTCTCTGTAGCCTTCCCTAACACCCCCTGCCTAAATCATTTTGCTTACTTATTTCACCAACACCTCTATATATGATTTCTTATAATGATTTAATTATGATTCTGCATCCTTCGCTAAGGATGAGATTTTCTTTTTTTTTCCCCAAAAATGTTTATTTTATTTTTTCAGTGTTACAAGATTTATTGTTCATGCACCACACCCAGTGCTCCATGCAATACGTGCCCTCCACAATACCCACCACCAGGCTCGCCCAGCCCCCCACCCCCACCCCTCCTAAATCCTCAGTTTGTTGCTCAGAGTCCACAGTCTAAGGATGAGATTTTCAAAGGCAAGGATCATATCTTATTCTTTTCTGTAATTTCAGCACCTAGCATATTGTTCATCACAAACTAGGCATTGACAGACACTTAGATAAACCCTGTGGGAGACACACCCATATACCTTCATACACACCCGCACACATACACATAAATAGAAATTCACCATAGACGGGGAGATACAGAGAATAAGACATGAACAATGTGCATGCTGAAAAACACACACAGAGAGAAAGAGCTCTTGAAGAAAAAGCACAGACCCCCTACTTTCCGGGAATAACAGAAACGTGATAGTTAAGTTGTGTTTTTGCAACAACAGGCATCTGGGGAGAGGGCCACTTTTACCGAGAGCAGATGAAATCAGTCCTGATGTTGTGAATTCCAGGGCAGTCTCGATTGTAGAACTGAAGCTGAGATAAATTAAAACAACTCGGAAAAAACTACACATTGAACGTAACTCACATTGCTTTCAGGTACACACGGATATGTGGCTGACTGCAACAAACTAACTCATATATGTAAGTACACGACCAATGTATTCCTCTTCCACACGGAGAGGGAGGCCTCCAGGCTCCAGAGCCGCTGCTTGTGGGGGGAACATGACCAGAGGGGAGCGAGAGCTCATTCTCAGCACCGCGTGACTGCAAACCGCTGTGTGATCACCACCTACTCATCAGTGTCCCCAAGCTGTGCTGACGGCCACTCATTTGCCCAGTGAATACTGAGCACCCTCCCTGGGCTTCACTCTCTACTGAGGTCTGGGGTCCCTCCAGCATTAGCACCTACTGAAAAATGTCTAGACATGGAATTCCAGGAAGTCTTTGGTTGAGAAAGAAGCCTGCTCTCTTGGTTTCATGGTATGACAGAAGCAGTGTTCAAAGAGGTAAAGCCTTGGCTTGATGAGCTGTTTTTTGTTATCCAATTTTACTGAAGCAGCCTGCAGTTTGTATTTCCTGTTTTTGTTTTCTTTCAGTTGTCAGAAGGCAAGCACTTCACAACTGTTAAAGATCAAGAGTTTTCTTTTTCATGCAATGTTTAGGCATAGAGGAGTCTGGGGGGATGAAAGAACGACTTAGCAGCGTGAGGGTATAAAAGAAATCAGTAGAATAATGAATACTCCCTGGATGTTTAGGGGCAAAGACACACTGATTTGGTTACTTTTTAATAATTCAAGGTACCCTTACTGCTCCTACTGTGGGGACTGAGCTAATAAGGCTAATGAATAACTGCCCTGCAACGAGCTAAAATTCCCATAAACTTCTTGCACCTGCATTTCTGCAAACAAATCCTACATCTGCCTTCAAAACCGTATGTGCTGGGGTAGGGGGTTTGGGGGGGTCGTATATGCAATGTGTGTGTGTGTGTGTGTGTGTGTGTGTGTGTGCGCGCGTGCACATGCACACACACATTCACAAGTCACCTCAGCCCAGAAGTCTTATTCTTTTTACTCTTACCTTAACCAAAGCATCAATCATTTTCCCCCTAAAATTTACGATTTATAAAGATTCTAGATTATTAGAAATTGAAGTTTTACCTCAGCATGGTGTGTTAAAATATTGTCACATCATCTATTTAAAATTGGATTGTTTCAATATCTGAAGAAATAGAATTTCAGTAAGCTTTTTTTACTAGACACTAAAGTGAATACGGCTGGGAAGATTTAGGATATAAGCATTAAATTGGAAACCCAAAGATGCAAGATTTATTGGAAGGTGAGCAGGTGTAACTGTATAATTGATTTTTAATTATTTAATGGGCTACAATGAGCTTGTGTTCCTTTACTAACCAGAAAACGGCAAAGGAAAAACTTAAGAATATAAAATGGAAATTGAGAGATATATTATGTGTTTGTTTTATACCTGACTGCCAAAAGAAAGAGCAAATACTTCCAAAAAGAAAGAGCAAAAAATATGATCGGGGAAATTATCTTTGACTAAAAAAAAACATAGTGTGAAACGGCACGAGACTAAGTAATGGCCATACTCCAAGAACGTTCTTGTCTCCGTGATGTAGCAGCATGCGATTGCAGTAGCAAAGCACTCTATGTGGAATAGCGATGCCCACGGATCTAGAATGGGTTATCCATAGCCTTGGGGCTATACATCTCACGTGAGTTTATCTCCAGAATCCAAGTCCTCATTCTTTCATAGGAGCTTCTTCCTAGAACCCCAAACCCATCAGGATTGGAAGCAAATACTCTGGAAGGGCTGCTAGTTGTACCTGCAGCACCGGGATGACCCAAGAGAAACCCAAATTCACAGTCTTACTGTCTACACCCACATGGGTACCTGTGCCAGGACACTGAAAAAACTCTGACTATTTAGTCCCCAGCCCTTCCAGGGCTGGGATGTGATAATAAAGATCCACAGGCCGTAGTAGATGACCAAAACCTGAAAATGGACTTTACAAGACTATCTGATTTCTTAATTATTGCATAGATTTACAGGAGTGCTTGTTGAGATTTTCATTAGACATCGAAGTTATTCTAACATTCCTCTAGAAGAATAAGACTATTTTTTTTTAAAAAAGGATAGGGTTATGATATCAGTTATTTAAAAATATTATAAAACTAAAAATATTGCAAGATTAGAACAAATAGTAAGCTCTAAAACTCTACATGTGAAAGAACTTAATGTGAAATAAAAGGCATATCTTGAATCAATTCAACCTCTTACACTGGAAAAGCTGAATACTCAGGACAATAATTCAGATGAGAGCCCTACCTCATACTATTGCCAAAATAAATTTTTACAAAATACTAGAAGCATGTTCTAGTTACATAACTGCTCTCTGGATAAGAATTAATTTCCAAGCATAAAAGTAGTCAGGAAAAATGACAAAGGGAAAGATAGTTTTGCTCACATAGGACTTAGACTCTGCATATCCCTGCCTTAAAAAAAATAAACTGAAAAATATGCCAGAAAATAAAAAGTTAATATATAGTGAGCTTTGCAAGTCAATAAATTATTTTATATTTTCGATATAAAGATAAGCATGGTCAACTGACATTTTACATCATTTAATAGATACAGGAAAATGTCTTCTACCTCGGCTGGAGTGAAAAAATCAAATTAAAAGAACACAAGAAACCTCTTTTCATTTTTTAAGTCAGCAAAAGAGTTCACATGATTAATAACCCATGTTGATGAGGTTATGGTGAGCTAGGCCCTCTCCCACACTGCCAGGCAGAGTACAAATGGGCACAACCTTTGTGGAAACTAATTTGGCATTTTGGCAATTTGTTCTAAAAGCCTTTGGAAATGTTCATAGTTCATGTCCTTTGACACAATAATTGTACTTCTAAGAATCTACTTTAATAATATAATGAGATGAGTTCTAAGATTTTGGTACAAACATTAATCCAGTAAGTATTTTGTGAATTCCTATTCTGTGTTGGGCCCTGTGTTGGCAGTAGTGATGATGAATGAGACAAACAGGACCTCCTACTCAGTGACCCTCTATTACTTTAAAAAGGATGTTTATTGTGATATTTGTAGTATGAAAACCCTGAAAACAATCTAAGTAACACACAATCAGGGAATGAGTAAACCAATTGTAGGTATGTTCATAAAATGGATAATAAGGGCATCAAAAACAACTTTTGAAAAATCTAAAATGACATGGGAAAATGCTTGTGGTAAAATGTTAAAAGCAGGGGCGCCTGGGTGGCTCAGTGGGTTGAAGCCTCTGTCTTTGGCTCAGGTCATGATCTCAGGGTCCTGGGATCGCGCCCCGCATCGGGCTCTCTCCTTAGCAGGGAGCCTGCTTCCCTCTCTCTCTGCCTACTTGTGATCTCTCTGTGTCAAATAAATAAATGAAATTTTTAAAAAGAAAATGTTAAAAGCAAAAAACAAAACAACAACAAAAACAACTATAGTGCAAAACCAAATACATATTCTATTATCACAACTATGGAAAAATTTATATTCATAGACAAGAAGGAAAGACACATGTATTTGGCCATGTTAACATAAGTGATCTCCGTACTTCTCTGAAAGTCATGAAAGCTGGTCTCAGCTCCACTGCTCATTACTCATATATGACTTTGGGAAAATAAGTGAAGCCTCAGAAGGCTTAATTTTCTAATTTGTAGAATGGAGCAGTAATTCTGGCCTTGACTCCTTCGCAGAACTCAAGTTGGAGAAGGCCTGAGCTGCTATTTTGCATGCTGAACAACTCTAAGCAAATACCCCATACTGTATTCTCTCAGCAGAGAAGGATGATTAGCTCTGAAATGTTAACCCCTTTCTCCCACTTTTCCATGTCTCTTTGCTCCTTCAAATTCCTATTTAATACAGTGCTCATTTGGGGGAAGTTTTTCCTGATGTATCCCATTTCCCCCCAATCATTTGCTTTGTATCTTTGCCACATTAATGTGCACTACAGTAATTCATGATAATTACTGGCCGGATATATCTCATGTAGTGACTTTCTTTTTTTAATCTGGAATTGATTATATACCAGGGCTATGTCAAGTCTTTAGGAAATTAGGAAACAGCCATTTTGTCACTCCCATCCCAATTTTTGTCCAAAGGAGGTAGGGACATAATAATAGAGCTGCCCTAAAATCATCAGATCTCTTCAGGAAAACATTCCATGATTCCTCTGGTGGGTGACTTCTGGATCTTGAATATTATTCCCATCACCATTACATTTTAAGTGTAAACTACCCCCTCCCCCAACTCCAGGCAAAGACCACCCACCTGATGCCTTGTGAGGCACTGTTCCCAGCAGAGGGACATTGACAGTTGGGTCTGCCATGATGCCTTTATCCAGGGAGCGTAAGGACAGGAATTCATAGAAGTATTCTGCCTACAACAAAAGGCATTGACAATTAGTACCATGGGGACCATGGAGTGTGGGAAGGCATTTCTTAACTGGTCTTTCTTCTGATGGGAGAGTGACATTTTTCACTACAGGAAATCTGGAATACATCTAAAATCTGTGTAGGCATAACTCAACCTTCTGGATTTTAGAACTCTAGAATGAGATTCTGTTTGGAAAGAAGTGATGCTTTAAAAACATTAATGACCTCTACCCAAAATATCCATAAGGTAGCTTTTTAGCTTAAGCAATATTATTTAGTTGCTGTCTCTTAAAAGGATTTAGAAAAAAGCTCTTAAGGAAAAAAATGGTGTCAAAACAATCCAACTAGTCTTTAGAAAATCCATCTCCGCTTCTTGGGTCATTCTTTAATTCTTTTCAAATTGGAGGTGAGTCTTTTGATCAGAATTTGGAAAGCTGTAATAAGGAATAATGAAAGCAGTTAGCTATTGGCAAGAGAAGATATTAAAGTCCAAAATGTAATGATCTTGCTGTGAATATTTATTTTTCTTTGCTGTGAATATTTATCTTTCCCTTTGGCACATTTACATTTAAGGTCTCAATTTAATGATGGAGAGAAAAGCCTAGAAGTGTAAAAACCACCATTGTAATATGACAACACGCCGTAAAATTTTACATTGTAAACATTTTCATTTTCCCACTAAGTCTAGTAGAGAAAGTGGTACCTGCTACTTGAATAGCCATGAAATACTGAAAATGGTGAAGTATAATCTCCCTGGAGAGCATTGATGCTTAAGTGATTCTCAACTGGGTTATTCAAAGGATTTGTGTTGGAAACAAAGTGTTCTTTTTTGGGAATAAAGAACAATCAATAAATAGTGCAGATGCCAAAATGAGAGCTGAGTGGCTCTGCAGTTACCTGTAAAGATATGCAGAATTTGGATGGGTTAATTAACTACATTATGAATTTGATGCCAAATTGACATTTTGAAAAAGAATATGGTCTTTCCTATAGTCAGTATCAAATTTATTTCCCAGTATGGAGGCTACTAAGAGATACCTGGTAGACAGATACACCATTTTTTGGCCTTAGATCATAGTATCAATGTATTAGGTATTAAGGACTCCATATGAGGATGATAATGCAAACGAGTGATCTCAGCTGCTTTGGGGACACTGGCTCTTTGGGCTGTGGCAGTATTTCAGTGACCACCAGGTAGGGTCCTTAGATGAGCAACAAAATGTCAATTAATTTTACTAAATTCTTTCATCAGAAGGGCCCTGAGGATAAAGAGTTTTAAGACCGTCAATTCCTACCCTGTTTGAGGGAAGGCAGAGGATTACAAGAAGTTTGATGAAAGAAAGAAGTGTCTTCAGGAAAGGTAATTCAATTTGGAATGGATTCCTTTGAAAAAGAGAACATTATTTCTGACCCTGCAATAAAGTCAACAACTATTAAAAGTGGGCTCCTTCTTAGTGTTTCATGAATGCAGGTATTTTAAATGAACTCCACCAGCGGCACTTACCTCTGTGCCTTACTAGATCATGTTTATCACTTAACATTTTGTTCTAAAACATATTTTAGTTGCCATTATGAAAGGATTTAGTGTTGTATGCCCTTACAAGTAATAACTTTGGGTAATTTGTATTACTAAGTACAGTAATAACTAGCAAACAATAAGTAACAAACACCTGTGTAATGCATACCACATCCTAAGACTTATTTTGAACACTTGTATTAACAGTACATATAATGATGGAAAAGAGCTGAGTGGATAGAGCACAACCATGCTGAAAATACATTTCAGTGGCTAGATGGCTTCAAATACTGTAAGTTGTCATTTGCTGTTCCATAATTATATCTTCGAACTTCGTCACATTATAAGTGAAATTTACATTTATATGGGTGATGTAATTTAAAAGGGCATCAATAAAAAATACAATTAAATGTAAGTTAAAAAATTTTTGTGTGTTAATAAGAGGAAGGATGAGGACACCTGGGTGGCTCATTTGGTTGAGCCTTCAGCTCAGGTCATGATCCCGGGGTCCTGGGATCTAGTCCTGCATCGGGCTCCTTGCTTGGCGGGGAGCCTGCTTCTCCCTCTGCCCCTGCCTGCCACTCTGCCTGCTTGTGTGCTCCTTCTCTCTCTCTGACAAGTGGATAAATAAAAAATTTTTAAAGAAAAATAAGAAGGATGAAAGCCACCCATATTAAAACAATGATTGTGTAGGATTGATGCTAACTGATTCCCCCCCAAATTTTCTACAAGTGGTTCCATGCCTTATAATTTATAGTGAAATAAATACATTTATTTAAAAACAGACATTAATTATGTACCTTGCTTCAGTTCTGTGTGGCTGATGATAATCATTGGCTCTATTTGTATAATTCTCTGATCTGGTCATAGATGAAATATTCTTCTTGGACCTCTATTTGGTGAGACTCTGCTCACATAACAATTTCATTTAAATCTCATTTGTCTCCTTGAACGTGTGCTTTTTTTTTTTTTTTGTAAGATTTTATTTATTTAGAGAGACAGTGTGAGTGGAGGGGAGGGGCAGAAGGAGAGAGAGAATTTGAGAAAACTCTGTGCTGAGTCCAGAGCCTGGCATGGGGCTTGATCCAAGACCTTGCGATACCGACCTGAACCAAAATCAACCACCTGAGCCATCCACGCACCCCTCCTTGAAAATGCGCTTTAAGAAAACAACATGTAGTAACAAGGTAGCTTCTGAATGTGTGTCTCTCAGGAACTTCTGATGATGTTCAAAGAATGTGGAACTGAAAGAATTTCACTCAGGGTCCAGAAACAATGCCATAGAGCCTCTGGGTCTCCCGTTGGTTGGTGCTTTTGAGTATGGCCACATAAAGTAGGCTGGCACGCTCAGAATCCATTATATTCAGTGTCAGAGTTTGTAATTACCATTGACGTGACTGCTTAGCGCTATGCAGCTAGGTTGAATGGATTTGTCCAGACAAATCCAATATTCTCATCAATAACAAATTTCACAGTAGAGGTTTTAGGGTGTTCCTTTGATTTCTCTGAGAATCAGTAAATATCAGTTTTTCGGCTGCAATTCTAAGACCATTATAGGATAGGAACTGGTCAAAACAGTTTCTTGCTTGGATTTTATCAGCAATAGGCAGTTTCCAGAGAAAACTTTTTTGTTCTTTCTTTTTGAAGATGATAATGATGTTGTAATTTCAGAAATATATAATTCTTAAATTATAAATAAATATAAAAAATAAAATAAAAATAAATATATTCTTTCTTTTATACTTGGTATATATATTTTAAGGGGGTTTGTCTATCTACTATTTTCATTGTCTTCTTAAAAATTCAAATTTGAAAACTACTTAGAAACTGACCAACCCTGATGGACATTGGGGAGGGTATGTGCTATGGTGAGCGCTGTAAATTGTATAAGACTGATGAATCACAGACCTGTACCCCTGAAACAAATGGGTTAAAGCCTCTGCCTTCAGCTCAGGTCATGATGACAGGGTCCTGGGATCGAGCCTGCTTCCCACCCCCTGCCTGCCTCTCTGCCTACTTGTGATCTCTCTCCCTGTCAAATAAATAAAATATTAAAAAAAAAAAAGAAATTGACCAACGCTTTGTCTCTGATCTTGACACTGACCTCTTTCATTGTTTCATTTTGTCATTATCAACAGATCTACCAAAACCACCCATGCCATATAAATAATTCTCCAAATCAGTTATCATCACCATGTAGTAGAGATGACCTATATTCCTCATTTAACTTAAATATTAACTTCAATGGCTAAAATATTTCCCTCAAAGTCAAAGGAAAATGGCTGATGAAATAAATGGTAGATTTATAATGTCATACTTTAAGTTTTAGACAGGACTTTCTGTTTTTAGTTTATTTATAATATTATAAACAGTCTTAGTCTCAAACCTCTCCACTGGAAATACTTATGTGGGGGCAAATAAAACCCAAACTCTATGCCAAAGAGAACAACAAGCTTGCTTTAAAGTTTGGGAACAAGTTTCACAGATTGTAGATTTATTACTTTGATAAAAGGAACTCAGAGCATGAACTGTAATAGGGAGGTGGCATATTGGAGAGCATGAAACCTCTATTAGGGAAAAGTACATTTTGTTTTATTAAATGACACTAGTGGAAACTCAGGTAGAGGTAAGTAGGGTGCTTATTTGAGAAGCACATGAAAAGATTGCCTTGTATTCAAACAAAGAATGGGTCTATTCAGGAGAATAATTCACTTTTAAATTAAGTTGCTGAAAAACCTTGCTGGCCTGGTTTGCCATGCAGTAAATTTTCTTTTCATGGAGAAGTATAAAAGACACCCAAATATTATCAAGAGAGGAATGAGTGTTGGAGGCCATTTAACTTGCTTCCAAGCAACTTGGCTGAATATTAAGGTTGTTCCTTCCAGAAAAGATGAAGACATCATTTAAACAGCAAAATGGGACAACCCAGAAGGCCTTCACTCTGGCACTCTTTCTTGGGTAGACACAGAGAAAGGAAGCAGAGAACTGCATTAACCATAGGGAGGAACAGAGAGAATCCAGTATTTCTTTCTATCTTTGAAGTTCTGGGTTTGTGGCGCATACTTAATCTAATATATTAGCATGATAATTACAAGAGCCTCTGAGTTAAGAATCAAAGGTTCTTCAGGAAACCACAGCTCCCAACCCTCTTTTAACTTCATATATCATGATGCCGACTTAAGTGTTCATGAGGAGCACTGGAACAATAAGGTATAAGATGAAGAAAATTTCAGGCGATTCAGAGATACAAAGCATACAGATGTCATAAAGCTGGAAAATTTACAAATAATTTTTGTTGAGTGTTTACTAAACTCCAGTCGCTCTTCATCTAATTCTCACTGGAACCTGGTATTACAGCATACACGTGGTGTTCAGATTAGCTGAGCGTTCAGGATGAGCATTACTCATGGGATCTGAAATAGCTCCTACACTGCATCTGAAGGACAAAAAGAAATCTACTGAAGCAAGAAAGTAATAGAGTTCAATGTTAAAGTCCCAAATAAAATGAATCAGCACACCCAGTGCTTAAAATAATCTGACGCCTGAATGTCTAGACCAAAAATTGCCAGATCTCACATTCTTCCTGGGCATTCATCTTGTCACCTCCCTGCAAAATTTCATCCTTCAAACTCACAACTCATTATCCTTGGATGCTGGGACATTCTGCTGATTGTTCCCCCATGTCCTGATTTTCCAGGCTTCCTCGTTAACCCTCCTCCTGTCAGCTCATGATCCTTAAAAATCACTAAGACTCAGACCTCAGCTCTTCCCTGTTTATATTCTATCATAAAACTCAGGCACTTGCACAGATGAAACTGTTTCCTTTTGGGTCAGTGATGCTCACTCAACGAGAACCATTCCCACTGCCTCATGGCCAAACTTGTGTGCACAGAGCTTCCTTCATTACCTTCCCAAACCAGGTGCCTCGCTTCGTGGCTTTGTATCCGTCAACAGTATTATCATTTTTCCAATAACAGAAGTACTGAACCTCTGAGTCATTGTTTCCTGCCTCTACTTCATCTCCCGATAGCCAGACAGACACCAGAGTTTTCTCCCTTCTCCTTGTATAATCTTTTGATTCTGTCCCTGCCTTTCATTCCTACTGCTTCTACCCTAACCCAGCCCTTATTTCCTCATGTCGGCATTATTATAACATTTTCTGAAATATCTTTCTAGCCTTCCTCTTTAAAATCTCTGCCATGAGATGAGCCAATATAGCTAATGGAAACATCAGTTTCTCCATATCATAATGCTTTCCTGTCACCCCTTTTCTCTAGGAAGAGGCCATTGGCCTGGTAAGTGTCCTCCACAGTCTGGTTCCAAATTTCCTTTATTTCAGACCACTCAGGGATCCTCTTCCGGAGCTCAGCTGGCCTGCTTAGAATACACCATAGCCATATCTATATTCCAGTGTTTTCACCTACACTGGCCGGCAGTAGGACTCAAACCAGTGTGGCCCTTAAACAAATACTGTCCTGTATTATTATTAAACTTTTCCCATGTATAGATCATGAATTGTCATGTACAGTTTGAATCTTCTGTGGTTAAGGCTGGGATTATGTTTATTCCCCTCCAGCCACTCTATTGGAGATTCACTCAGCATTGGGTACAGCCAGGTATTTAATAAATATTTGATGAATGAATGAATGACCTACTGAGAAGCATCCAGATGCGTAAGCCCAGTGCATTCCAGAACATTCCATTCACATTGTTATGGTGAAATGGCATTAGCCTGTGATTTTACTGACTGGGCATCTGCTTTTCTGTTTTGGCTAATTTTTTATTAAAAAGTAATTGCTAAATTACTTTTATGGGTCAAAAGATTCTCTTTTACTTTGCTGGGTGGCCAGTCACCACAGCATATATAGAGAATAGAGAACATTTTTGAAAAAAGAGCAAGGAAAGAAATATTGATATTTGATATCCAGCCAATCTCTGTGTCGTTTGTAACTGTTTTATGCTTATTTAGGGACAAAACCTTGGCAATGAGGCTCCCAGAATAAATATAAGCAGATAATGTAGATCAGGTCTAGTTCTGAGACATAACATTGTCTAATGCTCTTCTGGTTCACATTTCCAGAAGAGATTTGATCCCTTCTATAAGTTACATGCATATACTTTTAGTTGTATGTAATTTATATAATTTTAAGTTTATAAATTTTGTAAAACTGTAAATTTATATAAATTTTGTCTTCTGCAAATTACAATATGCAATTACAATGTCACTGGGAAAGGGTGAAATATCAACAAAGACTTCTTTCATGACTTCTTTTGAAACTGGCTCTAAGAAGAACTTGTTTCAGAAACAAAAAGAAAAACCTCCTTCTCATGAAGAGTAGTTATTTAATTGTCTAACTGGTCTTGGCTTAATGGATAATGAAATGAATATTACTTAAAGAGAGAATCTCGATCAGCCTTGTCCTTCTGTTCCAGTAATTGGTTTTATCCACACCACCATTGACCACAGTTAGTGGGCTGGGTTGAGGGAGTAAAGCAATTGGAATATAGTGGTAATATTAAAACTTAAAGTCCAAGTAAACACATCCAGGACCATGAAAGTTTTGTAAACTAAAACTGGCAGGAGATCACACAGTTTGGCTTCACATGAATCTGAAATATCTAAGACATTTTCCATCTTTTTCCTCCTACGGTTTGGAATCACCATTGCTCATGCAAACCAGAAACAGACCTGGCTATCTGACAAATCACTGGCTAGTCATTCTCTTTTAAGATTCCTAAAGATAGAAAAGCAATGTAATAGAGCACTATATTGCTGTTTTGTGTTAGATAAAACCAAAAGCTAGGGTTTTTTATTTTTTGAGGGTGAGTAACAAGGAAGTAAAAAAGCCAAGCATTGGGGAATGGAAAAGAGGTTTTTTTGTTTTTATTTCTTCTAAAGATGGGGAAAAAGGGTATCAGTATGCAGACAAAGTAGGCTTTAAAAATACAGCCCCCCAAATTAAAAAAAAATACAGCCCCCTTAAGCATACTGCTTTCACCAGATTGCCAAAATTTTCCACGGAAGGGGCAAGGTAGGCAGGAGAGAGGCTTCTGAAAGCTTTATTCCTCAAGGCTTCTGGGGCAAGGACCTCCTCCTCACAGTAAGCCTGCCCTAATTCAAGCATTTGCAAAGTTATGGGTCAATGGCGACCCTAAAACTGGGCACCATGAAAGACAGCATTGGGCAATATAGGGAGGGGGCTGTAAGGAAACATTTTGAGGAAAGAAAACTTTGTTCTGAGGGGCACAGCTAGCACTCTGTGCACCAGGATAAGTCCAAATGGGAGGTGTGGGAAAAGAAACCTTGGGAGCACAGCCGTGTGCTTCTCCTAGACAGTAGGACGGTAATTACTGGAGAACGCAGAAGGGCTAAGAAGGCAGCGGTATGAATGCAGGTGTTCTAGAGATGAGAGGAGATTTCAGTTCTTGAAAAAGGAAAAGGAATATTTTTTCTGTTCTTTTCTTATTATCTCAAGATTTATATTTGAATATTTCTTTTCTTTTTTTACTATGTTATGTTATTCACCATACAGTAGTACATCACTAGTTTTTGATGTAGTGTTCCATGATTCATTGTTTGCATATAACACCTAGTGCTGGATGCAATACATGCCTTCCTTAATACCCATTGCTGGGCTAACTTTTCTTAAAGTTTCAGAAGCAGTCATTGGGTATTAATGTGTACAGGGTGAGGGAGAAGAGAACGGGCTAAGAGCTCTGTCTTGGATCATCATTTCACAACTGAGCAATTACCCTTATACCTCCTGTAGTGCATTTATTCCTCATCAGTATCTCATTCCCTTGGTCTCCCCTTCATGCAATTCACAAGGCAGTATGTTTCAGCACATCACATTTTTTAGGACAGAATGATTTTTTGTAAATTGTCCAAAAAATCTGTGTAGCACAAATAGCCAAACTATGGAAAGAACCTAAATGTCCATCAACAGATGAATGGATAAAGAAGATGTGGTATATACATACACACAATGGAATACTATGCAGCCATCAAGAGAAACGAAATCTTCCATTCGCAATGATGTGGATAGAACTAGAGAGTATTATGCTAAGCGAAATAAGTCAATCAGAGAAAGACAATTATTATATGATCTCTCTGATATGAAGAATTTGAGAGGCAGGGCGGGAGATCATGGGGGGTCAGAGGGGGAAATGAAACAAGATGGGATCAGGAAGGAGACAAACATAAGAGACTCCTAAACTCATGAAACAAACTGAGGGTTGCTAGGGGGTAAGGGGAGTAGCAATAGGGTGGCTGGGTTGTGGACATTGGGGAGGGTATGCGCTATGGTAAGTGCTATGAAATGTGTAAGCCTGATGATTCACAGACATGTACCCTGGGGCAAATAATACACTACATGTTAATTAAAAAAAAAATCTGTGTAGCACATAGAAGTAGTTCCAAAGAGGCAAGACTAATGTCCCATTTTTTTCAGAGTTCTTTATAATGTATCATCATCGCCATTCTATTGATAAAAAGTGTTTGGAAATTTTTAACTGACTTAGAAATATCGTAGGTTCTTGGTGATGGATTTCAAAATATTTAACATCAGGTCATGTTTCTCTTAGTCTTAGCTTCAGGTAGTTTTCTAAAATTCTTTAACGTATTTTTATTGAATCCACATGGACAGTATTAACTTACTTCTTGATAAAAAACAAGAAAAAAAAGACTTTCCTTCTTGACTCTGCGTTTTGAAAAAATACATTAAACTATTTGGTAAATGTGAAATATGCCTTAATTTGACTTCTTTGTTCATATAATCACAATTTCATATATCAAAATACTATGTTACAAGGTATCATCCAATGACCAGCTGTTCTATTCCTATCTAAGAGCCAAACAGAAAGGAAAAGTCTATAATTTCATAGTTACAGATTTTCAAATCTGTAAACTTAAAGTCTAAAACTTTAAGGTCCTAGTGTTACTAGCAGAAGATTCAAGTAGAAGTCGTCACTCTAAATTTATTGTCATACTTCAGAAAAAGTGATTGCCTAGAACATCAACAGCCCTTTTACTCTTCTAAATTCCTCTAGGTATTTGCTATTTTAAAACTGTTATTCATACATGCATTATTCATCTTTATTAAGCAAGTGACAAACTGAGGCAGAACTGAAGCAATTTCCTGGAGAACACTGATGATGAAAGTCCATAATCTGAGGACTGGCTAAATCTATATGTCTAACTTGAATTGCCCTCTAATACCCCTGAACAATTCTTTTGTTTATTTGTTTATTATTTATTTATTTATTTGAGAGGGAGAAGGGTTGGGGGAGGGACAGAGAGAAAGAGAGAGAATCTCAAGCAGAGTCTCACAACCCTAAGATCATGACCTGAGCTGAAATCAAGAGTCAAGTGCTTAACTGACTGAGCCACCCAGACACCTCCCTGAGCAATTCTTTTAAACATCCCTACTCTTTCCCTTCTCCTACACACAACAATTCCATAGTTTCCCCAAAGTCCTTTGCCCCAGCCCTGCTATTGTCACTCAACTGATGACAATATCTTATTCACAAAGAAAACAGAGATTGCTAGATATGAATTCTTTCAACTTCCCTCCATCCACCTACAAATAGCTGCTTCCTTCCCATAACCTCTGAGATTGGCTCTAATAATAATGTCTTCTTCCCTCGTGTGTATTAATATGATTAAAAGGTTAAAAACCAAACCCTGTCTCTACCAGGATACCTTCCTTCCTACCTGCCATTATAATGCTTCCAGAGGGGTCAATATTCATGGCTTCAGTGTTCTTGCTCATCGGTCTTCCGCTCACTATGGTAAGGCTTTTGCCCTCATCATTTTTTTTAAAAAGATTTTATTTATTTATTTGGCAGAGAGAGAGATCACAAGCAGGCAGAGAGGCAGGCAGAGAGAGAGGGGGAAGCAGGCTCCCTGCTGAGCAGGGGGGCTCGATGCCAGGACCCTGAGATCATGACCTGAGCCAAAGGGAGAGGCTTTAATCCACTGAGCCACCCAGGTGCCCCTCATCATTTTTTTTAAGGTTTTATTTATTTATTTGAGAGAGAGAGAAAAAGAGAGAAAGCTAGCATACAATGGAGGGAAGAGCAGAGGGAGAGGGAGAAGCAGACTCCTCACTGAGCAGGAAGTCTGACGTGGGGCTCGATCCCAAGATCCTGGGATCATGACCTGAACCGAAGGTAGATGTTCAACTAACTGGGCCATGCAGGCACCCCTGTCCTTATCCTATAAAATCTTCATAAAATGTCACAGATAGCCTCCAAATTGTTAAATCCAGTGAGCACTTTCTATCCATCCATATTCTCCAAAATTTTTTATTATAATCAAAACTTTTTTTGGTCTTTTTTATAGCAACAGTCTCTGTGAGTTCCTCTTCTCCTTCTCTCAGCAGTCTTTCCCTAATGACCTTCACATGCTTCTCTTTCTATAATGGCGCCTTAAAAAGAGTTCTGGATGTGGGCCCATGCACCCTTAGAGAATCCATAGCTTTTGTGTTCATATATATGTGACTATTTTTCTGAGGAGAGCAGACCCTAGCTTTCATCACATTCTTAAAGGAGTCCATGACTCAAAAAATAATGGTAAGAGCCACTGCCTTAAATGTTGATATTTCCAGGAAACAACTGCTGCTCTACTCTTCTTGAGGCATTTTATCCATTTTTGGGACTTCAATTTATACAAACATTTCAAAGACCTCCAAATTTTTATCTCCAGTTTTCACATGTCTTCTGAGCTCTAGGTTCATATTGGCAGCTGTCTACCAGACATCTCCCCTTGGACTTAACATGTTTGAGCCAAACTCATTACCTTCCCGATGAACCTATTCACTTACATTTCTTTTTTCTTTTTTTAAAATATTTTATTTATTTGACAGATGGGAACACAAGCAGAGGGAATGGTAGCGGGAGAAGCAGGCTTCCTGCTGAGCAGAGAGCCTGATGCGGGGCTCGATCCCAGGACCCTGGGATCATGACCTGAGCCAAAGGTAGACGCTTAACGACTGAGCCACCCAGGTGCCCCTTCACTTACATTTCTTAACAAAGCACTATATGCCGGCTCACTCAAGATATAAATTTCGCAGTCCTTCTAGACCCCCAACTTTTCTCTCACCAGCACCTCCACAAACTCTGATTTCTCAAATCTATTCCTTTCTTTTTGTTCCCACGGTTACTACCAAAATTCAGACATTTCTCACATGCTCCTGTAATTGTCCCCCAACCTACCTCCCTGGTAACTCCTGCTGTCCAGATTTATACCTTCCAGGCTATGGTATCATCCAGTTTTCTTCCTAAATGCCAGCTGGACCATACCACTGCTCCCACTTAAAACTCTTAGTCGTTTCTAATCATGGGGAAGAGTTTAGCTACAGCTTCACAGCGGGCTCTGCCTCTTCTCATGTCTTCCCTCACGTCTTTGGTCCACCCCTAGCAAGCTTTGAGTCCACTGAATCACCATGCTTTCTCATGAACCCTGTTTCTGATTCTATGCCTGGATTGTACTGTACTCCCTGCTCTTGTCCACCAAGGAAACTTTGAGTTACCTCTCTAGGCACAGGTGAAATGTCATCTCTTTCATAAAACTTTCCTACCCCGAATCCTTCTTTCTTGTACTTTCCCCCTTATCTTTACTATATTGTGCTTCCAGTAACAGTCTATTTACTTGTCTTCCCCATTAAACTCTCCTCTATGGAAGGAACTTTGCCTATTCTTATTTGAAGCCCCAGTGACTTAACAGTTTTAGCGGCACAAAAGCTGTTTATTAAAAAATAAATACAAGCTTTGAGTCAAATTAGTCACACCCTAAAAAAAAATAGGTAAATTACATCTTACTGAAATTGTCTTATTTCTTTAGCTTTAAAACATATTAGAAATGTCCTATTGAACTATTATTTTACAGGGAATTTAGAGGATAGAAGGACAAGTAAAACTATACCACAAACATATAATCAGTGAAATCCAGACGATGGGAAACTATGGGCCAAATACCCAGTCTCCTCAACAAAAATCTGAAGGAATAAAAAAAAGAGATGGAGGGGAAACCTACAGATTAAAAGAGAACTAAGACTTATCAACCCGCCACAATGTGTGCACCTAACTTGGATTCTCACTCAAACAAACAGACTTTAAAAATGGATGACATTTATGAGTGATAGTTGGAAATTTAAACACTAACTAGACATTTGATTATGTTAGGGAACTATTTTTAATGGTTTTGAGGGTTTTTTTAAAAAAAAGTTTTTTAAATCTTTCATAGGTACATACTAAAATATCTGTAGAAAAAATGACAGGTTACCTGAGATTACTTAAAAATAGTATGGGACAAGGCCACAGGTAGGGAATGTAGATAAGACATGGCTGGCCATGAAATGATGATTCTTGGATCTAGGTGATGATGGATAAATGGGTGTTCATTTTTCTGTTTGTCAATATTTGTATGTGTTTGAAATTTTCCATAATAAAAGGCCTTTTAAAAAAGAAAAAAAAACCTCACGTTAGCATCTGTGTTGAATGAATGCGGTTTAATTCAGGGAGACTAATGCATCGCAAGTAATAGATAGGGTAATCCTTCTCCCTTAGGTTGGAGGCTCATTAAAGGCAGCTCCCCAATCACTCTGGTCCTGCCACACCTGCTTCCTTGCTGAAGGACCTGCAATGAATTATGCCTTCTGCTGGGGTGCTCTTCCTCCAGATCACCAGATAGCTTGCCCCTTTATTAATTTTATTCCTCTCTAGTACAATGGCATCTCATCCAAGCAGCCTCATGGCCATCCTCTCTGAAATAGTACCCCTCACCATGCATATTTTTATTTTCTGCTTTATTTTTCCATTAGCACTTATTATCCCTTGACATATGTCCATTTAAACATTTAAGAACTCTGTCTCCTCCTCTGCACACAGGGAAAGTAAGCTTCACAAGGGCCATCACACTGTGTTCAATCCTGGGTTCCAGTACTAGAGAAATGTCTGCACATTAAAAGTGCTCAATAGCTATTTATTAGGTTGATCAAAGGAGGAATGAATAAAGAAAGGTCAGCAAACCTACTGATATCTTTCTGTGTATGTTTTAATTTAGAAAAGTTTTCATTATGAATTAATTAGAGTTAATTGACTTCAAAACCTTTGCCAGGATCAGAGCCATTGGCTGAAATTGATCTGTAGTGTAAAAGGCAAGATCTAGGAGATTCAAACATGTTTTCAGAAACATAAGCATAGTATAATTTTTGTTATTGTTGTTTAGAGAGTGTGTGTGGGGGGGTGGGGGCTGGGAGAGGAGCAGAGAGAGAACCAGAGAGAGAATCTCAAGCAGGCTCCACGCTCAGTGCGGAGCCCAAAGTGAGGCTCCATCTCAGGACCCTGAGCTCATGACCTGAGCTGAAACCAGGAGTTGGACACTTAACTGACTGAGCACCCCCCCCAGATAATCCCCCTTGTTTGAGCACAGTATAATTTAACCACAATTTTACTGATCACATGATTCTTTTCTATTCAGATATTAATATAAGAAATTGGTTGTGTGAGATTAAACATTGAATTTATTTTTTTATCATTTTAATCTTATTATTATATTATATTATTATATATTTTTAAAAAATTTATTTCCTTTCGTGAGTTCAGACAAATAGTATTATTATCAGAGTTTCTCAAAAGCAGAGACTAAGACTTCTTCTGCAATCCCCACTTTGCCTAACACTATATTGGACGATACAGGTAATAAAGACTACTGACTTAAACCAGTACTTTAAAAAAACAAAACAAAACACCATACTCTCCATTGTTGTCTTTATCAGAAAAGTTTTTATGCCAATACAAGTAAGTAAATATGAGTGTTAGAAAACTTGTACACAATTGAACAAATGTCTGAAGGAAGAGCACACCAGCAGAAAGGATAGTGGTGTCCGTTCCCTTGGGTAGGAAGGTACTTGGCACATTTAGTAAAGAGCTAGGAGACCAGTGGTGGCATGACCAGAGCGGGCAGCGACTGTGGTGACCAGCATTGAGCGGGATGGAAGCATCACCCTGTCACAGGTAGAGGGGTCAGGTGCGCCCAGTGGAGGAACCCAGGAAAGTGCTCATAATAACAAGATCAGCTCTAAACATCCTCTGGCACCAGTGAAAACACTGTAGGCAACACCAGTGCCCTGTCTCTTATCTCTTGTCTCTGGTTTCCATGCCCCCCACCTGCAGCCCAGCCTTCCAGCCCTAGAGGAGCTGGAGGGGTCTATGAGAAGAGTCAACCACAGTGCCTTCCAGGCTGCAGCGAAGGGAGGGGAAGAGTTTTAAATGTGAATGAAGATTGGGAGGAACCAAGACAAGATGGCGGAGGTGTAGGAGGCACGGAGAGCACTGGGATCCAGAAAGAGGCTGAAAACCACTCTAAAAGCCGGCAAACACAACAGCAGAGAGAAGAGAATAAGAACAGCAATTCTAGGAGCAGAAAATCGACCACTTTCAGAAAGGTAGGAGTG
>CM053611.1:65325537-65353504 GCA_028646535.1 Procyon lotor
AGGGTAGGGATAGGGTGGCTGGACTGTGGACATTGGGGAGGGTATGTGCTGTTAAGTGCTGTGAAATGTGTAAGCCTGATGATTCACAGACATGTACCCTGGGGCAAATAATACATTATATGTTAATAAAAATTAATTAAAAAAAAATGTGAATGAAGATTGGAATTTTAACCACTACACAGGAGCGGATATTTTAATTACTGAAATGAGAATAATCTTAGTATGAAAGTAATCAGAGGACATTTTATTATCTTTGACTAATAAGAGAAAGTCCAGGATCTGCCTGAGGAGTCATCCAAAGGCCCAGGAAGAAAGTAGCTTACACCACGGCTTTGCAGGGGCTGATGTGAGAAACAGGAAAGTTGGCCCTATGTCATGACACACGGCAGCATCTTGCTTATTTAGTGTAATAAGCCCTTGGGTCCTCACATAAGAATCTTAGGAGCCAAAGAGCAGGCAGCATATTTCCATTTGTAACCTCATGGTCTTTCTATTTTGCCCGTTTAAAACATGCCAGAATATTAGCACAAAAATGAACCCTCCTTTATTTCTTTTTAATTATTATGTTACATATTAGCCTTCTCATATTTAAGAATTATTTCCTGTAAATTCTTTAGTACTTTCAATTCCCCCTCCTGGATGTAAACCTAGTTAATGACCATGACTCTCTCCCAAGAGCACAGTGAATGATAGTACTCTGCTGTTAAAATAAACGGGTTCCGAGGCAGACGCGACCAGACACCATAGTTAGTTGAGCTGATTCATTAGAGAAAAAAAAAAGACACATTAAAGCTGAATCAACTGTCATCTTTTAGTGATGACTGTTGATCGGATGTGATGAGAGAAAGTTCATGCACGTGGATGGGTTGATTCGGCTCCTGGATGGTCTGGAACATCGTTAACTCATACAGACTGATTCTGGCCCTGGTTCAAGCTTCTCAGCCTTTGTTCTTGGGGCTCAGAGGATGACTTTGAAGTTCAGGATAAAGCTCTTCTAACACACCATTACCAAAGAATAACCTTTTGATTATGATCTCATGAAAGTATAATCAATAACTTACATAAGTTAAAACCATGGCAAACAGTGACGGTCCTGTAATTGGACCTTTATGAATTCCATATGTTACAAACCTTGCATTAGCTAGCAGTCTTGCATAATACATATATTTCTTCCTCAAACAGAGCCGTTGAACTTTCTTAAAAGGCTATGAAACTTTTCACAGCTACTGTCAGCCTTGAACTCTTCAGGCCCCTGAGCTCGGTTGTGGGTACATAACAGGCAGGATTTTTGGAAAGCTTAAAAGGATAAATAAATATTTCTCCCAAACCCAATAGACACTCATTTGTGCAAGGCAATTTAATCAAAGCCAGTAACTTTTTACTTAATTGCACAGCTTGTGTGCTTTAAAAAATATTTCAGGGGGAAAAAAATTTCAGGGGGAAAAAGACCTCCAGCAAATGATGGTTAAAAACATAAGTAGAAAATGTATTCACTTAGCAAAGGCATGTTCTCACGTAATGTTCTCAAATTACTGGTTCCTGGCTAGGAAGCCATTATGCTGCTATCTATATTATCTAAGATTGATATTTACTTCTCTCTCTTGTTAAGCTATTACATTATTACTAAATTTAAAATGTTAGTGTTTAGTGTAGCTTAACTGGCTTCACTTTGGGAGGAAGGGCACTAAACACGCAAGAAAAGATTTGGGAAGAAAAGTACCCAACCCATGGTTACAATAGTTAAAAACAAAAAACAACAAACCAACAGAGCTCTCTGATAGATTGAAGGGGACAAAGAAGAAATCCGAGTTGAAGGAACATATAGTGACAGAGTGAAAGATACCCAAGGAAAGATGAGTCCTATCCTTTTAGACTAAACATCAGATCTTTAAAGAGTTATGAGTATATAAAGCCCAAATCAATAATTAAAGATGGGGAAGAGGCATCAAAAGAGTTATTTTTGCATCTTAGCCCTCTCCTTCTCAACTACTATTAGCCTTCTCAGTGTCACCTTATTCAGTTTCATTACCTGTTACCATGAACTCATTTTTCTTTCGGAACATATTTGAAAATTGCCAAAGTGGAGCAGGGTAGGGGTGGGCAAAATGGGCCAAGGGAAGTGGGAAATACAGGCTTCCAGCTATGGAATGGAAAAGTCACAGGAATAAAGGGTACAGCATAAGGGAATATAATCGATGGCATTTTAATGGTATTCTATGGTGACAGATGGTAGCTACACTTCTGGGGAGCACAGCGTAACATACACACTTGTCAAATCATGATGCTGTATACCTGAAACTAATGTCACACTGTGTGTTGCCAAAGCTAATTTCCAGCAAATTTATACACCTTTAGGTTCCTCAGTCCAAAATAGCACCATTAAAGTATCTTTGTGACTCTACTGTCACCATATATACTTCTCCACTGTTAACATGTTACTAGCTTTCAAATTAAAACTTAAATTACTGACTCACAAGACATTCATTGTACTATCTACATTAAAAATGTCATATTTGGCTCTGTATCTCCTCTCTTTGATTATTTGTAATTCCTAAGTGCAGAGACTGGAACTATTTGCCAATCTACTTTCAATTGCCCAACTTTATTTTTTTTTTTAAAGATTTTATTTATTTATTTGACAGAGAGGAGAGAGATCACAAGTAGGCAGAGAGGCAGGCGGGGGTGGGGGGGGAAGCAGGCTCCCTGCTGAGCAGAAAGCCTGATGCAGGGCTCGATCCCAGGACCCTGAGATCATGACCTGAGCCTAAGGCAGAGGCTTTAACCCACTAAGCCACCCAGGCGCCCCCAACTTTATTTTTTATAAGTATTTTCAAAGTCTTGCATGTGTGCACACATGCACACACACGTATGTATAAACATACAGATGATCAAAGAAGGAGAAGGGTCAAGCTTTTAATATCTTCGGTTTGACTGTTTTTTAAGAAAATATCAGTGAGCTGGTTTTTGTCCAATTTCTGTCCAGTTGTGACAGAAGCCAATAGGCTATATAAAGAGGAAAAGAAATAGATCAATGGGAAAACCAGATGTACACAAATCATTAAGGCCAGTATGACTTAAATCATAATTTGTGTAAATGTGTGGAAACTAAAATGTATTGAGAAATAAGTTACCTGTATTCATTTTGTCTTGTTTTGTTTGTTTTTCCCCCCCTAAAAAAAGAAAAGGATGGTTCTGGAAATGATAGACCTTTCAACATCAGTATCTGTTTTCATGGTTCTCATACCTAGAAGAATAACGTACCTACCAACATAGAGTTACAAGAAATCAACATTGCCTGACTAAATCAATGTTCTTCCTCAAAAGAGAGGAAAGGAAGCAATAGAGAGTCTACCTCTATGCCAAAATCACTATTGATTGCTTCCCACAATTGGGAAATCCAGACTTTACTCTTCTATAGGATAACAAAACAATCAATTTAAAAGTTTAAGAGTTTATGTTACACCCAAAACATAACCTACATTAGCCTGGTACATATTGGGTGCACACATCAGGCAGTGTTTCATTCAAATTGGTCTTGGAAACCAATCTATCCGATATTCCTCTTCATGACTTTTATAAACAAAATGTGAAGGTGCTCACAAAAGTTGTAGACTTACTTAAATTATTATTTTTTTATTTTTAAAGATTTTATTTATTTGACAGACAGAAACGCAGCAAGAGAGGGAACACAAGCAGAGGGAATGGTAGCGGGAGAAGCAGGCTTCCCGACAAGCAGGGAGCCCAACGCGGGGCTTGATCCCAGGACTCTGGGATCATGACCTGAGCTGAAGGCAGATGCTTAACGACTGAGCCACCCAGGCGCCCCTAGACTTACTTAAATTAAATGGGCCTTAATACTCTGGAAGACAGAAGAATCTAAGTATTCTTCATCAATTATAATATGACAACACTAAAACCAGAATTAAATTTGCAGGGACAAAAGGCCAACCACTGAGGCATAATGGAACAACTGAGACTAGGGAACCAGATCTGGAAAATTACAGTTCACCACAAACTGAAGATGAGTTAGCAATTTTCTGCCATATGGAAAATGTCAACTTGATTATGAAACTTACTATGTATAAAATTCTTCCTTCATGGCAGGCATTAGCCATAATGCTCTCATCTATTTAGAGAACAAACTGGTGGCAGCCAGACAGGATGGGGGTGGTTCCATAGGTGAAAAAGGGGAAGGGGATTAAGAAGCACAAACCTCCAGTTATAAAATAAGTAAGTCATGAAGACGAAAAGCACAGGAGAGAGAATACGGCCCTTAAGACTGTAATAATGTTGTGTGGTAACAGATGGTGACTCCACTTACTGTGGTGAGCACCGAGTAATGTAGAGAATTGTCAAAACTCTATGTCATACACTCGAAACGAAAATAACATTGTATGTTAATTATACTTCATTTAAAAAAAAGAATTGGAAATTTAAAAAATACTAGTATCTATTTTAAATGATATGAATGAATCAGAAGGCTTCTCAAACTCAACACCCAAAAAAACATAATCAAGTCAAAAAATGGGCAGAAGACATGAGCAGACACTTGTCCAAAGAAGACATACAAACGGCTAACAGACAGATGAAAAGGTGTTCATCATCATTAGCCATCAGGGAGATTCAAATCAAAACCACACTGATATACCACCTTATACCAGTTAGAATGGCCAAAATCGTTAAGGCAAGAAACAACAAACATTGGAGAAGTTGTGGAGAAAGAGGAATCCTCTTACACTTTTGGTGGGATTGCAAATTGGTGGAGCCGCTTTGGAAAACAGTGTGGAGATTCCTTAAAAAATTAAAAATAGAGCTACCCTATGACCCAGCAATTGCACTACTGGGTATTTACCCCAAAGATACAGATGTAGTGAAAAGAAGGGCCTTATGCATCCCAATGTTTATAGCAGCAATGTTCATAATAGCCAAAATGTTGAAAAAGCCAAGATGCCTTTAAACAAACGAATGAATAAAGAAGATTATACACAATGGAATATTAACCATTAGAAAGGATGAATACCCAATTTTTGCATCAACTTGGATGGGACTGGAGGAGATTATGCTAAGTGAAATAAGTCATACAGAGAAAGTCAATTATCATATGGTTTCACTTACTTCTGATCCATAAGGAATAGCATGGAGGACATTAGGAGAAGGGAAATGAAGGGGGAGAAATCAGAGGGGGAGACGAACCATGAGAGACTACAGACTCCCAGGAAACAAATGGAGCATTTTAGAAGGGAGGGAGTGTGGGGATGGGAGCCCCTGGTGAGGGGTATTAAGGAGGGCACAGATGGCTTGGAGCACCGGGTGTTATATGCAAACAACAAATCATGGAACACTACATGAAAAACTAATGATGTATTGTATGGTGACTAACATAACACAATAAAAAAAAACTAAGTATTCAGATTGATTACTGAATCCAAGTTCATTGTTGTCTATAGTTCTTCCTGTTTGTTGTTGGTGTTTACATATTATTCTGGAAAACCAGTCCTATTTTGATGTAAATGAATTTTTTGGTTCTTGTTCTCAAGTCCTAAAAAGTGTAACAAAAGAAACAACTAGATTTCATTGTAGCAAGGAAGATTCTGGATGGAGATAAGGTAAGGGCCATCAAAGTGATGAAATCCTGGATGGCCAAAGATGATGGGAGAGTTCTTACAGAAGGTAGAGATCTGACCCTTATGTTTCCTGTGGGGGACTTAGATCGCCTCCTGCTCTGCTAGTCTCTTGACTTGAAAGACTCTCTTTTCACAAGCAGGTTCCCCAGCAGCATTCGCTCCTCACTTCTGCTCTGGGCTGGGACATTGTTTACTTCTTTTCTACTTTTTTCCCTGCTGAGCTTTATCATTTACTCTCCCTGATCCTTCCAAAATTTCTTTGGTCCAAAAAATCAAATCCTTCCTTAACACTTATTTCTAAATTATCTTCCTCCCAAAGAATAAATATTTCCATAGCACTCTTCCCACCAGCCTTTTTTAAAGAATCACCTTGACATTTTTTTCTTATATATTTCCCTCTCTAGGGCTTTCCCCTAATTTTCTTCAGTTGTGCCGTATTTCTTTGGGTGATCTTAGAGGAAATTGAGATAATAGAGGTTCTAGTACCATGGAAAAAAATCATGTTTACTAAATGGAAGAACGAAGAGGGAGAGGGGTTGTAACGATACAATTGGTGGATTCTAGAGGAAAGAGCTCATCTCCAAGAAAGAGTCAATCAATTAAGAGAAGGCCAATAGAACAAAAGGGTCAGCACACTTGGTGCTAACATCATGTTGTTCTTCCTCCATAGGCAGTGGATGGAAGACAAAAGCCAACCTACGAGCCCAGGCTTTTAGAAATAGGTTAGCACCCGGTTAGGTCAAATTTTCAGAGTCATGTAAAAACAGTGCTATTTTGGGGGCGCCTGAGTGGCTCAGTGGGTTAAGCCTCTGCCTTCGGCTCAGGTCATGATCTCAGGGTCCTGGGATGGAGCCCCACATCTCCCCCCTCACCCTCTGCCTGCCTCCCTGCCTACTTGTGATCTCTTTCTCTCTGTCAAATAAATAAATAAAACCTTTTTTAAAAAAATGCTATTTTTAAAGATATATATTATCTGACAATAAACACTTTGCAAATCTCATTGAAAAATTTATGTATGTATTTCTTTTGATAGTGTTGGAATTTCCACCATGAGGGACCTCAGAGAGGTTTGTGAACAGCTCAGTCTTTTCACATAGTCCCTCTAAGGGGGAAATTGACATTTTAGAGCTGGAAAAAGTCTAGGAGCTCATTTAGGGAAACTGAGGGCCAGGGAGGTTGAATTATATTTCCAAGGCCCGTCCCTCAGGGCTAGTTCAGCATGCTGTCCATGGTACTTCCCTACCACTGTCTCTATTACACTAATGTTAAAATTAAAGAGAAAAAGAACCCAACACTGATATTAGCCTGAGATCTGGGGCACCACTATTGTTAAATACCTACACATCCTGGGCACTGGTGCTGGCTGAAATGTGTCATGGCCAGAACCGCACAGTGTCCTATCTAGCTATTGCCTCATCCCGCTATTCAGAGCAGTGATCAGCCCATGTGGCTTTACCTCAAAATTTCACATTACTGTGTGTGTGTGTGTGCGTGTGTGTGCATGTGTGTGTGCGCGTGTTTACTGGACTGTGCAACCTAAAAACAGATCAATAGACTTCCTTATTCTTTATTCCAGGAGAAAAGTTATAAGGAATTCTTTCCTTACACATTTTATGGGACTGTTGAATTGTGATGTGGTGATGTTACCTTCTCACGATATTAAGTTGCAGACTGAAAAAAAGTGGATAGCCCTGCTCTGGCTGTCGAAGATATGTGGTCTTTTGCCGGCTCTATTGCTAACTCTGTGATCCTTAGAAAGTCTGTTATCACCTCTGGTCTTTGGTTTTCTAATCTGAAAACTATGGAGGTTGAAGGAACCTTTAAGATTCCCTTTCCCTCTAAGAGTTTGTGATTCTGAGTGGAGGTAGCATTTGACAAATCCTTTCCAGGGTTAGCACAAATCCTTCCAGAGTCTCTCTTGAGCACTGGTGATGAACAGAGTTCATTCTGCATAGAACTGGATAGAAAACTGGGCTCAATAAAGAGTTAGCTCTTGGGGCATCTGGATGGTGCAGTGGGTTAAGCATCCGATGAATTTCGGCTCAGGTAGTGATTTCAGGGTCGTGATCGTGAGATCAAGCCCCATGTCAGGCTCTGCACTAAGTGGGGGGAGGTGTGTCTGTTTGAGATTCTCTCTCTCTTGACCTTTCACCCATCTCTCTTTCTCTTTCTAAAATAAATAAATAAATCTTAAAAAAAAAAAGAGTCAGCTGTTAATGTTAAAGTCTCCATATATTAGTTCTGTGATCTTATGACCTAGGACCTAATGAGTCATCTTCCCAGAAATGTGCAAACCTGGAAATTTGCTGCTCAGATATCGTTGGAGGCACACTTTTGCCTTTATCAATTTCTCATATTTTCAAAATGCAGAGGTACATTTTGATGACCAACACATGAGGCTGCTTAGAGTGAAAATGCTTTCCCTCCATCAGACCTGCCCATTTCCCTTTTGTTTGCCATGCATTTGCGGCAAGAGATTCTGCTCAAAGAAGTACATGAGGGCTCCTGTCTTTGAAGTGACTACAGAAGATTTCTGCAGCAGAGAAGCCAGCAGTTTATAAACAATAATTTGTGTCTACCTACCAGGCTTTTTTTTGTTTCCTGGACTACTTTATTCCATAGAGAGCAAATTCGGGACAAGTTAACAGACACTTCAAAGTCTAAAACGCAGAATATTTACTCACATCAAGACTGCTAGTTCAGATGAAACCAGCTCTTTAGATGCCTGAGTATTTTTTTCTCTCAAGAATCCTCTGTATCAACTCTTTTGCCTTTTTCCACGTTGATATACAGCTCTGGGAGCTCTGATCAGCAACTTAATTTGTTTTCTCTTTTATGGAACACCTAAAAAGGCATATTTGTCTGCTCAGAGTTCCCTTATTTTTTGATAAATGTAGTAAACATGCCATTTTTTTTCTTAGAAAGTGCTGTGTTCTAGCCACTGATGACAATAACTCTTTAGGCTTTCAAGTTGATCTACGTGCTAATCCTTCTCTACCCTGTCCCTTTGAAAATTGAGAAAATTATATCACTGAGTGTGGGGAGAATAAATTCCTTAATATGTAAAAAATTTATTCAAAGAGTATATGTGCAGAAATAAATGCTCCAATTACTATTATTTCTAAACATTTCTGGATAAATATATATCTATATATGTACATGAAACAGAAAAACTCATAAATGTATTCATATTCACTTAAAACTGATAGGAAATGGGTTTCCTGGCTATGTTAAAAAGGAATGTTTTATTTTAATCTCTGGGAATCACCCACTAGTTTTGTATTTGTAATTGTAATTTGAAATTAATATATACTTGAAGAGTTCTGTGTTCACAATTAATAATCACCCTATGTAGTTTTTTTACCTTGACCAACCTTAACATCTCTCTCTCTCTGGAAAAGGAAGAGAGCCACTTACTGATCCCTCACTGCCCCCTACAGTATAAAAGTCCTACTGAGATAAAACTCGTCAGAACTTAAAAATGCAGGCACAAATCAACAGCCACTGGTACCATTTGGAAAGCTTCATTTAGAGGTTTAGAAATAAGTCACAGAAGAATACTAAAAAGGATATCCTTGCATAATTCTGTTGAAAGTATGAAGTAACCATTGCAAGCCACTCAGCATTCACGGATATGTCAAGTGTGGTACAATGATCAGGTGCTTTGACTCAGAAATTCCACTTGTAGAACTCAATCCTAAGGGAGTGATCCTGATATGGAAAAAGTTTTATGCATTGGTTGCTCTTCACTGTGTTATTTATAATGGTGAAAATTATCTAGAGACAATCTAAATTAAATAGGAGAATGTTTAAACAATCCACAGAATATTGTGTAGCTGGTAAAAAAAAAAAATCATGTTTACAGAATATGGAATAACATGGGAAACTGCCCCACTGTCCTTAGGCAAACAACAAACAAAAAAGGGCACAAGTTGTTCCTTGAATGGAAAAACACTAGATGGAAAAACATCAAAATGCTAGTGTTTTCTTATGTGAGTTAACTATACATGACTTCCCCTCTCCCACTCTTCCTTCTCTTTTTCTGTATTTTCCAAAGACTTTCAGAGGGTGTACTAGTTTATGATGGAAAAAAGTAATGAACTTAAAATAAAACTCTGTAAGGATTCATAAAAAGTAAGAGTTATACCCAGGAAATTAAGTACTGCAAACTCTAACGAAGTCCAGTTTATGTCACTAAGTGAGGAATGGGTTTTGCAAGTTATAATTACTACAAAGACAGTTTGCAGTGTAAAGCCCACAATTTGTAACAGCGAGACAAAATCTCCGATTCGGTTCCTCAGTTCTTTGTAAAGAGCCGAGCAAAGAATAAACATTATGAATATCTAGAAAGGAACTACTATTTGAAGGTCTTAGAGGGTAAATACTACTCGTAATGATCATTAGTAAAAAGACCTAAAAGGTAAATATGAGTCATACAGCTGTCTGGTCTACCTGTCTCAGAGCTGAACTCCTAATATCAGTTTATTAGTCAAACTGAAATTAAGCTAATAGGAAACCTGATAAAAGTCGCCTTAAAGAGATTTTGGTAGATTTTACTGTCATTATTCAGGCAAAAAGTATCCTGAAAAGTTAATTCTGCTTGAAGTTTGTTTTATTTTTTTGTTACAATTAATGCTGTTGTCCAAGTTGTTTTCTTTCTGCGATTTGAATTCAAACACAGAACCAAGAACAAGGCTGGAATGATAATGACTAATAAATCACAGACATTTTAAAATGGAAAGGAACCCCTTATTTTACAGATGAGAAAGAAAAGAGACCACTTTTCTGAGGTCCCACATAGATGGTGTGGGAGCTGAGCCAGAAGCCGGATCTCCTGAGGCCAACTCAGTGTGATGCTCTGAGTTCAGAGACTGGGACGCCATCACTTATGGTGGGGTTTGGGCACCTCACCAGCACACTCCCTAGCCTGGGATCTCGCTGACTACCTTTCTTTGGCCTCATGGCTCCCACTTAGCACTAAAAACTCATTAATACAAAGGGAAGAAAAGACCCCACTTTTTTAGTGTCGACTCGGTGTCAAATACTTTGTACATATTATGCCACTGCGTTTTGCTGCCAATGGAAGAAGTAAATTAATGATTTCCTTTTAGCTTTTGAAGAAACCAAGGCCCCAAGCATTTAAATTGATCAAGATTTGGCCTATGCTGCTATTTGTTTCTCTTTGATAGTAACTTCTCCTCCTGTTAGGCAGCTAAGACAGAAAACAGTGTATTAGAGCTCTCCAGAAACAATCAATAAGATAGATAATAGAAAGAAAGATAGGTAATAAATGGATAGATAGATAGATAGATAGATAGATAGATAGATAGATAGATAGATAAGGAACTGGTTCATGTGATTATGGAGGCTGGGGAGCCTGGGATCTGCAGTTGACAAGCTAAAGACTGAGGAGAGGCAGTGGTGTAAGTTCCAGTCGGAAAGCAGGCGGGCTCAAGACTCCAGGAGAGCCAGTGTTTAGTTTGCAGGCAGTCAGGCAGAAGGAGTTCACTTTTGCTCATGGGAGGTTCAGCGTTTTTGTTCCATTCGGGCCTTCACCTGATCAGAGGAGGCCCACCCACACTGGGGGGCGCCATATGCCTTCAGTTTACCAATTCAAATGTTAATCTCATCCAAAAACACCCTCACAGATGTATCCAGAAAAATATCTGACCAAACGTCTGGGGACCTGGTGGCCCAGTCAAGTGGACACATAATATTAACTGTCATACATCCTGTTCTCCAGTGTAGTCAGGGCCTGGACTAGGGAGAGGTGATCAGGGTACACAGAGCATAAATTTACGGAGGTACTCACTCCTAGGTTCACACAGGCATTCTGAGTGCTTTACTTGTCTCACTCACCCTAGTCCTGGCCCCCTGTCCCACTCAAAAGGGCAGATTCAATCACCTCCCTTAACTTCAAGGGTTTTATATTAAGGGGGAAACTTTCTACAATCATGTAAATACCATTCTAGAAAAGTCTTGGCTATGCAGAGTTTCTCAAGGAATAGATGGCAACAAATATCTGAAAAACCAAGTATGAAAACAGGTGAAGGGTAATTATTTCTATACTTAACCACGGCATGGAATGGTAATCCACTTATATTTTCCACTGAAAATGATTCCTTATAACTTAAATAGTATTTATCAAATGGGTCATTATTTATTTTTATCAAAAGGTAAAAGTATTTCTATAAAATCACAAATGCAAATCTTTTCGTGCATTATAGAAGAATACACAGCTATTAAAGATCAGGTTTGAATTTTTTACTTGGGGCTAAAGGCCATTCATCGCAAATTATTACAGTTATTCCTCATATTTAATTATCTACAGTGTCAGCAATGCATGACTTTCCAGTTATTAGGAGGACTGATGAACTCAACGAGACAAATGAAAGCATGTTTCAAACTATTAAGTGCAATGTAGAAAGGTGTCACTGTTACTAGCAGAATGATAGAAATCTCTTACCATAATTCAAGAGAGCTGTACCCATTTGCACAGTCTCCCTCACTTATGAGTAAATGTTCCCTCAAAACCCAGGCAACATAGGGCAGGCAATGATCACTCTCCAAATTCAAGCCTGCTGATACCCAAGAAGTCAGATACATTTAGTGATCAAACTTTGGGAACCAGAGACATTCAGCCAGTCTGGAGTCAAACGGACTTTGTATTCGTTCCATTTAGCTTCTGAACTAGATCTTGACTTAGTTAACCTGGTATTTCCCTTGTAAGGTAGAACTCTCTAAATGAAGCTGCTTCGTTAAAAATTTATTTGGATCGACAGATCGGCCTACTCTTGTGTAACAAAGAGGTGAGACGATATATACATCCATACCCCTACTTCAGCCTCTGACGGCCAAGGTTCACACCCAGGCTCTGCAGATGTGTGTGATCTAGGGTGTGATCCTCGGCAAGTTACTTAATGTCTCAGCAACTCAGCCTTCTCAGATGTTCAGTGGAGATAAAAATAGTATCTTTGGGTCACAGACTTAGTCCAAGAATTAAATGAAGTAATCCATATAAATTACTTAGAATAGCTGCTGGCTGAAATAAGTCAGAGAAAGACAAGTATCACATGATCTCTCTGATATAAAGAATTTGAGAGGCAAGGCAGGGGTTTGTGGGGGGCGTGGGGGAGAGAAATGAAACAGGAGGGGATGGGGAGGGAGACAAACCATAAGAGACTCCTAGACTCAGGAAACAAACTAAGGGTGGCTGGGGGTGGGAGGGTAGGGATAGGGTGGCTGGGTTGTGGACATTGGGGAGGGTATGTGCTATGGTGAGTGCTGTGAAATGTGTAAGCCCGATGATTCACAGACATGTACCCTGGGGCAAATAATACATTATATGTTAATTTAAAAAAAGGATATTATGAAGAAATAAACTGAAAACTTAAAAAAAAAAAGATTAGCCGCTAGCTCATGGTAAATATCTCATCAATGTCAGTTCTTATTATTAGGTTAAACCACACGGTACCTAACCATTTTTACTTCTACAAATGACAATTTCAAGTGGGTCAGCTCCATATTTACAAAAGCCATGCTATTTTAGCCTCCTTTAAGAGTGTAAGCTTTTTTCGGTCAGGGTCCTTTTCTAACTCATGTTCCATAGCACACATGTGCGTGCAATAGACTGTCGAAGGAATAAAGGTCTGATTCAGGAAAATCTTTGTTTTAAAGAGTTCAGACTGCAGTTTTGTCATGGATTCTGGAGTTAGATTACCTGAATCTAAATCCTGGCTCCCCTCCCCACTAGTCGTGTGACCCTAGGCAAGTTGCATTACCTTTTTGTGATTCAGTTGCCATTTCTGTAAAATGGGAGTATTTGTAGTGCTTATCTTGTAGACTGAGTTAAACATTGCCTGGCGCAGAGAATTCCATAATAAGTGTTAGTTATTTTCCTTTTTCTCTTCCCCTCCTCCCTTTTCTTCTTGTACTCTAGTTTACCACACGAGTTTTATAAACTAAAAGATGATTTCACAATTCTAGAATTAATCTCCTATTCTAGCAGTGAGCTCTTCTTATCAGAATATAAAGAGCAGAGTACCAGTGAATGCCAACTGTGATAATTTTATACTTTTGTTATATATTTGGGAATCAAGGTTGAAAAAATGCAAAACTGCTCATGGGAAGGAGCTGAGGAATTGGGGGGTATGGAGACATGGGCTGCACGAAATTAATGTTGGTGTCTAGTGGGAGTCAAGGGTCTTAACTCGTGCTCTTTTTGGTGCCAGGTGGCAAAGTTCAATGTCAAATTGAAGAAGGGGGTAAACTCCCCATTTTGGCACAGGACACCAAGTTATTCTGAGAATGTGAGGCCTATGAAAAATACAGCTCTCTGTGACCCCTTGAGTCTTTATAGCTCAGGGGACATGGAAAGGCTGCATCTACACCTCACAGGTGGGTCTCACCAGGGCTGCAATGTAGCAACAGAGGTCAAGATATCTCCTTCTAGAATGGAATGTGCAGATTCCTTCTAAAAACTCACCGAAACAGCTGGTCTTCTCTAAGGAAGAAGTAGGGGTAAATGAACCAGAGACCCTACATTCTCAATGGAGAAGACAAGTCAGCAAACTTCAGGGTATAGATGCAAACTCTCCAAATGGGAGCCCACGGTCAGACGGTTAGAGTTTTGGAATACTCAAGTTATAGCAGGAAGGTAGGTTGTAAACCATTACGAAGAAAACTTTCATTGATTAACACAATTAAAAGTATTCGGTAACATCTGCCCCTAGTAAGTTCCATGCCACTGAGCATGTTCAACTAGAGGTTGAGAGACCACAACTCAGGGATGCTTCAGAAAAAGTTGGGCTTGATGGGATGGAGGAGCTCTGGGATCTCTTCTAACCCTGCTATTCTGTTGGGAAGCCAGGCAAGGTAAAGAAAACACTGGATGAATATGGAGAGATAATCAAAGCTTCACTCCGATCTGAAGTCGAGCAATTGTTTAAAAGGAGGAAATATGTGTAAAATGAAATCCTTCATGTTTGAAATTATTTAGGATGAGTTCTCAAATGAGTCATGATGCTTTCAGTGACATGGAATTTGAGACAGTTTTTTTCCTAACTTACTCAATATATAAATGGTCTATTGAAATGAATTGTGTCAGATCATAGTATCCCAAAAATTGGTCTGTTAGACAGAGAGCAACCCCCCAGGCTTAAGAAATGTCGAGGTGGAAAATTCCACATAGAAATAACTTTTACATTGCCACCTGCTGGCTACTGCTGTAAGTGACAGCAATATAAATACAATTTCAAAGTCTCAATCAAGTTCCAACTGGAAACAGGAATATTGGTTGAAGTTACAAATGACAGGAATCAAATAGCTTCACTAAGTCCTCAAAAGGCAGATATCAGAGTACTTTTACAAGATTATTGGAGATCCATCTGGGTATTGCCTTAAGTAGGAGATAATCTGTGTGGACTTGACTTCAGATGTGCATCACACACACCCCCCGCCCCCCAGTGGTGCATTCATGACTAATACTGAATAGCCCTTGTGAACAAGGCATACTAACAAACCCTACAGTGTGGGTTTACTCAGGCCTATCTTCAGCCTACACAGACAATTTCCTCAAGAGTGGTTCTAGACGCTTAATTCTGGAGGGATGACTTTCTCTGTCACCTAGTGGTGACAGAGTGACATTTCTTATTTTCATTTCCAAAACAATAGTAATAATAACGACAAGTAGGAGGCAGAACACATGAGGTCAAACTATCTCAAGTACATGAAAACCATGAAGATAAGCAGAGAAGTTGTTCTAAGTGTGCATATATTAGTTTTACAGGTTTCAGGCTATACCCTGAAGAACACCAGGAACCCTATGTAGATTACTTCATACCTCTCCCATCAGAGTAATGCACCTTGTTCATTTTATAATTATAACATAGTTAATATTGCACGTGTCAATTACACTAACAGATATCTCTGGAATCTGCTCCTTCCTCCCTCTCCCCACTGCCCACCTTCTTTCATGCTCTTTTCACCTGGGAATGCCTTAAATAAGTTCCTAATTGGGTCCTAGTCCTCAGCCAGGGACCCCAGCATCTACAGTTCCTCTGCCACCAAAGTTATCTTTCCACCAAAGTCTGCTTTCATGAAGACATGACATTACCATATATGTTATCATGCTCCCTATTTTCTGTAAGACAAGTCAACTATGGCATACAGAAATCATAACATTCCCAAAGTTTTTGGGACTGATAATCCTTCTCCAAATACACCAGTGATTTGTAATCCTGTGTACTTTCCTGTGGGTCATTCAGGATACACAGAACACCTCGTCCAGCCCCACCTGCCTTGGTGGCTCTCTGGCTACTGAACATCTTTCATGACCCAGGTTAGATGTTACCTCTTCTGTGATATCTTCTTCGGAATATAAGTAATTGCAAATTTACATGATCAATGCCAAAACCCTCTGGCTTTATGCTCCCATAGCACTTCTCTTAGGGCATTTAATGAGGGTCACCTAGCCCATACGAAGGTTTTGTGAAAATTAGGTAGAAATGTCCCTTCTGGACAGAGATAGCTCTGTGGCACACTATCAGACCTGACAAGTGAAGTCAGCTGGATTTCAGCTCAGGGAGGTTGAACTTGCCACTTTGGTCAGATTACCTTAGCAACAAAAAAATCCCATCCGACCGCGCATGTGGGTCCTGAGAACTCAACACAATTATTGCCTTATATGCCACAGTCTTCACCACCAGTTGGCAGATTCCTAGAAAGCAGTTAGATCAATTAAAATTTGTATTCTCAGAACCTGACACATAGTAAGCTTTGATAAATGTTCTTTGAATTGTTGTTTTGGAATGAAAAGACATTCCAGAAGTTATCACAGGAAGATCTCTGAAGTATATAAACATATATATTGCATGGTCTTAGGCAAATAATTTTACTTCCTCGTGCCCTAATGTCCTCATTTATAAACTGGGGACCATACTAGTGCCTAACTTATACCTTTTGTGAAGATCTGATGAGAGAGTATTGGCAAAGTGATAGGCCAAGAATATGTGTTACACAAGTATTGACTATTATCATCAACATTAAATAAATAAAAGAGTGATCTGAGATGAACCTTTTTAAATTTGACAGCAAATAAGACAATTTGGGGGGAAGAATCTTCCTAATCTGTTCTAAAAAAACAGGGATAACTACTGCAGTTTGAATGAAGGTATTACCATTAATGTTAAATGATTGACGATATTTTACTTAAGAGATAGAATCATAATATTTTAGAATTTGGAAGGCATTTAGAGGTAATCCAAACTGCTTTTCTTATGAATAAAAGAATTGGGTTAACTGGCTTTCCATTGGTTCTACTGTTTCTCCCTCTGGCCCTTCCCAAACGTCCAGCCTCATCTCCTCACAAACACACATAATGCCCCCCACCCCGCCCCGGCCCCCAATATTTTCTGTTGCATACATCCAGCACCTGTCTAGGGCACCATTAGCCTCTTCCAGAATGCACTTTCACAGCTCCTTTGCCTCTGATAGCCCTCCTCCCTACACCTGAATCCTGTCTCAGCTGATTAATCAGATTCAAGTCCCAGTTCAATTGTTGTATCTTCTCTGGCAAAGCCTTCCCCTCCTTCCTCAGCCAAAGTTAGCTGTTGCCTCCTTCTGTGTTCTCACTCTGTGTTCATACCTCCACTTAGCACTTATCAGAGCAAAGGCTCTGAATTCCAGCTGTCTAAGTTTGAGTTCCAGCTCTGCCCCTGACTATCCTATGTTTCTCTTGCTCCTCTCTGCCTCAGTCGCCTTATCTACTGAATGGGAATAATCATTCATTCATTCAACAAATAGTTATCGTCTGCTTATCGTGTGTCAGGAACTGTTCTAGGACCTGGAGTACTTACATGATGAATAAGACAAAGTCCTGGTTCTCATGAGCTTACATTGAACAGGAGGGTTGAACAATTATAATCAAATATAATTAGGTACGATCATTGTTCTAAGGGCCATAAAAATACACAGCAGAGAAGTAGACTCAAGAGTAATGAGGATGGTGGTGGTTGTTTTATAGAGGAGAGGCAGGGAAAGTATGTTAGAGGAGGTGAAATTTGATTGCACATGGGGGAGATGAGTCAGTAAGCCACATAGAAATCTAGCAGGAGTGAATTCTAGGCAGTGACAACTTCAAGTGCAAAGGCCCTGGGGCAGGAAGGATGATCTCAGGGGTAAGGGGCAAAGGCTAACAGGGTTACTGCAAGTTAATGAGGCAGATAGTGGAGGAAATGAGATGCTCTTTATTCCTAGCACCAAGATTTTTGGATTTTTATCTCTTAAATATTTCCCCAATCCATTTCCCCCTTCTCTTCATCCCGGATCTTGTATCCTATTATCCTCGATTTCTCTCCTTACAGTCAAGCTGCCTCAAAGCTATCTTCTGTCCCCTGACACAGGATCTAAAGACATAACTCTGATGCTACTGTCCTCTGCTTAATACTTTTTCATGGACTGACTCCACATTGTTTGTAGAGTAAATCCCAAATGCATGCTGGACAAAGTCCTCTAGGACTTAGCCCCTACCCACCTCTTTACTTCCTATTTACACATACATGCCAGCCACACCAAAGTATTGGTTCCCAGATAATGTCTTTGTGGTCTCTATACCTTGCCTTCAGCTGTTTCCTTTCCCTAAAAACCATGCCTTCTTCCACATTTTTGGTTGGCTAGCTCAATAGTCGGATTCAGCTCTGGAGTTACTTCTCCTCTGTGCTCTCATTATATCCTCGCAATGTCCTCCTGTTGCTACAGTGCCACTTCCCAGCGATTATTAAGATGAGCTGTTTGTATATATCTGCCTCTGCAGTTAGCTTCTAGTTTTCTCAAGGGCAAGGAATTGGTCCTTAATCACGTTTTGCCTCCCTAGGATGTGATCTGTGTTCTGTGCAAGAGCCTTGGAGCAAGAACTGTGTTCATGCCCTTCATCATATTGTCAGCTAAGAAGTGAGTCCTGGATCTGTCCTGTCTCAGGCTCACACAGATGTAGCTGCTCTATGAGACTGATTCAGGTAGATGCATTTCAAAGGATGGCTGACAATTTTCAAGATTCTTAAACCACATTCATCTATGAAATTAAAAAAGAAGATATCCACAGGTCCATCTGAGAAAAAAGAGAACAGAAGTTGTCCTATGACTTCAGAAGTTTTTTTAAAAAGATTTATTCATTTGAGAGAAAGAAAGTGTGTGCGTGTGTGCACGCATGCACACGTGCATTTGCTGGAGGGGAGCGTAGGGGCAGAGAGAGAGAGAGAATCTCGAGCAGACTTCTCAGGGAGCACAGAGCCCCACATAGGGCTCAATTCCATGATCCTGAGATCATGGCCTAAGATGAAATCAAGAGTCAGATGCCTAACAGACTGAGCCACCTGGGAGCCCTTGACTTTAGAGTTTTAACAAGTAAGTTTTCAAAGAAAGTCCAATACTTGAAGAAACAGCCTTATTTTAAATAAATCTATGTCCAGTGTCTACTTCTCATCATTTAAATGGAAGCATCGCCTGCCAAATGTGATTTCTATACCTTTATTGTACTTTTCTTGGTACTTAGAAAGGTATGGGAGTAAAAAATAGATGCTAAATCAATTCTTTCACAGATCAACACATTATTTTTCTTTTTAGGCTTCTTTTTACATTAAATTCAAAGTTCTAGTAGAAAATTAAATTGATTTTTAAGAGGCGCCTGGGCGGCTCCGTCGTTAAGCAGCTGCTTTCAGCTCAAGTCATGATCCCAGGGTCCTGGGATTGAGCCCCGCATCAGGCTCCCTGCTCAGCAGGAAGCCTGCTTCTCCCTCTCCCACTCCCCCTGCTTGTATTCCCTCTCTCACTGTTTCTCTCTCTGTCAAATAAATAAATAAAATATTAAAAAAAAGAATATTAAATTGATTTTTTAAAAAGTTCTATGCACTCACAAAATGCCATTTTTTTATAGTTCCGCGCTTTATTTGCCTAGGATAATTTAACCTGGAGCTGAGACTAACCATTACAAAGTTTTCCAAAAGTTTAATAAGAAAAAAGAGCTAATTGATGACTGTAGAAAAGCCACTGTCCACCCAACACATAAACCAAAGATTTACTTAGTATGTCCCTGGCACAAACCTGCAAAATGCTATTGTTTTCACAATAGAGATGAGAGAAATCTCCCTGAATTGTTTCTACTTTCTTCTCCTCCCCCAGAACCGTTCTCCATTATTTGACCTTGATGTCCCCTTCACTGAATTTCTGTGACCTCTCCGATGGGATCTGAGACCCCTCATGGTCACCTAGAACATGCCTTCTCCTTTAAGACCTCCATGCACTTGAACACCCTGACCTCTCCACTTGGAAGATGTTTTTCCTCCCTTGCTGGTCTGATGACCGCTTCCTCATCCTTCAGGAATTAATTCAGACATCGCCTGCTCAGTGAGCTCAGTGAAGAGCTCTTGTCCCTCGTTCCTCCAGACAGGGAAAAGAGTGGCCTTATTTGTGTTCTCAACCAGTCCTATACTTTCTAACCTCATTTGGATGAGTATGATGAATATTTATTTCCTAGACTATCAGCTTCCTGAGGGCAGGCACCATGCTTATTCCTCTTTGTGTGCTCTATGACTCAGTGCCTATGTTTGTTGATTGACTGCTTGAGGCAGAGAAACACCGCAGGGGAGAATGACTCCCCATCCAGGAAGGGTTCACAGCAATATAACCAAGCAATAGAGATCCAGCTGCACGATGAAGAGCATTTTCATTAAACTCTTAATCCCCAAACTTTTCCTCTCACAACAGATCAGGGACACTGAAGTGAAATGAGTTTAATCCAAAGCAAAATGCTTTACTGAATATCATTCCTTTCCACTTCACCACGACCCTTTAAAAGATTTTGATTTCTGTAAGCGTTGTAAAGTCAGGAATAAACACAGAGGACAGCGGCGAAGGGCTTGTTTACACGCCTTTATACCACCGTGTAAGGAAGACATAGCACAGTTTACATTTGTGCCATGTAAATGGCTATAGAACCAGATGTGACTTACAAGGTACCTTGTAACTCATCTCCTCTAAGCAATAAAGGCTTTTTTTTTATTCCTGGCAAAAGTTTGAGAAACTTACTGCTGTTTTCTATCAGCAGATACAACAGATGGCTGGCACATGCCTGTCTCGCTAAATGAAATGGGCTCTCTGCAGAATTACTCTTTGATCCCTAGTGGCATGTCCACAACACCACAATGCAAAATACCACAGCATAGCAGATTCTAAACACTACAAGTTTAAAGCTGTGTTTTTGATATGAGCACCTTCTCAAAAAATCATGCCCACAGTATGTAAACATATTCACATTCCCACTTTGAAGCCACGGACCAGGGGTCAAAACCTGAGGCATTTCTTCCATTGGGTGACAAAAAACCACTGCAAAAGTATGATGGCAAACCCCGGGAGTAGGGAAGTATACAACCACTTGGGTTGTAAGTATCCAAATGATTACAACTCCATTAGGGGAAAAAATGTGGACAGGACACATTAAGGGACTTACATAATAATAATAATCAGTGTTACCATAACTTGTGGAATTAGAAGAGGATGGTTAAGGGTATTTGGCAGTCCCTTTGAAGAGGGAGAGGAAGTATTTGAGTTAAAATTCACTTCTCTGTTGCCTTTCTTTCATTTTTGTCAAGGGGGGAAAAGAAGAAAAGAAACATGCTCATATAAGTCTCCTTTCCTCAACCAGTCCAATGGGATATTTGAGACTACAAACTGTAGTCTGTAGTTTAATGGAACCAGTATGGCATCGTATCAAACACTATATTGCAAAAACAATCTGTCATTTAAATGACAGAATTAGATTATCTACTTCATATTACAGAAAGACATATCAGGAGAAGGATTCCACTTTTTAAAAAAAATTCACCAAAATATGAATCAGTTTCCAGGAAAATGATTTGTTTTCGACTTTTTTTTTTTTTTTTTTTTTTTGCCAACAGTACCTTCCTCGTTTTAAAGCTAAATTTTGGTGCTGCTGGCTGGAATCATTCACAAAGACACCACTATCCAGGTGAAGTTCTTGAGCTTTCCTTATACTTGATCTTGTGTTATTATTGTTCTTATTTCTGGCAGTTTGAAATAATTCAAGAAGTTTTTTAATTAATAGGGAGCTAGGAAGGGTTATGAACATATTTCTGTTCCTTACATATTGATAAATATTGCACTCACTACACTGTGTCTTCAGCATATGTAGTATTTTGTTTCCCATGTGATGCGTAACACAAAAGAGCATGTTTCTACAGTTGAACTCAATAATCAATTCTTCTAAGATACACATGGGACCCCCCAACTTCCCAGGGCAGTAGACAAAATTTTCTTCCTTTCCTGTAACCACAATGACACTTTTCAGTTTTGTTTTTAAACATCCTACAATTGAGAAAAATGAGGCTCTATCTCTGACTTCTAGTGGTTAGAAGAATTGTGACCACCACACAGGATAACAAGCTTACTTTAAGATCTGGGCCTGTTGTTACAGATGGTTAGAGCTTGCTTGGTAACCCCTTGGTGAGTTGGAAATTAATACTGGCTGGTTATCTTCACCCAGAGAATTTCTATTCCATACACACCCATTTCACCCCATTCCTTGCCCACCATCTCAGAAGTCCAGGCATTTGGTCACAGGGAGGTTGGAAAACTAGTACAGATGGCTCAGCATAAATCCATCACCACTGCTTGGAAAAAAAAAGGAAGAAGAAGCCAACATAAAAAGAGATGTCCAATTAACTGGGCACTGGATTCATACTATCTTAGCATCTATATGTGGGTGATAGAATATATTACAGTTACTAAAAATCAAGTCTACATGATCTTTATAAATAAAAATCTATATATGTGGTCTATATAAACAAAAAATATTGGCCTTGAACCAAATTGGTTTATATGGAAATCAGCAGCAGTGTCCTAATATTAGAATTCAGATTTATTTAACAAAACTTCTTATTAAAGTTTTATGTGAAAGCCATTAGTTTTAGAGAGGGTTTTTTTCCAAATAAAATGTTTAATTAGTGCATCATTTAGAAAACCAAAATGGCCACTCATGGCCCCTACCTGTCCCAAATTTAGAGAAAAATTAGAATAAGGAACGCCTCGTTGAAAAAATATCAACCATTAAAAGTTATATACAGCAATAAAGGGTATTTTCCCTTAATTACTAAAAATCTTTAAGCCTAAACCTCTTTAATAGAAATTCTTCTCTGATCTAAGGCCTTGAGAAAGAGCATGTCAGAAAAATGAGTATTTTAAATGGGAGATAAAAGTAGAGACAGGGTTTTCCATGGAAAATGAAGATTTCCATGAAAGAGGTCAGATCATCTAGTTTCAGATAGGAAAGGCTTCCTAGGCAGATTTTTAGGGATCTTGAAAGAAACTGGTGAGAATCAGATTAGTGAATAATTAGTGAATTATTTGGGCTCCGTAGTTATGATCAGTCATGAAAACCATGTGTTTTACCATTTTGTTGAGTGATGTATGGTGTAAAAATGATACCGGATAATAAATGCAAGTAAACTATTTATAATGTAGAACATCATGCAAGTTTAAACTCTAAAGTATAGCTTTTTGCACACATTTAATGTAAGTAGTTTTTGAAATTACAAACCAATACACACACAATGTGGAAAAAATAAAGATGTAATATACACAGATGTAACTAATGTTGACACCTCGGAGACTCAGAGGTTACAGCCTGAGGATACAGTGTATGGAGTGTAATATTTACCAATATGTAAGGAACATAAATATGTTGATAACTCTTCCTAGTTTCTTATCATTTAAAAACCTGTGATACATCAGCTGTTTATTCCTATGTCTGTTTATGTATTTTGTAATGGAATCAAGCAGGATATACTGTGATAGGCTGCTGGCCCAATCTGTCATGAATATGTGTCTATGGTATTGAGTAGATGTCTAGATGTCTAGAATATTCTTTTTTTTTAAGATTCTTTTTTTTTTTATTTATTTGACAGAGAGAGAGATCACAAGTAGGCAGAGAGGCAGGCAGAGAGAGGGGGGGAAGCAGGCTCCCTGCTGAGCAGAGAGCCTGATGCGGGGCTCAATCCCAGGACCCTGAGATCACGACCCGAGCTGAAAGCAGAGGCTTTTTAACTCACTGAGCCACCCAGGTGCCTAGAATATTCTTTTTTTGGATGTCTAGAGTACTCTTATTAATACTTCATTGCAGTCTCCTGCCACCAGACCTCTAAATTCTACCCATTTTTACTTTTATAAATAGCACCATGAAGAACAATGAAGCACAGTGAAGAACTAACCTCTTCTTAATATCCATAATGATTTCCTTAGGATGAATCTCTGGAAGTAAAATTTCCCAGTCAAAGGATGTCTATCAAGCTTTTCGCTATCAGGATCAAATAGCCTTGCAAAAAGCCTAACAGGGGCATCAGCCACATACAATAAGCAGGCCTCATTCTCCACATACTCAAAACACTCTTAAAAACCTGACCAACTTGACGTGGGGAAATGAATCTCACTGTAATTTTTATTTGCATTTGTTTGAAGTAGAACATAAAAGTTCTTTCAAATGGCCCCAAGAACACTTTGGGTTAATGGACTAATAATTTATTGGAAGGAGATAACACCGACTGCCTCTAGGTCTTCAATCCTAATGTTAGTTTAACTTTTCTCCACGTGTTGCCAAACACTTTAATATTAAGTTTAAAATTTTGTTAATCAGCTGTGTGTTTTTCCTCATGTTGAAATCCTAAATGTTTGATATTATTTGGATGAAATAACTAGATAATGGGATAAACTTTTCATTTTCCATGTAGATGTTTTGATGTGGTTTGGCTTTAGCCAGAGATGCCTTTCAAAATACTTAATTGGTATTGAAGTGATTATTTTTCTCATCTTCAAAATTTCCATGCATTTCAAAAATTATGCTGCTGGAGTCACATAACTTTTTGAGTAAAATAAATAAAATTTAAATAATACTTTTAAATGTCCCGCTATTTGGCAATATTGTGTAGATCCTGCCCGCCTCACTTACCCTTCCTGCTAATTGAAACAGACACCAGAATTCATGTAGTTACCTGTGGTAACCTACCCAGAGCAGACTGAGCATGAAGAGCAAGATAACTGAGGTAGGTGTTAATATTGCCCTGTGTATTGAGATAATCCACAAGGGCGATCAACACCTAAATAAGAGAGAAAAAGATGCTAGAAGCTTCATCTCCATGCCAGTTCCAATATCTTCTCTAATCCTTTACAAGGGACATTCCTGAGATTGATTTGTGATTCATTTTGTACTCAACAATATGTCAACGCTTGCAAATATGCACTATGCTATAAAGGGACACGGCAGATGACATGTCATTTAAGCCTTTGCTTAAGACAATGCATATGAAATGCATATGAAAAATATGAATGAAAAAACAATGCATATGAAATGCATATGAAAAATAAATAAATAAGAACTGTTGACATTTTCTGTTTGTCCTACAGTTACCAAACCCTTTCAACCAGGAAGGGGTGTAAGTTAAGCTATTGTCTAATGGTTCCTAAAAATTCATAAAAGTGTACATAAAGAAAATATCCTTTTTAAAACTACAGAATTAATATTGATCTCATCTGCCAAGTGGTCAAACACAGATAGATTCAGGTGAAAAGAAAGGAGACGGGAAAAGTTCATTTATGTTTTATTACCGATTTCCTACTATTCCAAAATTAACTGTCCATAATGTATGGAGGGGGAATTATAGGAAGAAAAGGAATAATTTCCTTGGGAGCAACAGGAGCCTCAGTGAACTTATCTACCAAATGGAAGTATTAGAACCGATGATCTTCCTAATATGAATCCTGGTAAATCTAAAACATCTATTTCTTTTTTTTATAACAATGGAAGTGTTGATGGGCCTAGATTTGGTTTATTTTAGGGAAAAAAAGTGAGAGAAAAGACCTGAGGGAAAAAAGACATTTAAAATGGTCATGGTCACACCCAAAATATAATAGATAATTAGAGGGAACCAAAGTGGCTTCTCAATTCAAAATAATTATTTTTAATAAAGTGTTTTCTAGATCACATTCTTCATGAAAATAGCCATTTAAGTAAATTTAGAATAAAAAAGGACCTGAAAATGTGATTTTAATTATAATTACAATGATTTTCATAGTGGATATGTTTTACCAACTCACAAGCAAAAGAAGTTATTACTTACTATTTGTCCTCTAGAGTAAATTCTCCAACTGCACAAAAGAAATTAAACTCATATAATATTTATCCTCCCTTTCTTTCCAAAATTAGAGGTCATTTATGTATTACTGGAATTGTACAAAAGGTAATATACAAAGGATGGTAATGTACTAAGAAATAAAAGGAATACTTCTTCATAAAAATATATTGCAGTTTTCTTTTTCCATATAAAAGTATTTTAGGGGCGCCTGGGTGGCTCAGTGGGTTAAAGCCTCTGCCTTCGGCTCAGGTCATGATCTCAGGGTCCTGGGATTGAGCCCCGCATTGGGCTTTCTGCTCAGCAGGAAGCCTGCTTCCCCCCCTCTCCCCGCTGCCTGACTCTCTGCCTACTTGTGATCTCTCTTTTTCTCTGTCATATAAATAAATTAAAAATATTTTTAAAAAGTATTTTAAATGGTACTTAAAAAAGCAATAGCCTGCAATATTTTACAAATGTTCTTACAGACACTTTTGAGGCTGTGAATTTCAACCAGAAATATGTAGCATTTACATTGTTCCAGTGAATAACATTCAAAAATTTTTTCAAATGCACAATGTCAAAAATATTTACAGAGTTTAAAATTTGTTGTAAAGTATAGATGATGTCAAAAGTGATTGGCATATACTATGGCAAAGAGTCTTTTAGATATTATGTGGGTTTTTTGTTTTTTCCCATATGTTTTACATATTTTATTCTAGCATAAATATTATGTTAAATTTTAATGTCAATGATCACAGAAAGAAGTGATGTTGGTATTTGTCTCTAGCAGCCTGACGACATGGAGTCATATCAAAATAGCAAGCTTAGGAACGCTGCTTACCTTTTTCTTTTGGGAATCTTTAATTTATGTGACACGTTTAAATAAGCAGGAATTAATTATTTGCTTTGGAGATCACATGAGAAATCACTCTTAAAGGTTGTAAAAATGTACCAGCCTACACACTACACAGTATTATTTCTACCTGCCGACAGAATTAATATGCAGTATTATTCCTACTCTTCCTGGTTATCAGTACTTACCTGTCCCACAGCTTGCCAGGTAAAATTCATGGAATGGATATTGACAGGAATAGCTGGCATTCTCTGTTGTGCTTTTCTGAAATCATGTGTAAAAGGGGCCATTTTCCCCTCGGAAACAATCAAGATATCTTCTTCAAATCCTGGTTAAACAAAACAAAACAAAATAAAACAAAACCATCAAACTAAGCAGACTTGAATCCAAACCAGAAAACGCATGCAAAAAGAACACTGAAGAATTGATACGAGCCATTTCTATACACAAAGCACCTGTCTAGGTACCAACTAATTTTCCTCGGTATGTGATAAGAACAGTGCCAAGAGACACATGCTTTTGTGAAAGGAAGTGGACACAGAGTCACCGGGTGGTACCAAACGCGGGGTCCATCCTAAAACATAGGGTTGTAGAAACTAACAACAGCATGATGAGAACACTGCTTCAGCTTGGGTCTCTGGGGACAGAAGTTCATAAGCTTTCAGGTGGAAAGGGGCTGATTAAAAGGTGGAGGGGAGCAATCTTCCTTGCAAATTAAGTTTTAAAAACATACTTAAATGCATGCATCTTCCCTTTAACAGATGCGCCGGAGAGAGCGGAGACGCAGGTAAGGGAAGGTAGTGGGCGCGGGAGCCTTACCTATGAGTACCCTCGCCTGGTGAGCATCGATCCACAGGTACAGGCTTTCCTCCCGCGGCTGCCCGACCTCCGCCCGCAGCACCAGCAGGCACTGGAGGATGCTCCACAGCCGGAGCGCCGCGGCGGGGAAGGCGCTTCTCGGGGCCATGCTCCTCCGGACCTCCCTCCCGGTGCTCTCGCCGCCGAACCTCCTTCTGCCTCACGTACCCAACCTGCGGCCGTGAAGTCCTCCCTCAGCCGAAGCTGCGCCCGCTTAGACGGCCGGGCGTGCAGCCTCCTGGCTCCCGTGCGAGAGAGCCCGCGAGAGCCAGAGGAGGAGGGAGGGGAGAGCGAGCGCCGGCGGGCAGGCGGCGGGGGCGCGGGAGGGAGCGGGGACGGCGGAGACGCGAGACTGGCCGAGCGGGAGATGCCAGCACGCGCGGCGGCGCCAACAGCCCCAGGGTTAAATACAGCCCGAGAGGAAGAGCGGGAAGGGAGGGCGCGAGTGAGGTGCGAGC
>CM053611.1:65353604-65372097 GCA_028646535.1 Procyon lotor
GGGGGGGGCTCTTCTCCCTGCTCACCCGGCGGCGCCAGGAAGAGTTCCCCTGGACGCTGGATGACAGGTGTACCTGACGCTGTCGGGGGTAGGACTCTTAATATTTGCTGAGGTTTCGAGAAACGCGGAGGCACGTCTGGTGGTACTGAAATCACAGGCGCTTAGGAGCAGGACCAAGGTTCTGGCCTTGTCTATGGGAAGAGTAGTCGGCTGGCGGTGGGCTATAGCCTAACGTAGCCACCCGACCTCAGCAGAAGGGATTTAACTTGGTCCCTGCTTAATCCCGTGGCTACACAAAGAAAACCAAAGAAAACGGAGGCAAAAGGTTAAACAAAAACAAAAAAATACTTAGAAAGATTATAGACTCAGAAAAGGGTTGTTTACTTCTCTTTGTTCTTTATCACCCAGATGCTGCGACAAATGCCCAAGGATCAAGTGTCTAGGGTGTGGTGTTTCACTCAGTCCTTTGCAGAGTGGCGGACGCCTCAAGAGGAAAACAAACAACAGAAGAAAAGCCGAACTTGTGCACGCATTAAGTTAAATAAATGTTAGGTCATGAGCAGTTACTAAAAAGAACAGAAACTGCATTTCCAATTATGAAATATTTTCAACTTTACAGCTGTTGATCTTTACAATTAGACAAGATGTCTAATTATGATTGATTTGAACTTGAAGTGTCAAACTTTGTAAGTACTTTAAAGTGCTTTCTTAATCCTCGACTCTTTTAAATAGGTCCTGTTATTATTTCCATTTTATTGTTGAGCAGCATAGTTCCAAAAAGCCCGGCAAGTTGCTTGCGGTTACCCAGCTGGTAAGAGGGCAGAATCAGGGTTCAAACCTAAGCACTCTGATTTTAGAGTTCATTCTTTTAGCCACTACACCTCGTACTGATAAGTAAATCATAACTAGGTCCCAAGCCTCACAGAGTTTTTTCCTTTAAAATAAATATATTTACCTCTTTTCAAACATTTTATTAGTTTTTATTTCATTTCAGTAATTATTCCTTTATGTAGTGTATTCACATAGGTTAGGCAATCTTTAGAGCCCTTTGACATTTTAATGCCAATTGCCTTCCAGTCAAAAGATAATTTGAAAACACAATAGACATTTTCTTTGATTCCTTAAAGTGTGGTCTTAATTGAAACTTTTTCCTTAGCAGTGCTCAAACCCCTATGGCTCTTGGTGCAAGGACGCCCTCTACAGGCTATTATAATCAAATACTAAGGAGGAAATATTCATGAAAGGCACTCTTGGGTAGAGAAAAAGAGGGGCTAAATTCCCTTCTCATTCAGCTTCCTCTGAGTGAGGCCCCCTCTATTCACGTCTCCTTAGCAGTGGACACTTAAAAAAAATTAGATTTAATTATAGTCAGCAAAACATACTGTTTAAAAAAATCTTGGACTTGAGCTCCTTAGATTTTAAAGGGAAGGAAAGAACATATGGTATACACAGTCAGCTATTTCCAAGAGTAACAGGGTGTATCTTTCCTGGGGGGGAAGGGCCACCTAAGACCTAAATCAGGCTTGACTCTCCTTTCTGTTGTTGAGGAGCAAAATGGCTTTTTCATTTAGAATATAGTCATGTTTCAAATTTCTGTATTAAAGGTAACAATATTTATTTGCAAATGATAAAAATTTGGAAATAGTGTGCTAGGTGGTATTACAAATCAACCTCATTCAGTATGAAAATTCTACCGTTTATTGGCTGGCTCAGTGGGTAGAATTTACAGTGGAGAGACCTAACATTACCTCATCCAGGTGATCAAGGTCAACATCAACCAGGATATGTCATGTTGATAATATGTGTACCCTTGGTAATGTCTTGAGAGTGGCACTTTATCTCTGTGGCCTTCTGAAAACCTATAACCTCTGTTTAATCGTGAGAAAAAATATCAGAAAAGCCAAGCTGAGGGACATTTTGCAAAATACCTGAACAATAATCCTCAAAACTGTCAAGGTCATCAAAAACAAGAAAAATCTGAGAAACTGTTCCAGTCAAAAGGAGACTAACGACACATGACAACTAAATGTAATGTGGTATCCCGGATGGGATCCTGGAACAGAAAGAGGATATTAGATAAAATTAAGGAATCTGAATAAATTATTAATATTAATATATCAATATTGACTCCTTAACTGTAACACTCTACTGTACTCGTATTAGGGGAATGCGAGTATGAGGGTAGACAAGAACTCTCTAAACTACCCTTGCCATTTTTCTGTAAATCTAAAACTATTCTAAAAAATAAAATTTATTTTAAAAAGAAAAGGTAAAGACTTAAGCACATCCCCAAAGATTTGGCTAGCTGACATTTGAAAATCAGAAGATGTCTCATAAAAATTTGGATTTCTAGCCTCTCCAGACTTTTCCTGGCTTCTCATGCCTTCTTCAAGGAAAATTTAGAGATCTGGCAATATTCCCCCCTTGCAAGGGGACGTGTGTGAGTGGTAGTGTGAGTCGTGGCTGCCATTCAAACAGGGCTCCACTTCTGACAGTTCTAACACTCTTCTACCGAGCCTGCTTCACTTCTCTGCTTGACTTGCTGGGCTTCTGTAGGCCTTGAGTCTGCTGCTTTTGGACTAGAGGAGAGGTAATGGGACGGGGAGGGGGGAGGTGCCTGAGGGGGCTGAAGTCAGCGCTCATCCTAGAAGGATGTCCTGTGGGGCAAAGCCTGCCGTACAGAAGGATCTTGTCAGTACCCAGCCACCCACACAGGCAAGCCGACTCTGCTGCCCACTCTGCCTCGTGGGCTCAACCAGGGCTCCCCCTGTCGGCCCCGAGGCCGGGGCGTATCCGTGGCATCCTGAGCTGCGCTCGGAGAAGGAGAGGAGCAGGCACACCTGTAGCACTCTGCTATGGAAAGGGAGCCACAAGATGCTAAGTGAGTAGAGCAAGTGGCCCAGCATTATTTTTATTAGCAGTCCTGTTCTTAAAAAACAATGTTTACGGATATACGTGTATGTTTGTACGTGTTTAAAACTAGGCCCAGAAAATGTCTAAAAGGTCACAACATACCATAATACTCCCCGGGGTTGTTGATGGGGAGTGGGGCTGGGCCTGGGACCTGCTTTTCACTTGATATTTCCCGATTTTTAAAAAATGAGCAAATGCTTTTGTGATTAAAAAGCATTTGTAAGAAGGGAGAAAGGTCTTGTCTTTCCTGCTTCCGTCAGTTTCTCCTAAAGTAGGCAGCTGTCAACACCCAGGGCCGGCACTTCTAGCTGTGCTGCTTGCTTGCATACTTTATCACTTCTGAGCGGTACCTCACAGCACATGACAGCTCATTACCGAGGCACAGCACAGCCTGAGCGTTCCCCGTCTTCCCGGGCAGCACTCTCGCTCTTCTTCCCTCTCTTCTTCCCTCGCATAATGGCATTGCCAAGCAACCCCGTCTATCTCGTCGGCCACAAACCATAGCCATTATTTCCTGTTCATACAGGCTCTTTCATCTCTGCGGCATTTAACAGCTCTTACTTTTTTTGTGATTGGGGAAAAGAGGAAAACAATTTTACTACCCAATATTAGAGGAATGAGAAACAAATTAGAACACTTGGATAGGATGAAATATTATTGAAGCATTAAAATCGATGTTGTGACAGAGACGTTCAATCATGAAACTGGCATCGCAATCAAGATCATGTACGGTATCCATCACTCCGAAAGCTTAACCAAATCGTACACCTTAAATATGTGCAGTTTATTATACCGACTAAATTTCATTAAATCTGCTTAAAAAAATTTTTTTTTTAAAGGTTTTATTTATTTGACAGAGAGAAACACAGCGAGAGAGGGAACACAAGCAGAGGGAATGGTAGCGGGAGAAGCAGGCTTCCTGCCGAGCAAGGAGCCCGATGCGGGGCTTGATCCGAGGACTCTGGGATCATGACCTGAGCCGAAGGCAGACGCTTAACGACTGGGCCACCCAGGCGCCCCTTTAAAAATTTTTAAAGAAATGAAAAAAATTGGTGTTTCACCAGGATACAGACAGCACTAACAGTAAGAGAAAAAAATTGGTAAATTGAACCATATTAAAATTAAGAATTTCTTTTTTTTAAGATTTTATTTATTTATTTGACAGAGAGAGATCACAAGTAGGCAGAGAGGCAGGCAGAGAAAGAGGGGGAAGCAGGCTCCCCACTGAGCAGAGAGCCTGATGCGGGGCTCGATCCCAGGACCCTGAGATCATGACCTGAGCCGAAGGCAGAGGCTTTACCCACTGAGCCACCCAGGCGCCCCAAGAATTTTTTTTATCAAAAGATAATGTGGACAGTGAAAAGACAAGCCACAGACTGGGAGAAGATACTTGGATGTACAGGATTCTGATCCGGAATATATAAAGAATGTCTACAAATCCATAAGAAAAAGGAGAAACGATCCAGTAGAAAACGGGCAAGAGGCACTTCACAAAAGAGCTTATTTACATGGCTAATTGACATATGAAAAACTGCTCAACATCACTAGCCATCAGAGAAATGTGAATTAAAACCACAGAAAGAGACCAATTCACACCCCACAGGATGCTTAAAATGGAAAAAGAATGATTATATAAAGTTGGTGAGGATATAAAGCCTACACTACTGGCAAAAGTGTAAATTGGTACAATTATTTTGGAAAACCATTTGGAAATAACTACAAAAGCTCAACATAGCAATTCCACTCCTGGAGATAAGCTCAGCCAAAAAAAGGAGGGGGGTACATATGCATCCAAAAACTGTTTTTTGTTTTTTGTTTTTTTTTCAAAGACTGTTTGTAACAGCACTATTTATCTTGGTCCCAAAATGGAAATAACTAAAATATCAATTGGCAGTGAAATGAGTTCATAAATTATTATTTGTACATGAAATACTACACAGCAGTGAGAATGTACAAATACAATTACACACAGCATGAATGAATCTTGCAGACATCATCTTGCATTAAGTAATCCAAAAGGGTACATACTGGATGATTCCATTTACTAAAATTCAAAAATAAGGAAAACTAATGCATGGTATTAGAAGTCAAGATAGTGAAAGGATTACCTTTGGAAGATGGTAATGATTAGAAGGGGATATAAAAGGGGCTTTGAGATGCTGATTCTATTTTTGTTTCTTGATTCAGATATCAGGTACATGGGAATGTTTATTTGGTGAAAACTCTTAAGTTGCACACTTATGATTGTGCACTTTTTAATGTATGTTATTTTTTTTATGTATGTTATGTTTTAATAAACTGTCAATTAAAAACTATTATGCCATATAAAAAGAAAATCATAAAAGATCTAGTAGAACACATAGATAAATGTGTTTATAAGCTTAGAATGGGGAAGACCTTTAGAGGTCTTCAAGATACTTGAAAGGTATAAAAGAAAAGACATAAATTTGATTTTAAAAAGTATTTTTTTAGAAGTATTTTAAATAGCTATGTCAAGGTTCCCGAGGTATTTTTCACTGGGCCACCTGAACATGATACATTTTCTTCCTGCTCATGGGAATAATCAAAATCAAACAATGCCAGATTGTGTGACTGGCTTCCTTCAGGTAAAATACCGAATAGCATTTGTACTAACCTTGAAAAATGTTCGCTTGTGAATTTTTATTTTTATTTTCTTTAAAGATTTTATTTATTTATTTTGGAGAGAGAGTGAGCAAGAAAAAGAGCATTAGTGAGGGGAGGGGCAAAAGGCGTGATGATGTGAGAGGGAAGAGCAGGCTCTCCTGCAGAGGAGGGAGCCCAATGCAGAGTTCGATCCCAGAACCCTGTGATTGTGACATGAACCAAAGGTAGACACTTAGCCAACTGAGCCACCCAGGTGCCATACTTGTGAATTTTTAAAAAGACACATTTAAATTTCAAAGGAGATTAGCTAATTATGAATGTAAGACCTATTGAGGGGAGAAAAACTTGGCATAAAAAAAAAAAAACTTGGCATAGTTATCACAAAACTGAAAGTTATTTTGTGTGGACAAATCTCTATTTTGTCACTTCTGAGTTGACCAGGATCTCAGAGCCTGTTCCAAGCTAAACACACTCAGAACTGGGATCAATCAAGAGGATAATTTATTAACCTCTGGTATGTGGAATATATTTCTGGAGACTAGAATACAAAGGTTAGCAGTCTGAGATGTCCCTTTCCTAGCATGAAGCTACCTGCAAAATACTATTGGTAATCAATAGGTTGGCGAATGTTGATCTCAATGCTGAGAGTATTAGATAGTAGGAGAGATACTTCATCTTGGCCAGTGAATCTCAACTGCCACCCAGTAGGAGGCATTTTAGAAATTTGTGGGGATATTTCTGCTTGTTACAATGACTGGGGCTCCTATTGTGTATAAGCCAGGGATAGTACATTTCCCGTAATGCAGGAGACAGAGTCACATATTAATTGTGCCACAGTCTACACATCTTTTGATTACCCCACTGGAGATTCATGTAGATGAAAACCTTTTAAGTATGAATATAATATCATGAAAACTTTTATAATTATCTGGAGCTAGGAATCTAGTTCTACTTTACGTATAAACATACAGTATTATTTTGTTTTGTTTTGTTTTTAAGAAGGCTCCACACAGGACTTGACCTCACAGTCATGACATTGAAACCTGAGTTGATATCAAGAGTCAGACACTTAACTAACTGAGTCACCCAGGCACCCCTACATAGAAACACATAGTTTAAATACACAATGAATTTTCCAGAAATCCAACCACTGGGAATAGTAAGATTCTGTGAAAAGTACGGTTGTGCTTGGTTTTTTTTGGATCTTTATCAAGAATTATTCACATTTTGGAAAAATCACATCACACCTCTGCTTTTTTCATTCTCCTGTACTTTTTATACATAATAGCTTCTGATTTTCTTACTTCCCATGAAACCAAACTCTTTCATAAAGCAGATGCAAGCATCCAATTACTTCACTAGGTCTATAATAGTTGTGCTTAACTATTTCCATTTTAAATACATATTATGTTAGAATTGATTTTTTGCTTTGTTCATATATGTTAGAACATTATATTTATTATTTGGAATTGCATGTGTCAGAGTGGATAATATTATCTTGTATTCTATTTGAGGATAGTAAGAGAGAAGTAACAGAATATCTATTATAAAAAGGCAGCTCTGGGTCAGTCTATAAAGACTATCTAGGTGTGATCCCATTTATATGACATTCTAGAAGATCACCATAAATAGGGAACACATCAACGGTTGCCAGGTTCTAGGGTTCGTAGGAAGGTTTAGTGACAAAGGGGCGGCATGAGGGGCAATGGTAACTGTTCAGAATCTTTTTTTTTTCTTTTGAGAGAGAGAGAGCACCACTCACATTCCTAGAGCCCTTGGTGCAGGGAAGGTGCAGAGGGAGATGGAGAGAGAAAATCTCAAGCAGGATTCATGTCCAGTGTGGAGCCCAAGGCAGGGCTCAACCTCAGGATGCTGAGATCATGACCAGAGCTAAAATCAAGAGTCAGATGCTTAACTGACTAAGGCACCCATGCATCCCAACTATTCTGAATCTTGATTATGGTAATGATTACATAGCTGTTTGCATTTGTCAAAATTTATCGAAATGTATGCTCCCAGAAGTGAGTTTTACTGTATGTAAATTGTAAAATGTTTAAAAGTGGGGGGAGGGGAGGAGAGAATACAAATAAAACAAATGGTATACAAATCAAAATGGTATCATTGGTTTCCAGCATTGACAATGACTGAAGTAAGCCATGGAGATCCTTGATGACATTCATGCCTCCACAATAGAGTTCCTACCTCTTGTGAGTGAACTGTTCATTCTCATTCTCATTCTCATTCTCATTCTCATTCTCATTCTCATTCTCATTCTCATTCTCTTCTCATTCTCAGATATGTGGAGAGAAAAAAAAAATCTTTTTTATAGAATTTGTGGCAATACACAAATTGTATCTCAGCCAAAGCCTGCAAGTTAATGGCAGTTAAGATTAAAACCTAACCACTTTATTCTAGTGACCATTTACTATACCACACTGCCTCACTAGTTTATGTTAAAAAGAAGAATACTGTGAGTGTTTAAGTTTTTCCATTCATAGCCGACATCGTATCTCTAAAGTAAAATAAAATAAAATATCAGTATTCACATTATACTACCACCTGACTTTACTAAGAAAGCAAAAATAAAATAAATCATTTTCTTAATAACATCACCACTCACATTCCTAGAAGAAACGTGTACTGTAATGTCACTTTTGTTGACAGAAAATACAAGTCTCTTGTGTTTTTTTTTATAAAGTGTTTACAGTAGGTCAGTGTTTTGGGTAGGGTGTTAAAGGCTTTTTGCCATTTATAGTATTTATTCTGCAGCCTTCTGAAACTGCTTGGGGAAATTTTAACACGTAGAAATGTTTAGCTCACTTATTATAGGTGATTAAAATGGTTAAGAGAGGAACATTACCTAATAAATGTCTTAATTTGGATCATATCCAAATAATAGGTGTCAAAATGATGCATTATTAGCTCTTCAAAAATTTTCTTGCCAAACATCCATTCAACCAATTAAGCTACATGAATCAGTAGCAAGACTATAGTAACATTTAATCATTAATTGATACCTTTGCTAAGAATCTGTCATTCAAATTCAGCATGATTGTTTAATAAAAGAAGAACCAAGTAATTGTCACTTAATAAATTTGCTTCATGATAACATTGGAATTGACTGTGAATTCAGATGATTCAAAAATTTTAAAAATGTACTTTATTGACTGTAAGCTGCACCATGGATTTAAAGGCAAGATGAAGTTATTGATGCCCACACTGTACATGCTAGCATCTGTGACAATCAACCTCAACTTTCAAGTAATACTTCTATTTCAATCACTCATAATTAGATTTGCAATTATCCCCTCCATCATCAGTTTATTTGTTTATTTATTAACATATAATGTATTATTTGTTTCAGGGGTACAGGTCTGTGTTTCATCAATCTTACATAATTCACAGTGTTCACCATAGCACATAACTTCCCCAGTGTCCATCACTCAGGCACCTCATCCCTCCTACCCTCTCCCCTCCAGCAACCCTCAGTTTGTTTCCTGAGATTAAGAGTCTCTTATGATTTATCTCCCTCTCTGGTTTTGTCTTGTTTCGTTTTCCCTCTCCCTTCCCTTATGATGCTCTGCCTTTTTTCTCAAATTCCTCATATCAGTGAGATCATATGATAATTCTCTCTCCGATTGACTTATTTCACTTAGCATAATGCCCTCTAGTTCCATTCACGCCATTCCAAATGGCAAGATTTCAGGGGGGTTTTGATGGCTGTGTAGTATTCCATTGTGTATATATACACCGCATCTTCTTTATCCATTCATCTGTTAATGGACATTTAGGCTCTTTTCAGAGTTTGGATATTGTCCTCCACCATCAGTTAAAAGTTGGTAGTTTCTAGAACACATCAAGGAGGGGTGGAAGTAGTGGTAGAAGTATAGACAAAATAAGAGTGGCTATGAGTAGATAGTTATTGAAACAGAAACTTCCTCTGCAAGATAAGATGGTGTAACTCATACTGGACTGATCCTCCCAGTGCATACAACTAGAAAATTGGCAAAATTAAGAAACATCTGTTTTAAAATATTTAACAACAGGAAGTACAAGTACAAAAACCCTAAAAAAGGAAACAAATTTAAGCTTTAGTTTAAACTTAAAGTTAAATTTAACTGAAGCTCAATGATCACTCTGGTTTGTTTTTTTTTTGTTTGTTTTTTAACGAGGCACTTTCATGACTATGGAGCAGGGAGGGGCAATCCAAGTAAAGCAAGAAAGGCTCTGAAAAAGCAGATATTGGGGGTATTGAAGCAGATGGAATTTGTGAAGCAAAGAACTTAGAAGAGAGAGTATATATATAATAGAAGTACTACCTGAAGGTTAACGTTGGGCCACAGATGTTAGAATGTGCAGTGTGGGCATCATACATTCATCTTGCCTTCATCTCCATAGTTCAGCTTACAGCCAATAAAATACATATTGTTTTTTATTTATTTTTAAATCATTTGATTCACACCAAGTACCAATGTTCAGATCTATCTATCTATCTATCTATCTATCTATCTATCTATCTATCTATCTAGATATCTCCTATCTTCATAGGAGACCCCCTGAGTCTGTTGTGAATACTAAGCTGAAAATTCATAGGGGGAAATTATTTCATAAGGATGATTAAAGAACTCCTGGGAGATCAGCTATAAGCTGAAAGATTTCCAGAGCTCACCCAGAGAAGGAAGACATTTGAGTTCCAACCACAAAAATGAAGAGACCTCACTGAACACCTGAGGCACTTGGTAGAAACCCCAGAAGGATATTCCTTTAGTGATTGGGTTAAACTAGCTCTAAAGAGTACCTTACATTCACACTAAAAAAGCTAAACAACAGGATTCAAAAGGCTAAAGCTAATCTACAAGTAAGTTAACTCCCTTGAAAACAATATCTAACACTCTTCAAAGAAAAATTTAAAAATCTGGTGTTCAAAACCTGGAATTCATAATGTTGAGCATCCAATAAAAAATTATTTGGCATGTGAAGAAGCAAGAAAAGGTAATACACAAACTATAAGGCAAAAGAGTTAATAGAAAAAGATAAAGAAATGACAGAAATGATGCAATTCACAGATAAAAACTTTCATGCACGTATTTTAAATATGCTAAAACATTTAAAGAAAAACATGAATATAATGAAGAGATAGATGGGAGTTATAAAAAGTATACAATTGGAACTTGCACACTTGCACACATAAAGAGCATAATATCTGAAATTAAAAAATAAAAAATTAACTGAGTGGACTTAAAAGCTGATAGTTTATTATAGAAGATGAGATCAATAAATTCGAAGACAGAATCAGAAATTAACTGAAACACTGAGAAGAAAAAAATCTGAAAAAAATACAGCCTTGGTGATCTGTGGAACAGTATTAAGCAGACTTACATGTATGTAATGAGTTCCAAACAGAGGGAGAAAGAGGAGGAGGAAAAAATATTTGAAAAAAGAATGTTTGAAATATTTCCAAATTAGATGAAAACTAAAGGCTCAACAAGCCCCAGGCGAGATAAACACAAAGAAAACTATACCAAAGAACCATCTCAATCAAATTGCTGAAAACAGGTGATAAAGAGAAAAATCTTTAAAGCAGGCATAGAGTAAAGGATACATTACTTACAGAGGAATAAGCTTAAGACTTTTCCTTAGAAACAATTCAAGTGGGGAACCTGGGTGGCTCAGTGGGTTAAAGCCTCTGCCTTCAGCTTAGGTCATGGTCTCAGGATCCTGGGATTGAGCCCGTATCAGGCTCTCTACTCAGCAGGGAGCCTGCTTCCTCCTCCCTCTCTGCCTACTTGTGATCTCTCTGTCTGTCAAATAAATAAATAAATAAATAAATAAATAAATAAATAAATAAAATCTATCTTTAAAGAAACAATTTAAGCTAAAAAAAAATGGATTTTACAGTGCTGAAAGAAAAAAATTAGAATATAGAATTCTATACTGATTGAAAACATCCTTCAATAACTTAAAATGAAATGAAAACTTTTTAAACAAAATCTGAAAAATTTGTCACTAGAAGATGTGCATTACAAGAAATATGAGAGGAAGATTATACCAGATGAAAATCAGAAGCACTAAATATATGGATAAATATAAAATAATCTTATCTCTTTAAAATCTCCTTAAAAATAACTGACTATTTGAAGCCAAAATAATGATGCATGGGGGAAGTTTATAATATGTAAAAGTAAAACGTGTAATAGCAATAGCAGAAAGAACGAGAGGGAGGAAACAGATGTATGTAAAGTTCTTCATTATATGTAAATTGGTAAAATGCTATTTGAAAGTAGACTGTGCTACGTTGAAGATGAATGTTGTAAATCCTAGAAAAAATACTAAAACATAAAATAAAGAGGTATACTTAATAAACTAATAATGGAGATAAAGTAGAATACTAAAAAATAATCTAAAAGGGGAAAATAATCTGGAACAGATGTAACAAATAGAAAATAAATAGCAAAATGGTAGACTTAAAGCTAACCATATCTTTAATTACATTAATTATAAATGCCTAAATACTCTGTTTAAATAGTAGAGATTGTCAGATCAAACTTAAAGAAGGAAAACTCAGGAAAGCCACCTACCAAAAAAAAAGGTTTAAATATGAAGACTCAGGTAGGTTAAAAGTAAAAAGATGGATAAAAATATATACTAAGGAGACGCTATTCATAAGAAAGATGGAGAGGTTTTATTAATATCAGAGAAAATTGACTTCAGGACAAGGAATATTAGCTGAGGTAATTATTGAAGCTGGGTGGTAGATATATGGCAGTTCCTACTATTATCTCTACTTATGTATATGCTTGACATTTTTTATAATAAAACATTAAAAGTTGAAAAAGGAGAAGTAATGTTAAAACAAACTTTTTTTCTGTGTAGATTAAATATACCCATCATTTATTTCAATTACCCATTTTGAAACAAAAATAGCTTTTGCTGTGAATTTGCATTATCAGCCTTATGCTATACAGATCTGCTCTTTTCTTTTTCTATTATTCTAATTTTTCTTACAATGATTATAATACTACATTTTTGGAATAATGGTACCTAGAGGTATTATGAAAGGTTAATAATTCCCCTGATGAATGTGGATATTAGGTTCTGGAAAGCCCTGGGTGGATTTCAGTTTTCTAGGGTTCCCAGAGTTACTGCGTATTTGAAACATTGTACTGCCCTTCAAATTTATAGCTAGTTTATTCAAATACTCCAGAATAGAAAAGAATGTTTTCATTATTAATAGAATATTTTTCTTTACTTTTTTCTTTTATCTTTTTTTTGCAAAAAGGGAAGCAATCTGAAAACTGTCAGATAGCAATGTCATATATTTTACATGATAATGACACATTTCACAAAGAATTACTATAAATGGCATGATCCCAGTATAGAGAAGATAATGTCATTTAACTTCCATCTTCTCTGTTATTTACCACCCATATAAGTCTTTCATGCAGTTTATCACAGATAGGTTTATTTCCAATCTCAGACAAGGTTTTGTAGATAATTCATATTAACATTAAGCCATTATTCTCACCTTCAGAAGTCAGAAAAATATGCCTATGCATATTCTTCTCTAATTCACTAGATAATATTCAATAAATTTCCATTGGAAACTGAAGGATGATATTAAACAGAATTTTACCAACTGTACCACTGTAAACATACAGCATTTTTTGTTATAATGTTGATATCCTATATTTTTATGAAACCACACAAAACCTTACACATGGTAATACACTGATGTTTATTTGGCAACTATTAAAAAGCCAGCTATTTTCATGACCACTAAAATAGTTTTATTTGTTTTATTTGATAAATAAAATTTATAATCACACCAATTTGTGACTGTGCCAAGAGAAATTTTATTTTATTAATTAATTAATTTTTTAAAATATTTCATTTTTAAGTAATATCTACACCCAACACAGGGCTTGCACTTATGACCCTGAACTCGAGAGTTGCATGCTCTACGGACTGAGCCAGCCAGGCGCCCCAAGAGAGATTTTAAAGTGGTTTGAAAGATGCATTGAATATAACCGGATGGCATAGGTTTTCAAGTACAGATCCTCTTATAATCTCAATCAGAGTATACCATTTACTCCTCTGTTCAGAACCCTGCAGGAACCTCCCTTCCCTTTCAGGAAAAAGCTTTCAGTAGTTTTCATGGTTCCTATTCATGGTTCTCAAGCCCGTTTGCTTATTAGAATCACAGGGGGCTCATGAATCATGCTAAGGGCCTATCTCAACCCAGTTACATCAGGGTCAGTTGCTTTGAGTTGGTTGGGGTTTTCCAGGTGATTGTAATGTGCAGTCAGGGTTCAGAACCTCTGCCTCTACCCTCAGGCTTTCCTCAACACATGCACCCCTACCTTTCTAGCCTCTTCTCCCACTTTCCCCCAGCTCACTTCACGACAGCCACACTGACTTCTTTCTGATCTTCCCAGCCATCAGTCACACCCCCCGATCAAGGCCTGTGTGTATACTACTCTCACTTCCTGAACTGTTTTTCTTCCTGACAGCCACAAGTCATGCTCTCTCAGCTACTTCAAGTCTTCGCTCCAAATCATCTGTGCACTGAGGGCTCCCTGTCCACCTCATCGAGAACCATCCCTTCCTCCAACCTTGCTCTGATACGCCTTATCTCCTTATTTCCATCGCTTGCTTTGTTTTGATCGGGAGCATTTATCTCCGTCTAATAGGTTTTACTTGTGCACTTATCACCTTCCCATCTCCCCATCTCCACAGTCCCCAAAACTAAGTTCTAGGAGCAGGAATTTTGTCTGTTTTGCTCACTGCTGTATCCCCAGGGCCTCGAACAGTGCCTGGCACTTATCTGACACTTTTTTTTTTTTTTTTTAAGATTTTATTTATTTATTTGAGAGAGAGAGAGAGAACACAAGCAGGGGGAGCAACAGGCAGAGGGACAAGCAGGCTCCCCCCGAGCAAGGAGCCTGATGCGAGGTTTGATTCCAGGACCCTGGGATCATGACCTGAGCTGAAGGCAAATGCTTAACCAACTGGGGCCACCCAGGAGGCCCCTTATCCAGCACTTTATGCATGTCTGGTGAATCAATTAATAGCAAACAAATAATGACAACAACAACCAAATCCTACATTGGAAACCCTATATGTGAGATATTTCACAGTTAATGTTTACCATAATTATGAGGAAATAGATGCTGGTAATTTTTCCTCCAGCTTCCTTTTGAGGTCACCCCGCTTGTATAGAAGAGATCCTTCTCTGGGCTACCTGTGTTGCTACCTGAAATTCCAAATCTATTGTCTTCATATGATGCTCTTACCTCCACATGCACATCAGGAAGAAGTGGATGTGAGGTGGGCCACACTTCCCATTGCTGGCTCTTTGTTCCCCACTTACACACTTACACGTAAGTACAGACATATCAGACTCCAGTGATGTCTTGGGGAAGGAAAGGAGATTACATCACAGAAACGCAAAGGTGGACTTAAATATTGGATGCCCTTTTCCCCAAAAGCTCTTTGTTCACCCCATTATTTCCCACTGGCTAGCTCTCTCCATAGGCCCCAGGCTCCTGCCATGTTCTTTTATTCCTTTTTCCTCTCCTCTCTTTCCCATATTCTCTCTTATCCCTAATTTCTATTTATTTCTCCAAGCACAGCTTTGCTAAAATTTCCCCTTTCAATACGTGCTCTTAGTTCCTACTTCCACTTCCAACTCATTAAGATAATTTCCTAGATAAAAACGGATCTTCCCACTGTAGGAACAACCATAGTGCCAGCTATAGAAATCATGATTCTCCATTAAAAAAAAATTTTTTTTTTACAATGGAGTGAAAGAAAGAGGTTAAGTGACTTACCCCAGGCAAAATATCTAGTCATTAGGATTCAAACCTAGATCTGCGATACCTGTATTTCTTAATGTATTGATGATATAAGAATTCTGGGTTAGGCCCAGATTGGTGTTGACATTTCACAGAGGAAGACTCTTCACCAGCTCACAGGAGTGGTGCCTTGTTCAACCTTGCTTATATGTGCAGATCTGCCCAGGACTCTGGTCTTTCTGTTATATCACACTAATAGAAACTAAAATACCTTATGTTGAGAAATTGTAACTTTAGTGTATATAATTAATATAATTGTATTACTTAATAACTAATCTAACCAATATCCTCTTTTGAGGAACTGTAAGTTTATGGAGATATATAATTACAGGCAACAACTCTATGGCATTTACAAGGGACAAGTGCTCTTCTATGCATTTTATATGTGTTAGAGCATATAACTCATATAATCTTTATGATGACCCTAATAATAATTATTATTATTATCTCACCCTTATAGTCAAGGTCACACAACTAGTAATTGCAAACCAAGTAGTCTGGCTCCAAGTGTTCACTTTTAATCACTCTGCAATATAAGGAAACCATCCCTACTCTACATTCTGACTTTACCCGCACATTTTAGGATTGACTATATGCCAGGCTTTTCTAAGTGCTTTATATATGTTATCCCATTTAAACCTTATAAAGTCCTGGTGAGATGTGTACCGTCATTTACATTTTGCAGATATAGAAACTAAAGCTCATAATAACTAGTTTACTCACGTAAGGTCATGGAACAAATAAGTGGTCAAGCCAAGACTTGAACCCGTGTCTCACTCATTATACCATATTTTTTTTCAGAATGTATTGGTCATATATAAATAGACAAATACATATACAATACATGGAATCCAAGATCTCAGCTTACAATATAAGAAAAAGGACAAACACATGAACTTCTAATTTTATTTAATTAATTAATTTATTAACATATAATTTATTATTTGTTTCAGGGGTACGGGTCTGTGATTCATTAGTCTTACACAGTTCATAGCACTCACCATAGCACATGCCCTCCCCAATGTCATCACCCAGCTACCCCATCCCTCCCACCACCCTCCACTCCAGCAACCTTCAGTTTATTTCCTGAGATTAAGACTCCCTTATGGTTTGTCTCCCTCTCTGGTTTCATCATGTTTCATTTTTCCCCCCTTCTCCTATGATCCTCTGTCTTATTTCTCAAATTCCTCATATCAGTGAGATCATATGATAATTATCTTTCTCTAATTGATTTATTTTGTTTATCATAATACCCTCTCGTTCCAACCACATCATTGCAAATGGCAAGATTTTAGGGTTTTTTTTAATGGCAGCACAGTATTCCATTGTATATATATACACCACATCTTCTTTATCCATTCATCTGTTGATGGACATCTGGGATCTTTTTGTAGTTTGGCTATTGTGGATATTGTTGTTATAAACATTGGGGTGCATGTGCCCCTTCGGATCACTACATTTGTATCTTTGGAGTAAATACCCAGTAGTGCAATTGCTGGGTCATAGGGTAGCTCTATTTTCAGCTTTTTGAGGAAACTCCATACTGTTTTCTAGAGTGGCTGTACCAGCTTGCATTCCCACCAACAGTGTAGGAGGGTTCCCCTTTCTCTGCATCCTCACCAACATCTGTCGTTTCCTGACTTGTTAATTTTAGCCATTCTGACTGGTGTTAGGTGGTATCTCACTGTGGTTTTGATTTGTAATTCCCTGATGCCACCTGATGTTGAGCACTTTTTCACATGTCTGTTGGCCATTTAGATGTCTTCTTTGCAGAAATGTCTGTTCATGTCTTCTGCCTATTTCTTGATTGGATTATTTGTTCTTTAGGTGTTGGGTTTAAGAAGTTCTTTATAGATTTTGGATACTAGCCCTGTATCTGATATGTCATTTGCGAATATCTTCTCCCATTCTGTCAGTTGTCTTTTGGACAGATTGTTGACTGTTTCCTTTGCTATGCAAAAAACCTTTTGATCTTGATGAAGTCCCAATATTTCATTTTTGCACTTGCTTCCCTTGCTTTTGGCAATGTTTCTAGGAAGAAGTTGCTGTGGCTGAGGTTGAAGAAGTTGCTGCCTGTGTTCTTCTCAAGGATTTTGATGGAGTCCTGTCTCACATTTAGTCTTTCATCCATTTTGAGCCTATTTTTGTGCATGGTGTAAGGAAATGGTCCAGTTTCATTCTTCTGCATGTGGCTGTCCAATTTTCCCAACAACATTTGTTGAAGAGACTGTCTTTTTTCCATTGGACATTCTTTCCTGCTTTGTCGAAGATTAGTTGACCATAGAGTTGACGGTCCATTTCTGGGCTCTCTATTCTGTTCCATTGATCTACGTGTCTGTTTTCAACCATAGTGTCTTGATGATTACAGTTTTGTAATAAAAGTTTAAGTCTGGAATTGTGATGCCACCAGTTGGTTTTCTTTTTCAACATTCCTCTGGCTATTTGGGGTCTTTTCTGGTTCCATATAAATTTTAGGATTATTTGTTCCATTTCTTTGAAGAAAGTTGATGATATTTTGATAGGGATTGCATTAAATGTGTAGATTGCTGAAGATAGCATAAACATTTTCACAATATTTGTTTGTCCAATCCATGAGCATGGAAAAATTTTCCATTTCTTTGTGTCTTCCTCAATTCCTTTCATGAGTATTCTATAGTTTTCTGAGTACAGATAGTTTGCCTCTTTGGTTAGATTTATTCCTAGGTATCTTATGGTTTTGGGTGCAATTGTAAATGGGATCAACTCCTTAATTTCTTTTTCTTCTGTCTTGTTGGTGTATAGAAATGCAACTGAAAAAAAAAAAAAAAGAAATGCAACTGATTTCTGTGCCTTGATTTTATATCCTGACACTTTACTGAATTCCTGTGTGAGTTTTAGGAGTTTTGGTGTGGAGTCTTTTGGGTTTTCCACATAAAGTATCATATCATCTGCAAAGAGTGAGAGTTTGACTTCTTCTCTGCCAATTTGGGTGCCTTTTATTTCTTTTGGTTGTCTAATTGCTGAGGCTAGGACCTGTACTGTGTTGAATAGCAGTGGTGATAGAGGACAGTCCTGCTGTGTTCCTGACCTTAGGGGAAAAGCTCTCAGTTTTTTCCCATTGA
>CM053611.1:65372597-65396480 GCA_028646535.1 Procyon lotor
TTTTCCACATAAAGTATCATATCATCTGCAAAGAGTGAGAGTTTGACTTCTTCTCTGCCAATTTGGGTGCCTTTTATTTCTTTTGGTTGTCTAATTGCTGAGGCTAGGACCTGTACTGTGTTGAATAGCAGTGGTGATAGAGGACAGTCCTGCTGTGTTCCTGACCTTAGGGGAAAAGCTCTCAGTTTTTTCCCATTGAGAATGATATTTGCTATGGGTTTTTCATAGATGGCTTACACTTTATCCCTACACTGTAAAGAGTTTTGATCAAGAAAGGATGCTGTACTTTGTCAAATGCTTTTTCTGTATCTGTTGAGAGTATCATATCATTCTTGTTCTTTCTTTTATTAATGTATTGTGTCACATTAATTGATTGATTTGTGGATGTTGAATAACCTTGTATCTCAAGAATAAATCCCACTTATTTGCGGTGAATAATTCTTTTAATGTACTGTTGGATCCTATTGGCTAGTATCTTGGTGAGAATTTTTGCATCCATGTTCACCGAGGGTATTGGTCTATAATTCTCCTTTTTTTTTTTTTTAAAGATTTTATTTATTTGACAGAAACATAGTGAGAGAGAGAACACAAGCAGAGGGAATGGTAGCGGGAGAAGCAGGCTTCCTGCTGAGCAGGGAGCCGGATGTGGGGCTCGATCCCAGGACTCTGGGTTCATGACCTGAGCTGAAGGCAGATGCTTAATGACTGAGCCACCCAGGCGCCCCTATAATTCTCCTTTTTGATGGGGTCTTCATCTGGTTTTGGGATCAAGGTAATGCTGGCCTCATAAAATAAGTTTAGAAGTTTCCCTTCCACTTCTATTTTTTGGAATAGTTTCAGGAGAATAGGTATTAATTCTTCTTTAAATGTGTGATAGAATTCCCCTGGGAAGCCATCTGGCCCTTGGCTCTTGTTTGTTGGGAGATTTTTGATGACTGCTTCAATATCCTTACTAGTTATGGGTCTGTTCAGGTTTTCTATTTCTTCCTATTCAGTTTTGGTAGTTTATGTGTCTTTAGGAATGCGTCCATTTCTTCCAGATTGTCTAATTTGCTGGCGTATAATTGCTTATAATATGTTCTTATAATTGTTTGTATTTCTTTGGTGTTGGTTGTGATCTCTCCTCTTTCATTCATGATTTTATTAATGTGGGTCCTTTTTCTTTTCCTTTTGATAAGTCTGGCCAAGGGTTTATCAATCATATTAAATCTTTCAAAGAAACAGCTCCTAATTTCATTGATCTGTTCTACTGTTCTTTTGGTTTCTATTTCATTGATTTCTGCTCTGATCTTTATTATCTCTTCTTCTGCTGGGTTTAAGCTTTATTTGCTGTTCTTTCTCCAGCTCCTTTAGGTGTAGGGTTAGGTTGTGTATTTGAGACCTTTCTTATTTCTTGAGAAAGGCTTGTATTGCTATATACTTCCCTCTTAGGACCACCTTTGCTGCATCCCAAAGATTTTGAACAGTTGTGTTATCATTTTCATTTGTTTCCGTGAATTTTTAAAAAATTCTTCTTTAATTTCCTGCTTGACCCATTCGTTCTTTAGTAGGATGCTCTTTAGCCTCCATGTATTTGAGTTCTTTCCAACTTTCCTCTTGTGATTGAGTTCAAGTTTCAAAGCATTGTGGTCTGAAAATATGCAAGGAATTATCCCAATCTTTTGGTGCCTGTTGAGACTTAATTCATGACACAGGATGTGATCTATCCTGGAGAATGTTCTATGTACACTAGAGAAGAATGTGTATTCTGTTGCTTTGGGAGAGAATGTTCTGAATATAACTGTGATGTCTGTCTGGTCCAGTGTGTCACTTAAAGCGTTTCTTTCCTTGTTGATTTTTTGCTTAGATGATCTGTCCATTTTATTGAGGGATGTGTTAAAGTCCCCTACTATTATTGTATTATTGTCAATGTATTTCTTTGATTTTGTTATTAATTTGCTTATATAATTGGCGGTTCCCATGTTAGGGGCATAGATATTTAAAACTGTTAGATCTTCTTGTTGGACAGACCCTTTAAGTATGATATAATGTCCTTCCTCATCTCTTATTATAGTCTTTGGCTTAAAATCTAATTTGTCTGATATAAGGATTACCACTCCAGCTTTCTTGATGTCCATTGGCATGGTTTTCCACCCCCTCACTTTAAATCTGGAGGTATCTTTGGGTCTAAAATGATTCTCTTGCAGACACCATATTGATGGGTCTTTTTTTTTTTTAATCCATTCTGATATCCTGTGTCTTTTGATTGGGGCATTTAGCCCACTTCCATTCAGGATAACTATTGAAAGATATGAATTTCGTGCAATTGGGTTGCCTGTAAGGTGACTGTTACTGTATATTGTCTCTGTTCCTTTCTGGTCTATGTTCCTTTTAGGCTCTCTCTTTGCTTAGAGGATCCCTTTCAATATTTCCTGTAGGGCTGGTTTGGTGTTGGCAAATTCTTTTAGTTTTTGTTTGTCCTGGAAGCTTTTTATCTCTCCTCCTATCTTCAGTGACAGCATAGCTGGATATAGTATTCTTGGCTGCATATTTCTCTCATTTAGTGCTCTGAATATATCATGCCAGTCCTTTCTGGCCTGCCAGGTCTCTTTGGATAGCCTGCTGCCAATCTAATATTTCTACCATTGTAGGTTACAGAACTCTTGTCCCAAGCTACCTTCAGGAATTTTTCTTTGTCTCTGAGACTTGTAAGTTTTAACTATTAGGTGATGAAGTGTTGACATATTTTTATTGATTTCGGGGTAGGGGTTCTCTGTACCTTCTGGATTTTGACGCCTGTTTCCTTCCCTAAATAAGGGAAAATCTCTGCTATAATTTGCTCCAATATACCTTCTGCCCTGCTCTCTTCCTTCTTCTGGGATCCCAATTATTTTAATATTGTTTCATCTTATGGTATCACTTATCTCTCAAATTCTCCCCTCATGGTCCAGTAGTTGTTTATCTCTCTTTTTCTCAGCTTATTTATTCTCCATCATTTGGTCTTCTATATCACTAATTCTCTCTTTGCTTCACTTATTCTAGCAGTAAGAGCCTCCATTTTTTATTGCACCTCATTAATAGCCTTTTTTATTTCAACTTGCTTAGATTTTAGTTCTTTTATTTCTCCAGAAAGGGATTCTCTAGTATCTTCTATACTTTATTCAGCTAGTATCTTTATAATCGTCATTCTGAACTCTAGTTCTGACATCTTACTAATGCCCATATTGATTAGGTCCCTGCAGTTGGCACTGCCTCTTGTTCTTTATTTTGAAGTGAGTTTTTCCATTTTTGTCATTTTCTTCCAGGGAAGACTAGATAAATGAGAGAACAAAATGCTGAAAGGGTAGCAATGACCCCTGAAAAATAGACACTAAATGAATGAGAAGAGACTCACAACCAGACGGAAAGAAAGGAAAAAAAAAAAAAAAAAGAATGTGATTAGTCTGGTGAATAGAACAGAGCTACACACTAGATTTTTGGTGTATTTTGGTCTGTTTGAAGAAACTGCTTCCCAAAATTTTAAAGAAAAAAAACATACACACACACACAGAAACACAAAAATAAGGGTAAATATTATGAAGGGATGGAATATGACTGTAAAGATGAAAATTTAAAAAGATTTTAAAAAAGGAATTGATAAAATAAGAAGTTGGTTGAAAAAAGAAAGAAAAATAAATTTAAAAAAAGGAAGAGAATGTGATCAGGCAGGAGACTAGAACAATGTCTACACTAGATTTAGGGTATACTTTGGTCTGTTAGAAGAACTGTATCCCAAAATTTTAAAGAAAGAATAACTTATATATATACACAAAAAATAAGGTTAGATACAATGAAGGGATAGAATATTACTGTAAAAATGAAAATTAAAAAAGACTTTAAAAAAAGATATTCATAAGATGTTGGTTAAAATAGAAAAGAGGAAAAACTCAAAGAAAAGAAGAAAGAAAATTAGAAAATTTAACTTTGAAAGACTAAAGAATCATGGGGAAAAAAGCCATGAATTCTATGTGCCATATTCCCCTAGCTCTGAAGTTCTCATTTATTGGTGAACTTGCTCTTGGCTGGATGTTCTTGTGGATCTTCTGGGGGAGGAGCCTGTTGCAGTGATTCTCAAATGTCTTTGCCCAAGGAGGAATTGCACCGCCCTTGCCAGGGGCTGGGCTAAGCAATCTGCTCGGGTTCACTCTCGGAAGCTTTTGTTTCCTGCAGGCTTTCTGTACTGCTTTGGAGGAGGAGAATGAAGATGGCAGCCTCCCAATCTCCAGCCCCTAGTTGCCGAGAGCTTGGGCCCCACTCCTCAGTGCGCCCTCAGAGAAAAGCAGTCAATCCCTGCTGTCTCCCTGGTTCTGGCTCCACTCCGAGCTCACCCAGCCTGTGACCAAGCATTTCTATCTCTGGTGCATGGCCTCATTTGGAGTGTCCAAACCCAGCAAATGCCTGCAGTGCACTCCTGCGCTGCTCCCGGAGGAGGAAGGAGGGGGTGTCTCTGGATCTGCCACTTGTGGGGTCCCTGTTAGATGAGCAGTGGCCCAACTGTGCCAGGAACCATGGTTTAAGGTAACCCTGAGCTGAGAGTCCACTGCCCGGCTCTGTCTTTGCAGCCAGCTTCCTTGCTCTGATACCTGGGAGCTCTGCCACCTTCAGACAACCCCAATCTTTCTGTGACCCCCGAGAGACCTGAGACCATGCTGTCTCTGTGAGGATTCCACCCCCACACCCACCCCTGCTTAGCCACTGGAGCCACATCCCTCAGCAGAGTAGACTTCTAAAAGTTCTGATTTTGTGCTTCATTGCTCTATTACTTCCCCGGAGCTGCCTGATGGAGGCTCCCTCTCCCCACAGTCTATCTTCCCGTATATTGCCTCAGATACATTTCTTTGCATGTCCTACTAGGAACTTTTCTGTTCCTAGAAATGCTGCTATTCTTCTTTTTGATCTCCTGTCGAGTTTGTAGGTGTTCAGAATGGTTTGATAACAATCCAGCTGAATTCCTGGGACCAGACAAAATTTTGGTCTTCTATTCCTCCACCATCTTGCTCCTCCCTGATTTTATTTTTGATTGTGATTCTTTCCCTCTGCCCACCCCCACCCCCTTGAACTGTCTCTCTCTCTCTAAATAAAATCTTTAAACATAAAATAAAGAGAATGAGAAAATGGTCCTTGAACAGACAGTATTGTGAACCTCAAAGGATGCCTGGAAAATATCTCTTGAAGGAGAGTAAGGACAATGCACCTGGTGGGTTTCTACATTAGACGGCACTGAACGGGAGACTAGGATAGTGTGGTAGGCACTGTGGTTGGCAGAATAATGGCCCCCAAAGATGTCCATGTTCTACTCCCCAGAACCTATAGATATATTACCTTATATGGCAAAAAGGGACTTTGTAGATATGATTAAGTTAAGGGCCTTGAGATGGTGCAATTACCCCAGATTATCCAGGTGGGCCCAGTATGATCACACAATTTGTGACAGCAGTGATAGGAAGCTGATACAGAAGCCAAGTTATCAATCATCCTCACAGTCCAAAGAAATGGTTTTTAAAGAGGACAAAACTGATGAAGCAAAAGAATATATCACAAATAATAAGATTAATAAATTTAATGCTGTAAAATGTCCACATATCCAAAATAAAAGATGAAGGACAAACTGTCACAGGAAAATACCTGTGACAAATAAGACAGAGAGAGAGAGAGAGAAAGTCGTTTTAGCATTGAAAAAAGAGTTCTTCCAAATTAGGAAAAAAAAATATCATTCTGATGGAAAAGTGAAAAAAGGACATAAATAGATAATACCCAGGAAGAATGCAAATGACAATAAGCATACGTTTTTTAAAAAAAACCCATCTCATTTTAAATGAGGAAATGCAAATTAAAACAAAGCTGAGATGCCATTTTTAATTTATAAAACTGGGACAGACTTTTTTCTTTAAACTCATATTTAAAGTGAACAAGAATACCACCAGATTGTCAGTTACCACTGCTGGTAACTGTTCATCCGCAGGTTGTTTATAAAAAACAATTTACTCATATATATTTGACAGATATGAAAATGTTTACATTTTTGATCTAGTGGTTCTACATTTAAGGCTTGGGGTGGTTATTCTTCTACTCCACACTGTGCCCTCTGTGGATTAGGTCCCTGGCTCCCTTGCTCTCTAGCTTTTAGTTGGGTTTAGCCAAGGAAGGCACTGAAGAGGAGAGGGCAGAAGAAGGGAGATTTGGAAATAGTTACTCCCCACCCCATGCTCTCTCCCTTCAGCTAGGGTTTTATGAGTGGCTTTGTACTCCCAAACTGATGGTTCTCAAATTTAAGTGCATCAGAATAACCTGGGGGCCTTGTGTCTGATTCAGTAGGATGGGGCAGTAGGGCCTGAGAACTTGAATTTCTCTTAGGTGTCCAAGTGTTGCTGATCTTGCTGGTCCAAAGACCACACTTTGAGAGGGCACTGCTTTAAGGCCACAACTCCTTTTGGGATAGCCCTGATTCCCCAGCAGAGGCTTTCTCCTCTCTGGTGACACTGGGGCCCAGCCCTCCCCCTCAGATATAGGTGTGGTAAGGGGTTGTTTGCCGATCCTGAGCACTTCACCATTCCTTGTTGTTTCCTTGACCTTGCCCATATCTCTTGTTATCAGTCCCTTCATTAAAGTGTCAGTGAGGATATACCATCAGTTTCTTGCTAAAATCCTGGCCGATGTAAGGATTTATCCCTAGGGAAATTATCAAAGATGCAGACACAGACTCAGGTGCAAGAATGGTCTTTGCAGCATAATTTACAATAGCAACAACATTAGAAATAAGGTGCGTGCTTAACAATGGAGGAGAGATATGATGAATATCTCTTAATTAATTAATAATGAAATATTAATCAGCTGATGAAATGTTAATCAGTTATGAATGGCTAATTATACTTACTAACCGGGGAATGTTCTTGGCACAATGTTTAAGTGAAAACAAGATATAAAACCATACATAGAGGGTGTTCCCAATTTTGTAAATATACGCAGATGTTCTTGTATAAGACCCAAATTGGGGTGAAATTGGGAAAAAAAGAGTAGTTTATGTGACGATGACTACATATGTAGTTTATTGGAGGAGGATTTGATTTGCCAGTATATTCATATGATTGGCAGTTTTAAACAAAGATGTAATTCCAATTTAAAGTTTTCCTCCTTTATTTCCATTTGGCTTAGGCATTAATATCACATTTAATATAAAATACATATAAACATTTATATTATAGATAATTTAGATTCTACTATATTTAATTAATGAAATAAAAATATGCTTAAATAGAGAGAAATAGGAATTATATTCCAGCAATGGAATAAATTCTCCATGTCACAACTTCTTTTTATATGAGCCCTTTAAACACATGGACTCAGACAAATTTAATCCACAAATATTTGCTGAGCGCCTGCCCTCAAGGAAGTTACAGTCTAGGAGAGTACTTAGGACACAAATAAAGATGCAATGTTTCATAGTAGAAAGAACACAACTTGGGATTAAAACACCAGAGTCTGGGCTTTGTCACAAGTGCAATTTGACAGTCCGTGAAATCTCATGCAGGGTATGTAGTAGAACATAAATTATAAAGCTCAATTATGGAATCAGGGAATTATGAAAAGCTTTTTTATCTGAGTCTGAGTGTTCTGTGGCATGCATAGCAAGTGTATGTTTACCAACCTGGAGTTAACATTAGTCCGTGCTTTTTTTCTTTTTTTAAAGATTTTATTTATTTATTTGAGATGGAGAGAGAGAGAGCATGAGAGGGGAGAAGTCAGAGAGAGAAGCAGACTCCCCGCTGAGCAGGCAGCCAGATGTGGGACTCGATCCCGGGACTCCAGGATCATGACCTGAGCTGAAGGCAGTCGCTTAACCGAATGAGCCACCCAGGCGCCCTAGTCTGTCCTTTTAATTCTTCTCCACTTCAGAAAGGACGTACACATCCACATCTTTCTCATTACAGCTACAAAATTACAGAAGTTTGGGCATATTGGTTACATTGAGAATGACGCTTCAAAAATCAGAGCTGATGGTTAACACAGAGGTGGCATTCTTCTTAGTAACACAAGTGAGCGTGTTATTCCAGACTCTCAAATAGGGTAGGTTTCCAAAAAGAGGACTGAGAGAGTTGCTTAGGAAGCTTATGGAAAGTACACAGTAGAACATTTGTAGGAGCCAGAGATAAAATGATTTTTCAAAATATGCAATAGAAGGAAAGACAACTCAATAATGGATTAATGGTACCAAACTGATCATGGCTGAGACCTTCTAGTAAAATTTGAATGTAGGATAAAACTGAGACATTGAATTGAGTGATGAGCAGCTAAGATGCAATGAAATTTCCCATTCTGATATTCCCCTCTTTGATCACAGCATCCTGATAGTCGAATGATCTTATTCCTTCACTCCTGCAGGACCTACTATTTGTCCAAGTAATAAATTCCATTTTTGCCTTTTGCCTTTTCTTTCAGAATATCCACCTGCTGCAACTTCATTTATCTTCCTATCCAGTCCGACTCCACCGACCTTGCCAGTAGTGCTCTTGTCTGGACACTGGACTGGACTCTTTCATCGGCATATGAACTTGTGCCATACCCTGCCTGCCAGGCTTTGAGCTTAGAAAATCCCTAAGGTCTATTTTCTCTGCTCTGACTCGGAAGCTGCCAAATCCAGCTGCGGAATCACAGAACTAATCTCAACGTCTGTCTAAAAGAGGCGTAAAAGACATAATGAAAAATCGCTTTCAAATTCCTTCCTAATTAAGCAGGAAAATATGTTAAACGAGAAAAATCTTCAATGAACGTACCGTAAAATGAAAGATAGAGTTAAGAAATAGACTAATCCTGCCTACCTATCTGTGAAGGAGGATTGAAATACAAGAGCCCTGTCTTGCTCATTACTTGTTGCTACATGACCAGGACTCACTAACTAAAGGTACTGACGTTCCACTCATCTGAGCTTCATAGGCCATTTATTATTAGGTCAGGAAGTCACAGAATGGCATTCTTGGGTATCCCAGGACTCAGAAACCAGATTGTCTTCCTAAATAAGTGGTCCTAAAGGTCTGCTTCAGAACCCCAACATATTAAGCAACATTTAAAAAAATATTTTATTTATTTATGAGAGAGAGAGAGAGAGAGAACAAGCATGGGGAATGGTAGAAAAGGTAGACGGGGCTCCACCCCAGGACCCTGGGATCAGGACCTGAGCTGAAGGCAGAAGCTTAACTGACTAAGCCACCCAGGCGCCCCTTAATCAGCATTTAGATTCAATTGAAAAAAAGAGTGGTGGCTGAAACTGGATGGGGAGATCAGTAAGATAAGTTAAATATACAGAACTAAATTGAATTTATACAAATAGTGTATATATTTGAAATAAAGTTACTTGAAACGAATGACTTATACTATTCAACACAAAGACAATGATACAGCCTATGACTACAGTCTACATGAAAAAGGAAAAAACATACACAAGAAAGGAGAAGATTCATTAAAGGAAACGAAAGCCCTGGGTTTTAATCCTTCAGAAAGGGGAGTAATGTTCTTAACGTTGCTCTCGATCTTAACAATGAGACGGTAAAAATCTAAGAATGGTTTAATTGAAACAGGATGCTTTCCTTCTTAATTATTGAAGAAAATAAGAACAAACTAATAGTCCGTATCCAAAAAGAGGAAAGGGATTAAAACCCAGGAAACATAAAACAAGATATTTTATTTCTATAAAAATTAAAATGGCCATTTGCTTCTTTTTCTGCCCAGCACCCCCTGCGTTTTTCTGAGAAAATCATCCCATATCCCCAGCGGTACTCTAACCAATGACTCCACATGGAGGTGACATCATTTTGCGTGATCTTACTTACCTGAACTAGATTAGCTGGATGTGAACTCCTGACCTAAGCTGGGTCAGTCCTGGAACCTCACCACCACCACCACCCCCCTACCCCACCACACCCCCGCCCCCAACTTAGTACCCAGCCCTGTAAGCTGATCCAGCACGTGGGCTGGCACAAACGGTGAACATCGTGCTCCTCGTCCAGGGTTTATTCAACAGGACCTGCGGGAAAGGGTTTCTTTTCTCTTAGGAGATAAAGCCGGAAGGTGTGTGGAGTGGCGTGTGTGGACTAGAGTAGAGAGAAGCAAAGAAATGAGGCAGAGTGAGAGAATCTTAGTAGTATCAAGTCTCTGGCTCACTGGGTCTCTGTTTAGCTACCCTCTTTTCCCTTCTGGCGGCAGGAGCCAATGAATTTCTATTTTGCCTAAGCTAATTAAAGATGAATTTCTTCATCATGCAACCAAATACGCAAACGCAAAAATTATGATTATAAATGTAAATGATCTTACTTCTCTTAGTAAAAAGTCAAATACTTAGATTGGAGTGGAAAATGGAATACGGTTATTTTAAAAAATAATTACCAAAATAATCTCTCATTTTGGTTACAAGATGGATGCTTCAGCTTCAGACATTAGTTCTGCATTCCAGGCAGGAAGAAGAAAGAAGAGAAGGTATGGCATTTAAATTAAGAAAGCAAAACTCCTTACGGATCACTGGCAGTCTTCTGTTTTAAGTTGTATTGGTAGGTAATGTATCACATGGCCATCACTATTGCAAGGAAAAGGCGGAGGATTTATAAGCAGGGCCGATCGCCACCCCAAATCATAATTCTATTACAAAAAGGGGGATAATGGAAATAGCATAGGCAACTCCCAGTGGCTTGCCCACCCGTCAAAGGTAATATAAACCAGGCCACTCTCACACCTCTTTGGTAGTAACTACAAATTATTTGGTGAAATCCTATTGGAAAGTAATTTGGCAGTGTGTAGCCTACAAAATCTTTATACCCTTTGATCCAGTTGTTCATTGGGAAATGTCTCTTCCACACTCGTCTGATTTTTATGAGAAATATTTTTTTCTAAACCTCCCCCTTTGCAAAGCTCTTTTCACCGGCTTCCTCAAGGAAAAGAGAGTGACTGCTCTGCTTAGTGTGTTTAAGGTAAGAAATAGGTATCCACAGCTCAGTTGTCCCTTTTTTCCTCTTGGGGCCATCTCTTTACAGGAAAGACATATTCGGGTTGGCTCTATCATGCCCCAGGTGTTTGACAGCATTAGCTCCATTGTGAGAACACAGTTGATTATTCAGATGTGCCTCTGATGGGTGGTAAGGATGCCTACTTCTGTGTCTCAGGCTGCCACACACATAAGCTGCTTCCTCCAACCCAGCCTTTGTCGATAATTAAAGGGATATTTAAAATTAGCTTGGTTCTATAAAGAAATGTTAGGATTTTGGTTGATTGCACTGGTATCCTATGTTCAATTTTTGGAAGAACTACCAAAATGTTTTCCAAAATGACTTACCACTTTACATTCCCACCAGCAATGTATATACCTGTATATATAGTACTCACCTCTTATCAGATACATAATTTGCAAATATTTTCTACCATTCCTTGGGGGCGTCTTTCCACTTTCTTGACAGTATCCTTTGAAGAGCAAAGGTTTTAAGTTTGATTAAGTCCAATCTATATATTTTTCCCTGTTGTCTGTGCTTTTGATGTCTTCTTCTCAAAGAATCTATTGCTTAATCCAAGGTGATGACAATTTACACCATTGATTTTATAAAGAGACCTATAGTTTTAGCACTTACAGTCTTTGACCCATTTCAAGTTAAATTTTTGTGTATGTTATGAAGTTAAGATCGAACTTCACTCTCCTGCATGTGTATATTCAATTGTGAATATCTTTTCACCGTTTGTTGAAGATTATCCTTTTCCCATTAAATGGTTTTTGCACTCTCATTGGAATCATTTGGCCATTGATGTTTAAAGTTTATTTCCGGACACTCAATTCTATTCCATTCATTTTTATATGTATCCTTGCAGTCTTGATTACTGTCGCTTTGTAGTAAATTTTGTAATTGGAAAATGTGAGTCCTCAGTTTTGTTATGCTTTTTAAATATTGTTTTGTCTATCCCAGGTCCCTTGATTTTCCATGGGAATTTTAATAGCCATTTTTCAATTTCTCCAAAAAAAGCTCTCTGGGATTTTGATAGTGATTGAATTGAATTGGTAGACCAATTTGTGGATTTTTGCCTCTAATTTCAGTTTCAATTTCTTCTTTAATCAAGAATTATTTTTGGGGCACCTGGGTGGCTCAGTGGGATAAAGCCTCTGCCTTCAGCTCGGGTCATGATCTCAGGGTCCTGGGATCGAGCCCCGCATCGGGCTCTCTGCTCGGCGGGGAGCCTGCTTTCCCCTCTCTCAGCCTGCCTCTGCCTACTTGTGATCTCTCTCTCTCTCTCTCTCTCTAATAAATAAACAAAATCTTTAAAAAAAAAAGAATTATTTTTAAAAATATTTGCCTATCTTTTATGTTGTTACTCTATTTTTATTACAACATGATTAGAAAGTGTGGCTTTCTAATTGTTCTGTTGTTTGGATTTCATTGAAATCATCTTTGTTCTCTGATCCCAAATCCATTTATTTGATAATATTCCCTCATCATTTGAAAAGAGCACTCATCATAAATTCATTTTGTGTGTAGGTAGATGCTTTCAAATCATGTTATTTAAATTCTTGTTTATTTTTGTTTAGTGATATGTCTGTTTGTAAGAGAATTTGCTGGGGTAACTGGGTGGCTCAGTCAGTTAAGTGTCTGCCTTTGGCCCGGGTCATGATCCCAGAGTCCTGGGATCAGGCCCCATGCAGGGCTCCCTCCTCAGCAAGGAGTATGCTTCTCCCTCTCCCTCTGCTCTTCCCCTGGCTCATTCTCTCTTTCTCTCATAAGATCTTTAAATAAAAATAAATAAATCTTTAAAATAAATAAAATCTTTAAAAATATGTAACAAGATTTGCTAATAGCTTTCATCATGATTACGGATTTGTAAGTATGTATCCTAAAGTTTAAAACCCTATAGTCTGAAGTTATGTTGTTAGATTATAAAGATTCATAATCGTTAAACTTTCATAGTCACTTGTTCTTTACATTTCATTTTTTCCTTCCAGTGACTAAAGAGTGTATTATATCCCTTTGAAACTTTTTTTTATATTGAAGTATAATTAACATACAGTGTTATATTAGTTTCAGGTATACAACGTGATCACTGAGCAATTTTATACATTACTCAGTGCGCGCCATGATAAGTGGTGTCATCATCACTTATCACTTATGATGTAGTCATCATCTGTGACCAATGTTTTTACAGTCTTACTGACTGTATTCCCTATGCTGTACTCTTATTCATTTTGTAACTGGAAGTTGGTACCTCTTCATCCCCTTTATCTATTTCACCCGTCCCCACTGTCACCTCTGCTCTGGCACCCACCTGTTCGTTCTCTATATTTAAGTCTGGTTTGTTGTTGTTGATCTCGTTTGTTGTTCATTTATTTGTTTTTTAAATTTTACATATGAGTGAAATCATATGGCATTTGTCTTTCACTAACTTATTTCACATAGCACTATATACCCTTTAGGTCCACCCACCTTGTGGCAAATGGCAAGAATTCATTTTCTTTATGGCTGAGTAATATTCCATTGTATATATACTCCTTCAAAACTTTTTAATACATGTTAAATTTCTGTTTTACTAATCAACAACTAGAGTTAATCAGCATTCTCTGAAGAAGACATTGAACTTTGGTGCTCTCCCTCTCTCTTTTTTTAATCCTTTCCGTGGCCCCCAATTCACTACTTGACATCTTGAAGTCAGCTGGAATTCTATTTCTAGAAAATTAATTTTTTATGCTGTGTATAATTTGTCATAAGGGTAACTTTCACAGACTCCTTTATTGTGATAATTAAATGAGGTAATGCATGGAAAGTGTTTGACATGACACTTGGCATACGTTAATCATTCAATAGTGTTTGCAATGATGATGAGGATTATCAAGATTATTTTCTGCAAGTTCTCTTTCGATGATCCTGTGCTCAGCTTTCATTATCACTACTACCTGAATGATTTCCTAACGTATTCTACCTACTTGGCCACCACCCCTGGCTTATTTTATTTTCAGTTTTTATTACAGATCAGATATTTAGAATACCTAAATATTCCACCAAGATACCCATCTCAATACATCCAGATTAAACTATCTTTTAATTTCCCAATTTCTGGTAATGGAACAGACATTCTCCTTGGTCTCTAATCTGAAAATCTTGGAGACATTTTCGCAGTTCCTCTTAGATTGCCCACATCCCCCAGCAGGATAGTTGAGCTCGGTGCCTGTATCATATAGGTGCATGGTCATTGTTAGTCTTCTTCCTCCTCCTCCTTTAACTTTAATGTCTTGCAAAGTCCTGTAAACACTTTTAAAAATTCTATTTACCTTCCTCTTAATATTCCCTGCTCCCAATGTTTTACTTTCCAACCAGCATTTAGTTAGAGTTCTAGTTTTTTCCTTATTTTCTGATTTCTCCTCTCTTCTGCTATCCTTACTGTTCAATCCCATCAAAGATTGTGTCAGTCATGTATTTCTTATATACTACCTAATAGGCTCCTTGGTTTGAATATAAGTCTAAAATCCCCAGTCTGTGACTGAAACAGATCTAACCCACAACGGCAACTACTCCCTTTATGGACACTGTGGGTCTGTGAATCTGGCACACTTGTGTCTCCCTGAAACCCCCAAACATTCTCTGAACTTTCTTTTGATCTTATCTTTGATATTCTTTCTGCTTAGAGAGCTTTCTTGAGCCATCTCTGTCAAAATTCTACCTATTCAAGACCACCCTACTCATAAAGCCTTGGTTCACGTACCAGATAGGACTTGTCCTATTTATGAACCACCATAGCATTCTGTAGCCTCTATTAGTGATGAAATTTTTTTTACTTTAAATTAAAGATTTTTAGGATTCATTAATTTGCCATTTTACCAGATTATAAGATGTTTAGAGTGATTTGCCCTACTCGTTTTTTAATTTTCTGTAGGCCCTTAGTAGTATAGCATATTTCACAAAATCAATGCTCAATAAGTATTTGTTGAACTTAATAAAGATTGTATTACTTAAGACAAAGAAAAAAATCATTCTGAAAGCATGACTAAGGCTTCTTTTTTTTTCTTAGATTTATTTTTTCATCTGAGAAAGAATAAGGAGCTGGGGTGGGGGGAGGCGAATCCTCAGACTCTGAGCTAAGCAGGAAGCCTGACATGGGGCTTTATCCCAGGACCCTGAGATGGTCCCCTGAGCCAAAATCAAGAGTCAGCAGCTCAACCAACTGAGCCACCCAGGTGCCCCATGACCAAGGTTTCTTAAACATCCTATGTCACATAAAGTTTTGCTCAAACACAAAAATGCTATTTTCTATATATGAAGCTTTGGTTGGAGAATGAACTAGTTGAACATGTCTCTGAATGACATAAGAGAAGGCACACGACATTGTTATGGGGGCAAACCTGAAGGAAACACATACTTTGTAAGAAAACCTGGCCACAGAAACAGCTGTGGCATATGAATAGAGGTCTTTATGACTATTTAATGAAGTGCCAGAAGTTGCCCTTTATACACAGCTTATGATCAACACGATTTTAGAAAGAGTTGGCTCTCTATGTTGCTTTTGTTCACAGAGATAGTAATGACAGCTTTCCACCACTACACTGTAGAGCTTGAGTAGATGCAAGAAAATAATGGGTTCTAAGTCTGGGAATGTAGATTGCAGCCCAATTCTGGAGGAGTTTGAAGGCCGGTATTGGGGGTGTTATGGAGTAAGCAGCTCATTGACATTTGTTTTATTATTCTTGTTTCCTGTTGTTTCTTTTTGATCTTGGGAGCACCATCACAGAGATACGCTTCAGGAAAATTACCCACACAGCAGAGCAGCAGAGAGGACGTTGGCTGGGAAGGAGAACCTAGACCTACAGACTTAGCTGGTATACTTAGAATAGAATAGGAAGCAGTTAAATGAAGTAAAGTGGCAGAAGTAATAGAGGGGAGGGAACGATGCTGATATTGGAAACTATTATAAAGGAATGGCCAACTGGTCTGTGAATGATTATGATGGTCAGAATAAGGACAAACCAAAAAGAGTTCCTAAAGTTTTGACTCAGGGAAAGGAAAGAGACCATCATAGGATGGAGGCAGGGGTTGGGGGAGGAGGGAGAGAGCCTAGAAGAGCTGGAAAGGTTACTCTTTTTCTTCTTGTGAAAATGAGGTTTTGTCTTCTCCCATTTTTCCTTCTCAGTCTCTTATTTGCCCCTTTAAAAGCTAGTATTTTAGACAAATCACTAGTATCTGAGCAATGCAAGTCAATTAGTTACCTCTTTTCACTCAGCAAATGGAACAAAATTTAATAGGATTTATCATAGCCACTGTTTTAATCAGTGTAGAAAAAAAAGATACGGTTATATGCTCCTAGAGAGGAGTATAAATTGGAAATTAGTTTTATGATCAGAGGTCCATACACTATATAGTTTGGCTTTTTACACTTTATTTTTTTATTTTATTTTTTTAAAGATCTATTTATTTTATTTTAGAGAGAGAGAGTGAGCACAAGCAGGAGGGACAGAGGGAGATGGAGAAAGAATCTTGGGCAGACTCCTGGTTGAGTGCAGAGTCATACACGGAACTCGATCCCACAACCCTGAGATCAGGTCTTGAGCCAAAATTGAAGTTGATGGTTCAACTGACTGCACCATCCAGGTGATCAGGCTTTTTAGACTTTAAATCAAATTTATTTATTTAAAATATTTTTATTTATTTATTTATTTATTTATTTATTTATTTATTTGATACAGAGAAAGAGAGACCACAAGTAGGCAGAGAGACAGGCAGGGAGAGAGGGGGAAGCAGGCTCCTCACTGAGCAGAAAGCCTGATGTGGGGCTCGATCCCAGGACCCTGAGATCATGACCTGAGCTGAAGGCAGGGGCTTTAACCCACTGAGCCACCCAGGTGCCCCTAAATCAAATTTATTGATACATAATTTATATATCATTAAATACTCCTTTTTAAGTGAACTATTAGGTGAGTTTTGACAAAAGTGTGCCTGTATAACTACCACCCCAATCAAAATAAAAATAATTTTTCATCATCTCCCCAAATTCACTCATGTCCCTTTACTGTCATCCTCTGTTCACCCCCTACCAAAGATACCCATTATTCTGCTGTCACTAGGTATTAATTTTTCTCATTTTAATATTTCAAATAAATGGAATCATACAGTTTGCACTTTTTTTTGTGTCTAACTTCTTAACTAAAAAAGGCAGGGGGAGCTCCCCTCTACTCACGAGGTGAGAAGCTGCTCTATTCATGAATTGTTTAATAAAACCAATTAGATTTTCACATAAAAACAAAGGTTTTGAAATGTCTCCAGACCGATGTGTACCAGTAGTTCATTTCTTCTTATTATTGAGTAGTTCCAATATGGTTCCAATTTTAGTAGTTTCACTAAAACTTATTTGTCTAGTTACCCTTTGATAGATTCTGTTTCCAGTTTTTGCCTATTAGGAATAAAATTATTAAATTCATATTTAAGTCTCTGTGTGGATATACGATTCGTTTTCCTTGGGCAAATACCTAGGAGCGGAATTGCTAGATTATATGGTAACTGTATGCCTAACATTGTAAGACACTGCCAAATTGTTATCCAAGGTAGGTATACCATTCTACATTCTCACCAGCAATGTATGAACATACTGCTGCTCCACAGCTTTGCCAACACTTGGTTAGGGACACCCTTTCCAATTTTAGTCATTCCAGTAGGTACACAGTAGTATTTCATTGTATTTTAATCTGCTTCACTCCAATGTTGAACACAGTATTGTTTTTTTACTGGTCATTTGTATATTATTCTTTTGAGAAGTATCTGTTCAAATACTTTGCACATTTTAAAATTTGGTGGTTTGTTTTCTTATTGAATTATGAGTGCTTGAGATTCAAGTTCTTCATCAGATACTTGAATTATAAAGAATTTCTCCTAGTCAGTGGGTTGCCTTTTCATTTTGTTAAAGGTGATTTTCAAAGAGCATAAGTTTTTAGTTTCAATAACATCTAATATATCAATTTTTTTTATTTTTTTGATGACCAGAAATTTAGGAGCTCAGCTTAAGAAAATGTAAACCTTGGGTACGTGGGTGGCTCAGTCAGTTAAGCTGGTTGGTTTTGGCTTGGTTTTGGCTCAGGTAGTGATCTCAGGGTTCGACCCTTGGTTTTGGCTCAGGTAGTGATCTCAGGGGTCATGGGATAGAGTCTCACGTGGGGCCCCATGCTCAGCAGAAAGTCCGCTTGAGGATTCTCTCCTTCTGCTCCTCCCCCCACTCACTCTTGCTTTTTCCCTCTCTCTCAAATAAATAAATACACCTTAAAATAAGAGAAGAAAAGAAAAGAAAATGCAAGCTCAGCATCGGTTCACTATCTGTCTTTTACCTACCTGGGATGCTTGAATTTTGTTGAATTGGGCTAGAATCTAGGCAAGTTTTACAAAATCTCACAAATGTGACAGCCACGTTTGTTTATAATAATAGGTATCATTTTGTGGGTCTATACTGTGCAATATGCAGGGTGCTAAATACTTTATACAAAATTTTCCATTTCATCCTTATAAAAGCCTCACTGGAGAGGAAATTTGGATGTGGAGTAATAAAACGATTAGACTAAAGGCTCAAGTATTATCAATGGCAGAACTAGACTATACTTGACTCTGAAGCCCTTTGAGTCTTAAAAACTATGCAGTGTCCTATCTCAGAAATCATTATATCTGTTGAATTCATGAAGTGGAAGTCCTCTTACAGCTGCTTTTATCTGTTTCTTAATGGCAAACACAGTCGTGGAACTGTGGGTTTTTTTGTAATGTTCAGGCTCCACTTTTATGGCAGTTACATCAGCTTTCCGACCTCTCGATTATGGCTACAGCGTTTTGTCTTTGTTTAACTGGCTTGGGTTTTAACCTTAACAGTTCTAGTGGCAAACTCCAGATTCCTCACCTTCCTGCTTGTAGCAAAAGATGTAACTCTCCTGGGAGGTCAGTTTCGTGGAGTTCAGGGAGTCATTCCAGAATCTGAGTTTATAACCCAGTCTTCCAGCCCTTGCACTGATTTTGTAATAATCTAATTCTCTGAATTATATCACTTTCTGCTTAAAATATTTCATGTGGTGTCTCTTTCTAGCACTGAACCCTGCCTGATACACATGGTCTGGACAGGCATTCAACAAAGGCTTGGGCAACTATTAATTGGAAGTGCAAGTAAACAGGCAGTTCGGGGACAAGAAATTGAGTCCTTGGGGAGATAGGCATGCCAGACACCTTCTCCATCCCAAGGAAAATAATGTGCTAGCTTGATTACCAGGGAACTAGGAAACCAACATCAGGACAAGCTGTGCTCAGACAGGGTGTGTGTTGAGCTGGTAAACCTCTATCCTGGGACTCTTAGACTCCTCTCGTTCCCTATACCTATAGACAAGTTTGATCCCAATGTGCAGGGTGAGATTGTACCTTCAGCCCAAGATGAAGCTGTCTCAGCAATGACAGCTAGAGAGAGGAAGGGGCAGGGAAATGAGCAGGACAGTTTAAAGCTCAAAGGAACAATTTCAAGGTGAATAAAAGGCATAGCTACTTCATAAAGCATTTAGTAGATATGTGGTGTTCATTGCCTTAAGATAGAAAATAGATGCATCGCTTTAAATGCGTTCTCTTCATAGACTGTTAAGATCAGTTAGTAGTCAGGCAAGTTGTCAAGTCAGTATTTGGCATCTGATTTAAGAATTCCCTCAATGTTACTGATTAATGGTTATCCAACTCTTGCTTGAACAGTTAGAGTGACAGAGTTCATTATTTCACAAAACTGGCTATTCAATTTCTCTAATCGTCAGAATATTATTTTTGTTGTTGAACACCAAATCATCTCTGTAATTTTTTCTGTCCGAGCGAAAGCATATGGTCTCTTGCTAACTTATCTCATTTTTAAAATATCTCTGGTATCCATTCCCATTCAGAAAAGGCCCTGATTTTTTTTCAGGAAATTATATTTCTTCCATGGTATATGGTTTTCAGAGAAGACCCATGTACCTGCCTCCCACTCTGGAAACAAAGGGAAAATCCTTCCTTTCCTTGCCCTCATAAACACAGACATTGGTATGTGTCCTAGGTTGGGCCAGGTGTACACTTTCTCTTTATTTATTTAGTCTTGAGGGAATGTGGTGTAAATAAAAGGAGTAGGTAGAGGTCATGAAGCACAGAGGTAGTGTGTCAATTGCCCACTAAAGTCATGAGACAGTGGCTATATTTTCTGCTAGCAATCAATTTGTTTTATATTTGTTATTGTTCATTTCAGAATCTGGTCCTCTAATTCAAGTCTAGGTACCCCAGGAGCCTTCTACGGGTTTAGTTATATTCAACTTGTCTTTCTGATTTTGCAATTCAAATCTCCAACCAAAACCCTGTATATGAATGAGTGAGTAGCTTTTTCCCCTGAAGGGTCTAGTCTCTGCTTATCTTACTTAGGAACAATTTGGTTGCAAGGACAGAACCTGACTCAAAAACAGAGTTTCATTGAAAGAGAATAAAGAAGCCTCAAGGCACTAAGGACAGCAATTAGATGGAATCTGCGGGAAATGGAGCTGGGAAATGGGGAAATCAGGAACTGTGGTTGCTCATATTTTCAATCTCCCAGCAGCCAAGTGTTCTCCTTCATAGTAGTGTCTCTCTTGTGGGTTCACTGCTGTTTTTCAGACATGTGTTCTGGTCTCTATTCTTGCTGGGTTCCCGTTTAACCATCTCATATTGACCAATCATGACTTTTTAGCTTAACCTACAATCAAGTGACTACGACTCTATGTCTCTTAGTTCTGATTGTCAAAAGAGAAATATTTGTTCCCCGACCTGCCAGTAGTTTGGCTGGTTTGGGAGTAGGTATTCATCCTTAACCAAACCAGTTGGGGAAGAGTTGGGGCAGGTTAATTGTATATCCCTCTGGGGGCAGCAGGTCAAGGTAGAAAGTGCAGTTGGGAGTATCTGGCAAAATGACTTATTGTTCTGGAATGCTCTTGATGGGTAAATGATCCTCATAAGTGCAGACATTTTGAAAAATTGTAACCTGGGAATTGGAAGTTATTTTCTTTGAAGACCCACCCATGATTTCTGGGGTGCCTGGGGGGCTCAGTCAGTTAAGCAGCTAACTCTTGATTTTGGCTCAGGTCATGATCTCAGGGTCCTGGAATTGAGCACCACACTGGGTTCCATGCTCAGCAAGGAGTCTGCTTGGGGATTCTCTTGTCCCTCGGGGCTCTCCGCTGCCCCATTCTTGTGCACACCTTTCCTCTCTCTCAAATAAATAAATAAATCTTTTTTTTTTTTAATAAAAAAGGAATCATCGAAGATTTCCTACTCACTGAGAATAATCCTTCTTACCAAAGAACACCTGTTTGTTTGGAAGTCATTATCCTAATTGTGGTCACCAGTTGCTGCCTGAGAGGCTAATAGAGAACCATTACCTCTCTTCAGTGGCTCTCTGTGACATTCCAGGATTTCTCAAAGTAATGTCCATGGACCACCTGCATTAGAATCTCCTGAAAGCTTAAAATGGAGACAGAGTCCTGGGATTCACTCTAGAGCTACTGAATCAGCATTTCTGCAGGGACAGGAGTGGAAGAAGCTGTCTGTTCACATTTTGCACAAATTCTCTAGGTGATTCTCAAATACATTAACATTTGAGAATCACTAAGCCAGACTAGCCTTTACTTGAGGACAGGGAAGAGTGTCTGTCTTGTTCAGGACTGTATCCATGATACATTGCCTGGCACATAGAAGACAGTTGGTAAATAAAGACTCAGTAAACTCTTATATCAACAATGTAATAGTGATTATATACAAATGTATAGCAACAGTAATAAGGTTTAACTTACAATTACTGGCCGTATCATAAACTCATGATTATATTACAATACCAAATTATTTTTATCAATTACTAAAGAACACTCTTTAAAAAATCATCCCGTTATTGTGATACTTTTAATAGGTATAGTTCTCATTTGCTTTTATGTTAGACTTGCTTTCAGCCCACACTCTAATTCTTCTTCCCTAAATGGCATAGGTATGGTTTTCATGTCCTATGAGTCCAATTTCAATTACTGTCCTATCAGACCATTGTGAGGTAGAAATATTTGCCCATATTTAGCCATGCTGTTCATTTTCCTATTACTTTCTGTTTTGTACTTAGAGAGTACAAAAATGATTGCGGATGAAACAGAATGTGAGGTGGTCGTGGTCATACAGATAATGTGCAAGGAGTAATTCTGAGGCCTCAAGAAAGTGGTAGATCATGGTTTTTCTCTGTTTTCCTTTCATATTTTAAAAAATATGTGTTGTTTTTACACTTTTGGAGAACAAATATAATGGCAGTTTTATGCTTTACAATTTATGTTGCTGATTTCATGAACTTCTGGAAATTCTATTATATTTCTGACAGTCATAAACTTCCCCCTCCCCCATGATACTATGCTATGAGCCCAAATATTATGACATTGCAGGGAGAGAGCATGTTCCAGTTCTACCTAACTGCCATCTACCTCCTCTCTTTACTAAAGGCAAATTCCTTCCTCCTTCTCCTATTCTCTTCCCAATACCATTCATAGGTCCTGGTACTAACCCCTGGAGACACAGAGATTTAAGTTAAATTTGACCAATTAAAAACATTTTTTTATTTATATAAAATATACTCCAAATTAAAAATATTTCCAAAATCCAATCACTTCTCTTTCCCTCCATGCTCTCACGTCCAAACAACGTCAAGTCTTGCTGAATTATTGCAATAACCTGAATTGTCTCCATGCTTCCGGCCTTGCCCCACACTCAACAGCCTAGTCTCAACATAACTCGTAAAACGTTGCCTCAAAAATACCTGACACAAAGTCACTCCTCCATGCAGCTCACTCAGGCACTGGCCAAAGTCTTTTCAGTCACCTAAAAGGACGTACCTATTCTGACATATAATAAGCACTCGATAAATTTTCGCTAAGTTAATGAGTAAATTTAAAGAAACTTAATTCTCCTTACTTTCAAATTAATACCCTAGTTCCTCAGAAGCTCTTCTGAGGAAATGGATTCCAGACTTCCATTCTAGTCATCCTCCTCCTACATGAACTTTGGGTTTTATTGTCCTTCTTAAAATGTGGCACTAAGACATGAACATAGTGATTCCACTTTGGTTAACCAGCGAAGTTTACTCCATACATCCTTCTATCCCTGTAGCTTAGAATTGCATTAGCTTTTTTGGCAGCCATGTTATAACATTGGATCACATTCTGTTTGCAGTGAATGAAAATTCCCACGTCTTCACCCAGAAACTGATGTTAATTCAAATCTACTCATCCTTGCACTTGTGCAGTTGGTATTTTGAAACTATGTAAGGACTGCCCAAAATTATCTTCTTTCATAGAACTTGATTCTTTTTTGTTCAACGAAATTTACATCAATGCCTCTAATTGCTCAGTTTTGCTACTATGGCAACACTGTTAGATGTTACTATTTTTTTCAGCCATTACATTTCCCATCATCAGCTTGTCCCCCTTGTCTTCCAACTGGTGTACAACACAACAGTGGGTTTTTTTTTTCCTTTTCTAAGATTATTTTGCTAGATCATTTAAATATTTCTCCTGACATGACTAATTGTAGAAAGAAGAATTACACAGACTTTGGAAGACCTGGGTACTGTCTTGTCTGCTACCTCTGTGATCTTAGAGATGTAAATGAAGCTCTGTGACTCAATTTCATCACCTCTGTAAAATGAGAATGATGATAACAGCATCTGCTATTCAATAGGGTTATTTCAAAGGTCAATGGGATCATGGGAGTGCCAAAGGAGTGTTGATATAAAACAAGAAAAATGCCTAGGGACCCTAAATCAAGTTAGAATCAGATACGCTTCTCTTATCTTGCTACTTTTTTCCTTAAAAATACAGCTCTTTAATATGGAGAG
>CM053611.1:65396980-65471167 GCA_028646535.1 Procyon lotor
GAGAGAGAGAGAGAGAGAGAGATCATGTGTGGGCAGGGAGGGGAGCAGAAGGAGAGGAAGAGACAGAGAGTGAGAGAGAGAATCCCAAGCAGGCTCCACACTCAGCAAGGAACCCAACATGGGGCTTGATCACATGACCCTGAGATCATGACCTGAGTTGAAATCAAGAGTTGGAGGCTCAACTGACCAAGCCACCCAGGAGCCCCATTCACTCTATCTTTTAAATATATTCAGAATCCAAGTGCTTTGCACTTCTTCCCACTACCACTCAGTTCCAAACCATAATCTTTTCACTTGGATTTTGCAATAGCCTCCTAATTTGTCTCTTCCCTTTCCCCACTCTCCTTCTAAAATCCATTCAATATAAGTGGTCTTAAAAGTAAATTAGATAAAAAAAAAGTAAATTAGATCAGAGGGCACTTGATCTAATGACCACTGGGTGTTGTATGCAACTGATGAATCACTAAATTCTATCCCTGAAGCTAATAATACGGTGTATGTTAACTAAATTGAATTTAAATAAAGAATTTTTTAAAAAGTACATTAGATCATGTTGTTCCTTTCCTCAAAATCCTACAATGGCTTCTTATCTCACTCAGAGTGAAATCCAAAATCCTTACATGGACTAAAAGGGCCTACAAGATCTGCACTCCTCTTCCCCACTCATCTGATCTCACATCCTATGGCTCACACCCCTCTGCCCACCCTACACCAGCTAATTCTGGCCTCCTTTCTTTTCCAAAGATGATCCGACCTTGCACATTCCCACTCCAGGTTTTTGCCCTTGCTATTCCTTTCAGATGCCTCCTCGAGTCACTTTATTAGAAAGATCTTCCTAACCATCTGTATAAAATAGTACCACCCACCTGTCATCTACTCTCTATCCCATTTTACCTTGCTTTGTTTTTCTTCTTAGCGTCTATCACTAACTGACATATCACATGTTATTTGTTTAATGTTGGTCTTTCAAAGCTGAAATGTAAGGTCTACAATGTCACTTTTGTTAATTGTAGTATCCCCATCACCTAGCACAATGTTTGACCCACAATAAGCACTCAACAAATATTTATTGAACAAATGAATAAACAAGCCCTGTAGTTTTAATCAGAGACCGACAAAAGATACATGAGCAGGTAAAAAGTAAACACACCATTAATTGATTTGATACAGTCAAAATGATTGAACTAATTACATATGTCTGAATCTCACAAACAAAATGTCGGGCAAAAATTTAAATTGCAGAAGATTATATATATAGATATACATACATATATATTATATACATAGATACATAGACACACACATGTATAAATGGCATCAAATATAAAACGCTCAGATATACATGTTTTATATAAATTGTGTGAGATACACACACATATCTGTATCTATATCTACAGATACACATACACACATACATCTACATATGTATATGGGGGGAGAGAGACAAAGAGAGACAGGGAGAAAGGAAAGAGATGATGTCCAAGAACGATAATACCAAATTCAGAGGGTAAAATGGCATACCCAAAGGGGTAGTGTGGGCACAGATATTCATATTACCGTAACTTTTTGTATGCTAAAGTAAAAAAATTAGTTATGTAGATTTTAGAGAAAAATTCTTAGGGTCCCAAAAGAGAGACTCTATATCTTATGGATAACTCAACTGAATAAAACTCCCATTATACAATACTGTTATCCTTCAAAAACTTTCTGTGCTACCAAACATCAGGTATTCACCTTTTTAAAAAAGAAAAAAACCTTTTATTTTAGAATGTTTCAAACATGGAAAAAATGTAGAGATTAGTATATTACACTCCATGTACGGGATTTCTTCTTTTCCTCCAAATGGAACAACAGGGATTAGATTTATCCTCTAGTATGAAACAACTGCAAATAGAAACCACATTCCCACGCCATCCATCATTAGGCAATGAAGGACAGAGATCACTGAGAAAAAGGGAACAAATGAAGTGAGCCTAGGATGGCCCCAGGTTTTTTTGGAGAGAAGTTTCAGGCTTTGTAACAGGGAGGGAACCCAATGACATTGGTGCTCATTGGGTACCCATGCTTCAGAGGCCAGAAGAACAATGAAAGAACACACACCACTCAAAAATGTTTCTCTTGTGTGGATGGACAGAAAATGTTCTCACTTGGAGACAAGCAGCAGAGGTCAGGAGTGAGTCTTAGCCATGAGTGATGGAAGAGGAAGCTTTCTATCCCATCAACAAACACTGTAGTAGCACTCTTCCTCTGCTCTCCCCTCTGTCCATGGTTAACCTTCTGGAAAGAATAGATAAGAAACATCAAAGGATACATCAACCAAAGTTTGTTGAACAAACCTGATGATTCTCTCTTCCTGTTTCATATAAAGTTACCTTATAACAAATAAAACAATATTGAAGAAAGACTTGCTTTCAAAAGATTGAGTAACCATAAACTGGATGTGTTTAGATCTCTTGGTTCTCTGTGTTCAGATTCATTACTCCTAGGAGGTGGGACAGGAAAAAATTGGTATTAAAATGCCTTTTGCTGCTTAAGGAAACCAAATTTCTAGAAGCCTGGGCCACGAGCCTCTTTGCAGGTATATTTCTTAAACTTTATGCTTTTTCTCTCCTATTCTCTCCTATTTAAGGAGAGATTTCTCTCCTATTCTAAGTGATCCTACAAGAGTCCTATGTCTAATGCACTTCTTTTTTGTGTATCACCCCAAAATCTTCCAAATGCCATCTTGTGACAGGTGGCATTGCTTGACTATTCATTTGACACATTCAGCAATAAGCTAGGAATTGGGAGGGGTGTACATTTCAATCAGACACAGATCCTTATCTCCAAGAACATAGAGGGAGAAATAAGGCAAGTATGTAACTATAATAAAAGGTACAAAAAATATACTATAAGAAAATGCTTTTAGAAAGTTTTGGGTTTGTAAGAGATCTTAATGGTCAAGGATTCTTATTTCCTCATTTTAGAGGGGAAGACACTAGAAGAAAAAAGGTTAAATGACTCATTCTGTGCAGTAGAATCTTCTATTGTGAGGCACCATAGTGGGCTAGAAAGATCAGTGAACTTAGGGACAGACAACCTAGGAGTGATTTTGGATTTCAGTTGTTATTAACTTTCAGGAAATAAAAATGATCAGACTTTCTTGAGCCTTAGTTTTCTCATTCACAGAACCAGGATGATAATGCTTGCTTATTATGGTTGGTGTAAAGATCAAGTGAGATAGTGAAAAATTTCTGTGGACTATGAGGCAATACAAAAATGTAAAATCTTACTGCAGTTGATGAGTTGCAGAACTGGGAATAAAACTCAAATCTCCTGTGAGATGCTTTTCCATCATGTGTTAATGTGAAATGCTCTCCATGACTTCTCGTTTAGGACTTATAAATTCATCTTCTTGCCTTTAATATAATGCATATAGAATATAATATAATTATATAGGGTAGAATATAATTACCAATTACACATATGTTGTTGACTCAAATCATATGCCCATCCTTCACCTGTATGAGTTATAAAGAAAAATAAAACAGATGCTCTTGCAACAAAATTTTCTTGGCTAATTCTCACAGTAACATAGGATAAGGACTTTGTCCAACATTTCTCAATACCGTGTTGTATTTTCAGCCCGTTTATTCTGGCGTCTTCCTTAGAAGCAGTGTTAGTGTTGAATAAAAGTTGAGCAATTAAAAAGAAAAATAAACACCAGGAACTTTGTAGATCAAAACTTGTGAACACATCCTTGGGGCACTTTAAGAGAAGTTAAGTGATAACATCGCTATAATATTGTGTTACTTCTTTGATCTGCTAAAAAGCTAAGTGATATAATCAGTTTTTTATTTCTGAGTTTTCTTTCCAGTTGCTGCATGTGGCAACAAAACTAAGAAATAGGTTAATTATAAAAGCTTTTGTCCTCTTCCTCACCCCATTAGACTTCTTCCTCTTTAGAGTGAGTAAGAAAGGAGGCAAAAAAGTTTATTTATATATATATATATATATATATATATATATTACTGTATGATTTAAGAAAGGTCTTCAAGAGGTGGCTTGTTGTAGTGGAAAGCACATGGAATTTGGATTCTGAAGTTACCAGATTCTTTCAAAAATTCTTTCAATTTTCCATCTGACTCTTTGGAGACTAGAATCAAGTAACTTTTCTAACCTTAGTTTCTTCATCCGTAAAAGATGAAAACCAATAAAACCTACACCTTGGATTGTCAGAGGAGTTGTATAGTATCCTCCAAATAATAAAAAGGCAGCTAACAATGAATATCACATTAGGAAGGTAAAATTAAATTAAAATCATTTAAAAAACAAGGCACATAAAGTTAGGAAATGCAAATGCAGTCAGCAATGGAATTAATTTATAAAATAGAAGCAGTGGAGCCCTAAACAATTGCTATGACTGGGCCACAGATTTGAGTCTGAACTTCCTTGCTGTTGTCCCAAAGAGAAAAACACATCTAGTCACCAAAACAACAGTGTTCATCCACGAGGTAAAACACAGATTAGTAGTTCCGTGCTCTTCAAAAAATTAAACATTGAATTACCATCTGATCTGAAATTCCTAGATATGTACCCCAATAATTGAAAACAAGTATTCAAACAGATACCTGTATACTGGTGTTCATAGCAGAATTGTTCACAAAAACCCAAAGGTGGAAACAACCAAAATGTCTATCAACAGATGAATAGATAAACAAAATGTGGTATATCCATGCAATGAAACATTATTCAGCCATAAAAAGAAATGAGGTACTGATCCATGGTACATCCTGGATTAACCTTGAAAACGTTATGCTAAGTACAAGGGATCAGACATAAAATATCGCATGTCATATGATTCTATTTAAATGAAATGTTCAGAATAGTTACATCCATAGAGACAAAAAGTAGATTAGTGGTTGCCAGGCCTGGAGAGAGGGAGAAATAAAAAATGCCTTCTTGATGGATTTAAGGTTTTCTTTGAGAATGATAGAAAAGTTTTAGACATTTGTACTACATTGTAAATGTACTAAGTGCCACTAATGTACTTTTAGTCTTTATTTTTATTTTACTTTATTTATTAAAAAAAATTTTTTTTAAAAAGATTATTTATTTATTTATTTATTTGAGAGAGAGAGAGGGAGAAAGAGAGAGCAGGGGGGAGGAGCAGAGGGAAAGGGAGATGCAGACTCTACACTGAGCAGGGAGCCTGATGAGGGGCTTGATCCTAGACCTGAGCCAAAGGCAGATGCTTAACCAACTGAGCCACCTAAGCGCCCTTATTTATTTTTTTTAAAGATTTTATTTTTAAGTAATCTCTACACCCAACATGGGACTAGAATTTACAACTCTGAGATTAAGAGCTGTATCCTCTCCGGACTGAGCCAGTCAGGTATCCCTAAATATACTTTTAAATGGTTAATTTTACGTGAATTTTACCTCAATAAAAAACAAAACAAAGCCAAAGCAAAAATAAATGAGTTGCCAGAGCAAGAATAAAGGAGAAAAAGTGTAACTATTTCTAATACTAAGACCCCAAAGGACATTCTAAGGAAACAAACCCTCAGCAATATCTTTATTTGAATCTAGTGTCAGGTTTCATTTTCTTTAGAGGGTCTTCAAGATTAGCTGATGTCAAGACTATGAAAGGCAGCATGGTAAGAGGCATTTTACTGGAAACGAGGGGGAGTGTAAGTGTTAGTAATCCAACTCTCGATACACTGGTCTCTGATGAGTGGCAGAGATAAAATTAAGATGGCATAAGGCAGAGATAAAATTAAAAATCTAGAAGAAGAAATGAACCTGCCTGTCCTTCTGTAATCCATCGTAAATATTTCCCTTAGTCAAATTTTTAGAAGTTATAGAGCAGGAGTTAGTTTGAGATTGCATTCCCTGTAAAGTATGGGCGTGCAGTTTGCCAATTTAGAGTTTTGTGCTTTCAAAGTGAGCCAGCCTGGAAGCAGGAGTAAGATCCCCTGGTAGATGAGGAGAATTGGAAGTGAGTAGTGACAGCGCTGAGGTAGTAAAGGTTGCCTTGAGAAAGTGTGAATCTGCTCAGATACCCAAACAAAAGGTAATCATTACTCCAAATAGTTTCATGCAAAAAAAAATCGTGTCCTCAGTATCTCCAGGGAGGAAAGATTTCTGGTAGACTACATGAAACCATGTATACGTGAAGTTGATATGAGATGTAGTTTTCATTGCTATGACTCTGGCTATAATGGCTAACCTGTAAACAACATACTTCACGCACAGTGTTCATTCATCCTTATCAACCAATACTTATTGAATGTTAATCGTGTGCCAAAGAGTGCAGACAATACTATCAACATTTTATTTTTTATTTATTGATTTTTTAAAAAAGATTTTATTTATTTATTTGACAGGGAGAGAGAGAGATCACAGGTAGGCAGAGAGGAAGGCAGAGAGAGAGAGAAGCAGGCTCCCTGCCGAGCAGAGAGCCCGATGTGGGGCTGGATCCCAGGACCCTGAGATCATGACCTGAGCTGAAGGCAGAGGCTTTAACCCACTGAGCCACTCAGGCGTCCAATACTATCAACATTTTAGAAAAGAATAAGTTGAGGTTCTGAGAGCGTAAGATTTGCCCTAAGCCACAAAACTTAGACTTTCGATGTTTGGTTCCTAGTTCCTTTCAAGGCTTGCTGCCTCCAGGGGCTGAAATGACCAAAGACTATGGTTACCAAAGCCCTTCATCTTCACTAAATGCCTTGGGCTAAGTTTCACCATCTGTTTGTCTGTGCAGTGGCATTTTCTTTAATTAGTTACAAGGTGTTCTCAGGATCCACACTACCAAACACACACAATGCTTGGCTTTATATTATTGGCTAACATTTATTGAGTACACATTGTATGCTTAGGTGTGGTGCTAAGCATTATGCAGACATATTCTTATTGAATCCTCAAAACAGCCTTCTGAGGAATGTCTATCATCCCTTTCTTGTTTATACAGATATTAAGGCTCAGAAAACTTAAACAACCTGCCCAAAGTCATAGCCAGAAATATAAATATTCTGACAATCCTTATAGGAAGGTATTTAAAGATTTATGAAAATCAGAGGCCAAGCCAACAGGCTCCTATGATTCCTACCTGAAGAGCCAGTCGAGTGTGGAACAAATGTTGAATTAAGTATAAAAGTAAGAGAGAGAGCTGGGTCCATATCCAGTTTTGTTTACCTCCAAAGCTCACAGCTTAACTGCTCTGCTATAGTGAGACACAGGTCTGGAAGGTTCGTAATCCTTTGACTTCTCACCCAGACAATTATGGTAATAAATTCTGGGTCATTGTCATCATGGTGGATAAACTTTACTGCGGCTAACATTCTTATAAGTGCTTAATAATCATTTACATTTGTAAATTTTAAAGTCTCTTTATGGAGGACAAGGAAGTACTCCTCCATATAAAAGGTTTTTGAGGCGATAGCAAGCTTTTGCTAAGAGAGGTAAAAAATTCAGGTTACTGAATGTTATTCTGCTGTTGGTTTCAAAATGTTGAAAAGCTAGTATCTGTGCTTTTGACTAACAAATCTTTCTGTTCAGATGTGTATAATGCAATAAGGTAAAATAACTCATTTGATGAAAAATTACTGTAGTGTGCTAGATACTGTGCTAGGTGCTACCAGGTAGCTGCTACCGGTTAAGTATTCAAGAAATGTCAGCTTTGCCGGCTTTTGAGGAAAAGGAAAGAGATCATTATCAATTAGGCAAACTTCACCTCTCTGGTATTCATTACCTACTGAGTAAATGAGGTGGTGTACCCATATCTTAATGTTTCTGGTTTTTGATTTTGTGTTCAGATTTCTTCTCCTCACTTGCCACTATTCCTATGTCAAAATAACCATCTCATACTATCCTAGCCTTGCAATTCATTAATTAGTTCAACAAATGTTTATCGGACTTCCAGTATGAAGCACCATAGGAATAAAGTTGCTAATAACAGAAACAAGGTTCCTCTGCTCATGGAGCTTAAAGTTCAAATAAGATAAGAAATAATTATATAACCAATAAAAATAAAAAAACAAATACATAAAAATAATCATTAATAATAACTACGGAAAGTACTAAGAGGGAAATGAGATGGAGTGTTGTCTTTTTTTCACAGAATGAAGCAAATGAGAAATGCTTTCAGTCACAAAAATGACCATCTAGCGAGGTGACTAGATTTTAAAAGGGAAAAAAAATGATACAACCAACTAAAGAATGAATAGCCACTAACCTGGAAGAAAATTGAATTGGGACTGGTTTATTCTATCTTTGCTTTGTAATAGAGGAGAGGCTCCTCAAAAAGAGCAGCGAGAGAAACTCACTTTTTTTTCCTTCGTAAGTCAAGCGGAAAGACAAAGTGAAAAGAAATCAGGACTCAGGGAAATTGCCAACCTAGTCTGGCCGTGAGGATTTCTTTTAATCTTTCTAGGTTCCCCTAGGCAGCGGGAACTTGATGGGAAGAAAACTAACGCCTTGAACTTCAAGGGAGATTTCCTTTCAATTATTTCTGTCCGGTGGCAGGAACCTGGAAGAGGTCAAGGTGTGGTTTAGGAAGAGGCAGCTCCCGGGAAAGGCACTAGGGAGGGCAGGAGAGAACTGCAGGAGAAGGCGACCGAAGGGAGGGAAAGAGTGCGCTGGCGCTCCTGAGGTGAGAGAGTAGAAAAACTCTACGCCTGCGGAGCCGCTTGCCGCTCAGGTGGCCTTTTCCCGCTCAGGTGAGCTCCTCCCGCGCCTCCCATTGGCCAAGGCGCCCGTGGCGCTGGGAGGGCGACGCAGCCCGGTCTAGTTCAGGGTCTAGGGCGGCGCGTCACTTCCGGTAGCGCGGAGCTTGTAAAACACCCTGGAGAGAAAATGGCGGCGGCGGCGGCGGCTTCGGCGCCTCAGCAGCTCTCGGATGAGGAGCTTTTCTCTCAGCTCCGCCGTTACGGCCTGTCTCCTGGCCCAGTGACGGAGAGCACCCGCCCGGTCTATCTCAAGAAGCTGAAGAAGCTTCGAGAGGAAGAGCAGCAGCAGCACCGGTCTGGGGGCCGCGGCAACAAGACGCGGAACAGTAATAACAATAACACGGCAGCCGCCGCGGTTGCGGCGGCGGGACCGGCGGCGGCCGCCACTGGGCTGGGGGTCCGGCCGGTCTCGGGCGACCTCTCCTACTTGCGGACTCCTGGGGGCCTGGGCCGAATATCGGCCTCGGGCCCGGAGAGCCCCTTGGGAGGGCCCGGGGGCGCTTCGGCCGCCCCCACGGCTGGCAGCAAAGTGCTGCTGGGCTTCAGCTCGGACGAGTCGGACGTGGAGGCCAGTCCCCGGGACCAGGCCGGCGGCGGCGGCAGGAAAGACCGGGCTTCGCTCCAGTACCGCGGGCTCAAACCGCTGTCGGCGCCCCTGGCCGCCGGCGAGGTGACTAACAGCAACTCGGCCGAGCGCAGGAAGCCCCACTCGTGGTGGGGGGCCAGGCGGCCGGCGGCTCCCGAGCTGCAGACCCCGTCGGCGAGAGATGGAGCCGCGGAGGAGGAGGAGGAGGAGGGGGAAGACGGGGAGGACAGGGACCCAGAGGCCGAGGAGCCGCTGTGGGCGAGCCGGACGGTGAACGGCAGCCGGCTTCTCTCCTACAGCTGCCGGGAGAACTATTCGGACTCGGAGGAAGAGGAGGACGACGACGTGGCCTCCAGCAGACAGGTAGTAAAAGACGACTCCCTTTCCCGGCATCGGCCCAGACGGAGCCATAGTAAGCCTCTCTGTTCGCTGACTGCTAAATCTGCCGGCGGCCGGCTGGAGACCTCAGTTCAGGGAGGGGGAGGAATCCCGATGAATGACAGGGCGGCGGCTGCGGGGAGTCTAGACAGGAGCCGAAACCTCGAAGAGTCGGCGGCGGCGGCGGAGCAGGGAGGAGGGTGTGATCCCCTGGACTCCAGCCCCATTCCTAGGTACCGTGTCAACGCTAAGAAACTGGCCCCTCTGTTGCCCCCGCCACTGACTGACATGGACTCAACCTTGGATTCGTCCACAGGCTCCCTTCTTAAAACCAATAATCATATCGGCAGTGGGGCCTTCGGTGCGGACTCCCCCAGGATTTTTTCCAACAGCCTCCCTCCCGGCGCGTCGGTGGCTGCCTCTAGTTCACTCAGGATCAATCACTCCAATCATACGGGCTCCAATCATACCTACCTGAAAAACACATACAACAAACCGAAGCTTTCCGAACCCGAGGAGGAACTTCTCCAGCAATTTAAACGGGAGGAGGTCTCCCCTACAGGGGGTTTCAGTGCCCACTACTTGTCGATGTTTCTCTTAACTGCTGCCTGCTTATTTTTCCTAATATTGGGACTGACTTACCTAGGAATGAGAGGGACAGGAGTATCCGAGGATGGAGGGCTCAGCAGTAAGTATTGAACCCTGTGGGGTAAGGAAACAAAGGGGATATTGCTAGGGGTCTGTTGTAACTACATTGGGCATCTTATACCTGGTGACTCTGCAAGAACATGTTTTAATAGCGACACGACAGCAGATCGGCTGCATTTGTGTCATCTTTCTTTAAGAAAGACTATTATTACCATTATCAGAGCGATAATTCCCATGCCTGGTTTTAAAATTTTTCTGTATGATGTATTGGGGAATTCAAAACATAACAGAACAAAATATTACAAGCCTGTTAGTAAAATATATTTATGTGTGTGACTTAAATTTTCCTTTTAGCGTTAAATAACTATGTGTGCAGATGCCAATTACTTAACAATTTTGAAGTATTTTGATTGTTATGGGACATCATAGATGTTTTTTCAAATTGAGTTGTGATTCTAAAAGGCAATGTAAGAGTTCTTTAAATTCCAATTAAATATTTTAGAATATTAGGTTCTGTAATTCTCTATTTTCTATAGTTTATTTTCTTTAAAGTGAACGAGTATAGAAGGTAGGAAGACACAGCTCAAAATTGATTGCCCAGGAGGCGCCTGGGTGGCTCAGATGGTTAGGTGTCTGCGTTTGGCTTAGGTCCTGATCTTGGGGTCCTGCGATCAAGTCCCCCCGTTGGACTCCTAGCTCATGGGGAGTCTGCTTCTCCCTTCCTCTCCCTGCCCCCCCTGCTTGTGCTCTCTCTCTCTTTCTGAAATGAATAAATAAAATCTTTAAAAAAAATTGATTGCCCAGGACAAAGCATCTTCTCTCACACCAGTGAAAAAGTAGTGTTAGGGCGGGCAGGGCAGGAGTTTACCATTTGTCTGGTATTGGTTTTTAGGCCCCGCCATTTACTTGCTCTAAAGCACTGTGGGCAGATGTGATGGGTTCATTCATTCATTAAGCATCATCTGTGCTGTAGGATAGAAGTAGGATACAGCAGTGATAAGTCAGGGTATTTCTGTCCTTCAACAAAAGAGGATAAGTACAGATCATTTCCTGTTCTGTGATGGAAATAAAGATGGAATAGTTGGTATATGCTACTTGAGAGATAGTGAGAGTAGCTATTATTTGAGGTGGGACCTGAAGCAGGAGGAGACAGCATTGTAGGGAGACAGGAGAGTATTCTGGGCAGAGATTTTAAGAAAGGCCTTGAGTTGATCAAGAGTGTTCCTCCAGGTTAGAGTGGTTAGAGTATCTTGAGCAAGGGGGAGTGAGCAAGAGTTTGAGCTTTCCTTTCCTAATCAGTAAAATGATGCTAATATCGATTAGAACGATGCCTACACAGATTAAAGAGATGAGAGTAGATGTAGTGTGTGATGGACTGCTGAAGATATAATTTCTCAATGTCAGGGCCCTCCCCTCTACTCCCCCTGAAACCTACCCTTTCACCCAGCATGAAGTCATTTTATTATGATTTGTGTTTATAAAGTCAGCCTTACTGTTGTTTGTTTTGTTTCAAAATAGTGAATGTGCAGTTAGCAGATTTAGATAAAGAGTAGGAGTCAGAATGGTGTAACCTTTGATTCGAATATAGCCATTTCTAAGATCATCAAAGAATAGATTATTACTGTACTGCTTAATTAGAGGGGTTAGAAAAGGACTGAAACCCAGCACTCAAACTAGTTCCCTGGGAGCAAGAGTGATGTATTGTGTTCTGTCTCAGATAATTTGGGAGAACAAGAAGTAAGGTCACACTAGAAGTTAAACTAGTAAAGTTCACATAAATTAATGACATTATCATTACTGATGAGCACAATTCTCAGTTAAGGTGACTGTCACATCTTTCTTTCTCCTCACTGTTAAGATGAAGGAGTTTTGTTTTCTTAAATACTAAAATTTCAGATGTAATAGAAAGGGATAGGACTGCTAGGGTTTTAGTAGCCCCCTCACCTTCACCAATGTGGCAGGAAAGAAATTGTGTTTTTGTATTTTAATAAATGGTAAAAGTAAAGTAGTTTGGATGATGAAACAACAGTGGCTAGGAGGTAGAGGATCTGGGTCCTAGGACTTGTCCAAATGGCTTAAGTTCCTTAACCTCTGAAGCCTCATTCTTCTATATTAAATAGGAGTAATAATTTCTGCTGTCTATGGGGATGTTGTAAGGATCATATGAGGTGGTTTTTTAAATAACCATAAAGTGGTATTATTCAAAGTTTAGATAAAATTTGTTGTATTCCTGGTAAACTACAGTATATATGTAAAGAGAAATAGTTAAGTCATTTCTGTGAATATTTAGTAGTGCATTTCTTATTCGGTGTTTAGTTTTATTAAGTTCCATTAAAAATACACGGTAGACATTGATATAGAAATTTGAATCAAAGTGTAATGAATCTGTAACTGTATTATATATTCGATTTACTGTATATGCTGGTAGAAAGAAGTGCTTGCTAGTTCAGTTAGTCCGCACACCTAACGGTGAATAATTTTCACTCCCTATATTTATGTATTTTGAATCCTTTGTCATCGTATAACTTAACCAGAGCTTAACCATAGGGTTCATTGGTCAAATAGTGTGTTTAAAGAAATAGTTTTACTTTGAGTAATAATTTCACCAGAAGATTGTAGGTTATATATGGGAGTAAGCTTTAGTAAGCTTTTATTAGTTGTTGTTTAAATTATATATAACATATAATAGATTGGCCTTTTAAATAGTTCTTAATCATTTGGTCTTTGAGAAATTTTTATCAATACCCTAGTTTTATTAATTAAATTGCTTTTATTAAATTATTATGAGTCTATACTTTCTCATCTGTAAAACTAGGGGGCTGGAGTAGATAATCCCTAAGTTCTCTCTAGCTCTGAGGTTTTAGAGTCTAACTTTGAACTGTCCTACCAAAACAACTCAAGGATCAGCCTGCAGTGAGATTAGGTCATAACAACCCAACAAGAGAAAATGGAGATGCAGAATAGATTGTCTTAGGTTCATTATATAAAAATTGTTGTCCAATTATAAAAAACATGATTTTTGTAGAAAATTTGGGTAGAGATCTATGAAGCAAAAAATGAATAGGTATTGTGTACCTCTCCTTCTAGTCTCCCACTCACCCCTGGTATAAATAAGTTCAGATGATACCTTTCAAAACCTTCTTAATGCTTTTCATGTAAATACATATGTTCATATATATGTGTGTGTGTACATTTTTTTTTTCGTGTGTATACATTTTTATTCAACAACAGAGTGCCTATTCTGTGCCAAGCACCATTTTAAGCGTTCCGGAAACGGGGGTGGAGGGGAGTGGGGTAGATGGACAAGTAAACAAGAATTTGAGAGACCGATAGTTGCTGACACAAGTTGATGACAGTAACTTTGCCTGTTATATTTGCCTGATTTGAGAGACCGATAGTTGCTGACACAAGTTGATGACAGTAACTTTGCCTGTGGAATATTATAGGTAAGCAGGCCTCTCTAAGGAGGTAACGTTTGAACTGAAACCTAAACGTCTTAGAGAAACTAGCCGTTGACAGGGAGAGAAGCATTCCAGGCAGAAATAACAGCCAGTGCAAAACTCTTGGGGCAAGAACCGGCTTGGCAAGTTGAAGCATCAGAACAGAGTGGCCAGTGTGGCTGGGGTAGAGCGAATGAGGGAGAATGGCATCTAGAGATGTCCCAAGTAGGCGGGGGCCGGGTCATAAGGACCTATAGGCCTTGAGAGCCACAGAAAGGAGTTAGAATTTTGTTTTAAAGTGATGTCATACTATACATATCCTGTGACTTGTTTTTTCACTTAACTTTGTATGATGAGTAATTTTCTACATACCAAGTTTAAGTATAAGGCATAATTTAAAAATCTCCCTCTCCATGGTCCCTATAAAGGATAACATCCCATAAAAATGTTAAAATCTCTGCCACCCTGAAAATGTTCTTCAACCCTCTGTTCTCCAGCTGTTACTGTTCTAATCTTAGCCAAGATCGATATCTCTTTCTGCCTCTGCCATTCACTCAACCCGTCTAGTTTAGCCTTCTTTACCATCCATTCCTCTGTAACCTCTGCTTCAAGTCACAAGTTACTCAATTGCCAAATCCATGAGAGACATTAAAGTTCTTATTTTTGCCTCTTTGATCCATTCAATACAGTGATAACTCCCTTCTTCCTGCAACTTTCTCCAGACTTCTGTATCACTACTCTCTCCCAGGTTTCATTTACTCCTGTCTGTCTGTATTTTAAATATTGGTGGTCTCTGGGACTCTTGTCTTTGGTTCTGTCCTTTTGTACTGTTTCTGGCTAATACCTCCTGATTTTTTAATTTTTGCCTTAAATGTTCTCTTCTGAGTTCTAGGCTTATCTTATTTATTAGACAGTTACTTCTGGGTGTTCCAGAAGTACCCATCCTCTGTACTCAGTGGCTTTCCTTTCTCCTTATTTCTCCAGCTCTGTTCCCTGTTCTACTTAATAGCACTTCTATCTACCCAGGACTCAAGCTAGGAACTTTGAATGTGTCTAGATTCCTTCTTTTCCCTCATGCTACCGAACCTCAAACCTCAGTCCAGTTTGGTTACGAAGTCCTGTAGTTCTACCTCCACAGGTCTTTTGAATCTTTTTCTCTCCATCACTGTTGCTCTAAGTTAGTCTTTTGCCTGGTTTACTTTAGTAGTCTTCTAACAGGTGTCCCTGCTTCTAGGCTGTAGCTCTTCAATCCATTTTCAGTGCCAGAGCAATATTTCTAAAACACAAATGCAATAATTCACTCTCTTAAAATTACTCAATGGCTTTCTCTTACTCATTGGATAAAATCTAAATTTTTTGGCTAAACTCGTTATGATCTGATTATGCCTGCTTTTTCTAGCTTCATTTCCTAACAGTTCCTCTTACCACTTACTTTCTGGATAAACTGGAGTTTTCTGGTTACTGCTTGCTGTTCACTGAATATGTCATAAAATTTTGTGCCTTTATGCCTTTGTATATCTTTCCCTTCTTTGGGAAGGTTATTTCTTCTTCTCTGAACTGGTATTCATTCTTAAAAGTGTCACCTCTGGATATTTTCTCTGACTCCCCATCCTCTTTACCCTGCAGTTCGGGTATACTCAAATTCTGCTCAAGATCTTATATATCCTTCACAGCATTTATTATAGAGTATTATAATGGTGTACATCCATTGTGCCAATTTGATTACAGTTCCTTGAGGAAATATTTCTGTGGGTGGAATTGAATACACTGGTAAAGGGCACAGGCTTTACATTCATCTCTGAGTTTGAATCTCATTTCTCTCTTATACCTGTTCTGTGACTTTACGAGAAGATATGCAGTTTCCTCATTAAAAACAAAGACGATAATACCTGCCTCAGGGTGGCTTTAAGCATTACGTGAGGTAATGTATGTAAAAGTTCTAGTGTTGTTGTCTGGCATAGGGGAATTGCTCAGTAGACCCAAGTCACATTAGTATTCTTGGCACAAGTTCATTCTTAGTGAATATTTGTTGAAAATGATCACGTATCAGATACCCACTTTACATGCTCTGATTAACTCATCAACTCCGTAATTGTTTACCTACTCACTACCTAACAGTACTCGATACTGGGAAGGATGCAAAAGAAATCTCATTCTTGCAGAAGCCTCCACTCCACTAATAATAGTCACAAAAATGATTAAGAAGTATATCAGATATTAGGTGATAAGTGCAACCCTTTTGTAAAAGGGAAGAGTTCGCTATGAGCTGGATCAGCCTCAAATGATCAGAACCTCTGTTTCCAAATTTGGACTTAATTCTGTAGGTTGAGCAGTGGGAATCCATGGAGGTTTATAAGCAGAGGACTAGCATAATCAAGTTGATTTTTTTAAAAAAAGATTTTATTTATTTGAGAGAGAGACAGACTGAGAGAAGCATGAGCTGGGGGAGAGGCAGACTTCCCACTGTTTAGGGGGTCTGATGCGGGGCTCCATCCCAGGACTCTGGGATCAGACCTGAGCTGAAGGCAGATGTTGAACCAAATGAGTCACCCAGGCGTCCCTGTAGATGCTTTTTAAAAAAAAAATATATTCTTTTCCAAGTAATTAGACTAGCCACTTGTTCCAAAGCTTGGTGTGTATAATGAAGTAGGCGTAAGGATTTTGAAAAATAGTTGTTTCCTTCATTCTTGAGGAGTGAAAGCTAAACGTTAAATTTAAAGTTTTTCGAAGTTTACTATTTTGTAAGGAAAAAAAATTCTAGGCCTTGAAGAATATTCCTGGGAACATCAGAGGTTTGTTTATCCCAGTCTGATGATTTAAATAAAAGATACTCTGTGGAAATGTTTTTCATTTGAAAATTGTCTCTAGAATAATTTAAAATAAAAATCATCAGAGTGAAAATGTGTGAATTCCCCATGAGTATATTCAGAGAGCCTAGTTTGAGGAAAATTGGCATAGATATCAGGGCTTGGATAAGGAGACAGACCTGGGTTTGAATATTGGCCCTTGCTTTTCTATTAAAGTCAAGTTGCTGAACCACTGTGAACTTTAGTATCCTCATGTGTAAAATAGAATTAAATGCGAATTACATGGAATGATGCATGTAAAATACTTGGCTCAGTCCATGACACATAGTAATAGTAGTAACAGCAGCTAACCCTAGGTAGCATTATGTGCCACGCACTGAGCTGGACAATTTTAATTGTTACTCAGCCTTCTTGAGGCAGGTATTTGTTCCATGTTGTAGTTGAAGAAAGTTGAACTTGCCCAGGGTCATGTGGCTAGTAAGCACAGAGGCAGTGTTTGGATTCAGATAGTGTCTTAAGCACTCTTCTAGATTGCCTTTTAGCATGTGTAAGTACATGAGGACTGTGTATATGTTCTCTACAATTATTGTTAGAAAATTATGAAAGATATGTGTGAGTGAAGCAGATTAATGCATGAAATCCTAGAATTGCCAGGAATAATCTATGAAATCTAACAACTTTAGGACAAGGAGGTATAAATTTGTACTCAGGCAACAATTAGGAATCCTATGGGACTATTTATCCTTACTTAAGGTTTTAGATTAATTCATTAATTTATTGATACATGAGTGGGCCAATCTGCTCTAATATAATGCAAACTACAGTAAATAATATGTAAAATTATAAAGCATGACACTATTTCTAATTTTTGAAAGATAAGTCATAAGAGAATCTTAATCTCACAAAACAAACTGAAGGTTGCTGAAGTGGAGGGGGTGGGAGGGATTGGGTAGGGCTGGTAATAGACATTGGGGAGGGTGTGTGTTGTGAGTGTGTGTATTATGTAAGACTAATAAATCACAGACTGGTACCCCTGAAACAATATATTATATGCTAATAATAATAAAAAATAAATAAAAGAAAAAAAAGTTAAGAGACCAAAAAAAGGAAAGATTTGCTGTCTCAAAACTGGTGGGTAACGTAGTCTTCTGATTTTACATAACCACTTTAAAACTTATGTTTTTCCATTGTTCCATTTTTAAGATGTAAAGATGTAAAGTATGTTTGTTCTCCCATTTTTTGCTCCTTTAAAAAAAACTTCATATGTGTTTTTTCTATGCTTATATTTCTTTCAGTTGAAATGAATCATTCTGTAATTTCAGGGATACTTTTAAAAATCAGATATTTTTATGATTCCTTAGTAGAGTTATAAAGTTTTAAAACTAGCTTCTTCCTGCTCATTAATTATTTTATATTAACTTTACCTCTGAAAAATATTTTATATAAATAAAGGGAACCTTACTGCAAAGAGATTTATAACATAGGCACAGAGAGAGATTTAATCTAGTTTATAAGTAGTTTAAAAATGAAGTATACCTTAAAGTATGGCAAATCTCCTCCTATAAATATAATAAGTAGCAGTGACTTTATGAAAATTATAATAATACATCTTTATTTTAATCTTACATTTATTTTACTCTAAGAATAGCTACCATTTAATTTGGGAATGCAGCCTCATTCTAATTGTGGAAATTGTTAATGACAATTATTGGTTGATAACTTTAGATTTTGACTTCCATATTCAGAATTTATTTTTAAAAGATTTTAAAGTGAACCAATAGTAGTATATTTGAGCAGTAATCTTGGCTTTGCTATTTTAAAATGTATGCTTTAACCTGAGTCTTGTTTTTAAACAATCTTGATTTAGTTAATAATCTTTTATTAACAACACTGTCAAAATTACTTTTAAATATGTTGACCAGGAAGAAAATGTTTAGGTTTTAATACTTGTTTGATGTAGTTAAATTTTGCATGTTTGACATCGTTCCTCTGAAAATTTATTTCTTAGGAAATTTTTAAAGGGATTATAAAAATTTATATTAACAGATAATAATGTCTGAAAATAGGATAACAGATTTATCACATGGAAGCCATCATGTATTACTTTTATGATGTCTTAATTTTTTCTTTAGTTCTAGAGGTATAGATTTAAAATTACACTATGTTTGTTTGGGTAGCAGATTTATTGCTCAGTGGCCATAGCTTTTTGCTTAAAATGATATCAAACAGCAAGCTAACATTTAGAAACAAGGCTTGGGTGCAAAACTGTTATAAGAGTTTAGTTCAGCTGTCCTGAACTACTTGAGGGATAAGTATGCACCAACAATTGGTTCCTGCCTTGAATGTGATGTGAATAGGAAAAAAATGCTTTAGAAGCACTGAGCATTTTAACACATAGCAGAACATTAATATTGTTTTGCAATTAGGGACTCCTTTTATATGTATATGGGTACAAAAAGAATTTGCTGATTATTGCTAATTCCTGAAAGCACTTTATACTTAAAAAGGAAACTCTTTAGGAATTCACTTAGATACACTTTTCTAAACCTCTATATAGAGAGGGTCATTGAAATTAATTAGGGGGAGGGTGAATCTTAGAATAATGGTTTCTTCTAGTCCCTGGGCTATGGCTTAGACCCTTGGTCAACCTAATTAATGACTTTGTAGGTTTATAAGGGCACCTCCCATGGTGTCACAGATGCTTTCTTGTTTGATTTAGTTACTTGAAGCAAAATTAAGTTTATCCTATTCATTCATCCATTCACTCACTTATAAATTACTTATTGAGCATCTTCTATGTGCCACATAATATCAGAAGATGAGTATATTTATTTTCTAGAACTCTAGGAGTGAAACTCTTCCCCCAGATACATAAACTGCCTCCTTTTCTTCCACATTGTGGTGGCATTCTCTTCTTTCTCCTTAATATTTATGCACTTGCTATTCCCCAGAATTGAGATTTTGTTGCCATATTGTGATTTAGGAAACATAACTTGAAAAATTAATTTCTGCAAACTCGAGTATGCCCTATGATAAAGTTTACCACAATGTGTACTCTATACAAAGAAATAGTTTTATTTCTTGCAGATTTTTAGAAATATTTTAAAAAGTAAAAAAGGACGAGACATGAAGAATGAATTTGCCAAAAATGAAAATGTTATCAATATGAAGTATTTATGATTATAGTTCAAGATGTTCTAGAAGTATTCTTATGCTTATGACAAAAAATCTTGTTTTTAAAACATGTTGTCTCCAAATGTTCCATCTTTCAAATTCTAAAGCTTTAAATGATAAAAGCATTTATTGAGAACTTTCTATGTATGGGCACTTTATCTTAGTTTTTATGAGGGGAACTACTAATATCTGAGAAAACTGAAATGTAGATGGAATATGGTTACAAGTGACTTTTCTAGTATCCCATAGCTACAAAGTTTTGGACCCAGCCATTTGAACCCATGATCTGACTTCAGGGTCCACAATCTTAACCACTAGGCAGCAGTAGATTTTTTTAAGCATTTTTCTTCACCTACTCACTTTATTTGGGCAGTTAAGTCACTTATAACCTCTGGGTCTTGGCTTTTGCATCTGTCAAATTAGGGGATAATAAAATCAACTCCTAGCCAATGACCTTTGTAGGAAACTAAGGTGATAAGATCTGTGGAAATGCTTTGGAGAAATTAAAGTGATACATAGCTATATTTTTAATACATTAAGTTAGAATTTCCCAGCTACAGTAGTCTATTTAAACAACATGTGGTCAGCACTGTGTATGACATGTCTTGTCAGTGATGTTAATAAGTAATAGAAGAGTCTGTTAAATTTATAATCCTCATCAGTATCTAGCAAGCTCACTCTCAAGCTGTCCGAGCAGATAAAAGGAGTCATCTTTTTATATTGCCTAATTAGTACTTTTATTTCTGGGTGCTGAAAAGGAATGTTCTTATTTCTGCAGTTATGTTAATTTAATAGTTAATGAAGCACAATTTGAAATTAGATTTTACTCTTGTTGACCACTAGAAGGTGATTTGCTGATAGGAGAGTCAGAGATGGGATATGTTGCTTTAATCCAAAATACAGTAGGGAATGTGAGACAGAAAAAATTTCTTGGGAATGTGGATGTGTCTTTGGGGTAAGCCGTTAACATTATCTGAAGAACAGACAGTGCGTGCAGCTGGTAGAGGAGGATGGCCTTTCACATGTTGTTCTTCAGTGAGTTTGTAAGATACCATGAGCACTATTATTGCAGAAGTGGGAAGATGAGGTGTGTCCCTGTGAATAGGCAATAGATGAATGGCGGTAATTGAGAGATTGGGGGGCATAAAATAATAAAATGAATTTGATAAGCAGGATATTAAAATCATGCTGCTTAAGTTATAAGGAATTTAAAGTGCATTAGGATCTCATTCTCCTAGATGATTGATATGAAGTACATAATGAAATTTTCATCCCATTTGCCATTTGAAACTGTATCAAAGATGTGATTTGTTTAGATCTGAGCTGTCTAATAGAAATATAGTACAAATATGGCATAATTGTATCGTAAGTCACTACAGTGAATTAGAAGTAACAGAGCAGTGGCAAAACTAAATCTCTCACCTACCTGCTCTGGATAAATGGCCATGCTTGATGGTATAAAGATATAAAGTGGTAGAAAGGACTTATTAGCTTAAAGCAGAAATGATGCCCCCTACATTCTCACTCATTCTATACACACACACACACACACACACACACACACGCACGCATGCACACCCACCCACCCACATCTTCTTTATTCATTCATCTGTCGATGGACATCTGGGCTCTTTCATGGTTTGGCTGTTGTGGACATTGCTGCTATAAACATTGGGGTGTAGGTACCCCTTCAGATCACTACATATGTATCTTTGGGGTAAATACCTAGTAGTGCAATTGCTGGATCATAGCGTAGCTCTATTTTTACCTTCTTGAGGACTCTCCATACTGTTTTCCAGAGTGGCTGCACCAGCTGTATTCCCACCAACAGTGTAAGAGAGTTCCCCTTTTGCTGCATCCTCTCCAACATCTGTCATACTTTTTCATCTTTTAATTCTTGTTCTTATACTGGTCTAGCTTCCTCCTGTTTTGCTATAGTCTTGGCCAAACATCCAAGTGCTCAATTCTTGAAATTTTTTTTTTTTAAATTGAGAGAAAATCAACGTACAACATTTTATATTAGTTTTAGTTGTACAACATAATGATTTGATATGTATATATCACAAAATGGTTACCATGGCAAATTTAGTTAACATCCTTCACCTCACATAGTTTTTCTTCTTGTGATGACAAGCTTTAGGATCTCCTGTCTTGGCAGTTTTCAAATATACAGTACAGTGAAATTAACCAGTGTCACCATGCTGTGCATTACATCCCCAAGACTTATACTTCTTATAACTGGAAGTTGGTATCTTTTTCTGTTTTTTAAACATTTTTTTTATTTATTTGACAGACAGTGATCACAAGTAGGCAGGGAAGCAGGCTCCTGGCTGAGCAGAGAGCCCGATGTGGGGCTCGATCCTAGGACCCCGAGATCATGACCTGAGCTGAAGGGAGAGGCTCTAACCCACTAAGCCACTCAGGTGCTCCAGAAGTTGGTATCTTTTGACCACTTTTACTTATTTTTTCTTTTTTAAGAGAAGGAGTGAGAGGGGGGAGGGGCAGAGAAAGAGGGGGAAAGAATCTTAGGCAAGCTGGCTCTGCACCCAGCACTCGATCTCACAAGCCTGAGCTGAGATCATGATCTGAGCTGAAATCAGGAGTGGAATGGTTAACCAGCTGAGTCACTCAGGCATCCTCCACCCCTGTCCTTGTCTCTGGCAACCACCAGTATGTTCTTTATACCTATGAGTTTGGTTTTTTAGATTCCACATACAAGTGAGATCATACAGTGTTTGTCTTCTGTGACTTACTTCACTCTGCATAATGCCTTATAATAAAAGAGTAGGTCCATTTATTGGGTGCTTGGCAAGTGTAAACATTTAGTCTTCTTAAGCATTTTTAACATTTTATGAGTGAGGACTCTAATGGAGGATTAGGTTAATCACTTTGTCCAAGGTTATAGGTCAGAGAGGGGAGTTAATTGAATTATGTTGTTGGTTGAACCCTACCATTATGTTTTGAAACCATATCCTCTAACTATTGTACTATACTGTATTCCTCTTTTACATACCCTCTTCTTTATCAAATTTCAACTCCTTTTGTTCTCTTAATTCAGCTACTTTTAGCCAAATGTTAGGGAAAGCCATTTGATTAAATTCGCAATATTGTAGAATTCTGATAATAAAAATCATATGATTTTTTGATAGAACTTGATAATGTGATTATTTTTAGTGAGGATTGAACTGGTATGGATTCAGAGCTTGGCTCCACTTCTCTACATCATCCTTCATCTTTATATGTGTAGTAGTTGGGTTGTCTACATTTCTCATTTAGAATTTATGTCATTAGTTCTTAACTTCTGGGCTGAGAACATTTGGGAGCTGTACCTCTTACAGAGTGTTTGAGGACCTGACAAATGATTTGACTTTCTCATATTGTGTATTGTTCATAGCTGTATATCAATATTGCTGTGGTTAGAATACAAAAGATTATTCATGGTAGCATTTTGTCATTTTTTTCTTTATAAGTGAATATTAAAAATACTTTTGTGGGTATCTGAATGTCTTGATACAAATGAAGAGGTCCTTTTTCTTCAAAAATGGAAAACCATTGCTTTTAAAGCATGCTATCAGGAAAATATACTGGTTATATTTTAGAATTTGTTTTTAAGACATTCATGATGAATGTAAGGGGATCAGTTATAATGCTCAAATGACTGGCTAACCTAACTGATAAAAAGTCTAATCTTCTCAAGGTGATGGTACTTTTAAATACAAGTTCTTCATTAACTCAGATTCTGTCCCTGATAAATGTAAATTTTGGCAATTAGTAAAGAATTCAGGCATTATAAAACTTTGGCAGAGAGCTTTGCCTTGGTGTGTCCCATTTCATCTCTTCATAACTCACAAATTTTCTAAGAACTCTGTCCTTTCTTCCCTCTAGTTCCAGGGCAGAAACAAATGAGGAATGGAGTAGTGGCATCCTGTGATATTTTGTAGACGGAGTACTGTTTATTTTTTATTTCATGTTAGGATTGAAAAAAGAAAAAGCTAAGATTTATTAATCTCCCTCCCATTCCCTCAGTATCTGTATGCATAGTCACAAAACATCCCATTTTACATTAGGTTACTAGAATCCCCAAGATCACAAGTCATAAATGTTGGAACTAAATGTTCCTTGCTCCAGTGATTTTTTTTTTTTTTTTTCTTTTTCATCTTATCCCACTGCCTTTCGATGTGAAGAGATACTTTTTATTCATTGAAGAAGTTAGATGTTAGGTGAAAATTTGATATGATTCCAGGGTATGTTGTACTTTCTGTCTACTGTGTTCATGTAGAAGCATGAGTTTTATTCTTAAAGTTCTGTATATTATAACCAACAACAAAAAAAGTCATATTTAGCCTAGTTTACTGCATGTCATAACTGCTTACATTTTCTTTCATGCAGTGGTTTTGTTTTTGACCTAATGATGACATACTTAAATACCTCTATTTCCATAGTGACTTTTCATTTCTGTTTGGTTTTTCCCAGAGCTAGAAGTCAAGATGTGATTTTTAAGCACATTGGTTATAAAACCAATGATGGGGATTTCCTTTTAAGCTCCAAATTCAGTTTATATGTTTGTTTTGATCATACTTCAGTTTTTGTGCTTTGTTTATACATATGATGCCCTTTCCCCTTTTAACAGAGCTGTACTTCTTGTCCCCCTTAGAAAAATGGAATGAGAACTATCATTTATATGTTTTTTAGTACTATTCACCTTAGCAGTGCACTGTAGCTTTTCTCCAGTTTTTTTATCTGCATATTGTCCTTGTGCGACACAAAATTGTCTCTAGTCATTTACAATGTTAAACACAGTGCATTGTGATTGAGGGTGTTACTCTATAAAAGAGAAGACCTCTTGTGTTTAATCGTGTGAGAAATGCCTGTTGCTTTATTGCATTGCCCTGGGGGTAGGTTGTACAGTGTATCACAGATCCCCAGATTCTCCAGATTCTTATTTAGCAATATTCTTTCAGAACAGACCTTCCTGTAATACAATTCCACTTTATTCTTGGCAGTGTAAACCTTGAGGAAGTGTCAGAGACAGTCTCTAGTGTGTAACAGTTAATGTTTAAAATCTCTTAATACAGTGAGCTGTCACCATGTTTAATAAATTATGGTATTGCATTAGCATAAATTCGTTTGGGTGCCAAGTTATCTGTTACACAGATGCTTGGTATTATTTATAGGTTCGTATCTAACCTTTGTGGGTTGACATGCTTTTATTTTTCTATTCACTTGTCACCATGCAATAGCATGATTCTTTAATTGGCATATGTGCAAAAATGGTTGTAAAGAAGAGATCTGTGAAAGTATTGAAAGAGCAGATCACTCAAACTTTTGGACCTTGTGCAGTGTAGTGTAGTAGGATGAAGCTCCTGTAATTTAAGTAGATATATGGCTTTGTGTTTATTTGAATGTGTTATACTCCCTTTCTTTCCAACATTGGTAAACTACAGGAGTGCCTTTAGCAGACAAAGTTAGATGGAGACAGCAGCCTAATTGTTTCCCTCTGAAGTTTTGAGCCATTAAGACTTAGGGGTGTGTGTGTGTGTGTGCGTGTGCGTGTGTGTGTGTGTGTGTGTGTTGGGGTGGGGAAAGATTCATTATTAACTTTATATTTTGTCTTAGAGTAAGTTTTGGAATTTTCTTAAACTGTAAAAGTTGTCTCTTAGATTAAACATTTTTTTTAATGTGAATTTTAATTTTAGTTATTAGATTCAGTAATCAATAATTCTGTCAAATCTTGAGTTACAGATTCTCCATTAAAATATCAGAGTTCATTTTGGGAAGGGACAGACTAGCATTAAAATCTCTGAAATGTAAAGTATTTTCATATTTTCTTGATTTACTAGTCATCTAGCTTTCAAATTTAGTAATAAATTTACTTTAGGTAAATAATGTTAATTTTAAAATCAGTGGTCAGTGAATTACCTCCAACCCAATAGTGAAGCATGTTAGAAAATAATTTTGAGGGGCGCCTGGGTGGCTCAGTGGGTTAATGCTGCCTCTGCCTTCGGCTCAGGTCATGATCTCAGGGTCCTGGGATTGAGCCCCACATTGGGCTCTCTGCTCAGCAGGGAGCCTCCTTCCCCCTCTCTCTCTGCCTGCCTCTCTGCCTACCTGTGATCTCTCTCTGTCAAATAAATAAAATCTTAAAAAAAAAAGAAAAAAATAATTTTGAATATTTATGAAACATTTATTTTTACTAGACACCAGGTCCTGTGGCTATTTTTCTGTATGCCAAGTTTCTGACATTATTTTCATAAAAGAGATAACTTAAAATCATACTTGGAAATGTAAATTATATGAATCTTGAAAAATAAGACTGTATCAGCCAGGTCTTTCTGAAACAAAGCAAAACCAGAAAAACCCTTTATGTTACAGTAACTTTTTTAGTTTTTTGCAAAGGAAGAGGAAATTTTCTTTTTCAAGTTTTTGATTTGTTAAGAATTTAGATTGAATTGTAAGGAAGAAAATGTTTTTTCTTGTACATTATTTAAAGTTAGGGTTTTTACCTAATGTATTCTAGGTACTGAAGTGATCTTTTACCAGTTCTCTGATAGGATTTTTGCATCATCAACAAATATTAATACTTTTTCTCCCCCAGCATTTTATAATGAAAAACTTGAAATAAGAAATTGAAAGAATTGTGCTGTGAGCACTTGGATACCCACATCTAAACTCTACAGTTAACTTTTTTGTATTTGTGTAATTATATATCTTATCCATCACTCTGTCTATCCATCATTCTGTCTTTTTAAAAAATGTACTTTAGATTAAGTTGAAAACATTAGGATACTTAACCTTTATGTATGTCATGCATATTGTTAACTAGAGTGAGAGTTTTTGTGATTTTTTTTTGTAAAATTTATTGACAGTCAGATGTACCAATCTTTAACGTACTGTCCAATGAGTTTTGACAAATGCATCCAGGTGTGCAACTTAAATCCCTACAGATATAACCATTGCTTTCATCTCCAAAGTTTCCTTATGTCATATCAATACTCTTATCACTATTCTGATTTTTTCACCATAGATTAGTTTTGGTTGTTCTAAAACTTCATGTAAAAAAAACAAAAACAAAAACAAAAACAAAACTTCATGTAAGTGGATTCATAGAATACTCTTTTGTGAGACTTTTTTCACTCAGCATATTTTTGTGGTTCATCATTGTTGGATTTTACAGTAGTTCATTCCATTTTATTACTCTTGATTTGTTTTTAGGGCTCGAAAGTATTTTAGGCAGAAATTACTTTATCCCTTTCTGAATTCCTGAAGCACTTGATACTTAACTCTAAAGTGGTGTTGATTATGTTATATATCATAGCTACTCATTTATCTCCACTAGTCCTTAAACACTGTGTTCTCATAACATGGTTTATAGAATATACTCTATAAATACTTGTTGAGCAGTCTATGGTTTGAAGTCTTTCTTATGGCTTTTGTTATAGAAATCCCAAACTTGGGATACAATTATAATATGAAATTGGTGCTTGAATAAAGACAGAAATCTCCATTACAGTCTATTATCTACCCCATGGAGTCTTCATTTTCATGGTGAGCAAATGTGCGATTTTCAAGTGATGACAAGGTTGAAAGAGACCATAATTGTTCTTTATCATACAGAGATGTAGAATAAGAGCCAAACAAATAATAAGGCTGTTGTCAACTTAATTATAAGTTTTGATCTTTTATTTTATTGGACACATTATTTCAGTTCTTATTTTATTCTTAGTACTATCATATTGACATTTAAAGCCCCCTTGATTTTATAAAATCATGATGTATGTTCTGTTATTTGTTAACAATAGTATGTTCTGTTATTCGTTAACAATAGCTTTTTTGGAAGCTTCATGTTGCCTTTCTTAAAACAGGACAAGTGAAAAGTTGAGATTCCTGTAGGATCTGAGAAGTGGAGGAGCTTTTGAGGTTTTGTTCTCCTTCCTTTCTTCACTTGTTATCCCCATCTAGGTCTATAAATTTAGATAGATAGGTGGGTAGAAATGGAAAGGTTATTTCTGAGTAACCTTATGAGCAAGAGTGGTACAAGAATTTACCTTAGGCAGGTTTCATAGTAGCCAGTTTTTGTCAAAACGTGTTCTGATTGCTGATTTGATATCAATATTTAGAGTAATTTATTAAGGATACTTGATGTAAACTGTATTTTAGAATAACTGTATATTTAATAGAGCAATGAAACAATTGGAGAACTTTCAGAGAACAAATGGGCAGTGGGCTATGTTGCAAAAGAATGTGCTGCCTTGTTCACCCTGTCCATTTTTAGATCAGTCTGGCTGATGGTGAAATGCAGAAGTGTTTGCCATACACACAGGTGCAGTGTTCTGCAGCTGTTGGAAACATTTGCCCCTTACTCCCCATTTCTTCACATACAATTATGCTCTGTTTAAGCCACTAAAGCTAGAAGATGGGATTTGAGGACTTGAGTGTTTACAAAAGGGTACAACTCAGAGATAATTGGTCATTTAGGTAGTTGAATTTCACTGTGCCTAGATGACTTGAAGTTTCCAAAGACTAAAACCTAGCCTTAAGGTCATAGAGTTTTAAAATTACAAGAGACTGACTTTGAAAATACATGTCTACAGCTGTTTGCTGTCCAGCCCAGAGGACAGGGCTTACATATTTTAATTTTATTTTTTTTATTTTTAAAAGATTTTATTTATTTATTTGAGAGAGAGAGAAAGCATCAGAAGGGGGAGGGTCAGAGAGAGAAGCAGACTCCCTGCCGAGCAGGGAGCCTGATGTGGGACTCGATCCCAGAACTCCAGGATCGTGACCTGAGCCGAAGGCAGTCGCTTAACAAATGAGCCACCTAGGTGCCCCATATTTTTATTTTTAATCTCCTGAAACTAATCTCTGTCTGGCACATAATAGGCAATTGATATATGTCTGTGAATATCTTGTTGAAAGATGAAGCCAAATTGTTGTTTAAACTGTACTAAGTCAGAAAATTATGGCTTCTTTTTTTAAACTGATGCCTTCTGATAAGTTTTATAGTAGTCTTATGAACAAAGTGCCATTGCAGCAGAGAGAAGGAGAATGACTAATGCTGTCCCTGGTGGTCATGGGTCACTTTATATTTTGATATCTCACGGAAAATCTTCACCTGGACTATAGTTAGAGAGCTTGGTTTTGAAGAATTTTCCATATCTAAGAGATAACAGTGTATTCTACAGCAATATTTTGTCCTCATTTTGGGCATTTTTCATGCATTACATCATAAGGAGATTGAAGTTTAATAATTTCATATCTAGAGAAAGTTCTAGAGAAGAATGCTTTCCTTAAGCTAAATAGAAAAATATTTTCTTTTCTGTAGTGTGGTTTTTTATATAATGAAAAGAATGTTGGGTTTGGAGTCAGATGTAGGTTTGAATCCCAGCTTTCAAAACTGCCACGAAGCAACCTAACCTCATCATGCATCTATTTTTCTGTTCATAAAAGTGGAAGTAATACCTGCTTTAAAATAGTGGTGAAAGTTACCTCCTGAGTACATGGCATCAGTATTGCTGGAATCTACCAAGTGGTTAATAAATATAATTTCCCTTTTATTCAAAGGAAAAAGGTTGTAATCAGGATTATGGTACCCCTCTGGCACTGGTGAAGCTGTTATTCTAGGAGACTACCGTGTGCCTTCAAGCTGCTATTCATTCAGAATATATTTAGCATCAAATGTCTACAAGGCATTGAGATAGGTAGAGGGTTTGCAGTCTTGTTGCAGGAGGAAACAGTAAGTAGTTAAATTATAATATAAGTTGGCAGAGATACTGACAGTAAATACATTGGGATTCTGAGAAGGGGAAGGTCACAGTGAGCCGCAGTGGTTAGGCATCCTTCATGACTCTAGCAGAGCTGCACACAGGACCTTGAAGATGAATGAAGGAGAAGGAAAAACAGGCTTGAAGAAGACCAGGATTGAAGGCTCGGTGTCTTCCTGGCAGTACCTTTTTTTGACTTTATTGAAATATAATTGACATGTAACTGTGTATGTTTAAGGTATGCAGTGTGTTGATTCGATACATTTATGTATTGCAAAAATAATTGCTACCATAGCATTAGCTAACACCTCCATCCTGTCACGTGATTACCACTTTTTTGTGTGTGTTGAGAACATTTAAGATCTATTCTCTTAGCAGCTTACTGTATTATTAGCTATAATCACCATGCTATCCATTAGATCCCCAGAACTTGTTGATCTCATAACTGGCAATTTATATCCTCAGTAGTCTCCTGTTTTCCCACTGCCCAGCCTCTGCTAACCACCACTCTACTCTTTTCTGGGTTTTGCTTTTTTGGATTCCACATATAAATGATTTCATATAGTATTTGTCTTTCTCTGTCAGATTTGATTTCACTTAGCATAATGCTGTGAGGATCCATCCATGTCACAAGTGACAGGATCTCCTTCTTTCTTGTGATCGAGTATTATTCCGTTGTGCGTGTGTGTATACACACACACACACACACACACACAGTATCTTCTTTATTCATTCATCTATTGATGGACAGTTAGGTTGTTTCCATATTTTGGCTATTGTGAAGAATGCTGTAGTGAACATGGTCGTGCAGAGATCTCCTCAAGATTCTGTTTTCATTTCCTTTATTATATCTACCCAGAAGTGGGATTAGCTGAGTTATATGATGGTTCTATTTTTAATTTTGGGGGGAACCTCTGTACTGTTTTCCGAAATGGCTGCATCAATTTACATCCCACCAACAGTGCACTAGAATTTCCTTTTCTCCACATCTTCACTGATATTTGTTACCTCATCTTTTTGAAGGTAGCCATTCTAACAGGTGTGAGATGATACTTCACTATGATTTTAATTTGCATTTCCCTGATGATTAGTGATGTCGAGCATCATGTACCTGTTGGTTATTTGTATGTCTTTAGAAAAATGTCTATTCAGTTCCCCCTGGCAGAATATTCTGTATACTGATTGATAATTGATAATAGTTTCAAGTATTCAGAACAGAAGAATGTTGGAGCTGACTGAAGTTGGAGTCAGTTTTCTGGAGGAAGGAGGAGGAAAGCAGCCTGAATGTGCTGTTCGCTCAGTTTTCCTGAATCTTGAACAGCAGATCATTTATTTTCTAAATGCTTAGGATTCTTAAACTTAATTGAGTGACTGGACCCAACCCTTATTACATGGGCTTTTTTTTTTTTTTTCCCAAAGCATAGGCCGAATAAAATGAATTCTCTGAGGTTTCTTGCTCTGTAATACATGAGAGTCTCCAAGGTCCCTTACATTATGTGTACCTACTGACTCCCGTAAATAATCTTACTGGTTTGACTGCATTTCTTGCTATTTGCCCTCTCCACTCTGTTACATTTCCAGGAATAATATGGCAAGCATGCTACCATTTCAAAGCTTGTATACTTCTTGTTTTTTCATCTGTAAACCTTTTTTTTCAGGTATCCACATGGCTTGTTACCTATGTTCCTTCAGGTTTCTCTTCATATGCGATCTTCTTAGTATGGCCTTCTTTGACCATCTTATTTAATACTGCTTTCCTCCCTCACGTCAAGCACCTTTCCTTCTGTTTTACCTTCAAAGTGCTTAGAACCATTTGCTTTCCGTGTATTTTTAAAATGTATTTGTACATTGTCTCTTCTAACATAAGCTCCTTAAAGACAGGGATTTTTAGGATTTTCTGTCACATTTCCAGTGCCTAGCACAAAGTACTCAATAAATAATTACTAAATGAAAACGTTTTTCTTTTTGAATTGTGAACTTTGGGCACCACGGGCTTTTCTTCTTTTTACTGCCATTGAGTGACCAAAATGGAGGCTTTCTGAGGAAAATAGCAATTTATTTGATCAACATTAAATGTATATTTGTGAATACATTTATAGGTTGATACACTTCATTTTTTCCTTTTTAGCTGGGCATTCATAATAGTTAATGAATTTGATCTCAGTGTAAGAGAATGAAAAAAAATTAAAGGATCAGTAAAACTATTAACATTTTTGGAATTGATGTGAAAGAGGTTTGGAGAAGGAAAGTCAGCAGTGTGTCCGAGTACATAGGAGAGTATCACAAGATTAGAATTACTTCCTTGAAGTGAAATCCGGTGGGAAATCATTTGACGATTTTGAGGGATGTAATAGTATAATTAAGGAAAAGTTTTTAGGAGCTTCATTTTTGTAGTCATTAGGGTAGTTTAAAGGGAAGAGAAGTCAAAATATTAAGGACATTTACAAAGAAAAGTTTGGCATATTTGAGGTTTGAAATAATCTGAACAAGAAAATTGAAGGAGAAATGGTGAAACCAGGAGGATTTGAGAAAAAAAACAAAAACCCAACAATTAAGAGAAGCTATTGGGGATGTAGGAGGACAGTACTAGCTCTGCAGTGGCTTCAACGTTGTGCCAATTAGGGGACAGAAGAAGAAAGTTTGAAAAATCAGTATGGCGTTAACATTGCTTTAGGATAAAGGTAAGAACTATAATTTATCTTAGATCCATGCCTAGAAAAGAGGCTTGTAAATGAGGTGGCACTTTTTTTGCTGTGGGATGCTTTTGGAATATGGTTTCTTCTCTATAAATGCCCAATTGGTAGTGGGGTTGGGGTGGGGGGGTGAGGATATTTTCACTAGGAGTGGTTTCCATTAAATATTGTAGGCAGTTTGGATGAAATAAAAGATACTGACCTGTGATGTTAGAAATACTGAAATGATTTGGAGCAAGAAAAGTTAGATGTATAAAAATTTTATACATCTTTTAGGCTTTTAGGGGTGCCTGGCTAGCTCAGTTGGTTGAGCACAAGACTCTTGATCTTAGGGTCGTGAGTTTAAAGCCCCACGTTGGGTGAAGAGGTTACTTATAAAAAAAAAATCATAGGAAAAAGATGCTGTTTTACAAATGAGGGCTTTTGTTTTTTTTAGAATTGCTGTTTTTAGATGGAGTTTCCTTTACAAAATTTAATCTCAAGGCTACTTGTTAACTTAATAGGTCTGCTAATTTAAGACAGTTGTGGTTCTAGGTAGTTTTGCTATAAGCATCTTTGCAGCAAGCATTTTGATAATAAGGTAATTTTGCCATAAAAGATAAGTAAGTGGTTGACAGTTTGGTTTGACAGTTTAGCTTGATTTCTCCATTGACAGTTTAGCATTGATTTCTCCAATTTAGCTTGGTTTCTACAGTGGTGCAGAATTTTGAACCCATATTTCCCATAAACTTTGGAATGTCTATCAGCAGATATGTGACAATATGCCAAGAAGAAATAACAGCATAAAAGGCTTTCACCACACAATACAAAGCTTATTTACAAATATGATTCCTAGTATTTATGAACTGTTGTCTCTTAAGGAAGATATGTTTATTTGCCCAGTATTGCCATGAATATACACTGTACATTTTGATGTATTCAAATATTTTGTAATTCATGATAAGGTTCTTTTAATTTTGTTATTCATTGTACATGCTTCGTTATGTCCTTTTTAATGAGTGTCCTTTTATTTTTTGTGATTTTATAGCCACTTAGTTATGCTATGAAATGCTGGTGGTTGTGATAGGAAATTGGGGAAATTTTTTTTTAATGTAAGATGTGTAGGATGCAAAGTATATTATTGACTTTTAAGATACTCTGTCAGGTTTCTCATCCCGTTAGACAAGAGGCAGACATCTAGAAGGATACAAAGGGCAGAGCAATTCTTTCAACAGAATAATTGTTCTGCTCGATAGCTTTCTTTGTTATCCTGTCCCCTTCCCTTCCCAGTTGCTTCTAACTTATCCTTCACAGCCTTCTGCAGTGTTAATACACAGGGTAGAATAAGAAGTGTGGATTTAACCTAGATAGCACAAACCAGAACTTTATGAGCACTAACTGTATGTATAGTATTATGCTTGGCTCCAGGCACACAAATATGAATGACACATGGTTCCTGTAGTGAGAAATTCACAGTAGGATCCTCTAGTGGGAGAACATCCACAATCTATGGTAATTCTTTCATAGAGGTACTTAAATAGTTAGTTTTCCGTTTAATATTCTTGACAAAAAATGATTTTGTATACAGTCAAAAAAATAAGGCTATCATGGCTTTTCTTCATAGATATTAAACCTGCTTTTTTTTTTAGAATTGCATGTTTTTAATATGTTTTAGAGTTACTCTTATAAAGAGCAAATAAAATACCTTGTTCTGGTAAATAAAAAAAAAATACCTTGTTCTGGTATTGTGTGACCAGTTTATTTCAAATAGATTGACAAGTCATTTTCTGTAATGTATTGAACTAAATACAGCTTTATTTTAAATTGTTATATTTTGGGGCACCTGGGTGGCTCAGTGGGTTAAAGCCTCTGCCTTCGGCTCGGGTCATGATCTCAGGGTCCTGGGATGGAGCCCCGCATCGGGCTCTCTGCTCGGCAGGGAGCCTGCTTCCCCCTCTCTCTCTGCCTGCCTCTCTGCCTACTTGTGATCTCTCTCTCTGTCAAATAAATAAATAAAATCTTTTAAAAAAAAGTTATATTTTACGTTAATAAAAATGTTATTAAAAAGTATCTTTTTAGTACAAGCCTATTGTAATTCAAAACATTTTATTTAATCTTGAAGCTATATTTTTTCTTCTTTCAAGTCCCCTATTGAGTACTTTTGATCTTCTATCATTCAAAAAATTTTCTTTTCCAGCATTAAAACCCTGTTACTTTAGAAAAATGTCTAAAAATCCATTAGCAAAATCCCTTTACACGATCACAGGCTACATTTTTTCTTGCTTTTTTTGTACCTTGTTAAACTGGTCTCACACATGAAACTTTCTTAGAATCAGGCAGTTCCTGGTTCCTATGGGACTTCCTGTTTTCTCAAATAAAAATAGAAAAGCACCTCAGAAAAGAAACCTGGTCAGTGTGAACTACTTTGTAGGCTCAGTTAGTCTCAGTTGTGACCTGGATTATAGATATCCAGGTATCTGAAAGCTCTGAATATTTTTGCATGTAATTTTCAAATAGATGATGAGGAGATTCTAAATAATAACCATGAGAAATACTACATTTTTAAAAAAAGATTTTATTTATTTAACGGAGAGATCACAAGTAGGCAGAGAGGCAGGCAGAGGGAGAGGGGGAAGCCGACTCCCTGCTGAGCAGCGAGCCCGGTGAGGGCTCTATCCCAGGACCTTGAGATCATGACCTGAGCTGAAGGCAGCGGCTCTAACCCACGGAGCCACCTAGGCACCCCGGGATACTACATGTTTAGCCATAAACTTGTTTATATCTTTTTTAGGGAGTCAGGTGTAGGGAAGTTAGATGCAAAGTGCTAAATCTTTTTTATAATATATATTGGCAATACAAAATTACTTAATATTGAGACAGTTCTTAGCTACTTTGATCCATATATTTGTTTCTTGCCACTTTTCCAGATGTTAGCAATGAGTAGGAGGTTTTTTTTTTCAATCATTTGAAGTCAGAATTTTGAAAGAATTTAGTTTTAAAAAGCATCTTGTAAAAAAAAAGCATCTTGTAGATTTCCTTACATAGTAACTTTTTAATCTGTATTTTGAGGAGAAAGCAGGTTTGGTAGAAGCAGTGCAGTCAGTAGCGGTAATAGGTAACATGTATTAAGTGCTTGACACTAAGGCAAGCATTTTATATGGTTTATCTCATTTAATCATTACAACAACCATATAAAGTAGGTATCATTGTTATATCCTTTCTTTATAGGAGAGGAAACTACAACTTAGGGTAGCTAAGTAGTAGATGTTAGTTCATGGTCATGTTGCTAGTATTGAACCCACTCAGACACCAGAGTGCCTCTCTCAGTTTTTATAGAGAACCACAGGTTCAAAGTAAGAATGGTAAATACAGTAAGTCTCAAAAGTTACTTCCCTAATGTTTATTATCATCAGTTTGTTTACATTTTGTTTGCGTATTTACATTCAGTTTTAGCAGAGTCCACACTGGCATTTCAGAGGGCTTGTTTAGGGGGATTCTCATTCTCATTCTCAAATGATGCTAATAGTTTTCTTTTTTTTTCTTTCCTTGATAGTAAAAAACCCCTTTGATGAAACATTTGGAAAAATACAAGTAAGTAGAAGATCATAATACTGATACCTCGTCTCATGTTTTATATGATAAAAGTATTAGGATGACTGTCAACTAAAAAAATGCTAATTTTAAAAGTTCTCTTAAGCTGAAATAATTTTCTTATTTTGAGTATTCTTTAGTGATTATATAATTAAATCTGAAATAGATTTTCTTCTTAAGAGCTGAATTGTTTATCACTTTAAGGTGAAAGTCAACTGCCAAGTGAAATGGTATTGGTATGTTATCTGGGGATCAGGTCTTAACCTTTAGAGGTATGCCTGTTTAAGTTGCTGGATATTCTGACAGTTTTTGTCCTCTTTGACTCCAGTTTGTTTCTCTGGATCTTTTGTTCATAGGCATGCCTATTCAGCCATCAGGAAGGCAAAGGATTTAGAAAGAAACATGATTTTTAGGTTCCCTATTTATGATTCCTCTTCTTTTAATTCAAAGGATCTGTAATACTAATTTTAACCTAAATTTTACTCACCTGAAAGTATTTTTCACTTACCATCATTATAGATACTTCAAAGGTTAAGGTATTTGAGCTTATATTATTATGCACAATTAGTTATTAATTTACTATAGGAATTGACAGTACTATAGACCTGTATGTAAAACATTATTTGTTGTGCTTAAAGGATATGTAATAATGTGTAATCAAATCCATAGAATATTACTTTAGATTGGTAGAGTGGGATTTTGTATTGACTGTGTTTAGTAATATTCTATTATGGTGATATGTGTTTTAAAAAAGGTTGATTTTATCAGTTATGATATTGAGTATAATATTGCAATTGGCGTCATAATTTATATCCATACAATATACACATTGCACTTTGGAAATACAAGACCTTATTTTCTTTTATATAATTTTCCCTGTGGGAGGAACTGAAGGTCTGAACCTCTAAATAATAGTAATAATTGTAATGTAGATAACAGCAGTTCACTTATATTAAGTGCTTATTCTGTGCCAGGCACCATGCTGAGTTTTGGAAATTCATTATTATCATTTAATGAGAGGCTTAATACAAACAGTTGAAAATTTCCTTGAGAAAATTGGCTGAGAATAGAAGCAGGAACTATTTAAAGGTGACAGCATATGAGAGAATTTGGGAGAGTTGCCCTACAGTTTGATTTTTGTCCACCCAAGAATGAGAACTTTGCTTCAGAGAATGGTATGGCTTACTAAAAGAAAATCTGGACTTCACCAAAATAGACAGTTGAAAGGTAGCTATTTCAAATTACAGTATAAATCATTTTTGTTTAATGAAGGGTTACTTGAAAGCTTACTTTAAGTATGGATTTATTTGTAGATCTTTAAACTTACTTTCAGGGTGTTTAGGAAAGCCAGTGTGAGAAACCTTTCAAGGTGAATGTTAGGAGACAATTGGAAAAGCAGTCAGAATAGAAAATGACTGTAATGAAACTATAAGCCAGTATAAGTTTCTATAAGGATGTAACTTTAAAATTTGATTTACATGTTTTTCAGATTTATTTCTAGTTTAGCATTTTAGTGCTAAAGGTAATTGAACCAAAGCTTTTCTTTCTCTTCCTCGAAATTGATCACATTAATAACATATTGCATAAAAGCTATTTAGATCATAATTTAGTTGATCATGCACTTGAGACCCTTGTAATATATAGATGGTCATTTTGAGTAACTTGCCATTGGAAAAATAATTTTTGAAAAAATTATAGTTTAGCTTTTTGGATGCTTAAATTCTCTATGAGGATGTAACAGTATGTATGTTTATTGTCTTATGGGATTCGGTTACATTTGATTAGATTTTGTTATTTTTTCTACTCATCTAGTCCAGTGTTAATATCTGTGAGTCAAAAGATGAAGTTTATTCCCAGGCCTGTGATGTTCATTAGAGATGTAATCACAGAGCACAGGTGTCAAATTTTTGGATTTAGTTTTGTTTTTAAAAGGGGAGTGGGAATGGGCGTAATCAGAACATAGAAAAGAAAAGGAAATTGGTCTCTTTTCCAGATAAGGGAGGAAATAAACTTCAAAACTCTTAGCTACTTTAATCCCAAAGCTTAATCAGATTTACCTTGGTTTTATGAATGGAGTCCACAAGCTATACTATCATTAGAACTCTTTCTCATCCTAATATATTGAATATATTTATTAAAAATGATTTTGTGATTTCATATGTCACAAGTGCATAGCTTTCAGAATCCTGACTTTCAGCCCCAGCAGTTACTTTTTAATGTCTGATGCTTACAGTTTGGATTTTTAAATTTAGAGAAGATAAGGTCTGGCTTGATTGGGACTCTGCTTGAGATAGAGTTGAGGGAGAAAAAAAGCTAAGCGTCTCATTGCCTTCAGCTACTTGGCAGGGTGCTTTGACATTGCAATGGTCTCCTCTCTGGTTTTCTTTCATATGTTCAGAGTACTATTTCTGATGCACAAGTCTGTTTTATTTTCCTCCTCCAAAATTTTTAGAATGAAGTCAAACTCTCTGTCTTGTTCCTAGCAGTTGATTCCAAACTATTTTTCCAGTAGTGTGCTGGATCAAAGTAGGTGACTGGTTATGTAAGAAGCATAACCAGAGCCTTTATGCCTTTGCTCATGCTGTTTCTTCTGCCTAGAATGCTAGTCAATTCTGTTCTTCCTGTGAAGCCCAACTCAAATATTCTCTCTTCCATAAATGGATCTTCCCTTCCCTCTCTTCTGTATTTACATTATGCTTTGTTTGCAGCTTTAGTACTTAAGTATGTTTTTGATATGTTCCTGTTCCTCTTGAGAGCAGGAACCATCTTGTTTACCGGGCCTCTTGCTTTGCTGAGAATAGTTCTTAACTCCTATTACTAGATACTCTTCAATGTTTATTATGCTTTAATGGTTCATAAATTTATACAGGACCACTTTGAGGGGCTAGGAGAGGCTGACGATCAAAGTGTCAGTACTCATTCCCTTACTGTGTGGCTGAGTCAGATTAAGACAAAACATGAAAGGCAGCCTTGAAATCTCATAAGAACAATGTATATAAGTGTGCATTGTATAAAGGAGGATTGGGAGCATTGCTGGTGGCTGGGGGAGTTTGTTGTACAGAAGACGTTTTTTTAGCACTAACCTACTTTAGTGCCAATTTCCCAACCAGTCCTCCAGAAAGTAAAATGTTTACAGTGATGATTTAGATTAGGTTTTTTTTTTTTAAATATGGTAGCCATTGTTTAAATGTGAATTTGTCTTCAGATTATGTAGCTTCTATGATTTTAAATTATTGTGTTTTTTTTTGACTAAGATAATTTGGTATATGTTCTTTAATTAGATATTATAATTTCTTTTAATTTTAGGGAAGTAAGAAAAATCTTATGATGAACACTTTATACAAGCTTCATGATCGATTGGCACAGCTTGCAGGTAATTGTTTTAACATTCATAGTGTCTAAAAGTGTTTTGAAAATTAATTTGTATATGTAGCATGCTATATCAGTAGAAATAGTTTTCCCAAGTCTTGTGTTATGTTTGTGGATTATGTTAGCTATACAGAGTAGTTTTTATTTTTATAGATATATTTAATCAAGGCCTTTTTCCTGCCTGCCCATATGTATTAGATGAAATATATAATTCTAAAGTCAATCAAATTTCTTTATTGCGTTAATAATAATAACAAATTTTGAAAGTTTACATATCAATTAAATCAGGTAAGCAGTAAATTAACTAAAACCCTAGATTAAATATAGAAGTGCAGATTTTCCTTTGCTAGTTGATTAGGTATCATTTCCTGGGATAAAGTAAATATATTCTAGAATTTTTTCTACTGATTCTTTGCATTTTTTTCGTATTCTGCTCTTAGTATGTCTTCTAACATCTATAAGCTGTAGTAGCAGGTTATCTGCTTATTACCTTAGCTTTTTTTTAGTCATTCTTATTTCACATATACTCTAAAAGAAGGGATTTGGATTATCTTCTTGTTAAAGAAGTTACAGAAAAGAAAAATGTAGTTTTCTAAGCTTTTGTATATAGCAGATTCTTTTGTAGAAATCAGATCACTGGTGGAAGGTAAATATGGAAGTTTTTTGGTCGAATGGAGGCATTTAAGATCCTTGTAATTCCTCAACCTCATATCAATCTTTGTTTTTTTGGGGGGAGTCCTTAACTCTGGTCGTTTTTTTATGCTCATAATTCTTTGTATATCACTAAAAGCCTTCTTTACATTGACTGACTGTCATATTCCTATACTGCAAGCTCCTGACATTTATTTGGTATGCCGAGTTCGCAGAAATAGGTTAAGTATATACTGTGGCTAGGAATACCTGATGTTGCTACCACAGGCTTCTACAACTGTCTCTAGAGCATTGCTTTATGCAGTGTGCTAGATCAGCGTAATCTGGGGTACTTTGAAAGACATAGATTCCTTCCTTTGGAGCAGGGGTCAGCAAACTTTTTTCTGTGAAGGAGCCAAATAGTAAGATTTTTTGGCTTTCTGTGTAGACTTGTTTCTGTCAGAGTTACTAAATTCTGCCGTGACAGCATGAAAGCATAGGTAAATGGATGAGTATGACTGTGTTCCAAAAAAAACTTCATTTATAAAAAATCAGTGGTAGGGCAGATTTGGCTATGGGCCATGGTTTGCTGACATCTGCTGTAGATCTGTGGAAACTGAATCTTGGAAGAGGCGTTATAAAGTTTGAAGACTTGTTTATTTAATAGGTATTTCCTTTTTTATGACTATGACCATTAAAATCTAACTACTTGCACAAGGCTGATAATAGGAATATGGCTACTTTTGTAGTAGAAAAATTTACCAAGGAGTTTATTTGGACTATTAATAATTTTATTATTAATTATTTTAAAATAATTTTTATTATGAATTTTATTGTAAATAAGATAAAATTATCTTATGAATTATTTTTAAAAAATTAAAAAAATCATTTTAAGAAAAACATGGCAGAAAGAACTTACAATCGAAGTTCAATATAAGGAAATTGATTTCTAATAACCACAGATGGCCGGAAAGAAAAGGTTTTGGATTCTTTTATAAATAGTTGTGAGAAAGGGAAAATGTGTTTTTTTTTTTTTTTTTTTTATGTACTGCATTTCTTTGTAGAAACCAGATCATAGCTAGAAGTTTCTATCCAATTTCCCTGTTGATCTCTGTTATAGTAATTTTTAAGGCATGCATGTACCTTGCTAAAGATAGACATAGCGCTGTCTTTATATATAGAATGTACATTTTAATTCGAACTTATTTGAATCCTTGAATTATTAGCTTTCATAATAGATGTGTAAGTTACCAAAATGAATTTCCCCCCCTTGAAAAACAGTGAATCTCTGGAGGACCTTCTATGTGCCAAGATCTGTGGAAAGGCATCAGTGTGACATGGTTCCTGTTCTGGCCAGTGATTTAGATGGAAGTAGAAGAAAATGTGTTCCTATCTGGACTATTTAGAAATGCATTTCAAGATTGCGCTTTATGTAAAGATAATTGTTTGTTTATATTGCCTACTGGATTTTTTATAGGAAATTAAATAATATCTTTTTTCTTTATTAATGATAATATGACCTATAATTGTGTAATGTGGAAATATTTTGATTAATCATGTTTGTTTTCTTCTCTTTAACATAGTACTGACTCAAAATTAATAATATGCTGATCTTTCCAGGAGATCATGAATGTGGCAGTTCTAGTCAGAGAACACTTTCTGTCCAAGAGGCAGCTGCGTATTTAAAAGTAAGCAGTACAATTAGAATTTTGATAGCTATATTCTTAAAGTTTATATAAATTATTACAACTTGTACAAAAGTACCATGCATTTGATTTCTTTAATTGTACTGTTACAAACTTAGGCCTGTTGTTTGGTGTAATGTGAACAGATACAGAAAGAGAATTACTCAACGTATTTTGTTTTAGTTTGTTTTAGAGCATTCTCTTACAGAATTAATTTGGAAAGGGTACAAACAGGTACAAACAACTGTTTGTTTGAAATTGAGATAGGTAAGTAGCATGTAAGAAAGAAAACATCTAACCATTGTCATTTATTTTAAATCTTCCCTCCAGATTAATGCCATCTCAGGGTACTAAGAGAATTTTCAGATGAATTTTCTAAACTACTGTATGTAATCTTTTAGGAAATACTGTATGAAAGGAAGGTTACAGAGCTTTAAGATGGACGAGTGTTAAGTGTTAAGATGGGCAGGATTTTTTTTTAAGGCTGAATAATTACACCCCCTCCCACACACACACACACACACACACACACGCCCACATTATCTTTATCCGTTGATCTGTAGATAGATATTTATGTTGTTTCCACTTCTTGGCTATTGTGAATAATGCTGCAGTGAACATGGAGTGCAGATATCCTTTAGATCCTGTTTTCAGTTCTTTTGGGTAAATACCTAGAAGTGGAATTGCATATGATAGTTTTATTTTAATTTTTTGAGGAACTTCCATGCTGGTTTCCATATACTGCTTTAGATTCCCACAGACAGTTTCCAAGGGTCCCTTTTTCTCCACATCCTCAAAAACACTTGCTTTTTTGTTTTGTTTTTTAATAATGGCCATCCTTACCACTCTAAGGTAATATGTCACTGTAGTTTTGATTTGCACTTCCCTGGTGATTAGTGATGTTGAGCATCTTTTCTTATGCCTATCAGATATTTGTTTGTCTTTGGGGAAATGTTTATTCAAATACTTTACCCATTTTTTCATCAGGTTATATGATTTTTTTACTGAGTTGTAGAAGTCCCTTCTTTAGTTTGGATATGGCTTGCAAATATTTTCTTTCATTCCCTAGGCTGCCATTTCACTCTGTTGATTTTTTGTTTGCAGAAGCTGTTTAGTTTGATGTAGTTACACTTGTCTGTTGTTTTTGTTGTTGTTGTTGCCTGTGCTTTGTGTCATAACCCAAAAATCATTGCCAAGACCAGTGTTACAAAGCTTTTCCTGTAGGATTTTTATCTTTTCATGTCTTAGGTTTAAGTCCTTAATCCGTTGAGTTGATTTTTGTGTATAGTGTAAGATAGGGGTCCAGTTTCATTTATTTGCATTAAGAAATCCAGTTTTATCAACACCATTTTTTGAAAAGGTAGTCCTTTTCCCATTGTGTGTTCTTAGCACCCTTGTTGAAGATAGTCAACTATATTATGTGTGAATTAATTTCTTTATTTTCTTTCATTGGTCTGTATGTCTGTCTATGCCAGTACCATACTATTCTGATTATTGTAGCTTTGTAATATGCTTTGAAGCCAGGAAATGTGAGGCCTCCACCTTTGTTCTTGCCCAAAATTGTTTTGGTTATTTGGCTAATCTTTTGTGGCACCATATAAATTTTCGGATTGATTTTTCTACTTCTGAGAAAATGCAATTAGAATTTTGATAGGGATTACATTGACTCTATAGAACGTTTTGGGTAGCATGGACATTTTAACAATATTAAGTCTTTTAATCCATAAACATGGGATGTCTTTCCATTTATTTGTGTCTTGAATTTCTTTTAGCAGTGTTTTGTGGTTTTCTGTGTACAAGTCTTTACCTCCTTAGTAAAGTCATTCGTAAATATTCTTTTTGATGCTATTATAAATGGGATTTTCTTAATTTCCACTTTTGATTATTCATTTTTAGTGTATAAATGTGCACCTGTTTTTGTATGCTTATTTATCCAGCAAACTTTGCTCAGTTTGCTTATTCTAACAGTTTTGTGTGTGTGTGTGTGTGTGTGTGTGTGTGTGTGAGAGAGAGAGAGAGAGAGAGAGAGAGAGAGAGAGGGAGAGAGAAAGTATGTGTCTGTGTGTGTATGTGTAATCTGTAGGGTATAAGATGTTGTCTGTAAACAGATAATTTTTCTTTTTTCTTTCCAATTTATATACCTTTTATTTCCTTATCTTACCTAATTACTCTAGCTAGGATTTCCAGTACTATGTATTGAATGGAAATGACAACAGTGGACATCCTTATCCTGGCCTTGTTCTTATTCTCCAAGGAAAAACTTTCAGTTTTTCACTGTTGAAATGATATTGACTGTGAGCTTTTCATACGTGGCCTTTATTATATTGAGATAATTTGCTTCTGTTCCTACTTCATTGAGTGTTTTTAATCATGAAGAGGTATTGATTTTGTCAAATGCTTTTTCTGTATTTGTTGAGATGAACATGTGATTTTTATCCTCATGCAGTTAATGTGTATCCTATTACTGGTTTTTTGTATGTTGGACTGTCCTTGAATTCCAGGAGTAAATCCTACTTGGTTATGGTGTATGATCCTTTTAATGTGCTGTTGAATTCAGTTTGCTAGCATTTTGTTGAGGATTTTTAGCATCTGATTCATTAAGGACATTGATTTATATTTCATTTCTTGTAGTGTTTTTGTTTGGCTTTGGCATCAGGATAATATGGACCTCATAAAATGGTGTGAAAATGTTCCCTTTTCTTAATTTTTTGGAAGAAGTTGAGAAGGATTAATGATGATTGGTAGAATTCTCCAGTGAAGCGCTCGAGTCCTGGGTTTTTCTTGTTTGAAAGGTTTTTGATTACTGATTGAATCTCCTTACCAGTTATAGGTCTGTTGAGAGTTTCTGTTTCTTTGTGATTCCGTCTTGGTAGGTTATATGTTTCCAGGAATTTAGCTGTTTTTTTCTCCAGGTTATCCAACTTGTTGGCAATTAATTGTTCATAGTAGTGTCTTATGATCCTTTGTATTTTTGTGGCATCAGACTCAATATTTTGTCTTTCTCATTTTGAGTTTTCTTTCTTTTTGTTTTGAGGCTTTTCAGTTTTGTTGATCTTCTCAAAAAACCAACTCTTCTTTTTTTCTATTCTCTGTTTTATTTTTACTCTAATCTTTAATACTCCTTCTGCTAACTTTGGATTCAGTTTATTCTTTTTCTAGTTCCTTGAGGTTGTTTGAGATGTCTTTTTTTTTTTTTTTAAATGTAGCTGTTTATCACTATGACCTTCCCTCTTAGTACTACTTTTGCTGTATCCCATAAAAAGCTCTTGGGCTTCTGGAATCTGAATGTCCATTTCTTTCCCCAGATTTGGGAAGTTTTCTGCCTTTTTCTGCTCTTCTCTCTCTTTTCCTTTTGGGACTTTCATGATGCATATATATATATTGGTCTAAGTGGTGATGTCCCCTAAGACTCTTAAGCTTCCTATAGTCTTTTTCATTGTTTTTTCCTTCTTGTTCCTCTGACTGGATAGTTTCAAATGTCTTCTCTTTGAGTACTTGATTCTTTCTACTGCTTAATTAAGTCTGCCATGAACCCATCTAGTGAATTTTTCAATTTAGTTATTATGTTCTTCAGTTCTAGAATTTATTTAGTTTTTAATTTTTTCTCTCTTTATTGATATTCTCATTTCATTCATGTGTTGTTTTCCTGGGCTTGTTGAACGTCTTTATGACAGTTTTTGAAATTTTTGTCAGGTAATTCATATACCTTAGTTCCTTTGGGGTCAGGTTTTGGAGATTTATTTTGTTCCTTTAGTTGGGTCCAGGGGTCTTGTTTCCTTCACGTGCCTTGTTACTTCGTCATGATCTGTGCATTGGAAGACACAGCCATATCTCCCAGCCTTTAGAGACTGCCTTTGTGCAGGGGAAGACCTTCACCAGTGAGTTCAGATAGAGATTCTGGGGTCCTCTCACACCTTTTCTGTGGATGCATCTTCTCTGGATTTGTGGGTGCAAATTCCCAAATAAAAAAGCTTTTGCAGGTTGGTTTCTTTTTTCAGGAACTTGTAATCTCTTGCTCCCTCTGGCGTCTGCCTGCTGTATGTGGGTCCTCTGGAGCAGCAGCAAGTTGTCGTGCTCTTTTCTGTTTGCAGCAAACCCCAGGCCTTTAGATTATGTCAGGTCTCCTCGGTGCTTTGAAACAGATGATACAGAAACCAGGCCCTTTGGCGGCTCCTTGAGAACTTGGGACATTGGACACATACTTCAACGCTTTCTTTCTTCAGGGAGAAGCCAGAGTTTGGGGTCTTCTCTTACTCATTCTTCACAGAGCTGTGGAGAAGGGCAATGGCGAGTGCATAGGTACTAGTTCAAACCATTGCCTTTGTTCTCAGCGGCCTCTTAAGAGCTGGTGCTCTTACCTGTCAGTTCTTAGATTCAGGCAAGACAGAAACCAATCCTTCTGGTTTTTGAAAGTCTAAACGTTAGACTTACATTTCAGTCTTTTCTTCCCCTCTTCAAGGATAAGCCAGACTTGGGAATTTTCTTCTGGTTGCATCACGTTGTGCCACTGGACAGGACTCTTGTGAATGAGTGCTGCCAATTTTCCTACTGGCTTCCATGCTGCTAGTTTCACACTTGTTTGGGTTGCAGGAGCCTTTTAACTGGTTTCTAGATTTCTTACAAAGGGAATTGGTCTGTGTATTGTTGAGTTTGAATCTCCACGGGGAAAGGATCATCTGGGGCTTCCTATTCTGTCATCTTGCCGATGTCACTGCCTCTCTCTGTCTCTCTCTCTTTCTCACTGTCTCTCTCCCTCTCTCTCTTTTCTTAAAATCTAGAATATAGTATACAGTTCTAAGGCTTTCAGCAAAGTTATGATGAGTTTCCCATGATGTGCTTGTTAAAAAAGAGAAATGTGGACTGTTTTTAACTTAATTCAGATTAGCTTAATCTACTTAATGTAGATATCCAAAAGATTAAGGTAAGGCAGTATGATATGTTGGAGATTAGATGTGGATTCACATTCCAGCACTGCCGCCTAAAAGCTGTGTGTCTTGGTAAGGTTCTTTCACTTTTCTCTACCTGTTTTTTAGCATGAAAGTGGAACTGTTATTAATTCTTGTCAGAGTGGTCAGGAAACTGAAGTGCTCAGTGTCTGATGGTTATAGTAGCTTCCGCATAAATTTTGGTTCTTTTTCTGTTTAATTAAATCTGGGAAATTCTGGAAAGAGGTTTCTAAAAACTTGCTACATGATTTGTCTTCTCAACCTACCTTGTTCTCTTCTTCATTTTTCAGTTTTGACTTAGATGGGAACATTGATAACAGACACATTTGTGCAGAGTGTAATAGCTAATAGATTGGATAGCTATAGAATCAATATCCAAAAAGATCTTAAATTAGGTAGAGTTTTGATTATGGGCCTCTGTTTTAGGGATGGAAGAATTGCCAAGTGGATTGTGGGGGTGGGAGCAAAGAAGGGATTGGATTGAGTTAGGTAGGCTACAGAGGACATAAAATAAAAATTTTCCTCGAGGAGGGTGTAGCACCTGGGAATCCAAAGCGGGCAAGTAGTTCCTTATGAGCAGTTAAAAGTGTTTGTACTTCTAGCAGTAGGAGAAAGTGATTCTAAGCAGTGCTTCCTTCTTGTTTTCTCTCTCTTCTCTCTTTTTTTTACCAGTTAAATATCTTAGTGAGGTGATGGCACAGATATGTGTTATGATTGGTCATAGATTCCTGAAACAGGATTAATTTACATTTTGGAAGAACCTCAGACTCTTAAAAGCACCTGAATACTCTGTTTAAAGGACTAAAGGGAAGGGATGGGGCTTGGCGTGGGATAGGGATTGATTAGTAGTTAAGCTAGAGCTGAGGAAGAGGCAGGGGTTCCCATGGAAGGATGATTAACCACCACCACCCCCTCCCCTGTTTGGTTGCAGCCGTGGGTCAGCAATAAGATAAGGTAAAAAGAAGAGACACAGAGCCAGGGTTGGGACAAATCAGAATCTAAGCCAGGCAGCAGTAGGGTATGAGAGATTATTTCTTTTTTTTTCTTTTTAAAGATTTTATTTATTTGACACAGAGAGAGAGAGAGAGAGATCACAAGTAGGCAGAGAGGCAGGCAGAGAGAGAAGGGGAAGGAGGCTCCCTGCTGAGGAGAGAGCCAGGGCTCGATCCCAGGACCCTGAGATCATTACCTGAGCCGAAGGTAGAGGCTTTAACTTACTGAGCCATCCAGGCACCCAGAGAAATTATTTCTGCTGAAGATTGCCGGCAGAGGAGTTACTGGACATATCCAGATGAGATGAGTTGGAAACTGTCTGTACTGAGTTAAAAAAATTGAGATTAATGAGCTCCAGTCTTAAAAGGTTTTCATATTTTTTCCCTGGAACTATGTTATGTTTTAGATTGGGTTTTACTTTTTTTTTTTTAATTCGATAGACTTTCTAATGTAAGTTTTTACAAAGGATTTTGGATTCGTTCCAGTCTTAATTAGTTAAGTAAAGTTACTTTGTATTTTCAAACGCTGTGAAACCTATACTAGGCTTATTAGCACCAATGATGTATTTTGGGTTGCCATTTCAAAAAAAGAGCATTAAACAGGAATTTTACCCTATAAATAAAATTTTAAGGTCTAGATAAAACTTTTAAGTGCCATTTTTAATAGTGTTTATTTTTCTCAGTGTAATATTAACTCATCCTCATGATTTAATGGAAAAAAAGGAGAAAAACATTTCAAATTCACCACCTGAAGTTAATCACTCATTTTTGGTTCATTTTTCTCTAGTCTTTTCTTTTTCATCCCTACAATTAGTATCACTATAAATTGTAAATATTTCTTATTACAAATGTTTATATATTTTTTCCTTAAAATTATCATAAGCATTTGTCACGCCATTGTTCAGGTTTTTGAACTTCTTTTTATTACTGGGTAATATTTCTTTACGTGACTATATTGCATTGTGTTGGTTTGTGGTTTGTCGGTATTATGAAAGCACTCTAATCTTTGCATATTGTATTTGATTTTCTGATTGTTTCCTTAGGAAATAGTTCTAGAAAGGAAACTACTTGTTAAGGAGCATGAGCTTTTGTAAATACTTTGGATATATGTTGCCAAATTACTTTCTGATGCGGAATGACCATTTTAGCACAGTCTAGACAAAATTGATGTTTTTATTTTATTTTATTGAAGTTCTAGCATGAATATGGAAGAACCTCATTACAAAGCTGATGTCAAAAACCATGCTGATAATACATATATTGTAGGCTCCCTGCTTTTGGAGAGAGAGTTATCGTACATTTCATGTATTTGTACTTTGGTTTCTCCAGCAGTACAATTAAATTCTTGCATTCAGGAGTAAATTAGTCAAAGGAATCACAGAACTCCTATGAGTGTAAGCTAATTGTTCCCCAATTTCCAGTGCATTTTAAGCACAATATGAGTAAATGGTGGAGTTAAAATGAGTGAGTAAGTAAACCTCAAAAAAAATTTTTTTATTTTCTTGAATTTGATGCTTCACATTCCATTCTTATTTTATTTCTCCTACTTTATCTTTGAAAGGAAATTTAAATAAACTTAGTTAATTTAAATAGTTTAAACACTCTTTTTCTGAATCCCCCAGTGTTTTTCTTGAACTTTTTTCACTCATCATTTTTGAGAATGAGTTTGTTTTGATTTGTGAAGTTAAGAGGTCCCTCTGGTGGAACATTTAGGAAATACATAGCATTAAATTTTCATGAAAAATCATATTTAAGTTAAACAGTGGAAGCTTTGTATGGTAACTTTCCAACTAAATGATATAATGAATGGTGGTTCATTTTCTGATTCATTTTCAAAACTTTTTTAAACTTCAACACAATGAATACGTTTATGATTTGTGAAGAAAATACTAGAAAAGAAGATAGCTGCAAATGTGTCAAATTATGGGGGCTGGATACACTTTTATGGCTCAGCGTGGCATGCTAATCACTGTTAATAAAATTGTATCTTTGTGGGAAAATAAATTTTCTGAGAAATAGAATGATGGTTAAATTTCTTAATAATTATAATTTATTGGGGCCCCTGGGTGGCTCAGTCTGTTGAGCAGCCGATTCTTGGTTTCAGTTCAGGTTATGACCGCAGGATTGTGAGATTTAGCCTGGAATACAGCACTGTGCTCAGCTCAGAGTCTGCTTGTCTTCTCTCTCCCCCCTGCTCCTCTCCTTCCTCTCTCTCTCAAATAAATTAAATCTTTAAAAAAATTATTATAATTTATCAAGTTCAATTTTTTTTAGGATATTCTTAGTACCTCTGACTTCACAATGACCCAGCAAGGTAGGTGGTATCAAAAACACCTTCTAAAGAAACTAAAGCTCAGAGAGATTTAATGATGACATCATCTAGCTAGTAAGTGGTAGAGCTGGGAATAGAATTAAAGTGCTTTCTCTTCTCGCTATACTATTCTGCCTCTTAGATGGAAGGCCTGGGTTCATAACTACAGGCTCCAGCTTTTGAGTGAGCAAGAGACTGACCCTGAATAAAGGTTAAAATCTGAAGAAGTAATCCAAGTAGATAATATCTGCATAGATGACATACTTTTTTGTCTCCACTTGAGGTTATACATAATAGCTAGTCATTTGTGGAGTCATGATCTGATCCCAGGCCTGCTTGTTTAAGGACCATGCTCTTTCTGTTATTCCTGGGGGTAAAAGACCAAATTCCCACTGAATCATCAAGAATTAAACCATATTTACTATTGTATTGATTTTCGTGTATCTTATTTTAATTAATTTCAAAGGTAACATGTATAGCATATGTCATGTCACAGTTAAACAGAATATTCCCTTATTGGAAAGCCACATAATTATTATTACCATGTACATTATCCATTCTGTGAGCTGTCCAATAGGCTTTTAATCCTTACTTGACTTCTCCCTGTATCAGCATTTCTTTCTCTTCTTACTAATGCTTTGTAGCTTTATTTAATGAGCTGAGTCTTCTACATGAAACGGTATTATTTTTATGCTGTGAAACTAGTCTAAGTTCAAAGCACCTGATGTGAGTTTTAATAAAAATACATGTTTTTGCCAGTATTTTGCAAGTAAGGTAAATTTGGCACTGGGAATCTTCAGTACGTGTGTGTTTACACAGAGTATATTAAAATAGATTTAAAGATTTGGGAAAATATGCTTTGAATTTAGAAAGATTTAAATGAAGCAGTCAGCAGTACGTTGACTGGGCTATTGCCTATAAGTAAGTAGTAATAATTGTAATAGACTTGCTTTAAAAATTTGTGTCATCAGTGATTAGAAAATGGGCATTTTATGATGCAAGTATGCCTTACCTCAGAGGTTGGAAAACTATAGTCCTTGGGCCTGTTTTTGTATAGCCTTCTAGCTGTGGTTTTACAACATTTTTAAAGGTTGCTTGGAATATATGTGTCAGAGACCAGAAATGTATATGGCTACAAAGCCTGAAATATTTACTCTTTGATCCTTTACAGAAAAGGTTGGCCTGCCCCTACCTTGCAGCTTTTTAGGTAGCTACAAAAAAAATGATTAATAAAATACTTTCCGCTCTTAAAATCAGGAAGCTGCTATGCATGCTCTAATGTTAGCATGAGCTGTTTAATTAGCATAGCCAGAAAAAAAATTCCGCTTTTACTTCTTCAAAAATTCTATTTTATAATACTGTAGAACTGTGTATACTATGTAGAACATTTGTGGAAGTAATGGTCTGTTTCAGACCTTAATACTCTATTCTTTAATGAGGTTTTAAATAAATTATCTGTTGCTTTTGTATTTTTTATATTCATAAAAGGACATTCCATGGTTCTATTGTATTCCAGATAGTAAGCGGATATTAGGTAATATTAATGTGGGGAAGGAAAACAAAATGAGAAAATAATAAAAGACCCTTATTATTTTATAAGTAAAAGTTTTAAGCTCAATATTTCTCCACATACTTATCTTAGTAGAGTAGGTGTCCCTGTTAGTATGAACCATTATGTACATTTTTAAGGATAATTAATGAAGGCAGTAAGGCTATTTATACTACTTTCAGCCTTCTAAAATTTTTATATTTAAGATATACAACTAATAAATTTGGAAATTTGTTTTTACATTATTTGAAACTTACATGTATAGTCTAGCCTTCAGAGTTCTGTGTACTAACACAAAAATGTCATTATATCTTGCATATTGTAATAGAAGCTGAAGAGCATATATGTAAACACAGGTAAATACAACGTGTATGTTTCATTGATTTTTTAAAAATATCCATGTGTTACGATTTCACTTATATATGGAATCTAAAAAAAACCAATGAACAAACATGCAGAAACAGACCCATAAATGTAGAGAAAAATTATGAAATGAATGAATAAGTCATAGGGATGAGGAGTACAGCCTAGGGAATAAAGTCAGTGGTATTACAGTGGTCTTGTATGGTGACAGATGGTAGCTGCACTTGTAGTGAGCAGAGCATAAACTGTTGGGACCACATCAAAATAAAAGGCTTATGCACTGTGAAGGAAGCAGTCAATGAAACTAAAAGGCAACCTACAGAATGGGAGAAGATATTTGCAAATGACATATCTGATACAGGGTTAGTATCCAAAGTATATAAAAGTATATAAAGAGGGGCGCCTGGGTGGCTCAGTCGTTAAGCGTCTGCCTTCGGCCCAGGTCATGATCCCAGGGTCCTGGGATTGAGCCCCACATCGGGCTCTCTGCTCAGCAGGGGGCCTGCTTCTCCCGCCACCATTCCCTCTGCTTGTGTTCCCTCTCTCGCTCTGTTTCTCTGTCAAATAAATAAAATCTTTAAAAAAAAAAAAAAAGTATATAAAGAACTTAAAAGACTCAATACCCCCAAACCAAATAATCCAATTGAAAAATGGCAGAAGACATGCACAGACATTTCTCCAAAGAGGACATCCAGATGGCCAACGGACACCTGAAATAATGTTTAACATCACTTATCAGGGAAAGACAAATCAAAACTACAATGAGATATCACCTTACACCCGTCAGAATGGTAAAATCAAAAACATAAGAAACAACAAATGTTGGTGAGGATATGGAGAAAAAGGATCCCTTGTACGCTGTAGGTGGAATGCAAACTGGTGCAGTCGTGGTGGAAAATAGTGTGGAGTTTCCTCAAAAAAGTTAAAAATAGAACTACCCTATAATCCAGCTATCTCACTACTGAGTATTTACCCAAAGAATACAGACATACTAATTCAAAGGGGTACATTCACCCCTGTGTTTATAGCAGCATTATTTATGATAGCTGGGATATGGAAGCAGCCCAAGTGTCCATTGGTTGATAAATGGGTAAAGAAGATATGGTATATATATAATAGATAACATAATTTAGATACATATAATGGAATATTACTCAGCCGTAAAAAAAAGAATGAAATCTTGCCATTTGCAACAACATGTTGGATCTGTAATGCTAAACGAGGTAAGGCAAATACTGTATGATTTCATTCATGTGGAATTAAAAAACAAAACAAGTGAGCAGAGGGGAAAAAAGAGAGAGAGAGGCAAACCAAGAAATGGACTCTTCACTATAGAGAACAAACTGATGGTTACCAGAGAGGAGGTAGGCGGGGGATGGGTGAAACAGGTGATGGGGATTAAGGAGTGCACTTGTTGTGATGAGCACAGGGTCATGTAGGGAATAGTTGAATCATTATATTGTATACCTGAAACTAATATTAAACTGTATGTTAACTAACTGGAATTAAAATAAAAACTTAAAAAAAAAAACTATACATTATGAAGAAGAATGAGTATGATGTTGCCAGCTCCATGGATAACCCATATTAATCTTGCTTTGTGGATTTTCAAAGCCCTGTATCTATCACTTGTGCTTTATCTAATCCTGATCCATGCAATGTAACCAGAAGTAAGTTCTCTTAACTTTGGAAGCAAATGAATTTTAGTGTAGGTGAATATGAGTTCTGTTTTTGTTATGCAAAAAGTGAATTCTGGTAGTGTTTTTATAACAAAACCATAATTGCCTGAAATTATTTTTATATAATTTTATTGCATAACATTTTAAAGCAATGTTAAAGCTTAAAAAAAAAAATCACTAAATTTTTTTTAGTCATGGAGTGCCTAAGTGGCTCAGTTAGTTAAGCGTCAGCCTTGGGCTCAGGTCATGATCTTGGGGTCCTGGAGTTGACCCCTGCGTTGGGTTCCCTGCTCAGTGGAGAGAGTCTGCTTTTCCCTCTCCCTCTATGCTCTTTCTCTTGCTTGCTCACTCTCTCAAATATGTAAAATCTTAAAAAGAATTGTTTAGTTATTATTCATAAGTACAGATTTTATATATAAATTGCTTATTTTACTTTTCTAAGCATACAGCTATTTAGCTCTCGTAATTTTTTTTTTCCTAAAGATTTTATTTATTTGACATAGATCACAAGTAGGCAGAGAGGCAGGCAGAGAGGGGAAAGCAGGCTCCCTGCTGAGCAGAGAGCCCAATGCAGGGCTCGATCCCAGGACCCTGAGATCATGATGTGAGCCGAAGGCAGAGGCTTAACCGACTAAGCCACCCAGGCACCCCTTCTTTTTTTGTTGTTAAAGATTTTATTTGTGAGAGAGAAAGAGAGCGTACAAGCAGGGGGAGTGGCAGGCAGAGGGAGAAGCAGGCTCCTTGCTCAGGAAGGAGCCTGATGGGGAACTGGATCCCAGGATGCTGGGATCATGAGGATCATGGGATCATCAAAGGCAGCCGTCCCTCTCATGATCATTTCTAAGTGCATAGTATTTCCTTGAAGTAATCTCATGTATAAGCCGTTAGACAATTATTAAATCTTTATATTGACTATGAGTTTTTTGATATTTATAAATAATGATGAAAGACCATACTATTTTTCTTAAGATAACAGGTCGCCTGTAGTTCTCTACATCTCTACCATCTAAACATCCTCGTGGTAGTTACACATAAGTAATGATGCCTAGCAAGATTAGTTTTACTTCATAAACTTTTTACATTTTCAAATGTGATGTAGTAAAAATCAACTTGCTAGTTCCATATTAGGAAGTAAATTGTACTGATCAAATGAAAACCTTTAATCTGTTGATAAAACGCAATAGCTATTACAAAAATCTTTTTTTTTTTTTTTTTTAAAGGAGTGGGTTTTTTTTTATTTGTTTCTTTTTAAGAGAGAGAGAGGGGAGGGGCAGAGGGAGAGAGAATCTTAAGCAGGCTCCACTCCCAGTGCAGAGCCCAACATGGGGCTTGATTTCACGACCCTGAGATCATGACCTGAGCTGAAATCAAGATTTGGATGCTTAATCGACTGAGCCACCCAGGTGCCCCTTACAGGAGTTTTTAAAAATGACATCTTACTGCTACTTTTAGAAATTCATTCTTTGCACTTAAAAAAGTACATAAAGATATAATATTGAATAGAAGATAAGCTCTGTGAACATACAGAATTTTGACTGTTTTGCTTAGTGCTGTATCTCTGGGTCCTAGAACAGTACCTGGCACATATTGGACCCTCAATAAATATTTGTTGAATGGAAAGATGTTTAAGGGTATTTATTACAGTATTTGATATATGGAAATAATTGGTAATACTCTAAACATTCATTAATAAGGGGTTGATTAAAGTATAAAATAACCAGCCATACACTAGAAACACAGTTTCCCTGGAAAAAAGTAAGTTGTTCCATGTTAATTGACATTGATATAGTACTTGATTTTGTAATAAAAGCAAGTGGAATAAACAGTATATATAAAATGGGATACCACTTTTATTTTTAATAATTTGATTAAAAAATACAAATCTACCTATGGACAGCAGTTCTTAAACTTGATGGTTTCAGGACTCTTTAGCAGTCCTGAGGACTGTAAATGGCCTTTGTGGGAGATAGATAAATTTAGATATATATTTACCTTATTAGAAATGTAATCAAATTTTGAATTTACTTATTTAAAGTAAGAATAATGAACTTATTACATGTTACCATAAACAATGAATTTTTATGAAAAATAACTATTTTCCAAAATCAAAGCATTTAGTGAGAAATGGCATTGTTTTACATTTGTGCAAATCTTTTTTTAATCTTTAATATGTAGGTTAATAAAAAACAACTGGATTTTCATATCTACTTCTGTATTCAATCTGTTGTGATATTTTGGTTGAAGTACATCAAGAAAATCTAGTCTCATACAGATATGTATTCAAAACAGGAGAAAGTATTTTATACTCTTAAGATAATTGTAGGTATTCTTCATTGATACTGTACCAAAACTCTGAGAGGTAGTTTCTTCAAGATTGGTTGCAATGTACAATTTGAAACCATATCAGTGATTTTTGTACATTCTGTCTCTAAAGTCCTTTGTTTGCTTTACACGTAGAATAGATCTTTACCTGTGCAAGATTTTATAACTCATGCATGTTTCATTTGGAAAATACTGGCTTCCTGTTTATGCAAATCTTCCCAGTGTTGACACATTTTAAGATTGATATCTTTAATTCCTTAATATCACACCAGTCTCATTGCAAAGGTTTTCAAGTATTGCGAAGTTGTCAAGTCATAGTAATGGATACAACTTTTTCCAAATCTTACTTTTCACTTGAAAGGTTGAATGTTATCATTGGTAACAAAGTCAGCTGTTTTTCTTGAGGTGATATGCTTGCTTGATTCACTTGTTGGGAAAATGTCAGTGAAACGGCCAAGTCTGAATAGTTTGCCATTTGTTCATTTAAAAATAGGGTTCCATAAAAAAAAAAAAAGAGCTAATTTACTTTTATCGCAGTGATACTTGAAAGACAAATTATATTTAAAAAAATCCTCCAAATCTGTAAGTGTAAAAGAACCAAAAAGAAAACATAACAAAACAGTAATCTTGCTTATCTTGGGAAGATGAGGAAATTGTGATTTTTTCTCGTTTTTTCTATAATGAATAATATGTTTTTGTTATGTAATACAGTTTCAAGAGTTATATAAAGATAGAAGTATGGTATTTATAGTATAGCTTACAGATAGCATCATATGAATGTGAATTAAGAATAGTTATTTTCTCCATTTTTCTTATTAGGATTTAGGCCCTGAATATGAAGATATATTTAATATTTCTTTGAAGTGGATTTTAGAAAATGGAAAAGATGTTGGAATAAGGTAAAGGATTTAATTTCCCTTTTGACCATTTTATAGTGTAAGAAGTGATTTTGACTCTAAGGTCTCCTTAATTATTTTTAATTAGGTGTGTTGGTTATGGCCCTGAGGAACAACTGACAAATATAACTGATGTGCAGTTTTTACAGTCCACAAGACCACAGATGTCTTTCTGGTGTCGTTTTCGACGTGCTTTTATTACTGTCACCCACAGGTTATTGTTGTTATGCTTAGGTAAGTTGTTGGGATGAGAAAGAAGACATATGATAGTCTAGAATTTTTGTATCTGTTTTTTGCCCAATACCAGGGTTGAGAATTTACTTCTGTGATAGCTACCATTATAAATCACATCCAGAAGTCTTCACTAAGGTAGAATAATACTGAAGTTGTCTTTTTTTTTTAATACATAATGTCATTATTAATCTAAGGGCTTAGAAAACAGTAGTATACAGGGAGGTGGACTAAAACTTTGTCGTAATAATGCCTTTGAAAATAGAACAGGGAAATAAAAAAATTAAGCTTATTTTTAATGATAAAATATAAATTAAGTTCATTAAATTATTTTTAATTTAAAAAATATCATTTACCTGCGTTAAAGTTTTCATTTGGATTCCTGGATTTTATGTGACTTTGATTGACTGTAGGAATTTAGGAGATAATCACTTTTTTCTTTGTTCAAGTCCTTTAAAAATAATTTTCCTAAAGTGTAGTATGTTTACAATCTTAGGAAATTCTCTTTTCTAATGATTTAATGTGGCAAAGGAAAACGTTTGTGAAACATAGTTATATTGTTTTAAAAAATAATAATAGAATTTAAATGTTCAGTTGTCAGCGTCATGGAAGAAATGGTTTTTCCAGAGTGATTAAGTGAAACTCTGGAAAATGTTTAATACTAAATTGTTCTATGTAGTTGTAATTATGTAGGTAATTCAGCCCACTGTTTTGAAGACTTATTCCATTATCCCATTATGACAATTAAAATAATCACTGTGGAAACTGACATAAGAGTTCTCTATTTTTGCTTTGTTTTGTTAATATCAGATTTAACAAGTATACCAATAACCCTAGATTGCAGTGAATGTTACTGAATGTCACTGAGCACAATTTTTAAAACACAAAACATATAAATATTGCAGGTGTAGTGATGGTTTGTGTCGTCCTGCGTTATATGAAATACCGCTGGACAAAAGAAGAGGAGGAAACAAGGCAGATGTATGATATGGTGGTGAAGATTATAGGTATGAGTATTTGTAAAAGTCTAAACTATTTCTAGAATAGTAGTTATGTGATAAATTACAGCATGATGTCCAGTGATTCATTTGTAAATTTGTTATATTTTCAGATGTTTTACGAAGTCATAATGAAGCTTGCCAGGAAAATAAAGACTTACAACCTTACATGCCTATTCCACATGTACAAGATTCCTTAATACAACCTCATGACAAGTATGTTCAAAGTATCGTGAGTTGAAGTAGATCAGAATTTGGTGTCTTCTGAAGTTATGAAGATTATATTGAGAGTTGTGGCCCTTCTCAAGTAGACCTGTTTTACTGTAAAGGCTTTCCTTTTTTACTTTAAACTTTCCTTTCTTTCTAAATTCCCTTCTATTCTCCTTCTGATTTGGGCATTATAAAACAACTGGATTTCTAAATCATGATCACTTTTATACATTTTTTATTCTTACCAATCTTCACCTTATTTCCTTTAATTTCATCTTAATAAAGAAACAGAGACAGACAATAGCCACTGATGTTTTACGAATAATGGCTTAAATATTTTGTTGTTAATGAAGCTTTTTAAGTGAAAGTACTAAATAATAACAACTTGAAAATGAAAGATGATTCCATAGCCTACCATATCATTCTTCACCATAGCAACACCGCAGAATCAGTGGTGGAGTTTGGGGGTGAAAATTATTGATGCTTATGCCCCACCTCTGGAGAATGAAATTCAGTAAATCCGAGGTGAGCATTAGGTATCTAAAGCTTTTTTGAAAAAACCTCGTAGGCAGTGATAAGGAAAACCAGAAATAATAATAGCCATTGCCTTCACTTACTGATACTTGGAAAAGATGACAAGCCAAGATGATAGTAAATTTGCCATTTTGTTCACATGCTAGGAAAAAAATGAAGAAAGTCTGGGATAGAGCTGTTGACTTCCTCGCTGCTAATGAGTCCAGAGTTCGCACAGAGACACGAAGAATAGGTGGTACAGATTTTCTAGTTTGGCGATGGATCCAGCCTTCTGCCTCCTGTGACAAAATATTAGTAATACCTTCCAAAGTGTGGCAAGGTCAAGGTATGTATTTTTAAACAACAACAAAAATAAACATGGTGTTTTTCTAATTTTTTTTACACTGTGAAACTCACATGTTTAAGGTAAAATAGTACCGTTGAAAGATATGAAGGCAGAGCTCCCTTCGCAGTTCCATCCCATAAAAGGAATTAATGTTAGCTTCTTACATATCCTTCCACTTTTCTCCTTTCAAATATGAACATAATGGTTTGTCTTTACCGTAACAGAACACTATATACATTACTTTGATTTTTTTTCCTTTTTCACTTAAAGCAGCTTAGTATTGTAGATCTAACTGTGTTCTTCCCCCTAATTTTTATGCAAATAAGACACAATTTATGTTTTACATATATATAAAATATATAAAAGTGGGACATAACTTTGTAACTGTTCTTTTTTCCAATTTTTGCTTGCCTCCCTCTTTTTCATTAAGACCATCCGCCTGTGTATTCCTTGTTCCAGGTAGCTTTTGTGGCTGTCTTTCCATATTTTTCTCAATGCTTGCATGGTTGCAAAAACAAGTATATGTAAGTGTATAGGAGGGCTTGGTGATTGGTTGCTTTAGGTTCCCAAACCTCTACTAGTGATAACTGTTACCTCACTTGAATCTCTTGTATGGTTAGTTGCAAAATTAAATCTTGCGGTTAGTTTAATGTGCATTACAGAATTGGTAGTCGGTTGAGTTTCTTTAAATCTTCTTGTTGGATAGAAGCATACTTATCAATGTTTGCTAAACAGCATTTATGAGAAAATTAAGTAAATTGTTTTGAAATTGCAAAAAAGTAAATCCATTCACTCTCTTTCTTCTCTAATTTTTACTTGCAAAGAGCTTAAATAATAATAGTCTTTAGTAATCATGGCATAAAAATGATGCTTTGATGATGCCAAAGGTGACACTAAACATTAAACTTTTTGTTTTAAAAGGTGTCTGCAGAAGGGTCCTTTGAAATGAAAACAGAATGCAAAGCCAATCAGATCTGATTACCTTAGTTCCTGATTGTAATGATTGTGTATTCTCAGCCTAATTTCTTCATATAGCTAGCAGTTGGTGCTCATGTATGCATGTGAAGTTCTAGAAAAGGCCATTATTTTGTTCATAAGAATTTTTTTTATCTTTGTAGTTGTCTTATTTTTAAAATGTGAGGTTTTTAAGATAAATCTAAAGACAACTTCTTGACCTAGGTAATCTAAGTTCTTACAAATTAGTAGGGGGGATGACAGACTCTAAGTGTGTGAAATTAGATGTTTCCTGTCTAGAATTTAAAACCTCAGACTATTATTTTCATTTTATCATTTTTTTTTTAGGAAAAGACTGTTCAAGTATGATAGAAGACAATTTTAGGTCAGTTATAATAGTTGTAAAACTCAACATGAATTGATAGTTCTGAAATGTCCTGCTACTTTATTTCATCAAGGTTCCAGTATCGTAAATGTTTACAAACTGTATGCCAAGTACTGAGCTATCTTATTTTGAATACTTCTAAATGCACAATGTGAAGAATTATAAAATCAATCTCTCTTTTCTTGAGAGTCTTTGATTAAAAAAAGTTACAGTGAATTGGAAAGGAATCGAGAGTAAAAGAAGATGCCCATTTCTTAGTAAATTGAAAAAAATATAGTGGCTGAGATTATATTATCCTGAAGGCCGAAAATCCTGAGGTAGAATCTAGTAGCCATTTGTTTGAAGTATACCAATTCAAGTTTATGGAGGATTGTAATGGTAAAAGTCCGTAGACTCCTAGCAAGAGGGATTTGAGTTCTTTTAAGAATTTGATCATAAAAGAATTTGTTAGAGGAGCTGAATAAAGAGAAGTTGGTGGAATATTTCTTGATGATAATTATCTAAATTGCTTCATGTAAGAACATATAGCCCTAATATATTTCTTACATTTTATGCCATTAAATGTATAGTCTATCTAAATATAATTACGTGATTGACTTTGCTTGTAAAAATATTAGTACATAAGCTAAGTTTTACTTTAATTTGAATGTATCTGAACACAAATGTTGTGCTATAAATATGGCTGTATAGTGGGGGGGGTTGGGGTGGTTTATCTAAAAAGATAGTTTAACTTATTAATAGGCTAAGTGTTTATCCTCTTATGAATAGTGGTTTAATTAAAAGGTACATGGGTGGAGGGTTGGTAATTATAGTAGTCTTTTGAATTCACTCCCACTACAAGCTGTTGTCATTTAATAGCATTTTTCCAAGTAATTGTTAAATAATCAACCTTATTGAATTTTAAGTTCATTTTCTAAAGGATAGTTAAGTATAAATTGCATTCTTACATAGCTTTATTATCTTTAATGGTATTTTAAAGTACCAGTTAAAAATCAAACCATACCTGCTGGGGAGAATTATTTATGTTTCTGACAGGTGTAGTCTTCAGAATAAACAGCATTCATTTGAAGGATCCAAACATAGTTCCTGAGGTATTTGAAATCACTATCTCTTTGCTCGTACCAGGAGGTGATTGCAATTTAGTTGGGGAAACAAAGTATATATCTTAAAAATCGGTTTGATCTTCACAAGTACTTTGTGATTAGAATTGAACAGATTCAATTCTCCCAGATCCATTATTTTGTGGAAACTTGGGTCTAGGCTAGGATAAGATGGTATTAATGCTTCCATTTTCTCCGATTCATTCCTTGCTGGCCCAGGCCAATATTGGAATTTCAAGGAACTCAGATTGCCTGCAACTAAAAGGTTATCTAAGGACATGATCTATACACTGCGGAAGAAGTCTGGGTGGTACTAGAGGTTCACAGACTTTCTTGATCTGGGGTTTGGCAAAGATTTTTCATGTCTAATGGCCATCCGCCCATCCCATATCAGGCACTGTTAGGACACTCACACCCCAGACTTTTTTTTTCACTATATACTTCTGAAATCTTTAATTGATACATTCAGGCCTTCCTCCCACCCCCCTTCCAAGTCTTTATTTAAATTCCAGTTAGTTAACATACAGTGTAATATTAGTTTTAGGCGTAGTAGTGATCTGTCACTTACATACACTACCCAGTGCTCATCACAAGTGCACTCCTTAATCCCTCTCACCTGTTTAACCCACTGGTATACGCTGAGCCATTAACTCATCCTTCAGACTTTCCTGCTTTATATATTTTTTTGTTTTTTGTTTTTGTCTTTTTTTAGGAATCCCCAGACTCTCCAATTCTTCTATGTACCTACCTACTTGTTCCAGTTTTTCAGTCTTCCTCCTATCCGTATTTCTTTTCCTGTTCATCTTAGTTTCCATAACCTATCTCTCCAGTCCTTTTCTTGCTACTCCCCTTAAGTCATTACCTGTCCTTCATCTTAGCCTGGTAAATTCCAACCAAGGATGAAACTGTTTTGTCTGTGTGCAAGGAGCTGAGCGTAGCAGGAGAAAAGCATATAGTTCTGCAGACTGGTACGTCATAAGTAATCAGTCTCAGCTAGGCCCTCACTACTACCTGACTTTCATGTTCTTATCATATTTACCAGTCACTTCACTTTCCTATTTAGTAGCAATTTTAGATTTCTTTCCATCTTTTTAGACCTTTGCCCTTCTCTCTCTTAATTCTCAGTTGATGATTTGAATAGAAGCAATCAGATTGCACCTGCCTCAAATTTCCACCACCAAATCCATAAAACTGCCAGAATCCACACTCACCCTCACCTCCTATTGCATTTGAGGAGTTTTCTCACTTAACAAAGACGTGGACCCTTCCCTCCATAGGGAATAGGATCAAAGTCCACTGGATACCATTCCCTCATCTTCTCTTACTGTATTCTAAATTCCTGCCTCCACTGGATCTTTTCATCAGCACTTAAACATGCTGTATAGTCTTTAAAACACATTGTTGGAAGTGGTCCCTGGGTGGCTCAGGCAGTTAAACTTAAGTCTGCCTTTGGCTCAGGTCATGCAGGGTCCTGAAATGGAGATGCACATTGGGCTCCCTGTTCAATGGGGAGCCTGCTTCTCACTCTCCCGCTCCCCCTGCTTGTGCTCTCTCTCTTTCAAATAAAACCTTAAAAGAAAAAAAAAAGAAAACACATTAATGGAGTGTACATTGTTGTTTATCTATCACTCTGTCTCTATCTATTTATAGCCAAATAGCATTAAACCGTTTATTGTACTTATTTTTTACTTTTACCTCCCATTTTATTCTTCAGCTGACTCCAATCTATTTTCCATCCCCCTAGTTTTCCTGCTAGCTTGACCATTTCTCCAATCCTCTTTTCTGGAGTATCTTCTTTTCCTGTACCTCTAAGTGTTGGGAATTTCTCAAGGCCACCCTCTTTTCTCATTCTACCTGTCTTCCTTCTACTTATGGATGATCTCATGCTGTGACTTCCATTTATCATAGATATATTGATAACTCTCAAAGTGATGTCTTGAATTAAGTCCTTTGGTTTTCAGATTTTTATACCCATCTGTACTCTTGTCTACTAGGATATGGACACCACAAATTCAGCACGTGTGTGAATTTAGTATCCTCTTTCACCAAATGGACCTCTTCCCCACCACCACCCCCGGCCCAGTGTTCCTGCCTAATTAATGATACCCCTCCTAGGGTGTCTGGGTGGCTCAATGGGTTAAAGCCTCTGCCTTCGGCTCAGGTCGTGATCTCACGGTCTTGGGATCGAGCCCTGCATCAGGCTCTCTGCTCATCGGGGAGCTTGCTTCCCTCTCTCTCTCTGCCTGCCTCTCTGCCTACTTATGATCTCTCTCTCTCTCTTTCTCTCTCTGTCAAATAAATAAATAAAACCTTAAAAAAAAATGATACCCCTTCTCAGTTAGTTCCACTATAAACCTGGGAGTTATCCTTAATTTCTTCCTTATCTCCCACATATAGTCTTTAAACAAGTCATATCAAATCTACTCCATATGTCCTCAATTGTATCCATTTTCTTCCATCAGCATTTCTGGCCTATGTTATCCACATCACTATCATCTCTCTTAGGCAACTGTAGTAACCTTCTAACTGGTCTCCTTGTATTCACTTTTGTTTCTGTTTAATGAGTTCTTTATTTAACAGTCTGTTTTTAAAAATTATAATTTTAAAAGACAGATCTCATAATAAAATTATTAGTCTCCTTAAGAAAACTTGGAATGGCTTTCTATTGCTCTTATGGTCATGTCTAAACACTTTAATCTGCATGGTCCTCAGTAATCTGACTTCTCTCTCTTAAGGTTTATTTATCTGTTGTTCCCACTCTAGCCACGGTGGCTATCTTAGTTGACTTTAGTTGATTACACTTTACTTGATTACACTGAGCTGTATGTAAGCTAACATATTTGCTTGAAATGTCCTTTATAGCTCTTTTTACTCTGTCTACTTCTTTTTATTCTTTATTCTTTATGTCCCAGCATAAATTTCACTTCCTCAGTGAAGTGTTAAGTGATACTTCTAGACTACCTTAAGTTAGTTTCACAGCTTCCTATATTATTTTTTCTTAAGATTTACCATAATTATAGTTTGGTTTTTTTGTTTGTTTGTTTTGACACTTTCTCAACTCACCACTAAACTGCAGACTCTGTGAGAGCAGTGTTTGTATCTCTGATGTACCTTACCTTCCAGGGGTCTGGATCCCAGTGAAAGTATGCAGTTAATATTTTTTGAAAAGAGTGAATGACTGAATAATGAATGAATACCTTTCAACAAAATGGAACAGTGACAAATAGTAAAACTAATTTGTTTTTGTAGCATTTCATTTAGATAGAAGAAATTCACCACCAAATAGCTTGACACCATGTCTAAAGATTCGAAATATGTTTGACCCAGTTATGTAAGTATTATGATCAGAGGTATATGTAATTTTTATTTGGAATATTTGGAATATTCTTATAATACTATGTCTGTAATTGAACAATTCTTTTACTTTTGAATCTCTACAGAAATGTTATATTTTCCTTTTCTTCCTCTTTTGTTAAATTTCGGGCAAAGATTTGGCCAAAAGACCCAGATGGATAATAATTTGTTAAACTTCTATAAATCTTTGTAGGTACTGTGAATCCCCATGGCAGATAAATGCTGGAGTCAAATTTATGGTACACATGGTGATAAACAGTACCCTTTATTAAGTGTAGAAGTCTCTTCTGCCAATGTTCTTTGCCTCAGTAGGCAATATACATAAAAATACCTACTATTTTTAAACTTCCAGTCTCTAATTGTAAAAAATTCTCTGCAAAGATGTACATACACTTCCCTTCTGTAAGTTCTGTCTATTTGTCCATGCAATATTTGAGAAACTTTTCTGTTCATTTAATATTTGAGAAACTTTTCTTTCTATATAATTATAGAAGCACATGCATCCAGAGATTAGCACTAGCAAAAGTTATCGCCTTAGAATCTCTAATATTTCATATATAAGCTGTAATAATTTTTAGAATTTGCTTCCTAGAGGTGACTGCTTATTTGTTCAATGATATGGCAGGTCAGTTTCTGTTTTGTAAAAAAATCCTGAGAGGGAGACTGTATTACATATAAAATGCCCATAAGTCTCATTTTTTAACTCACTTATTTCAAGAAATAGTTGATATGAGATTCCAAATAAGTGACAACAAAATTGGAAATGTGGAGAATCACTGTTAGTAACAGCCCTCTCCATTTTGCATAGATAGAAGCTTTCTTTTTTTTTTTTTTTTAAGATTTTATTTATTTGTTTGACAGAGAAAGAGATTGCAAGTAGGCAGAGAGGCAGGCAGAGAGAGAGGGGGAAGCAGACTCCCTGCTGAGCAGAGAGCCGGATATGGGGCTCGATCCCAGGATCCTAGGATCATGACTTGAGCTAAAGGCAGAGGCTTAACCCTCTGAGCCACCCAGGTGCCCCTGCATAGATAGAAGCTCTTAGCAGTGTGATGATCCCTCTGTTGGGAAGCTTACATCATACTTTAGGGATTAGGAAGTCAGTGCCAATCCAGTATTTTGTTACCTGAGTTGAAGATTGATGATTTGAAGTGTAGCCGTTTTTCCTTCGGTCCACCATTTGTATCTCACAAGTAAGACAAATATGTACCAGTGCAGTAGGAAACCTTAAAGCTCTCATAATAGTAAGGTGATTCTTGGTACAGAATGTTTGTCCTGTATCATTCTTCCATTATTTTTAAAAAGAAAAGCTCAGAATACACTGTTTACTAGGAATTTTCCTAAAGTTTAAGAACTTGAAAATATTAAAAAAAAAGTAATAATGCTTGGGGCGGCTGTGTGGCTCATTCGGTTAAGTGTCTGTTTTGGTCTCAGCTCATGATCCCAGAGCCCTGGGATGGAGCCCCATATCAGACTCCTTGCTCAGTTGGGAGCCTGCTTCTCCCTCTCCCTCTGCTCATGCACACGCGTGCTCTCTTGGTCTTTTTCTCAAATAAATTAAAAAAAACTTAAAACAAAAGGAAAATAATACTAAAAAAAAATTGTATTTGAGAGGAAGAGTGGGAGAGGGGCACATGTGCACACATGCATGGGGAGCGGCGTGCAGGAGGAGCGGCAGTGGGAGAGGGAGAAGCAGGCTCCCCCCTGAGCAAGGAACCTGATGTGGGCGCTGAATCCTGGGATCCTGGAATCATGACCTGAGCCGAAGGCAGACAATTTACTCAGTAAGTCCCCCAGGTGCATCAACAATACTCAACTTATTATGAGTTCACTACAACTCATTAAAGTATTAACACTTGCTAGGAAGAAAAAAAAGAATGACAATAGGTACCTAAGATTTCAGAGATAAAAATGACAGCACATTTGTTTTGCTGCGGTGGGCCAATCCTTCACTGCCTCAGTTCTGTGCTTTCTTACACTGGAAAGTGAGAGAAGGTCTGGGACTGTGAATACTAATATTTTTAAAATTTATCTACTGCTAGTAACAAGCATTTACTCAACTACTAGTTTTAACAATATGTGGTTTTGAAACTATCCCCATTCTGGTAGGATATGTATGTTGTAAGAGACAATGAAGACTTTTTATTGAGTAGTAGTATGGTTGTTGATTTTTGTTTTCATTAATTTTTAGGGAAATAGGGGATCAGTGGCATTTGGCAATTCAAGAAGCAATTTTAGAAAAATGCAGTGATAATGATGGCATTGTTCACATTGCAGTAGACAAAAATTCACGTGAGGTAAAGTAACTTTTATTGTTGAATTCTACATTTTGACTTTGTTGCTATTAAACTAAAACTGCTTTCTTTCTTTCTTTCTTTCTTTCTTTTTTTTTTTTGAATATCACAGGGTTGTGTATATGTTAAATGTCTGTCTCCAGAATATGCTGGAAAAGCTTTTAAGGCATTGCATGGCTCTTGGTTTGATGGTAAGAAGTTTGAGTATTATAAACATTTTAAAAAGATAAATTATGGCTTACTGTTAAACTATACCGGATTTTAAATTTAAAGAATTTTAGGTCAGCATTTTTAGAGTAATTATTTAAGATTACTTTATTTGCATATTGTGTTCATATGTGTTTTACCATAGTTTGTTTTCTATAAATATTAAGCACATTTTTACAGATCTAAAATATTATTTTTATCTTACAACAGGGAAATTGGTTACAGTAAAATATTTACGACTAGATAGATATCACCATCGCTTTCCCCAAGCTCTTACTTGCAATACTCCCTTGAAGCCATCAAATAAACATATGAACTCTATGTCTCATCTTCGTCTTCGGACTGGCCTAGCCAATTCTCAAGGAGGTTCCTGAAAAGACTTTCTTCCACTCCTAGGACTGGTATTTACAATAGGAAAATTCCCGTTTGGCTTCCTGTCTTCCTTTTAAATGCTTTTTGTATGTAATATTTTTATTGAATACAGCTCTGTTTGAATGTTCCAGAAATCTTAAGGTTCCAAAGGGACTTAGCAGTGAGGCAGCAGTGCTGAGTGGTCAGAACAATTGTTTCATTCAGTTTTTGGAGCTCAGTTAAGCCAATGCATTTAAAGTTTTGCATGAGGAACATTGACTTTATTAAGCATTTTCAGATGTGGTGATTGTGTTTTTGCACCACAAAGTGTTTGGATAACCACACAAAAGCATGGTGAAGAGGCTTCTTGTATTTCCATAATCTCCTGTGAACTAATGTTGTGAATTTTTTGTATACAGTCACCTGCATAGTTCCTTACCAGGCTAATGTGGTAAAACTGTTAATTTCCCAGTTTAACCTTAGGTTTCTATTGCTTGTAAGAGATTCATTTGTTACAGCTGGAATACAGGAAAACTACTTTGGGTTTAGTGGTTACATATAAGTGTAGGTGGGTGTACATGTACTTAAACTGGCTTTTGTATATATGTATAAATGCTGATGGTGGCGAAAGTAGTCTTGTTTTGTGAGGATGTCTGCATTAAAGCAGTAAAATAAGCTTCCTATTTTATTCATAATCTAATATGTATATATGTATGTGTATATATGTGTGTATGTGTATATATATGTATGTGTATATGTGTATATATATATATATACACACACATATATACATATGGCTGTACTATCACATAGATCAAACAGCCAAACACCTGGAAGTATTAGATACAAGTTTAAAATATCTTTTATAAGTTTTATATAAAAATGTCTGAGTATGATTTTGTGCGAAAGTTCCGATCTCAGTTGTAATGGATTCAAATTTATGTGAGCAATAAAGATGCAATTGGCAGATATTGGAAAAGTATTTTGTGAAAAGCTGTATTTATTATAAATACTAGGACTATGACATAGTACTATTGGGATTAAGTCATTTTCCCAATCTATTTATAATTTAATGAAATGTCAGCTCCCCTGTTGTATGTCAAATTTAAAGCAGGGCATATTGCTGTAGCAAAATGTGTATTTGAAAAATTATATTTGAAATTTTGGGTCATGACAGCTTGCAATATAGTAAATGCACGAGTGACCGTTGCTTTGTGCCTCGGTATTTACCTTGTTTCAGTAAAGTTGCTTTATTACTGTTTATGATTTCAGATTAAAATAGATGCTGAGCAGAGTTTACTTGTAATGTAACAATTGGCTTTTTTTTTTTTTAATAACCTGTTGATACTCCTTGTCAGTCCAAATGAATATGTGAAACAGCTGGAATTGTACCAATTTTGATTTTGTTTAAAGCTCAGTTTCCTTTTTGTTTAATTGTACATGTGTTGGGTTTGCAGCATGAACTTGCACAGATAATGCACGTTTTCTGGTTAAGTAAACATGATGCACACTGTTCTGTAACAGAAAACCCTATTGTGCCTTACCTGTGTGCTTTTGTGGGCACCATGTTTATGAAGAATAAAAAATGATTTGTTATCTGAAGAGAATAAATTTTAAATTCTCAGTTTATGTCTCAGATGCTAAAGTGTGAAAATATAAATATATATATAATATATAATATAACCAATCTTTCTGTATTTTATGTGCATCATAGTGATTTATCTGAGCTTAGTGACCCCCCACATCTTGTGACCTGTTACAAGAGTGAATGTAAAAAATAGTTGTGGCATTTTAAAAGGTTGCCTTTTGATGCAGATGCAACTTTTTTTTTTTTGCTTCTAAAACATATTTTATGTAAACATTGTACATTTATTATTGTAATATATACTATTATGCAGCTTATTTTACCTGAAACTGTTAAGCCGACCAAGATCCCTCCCTGCAAGACAGGTGGGAATGTGTATAATAACTAGATATTTGAGAAGTTCTGAAGTTTGATGTAATCTGTTACTTGTCCTGTTAAAAAAAAAGAAAAAATTCTAATTAAAAATTTATTAGGTTTTTTTTTTTAATGTGTCTTGGCTTTAAAAAAAAACTTTTTAAGTGCCCTGTGTCTTTATTTTTTTTAATCAGTGATAATAGGTGCCTTTCTTTTCAATCTTCTTGGGGATCTGTAAATATATATATGCTCATAAAGATGGATGAGCATCTTTAAAGTTAATTTTAACCATCCATTCCTCAGCATCTTAGTTTTCTTTATGAAAATGTCTTTTTCTAACTCTCAAGTATTTGGATCAAAGTGGAGGAAGACTATAAATCAGCTGTTACCACTAAAGCAGCACTGTTTAGTTTAGACATTTTTTCATAGCAAGACTTTCTCGAGAAAGGAAGCCATTCTTTTACACGTTCTGCTCAAAACTCCTTATCTCATAATAAACTAACAGTTTATCGGCTAGCCACTTTGAATAGCATTGGTTTAGAATTTTTGATGGTTTAATCAAGTAAAGAGAAGACTTGATTAATCAGTCAGTTGGTAGACTCTCATTGATTGCTAACAAAGGTCAGGCACTGTTACATGTTACGGATGCAAAGATGAAAAAGACACGGCCAAAACCTCAGGATGGTCCCAGTCTAGAGGAAGAATGCAGAACAGATAAGTTAAAAGATAGTGTGGAAAATATAGTGAGAGAAAAAAGCAAAAGAAATTCTAGGAGTACAGAGAGGCACCTTATGCATCTTTTTTTTTTTTTTTTTTTTTTTAGTATTTTATTTATTTGTTTGTTAGAGAGAGAGGCAGGCAGAGGGAGAAGCAGGCTCTCTGCTGAGCAAGGAGCCAGATGCGGGACTCAATCCCAGGATCTTGGGATCATGACCTGAGCCAAAGGCAGGCACTTAACCAACTGAGCCACCCAGGCCTCCCACCTTATGCATCTTAGTAGAGGGAGAAAACATTAGGTGGATGTGATAATAGTTGAGCCATATTTTAGTTCAGTTTCACATTTATTAAACATGTCTTAATTTGTAAGATACAATGGTAAGTTTCCCCTCCCTTGAGCTCTTAGGGGAGCTTTTATTCTTGTGATGAGCTCATAAAGATTGATATCTGGAATCGAGTTTTTATAAAATCCATTTTCACATTCATTGGTCTGTATAGAGTCCTGGATACCTTGTGAATGCTGACGCCTGATACTCAACTTCATTACATTTTGCTTGTATGGTATTGACTGTTGAGATGACAAGCTGTGGGTTCTTAGTGAACAATGATTTATTGTATCATATACCCAGAATATTTCCTTTAGTAAGATTGACCTGACAGTTCTCACTGCTCCCAGTAATGTCACATTACTATAGGTCATCTACATGGCTTCTTCGCCCTTTTCTCCTAGACTTATCTCGGCAAGTCACGTCTTCCAGATGACTCAACGGAGGATGCTAAATCAAGCAGAATTTGGGCAGCCACTCTTTTGGAAAGGATGCTGAGGAACAGGTACTTAAGAACTGAAAATAATTAGAAACCAATAGTTTATGATTTAAAGAAACTGAATGTCCAGGATGCTCATTCTCTTGGTCTAGTAAGCATGAGTAGCTACTGCTTCTAAGCCTCATTGGAGAAACTTTATGACTAGCAATATATCCTGATGGTAGATTTTTGCACCTGAGAACCTCTGCTAGGAGCAGCAGGATAGAGTTATTTTGTTGATTCTTAGATTTAAAAACCAACAAAACCTGTGTACTTAGATTTACTTTTTCTTCCATGGGCGGACATTGGAGGCTGGCACATGCTCCTGAAATTGAAAAGAAGGTTATCTAGGCATAGAGAGCAGATGAAAAAAAGACTGATGAGATACAACCTGCTGCATATATAGAGTACCAGCAGTGTCTTATGGTTCAATTATTGAATATAAAAGTGGGCAGTGATCAGATCATGGAAGGCTTCATAGGTCCCATTATGAAGTTTGGATGTTGGTTGTTAAAGGGAGTTCAGGTGAGGATTGGTTGTGATGAAAAATGGAGAAAGGATTTGACAAATAAGATAAAAGGGGGAGGACTTAAATGAATATTGGGAGATAAGTTGATGTCCAGTTTTCTAGTGGGGGAATTCTACTAATTGCAACATTTAGATGGAAAAGATGATAATTGAATTTTTGGACATTTTGAGGTTGGGATGCTTATAGAATATTCAGGTGGATATTCCTAGCAAGTGACTGGATTTCTGATTCTATGGGGGAAGATCTGACAAAGATCTGAGCTAGAGATACAATTTGGGCATTAAAACCATGAAAGTAAATTGGATGACCCAGAAAAATGGATGAGAGAATCCACATAGAGATAGAAATTTAGTTCACTACCAATTCTGCCATACTTAATTGTATGGTTGGGGATGACATGAAATATTAAGGAAAATTTGAAACAAATTAGAAGATGGAATTTGAAAAGGTCCTTGGTGTGAAGTTAAAGTGGAAATTTTATGACTTGGGCAACTGGTTAGATGGTGGTGATGTTCCCTAAATTATGGGTTCCTGGAGTGGGGATCAAGAAGCCAAGCAGAGGGCTAGATAAGATTTCTTGGAATTGTAGCACTTAAAATAATCCTCTGACTTTTCTAATGTGGAACATTATTGGAGGAAGGGCAAGACAGAACTGTTTAAGAACTCTCCTTTCCAAAAAACTCAATTGTTAACTTATATAATGTTCTGGCATTATCTATGATTCTCTGATATTGATTAGAAATTTTCCTGGTTTGCAGGACAATGAGATGTTGAGTAGATCTTAGAAACCTATGATTGTCAAAAGAACAAATATAAAAGTTGGCTTTTAAACATAACTGTCCATAAGTGGTTTGCCATATACCCAAGACTAGAAACTTGCTTGAAGCTATGTATTATACAGCCTTTGTAAACTAGGCACGTCTTCCAGGCCTGGAACCATTTCTTGGCGACTTCATCTCTGCTTTGATCTGTTGAATTAGTTTAAAATTTTAACATTTAATGGGCAGTATTATTTTTGTATTTCCAAATGCTGCAGTACTTCTTTTACCAAAAACCAAAACCAAAACAACCCAAAAAAACCCCTACGAATGTGGAGATTTTAGTAGCTTTTTATTTCCTACTGAATAATAGCCAAGTTTGAGTTGGTGTTCAAGCCCTGCTTTTGTTTAGACCAGTGCTTGTCCAATAGAAATATAATGTCATGTGTAATTTAAAATTTTATGGTGGCCACATTAAAAAGTAAAAAGTAGATAAAGTTAACTTTAATACACTTTATTTAACCTATATATTCAGGATATTATTTCAGCATGTCATTAAAAATTTTATTAATGAGTTATTTTATATGCTTTAAAATCAGACTGTAGATTCACAGAGCTTGTAGGACTTACGGTGCTAAAACTTACATACGTGGTCACCTTATTAACAGTCCATCTCAATTCAGATGCTACATTTTCATTGAAAATACTGGATCTGTATTTCGATTTTATAACCTCTACCATTGGAAAAAGTGGATTCACCACATATCCAGGTCCTTCCAAACATACTATTATATCCTTTCAGCTCTTCCTCTGGTCTTTTCTCAGTAAATTACACCACATATATCAGTTGCTGAAGCCAAAAATCTAGAAGTTACTCTTTCTCTCTTTTCGATTCCTATGTTTAGTTAGTTAATAAGTCCTTTCAGCTCTTCCATATCCCTATCTGTCTATCTGATATCCGATCTGTCCATTCTCTTGACATCCCCCATCATTATGTCTTGCCTGGATTGCTGCAAAAGCCTAACCTGGTCGCCTTGTTCCCTGCCCAGCTGTAATTCATTTTCCCTACAGGAATCAAAGTTGTCCTGAAAAACATGTATCAGACAGAACATGTCTGTCCCTAAAATATAATCCTCCAGCGATTCCCATTGCATTTAGAGTAATGTCCAAATTTCTTGTTATGGCCTTTAAGGCCCTGTATGAACTGGCCTATGCTCATTTCTCCAAAAATCTCTCCTATCAAGCTTCTTCCACTCTGGTTTGTTTTCTACTCTCTGATACACTTTCCACTTTAGAGCCTTCATACTGTTCTTACCGGAATACTGTTTCCGTGGGCTTAGGTCTTCCCATGTGATGACATCCAACTTACTTTTTCTTTTGTTGCTCATGTTTTGGTGTCTAAGAAAGGATTGCCTAATCCAAGGTGACTTACTTCTATGTTTTATTCTAAGAAGTATATTATTTTTGCTATTAGATTTATTTATTTTTATTTTTTAAAGATTTTATTTATTCATGAGAGACAGGCAGAGGGCGAACTCTGCAGGAGCAGAGAGCCTGATGCAGGACTCTATCCTAGGACCCTGGGATCATGACCTGAGTCAAAGACAGATGCTTAACCAACTGAGCCACCCAGGAGCCGTGCTATTACATTTAGACTGTGGTCTGTTTTTTTTTTGTTGTTGTTTTTTTAAGAATTTTATTTATTTGATAGAGATCACAAGTAGGCAGAGAGGCAGGCAGAGGGAGAGGAGGAAGCAGGCTCCCTGCTGAGTAGAGAGCCCGATGCGGGGCTCGATCCCAGGACCCTGAGATCGTGACCTGAGCCGAAGGCAGAGGCTTAAACCACTGAGCCACCCAGGCACCCCAGACTATGGTCTGTTTTGAGTTAAATTCTATATATTATGTGAGATAGGGGTCAAGCTTTATTGTGTTATACGTGGATATCCATTTGTGATGTCCCAACACCATGTATTGAAAAGACTATTTTTTTTTT
>CM053611.1:65471667-65491484 GCA_028646535.1 Procyon lotor
TTTATTTTTATTTTTTTCCCCCAAATATGTTTATTTTTTCAGTGTTACAAGATTTATTGTTCATGCACCACACCCAGTGCTCCATGCAACATGTGCCCTCTTCAATACCCACCACCAGGCTCGCCCAACCCCCCACCCCCACCCCTCCTAAACCTTCAATTTGTTGCTCCGAGTCCACAGTCTCTCATGGTTCATCTCCCCCTCTGATTTCCCCCCATTCACCTTTCCCTTCCTTCTCACAGTGCCCTCCATGTTTTTCTTTATGCTCAGCTTTGTACTTCTTTTAAATTTGCTGCTAGGTATTTATTCTTGTTAATGCTCTTGTATGTGGATCTTTAAAAATTTTTCACTTTTAGATTGTCCATTGCTAGTGCATAAAACACAATTGTTTTTTGTATATCGATCTTGGGTCCTACCACTTTGTTGAACTTTTTTGTTAGTTCTAATAGATTTTAGTGAATTCCTTAGAATTTCCTATTTATAAAATCATGCCATCTGCATATATAGTTTTATTTATTCCTAGTCCCCCTTGTTTTTTAAATCTTAGATGCCCCCCTTTTTCTCTACTTGCCCTGGCTAGAATCTCTAATACAGTGTTGAATAGAAGTGGCAAGAGTAGATTCTTGTTTCTGATCTTAAAGGAAGAGCATTTAGTCTTTCACTATTAAGAATGATGTTAGCTGTGGTTATGTTGTATTTTCATTTACATTAATCTCAAAATATTTTCCTTGGGTGGCTGGGTGGCTCAGTTGGTTAAGCATCTGCCCTTGACTCAGGTCATGATCCCAGGGCCAGGATGATGGGATCGAGCCCCACATTGGGCTCCCTGCTCAGCAGGGAGCCTGCTTCTCCTTCTCCTTTTGCCTTTCCCCCTGCTTGTGCTCTCTCACACTCTCTTTCTCTGTCAAATAAGTAAAATCTTTTTAAAAATATTTTCTTTATCATATTGGGCAAGTTTCCTTCTATTTCTTGTTTGTTATTTGTTTTTATCATGAAGGGCTATTGGATTTTGTCAAGTTTTTCTTTTTCTGTGTCTATTGAAATGATCATGTTGATTTTTGTCCTTTATTCTGTTGATAATGGGGATTCACGTTCAAACGCTAAACCAACCTTGCACTCAAGTCTTAGGTCATGATCATGGTATATAATCCTTTTGATAGGTTGCTGGATTTGGTTTGCTAGTACTTTTTTGAGAATTTTTGTGTCTGTATTCATAAGTGATATTTGGTCTCTAGTTTTTTGTGTGAAGTCTTTGGTTTTGGCTTCACAGTTTACTGATTTCAGAATGAGTTGGGAAGTAGTCCCTCCTATTTTTTGGAAGAACTAATGAAAAACCAGTGATTAATTATACTTTATTTTTTAAGTTTTTATTTAGATTCCAGTTAAACATAAAATTGTAATATTAGTCTCAGGTGTACAGTATAGTGATTCAACAATTCCATGCTTCTCCCCGTATTCATCACAACAAATGCACTCCTTAATCCTCATCATCTATTTAACCCATCCCCCCACCAACCTCCCCTCTGGTAACTATCAGTTTGTTCTCTATAGTTAAGAGTCTGTTTCTTAAAAAAAAAAAAAAAAAAGTGTCTGTTTCTTAGCACCCCCTCCTTTTTTACCCCCTTTGTTTGTTTGTTTTGTTTCTTAATTCCACAATGGAGTGAAATCATACAGAATTTGCCTTTGACTTATTTCACTTAGGATCATACTCTCTGGCTCCGTCCATGTCATTGCAAGTGGAAAGATGTCATTATATTTTAAATGTTTGGTAGAATTCACCATTGATGTCATCAGGCCTGGGCCTCATAGGTCGTTTTTTTTAAGATCTTATTTATTTATTTGACAGAGAGAGAGATCACAAGTAGGCAGAGAGGCAGGCAGACAGAGGGGGGGAAGCAGGCTCCCTGCTGAGCAGAGGGCCCTATGCGGGGCTCTATCCCAGGACCCTGAGATCATGACCTGAGCCACAGGCACAGGCTTTAACCCACTGAGCCACCCAGGTGCCACCTTTAGGTCGTTTTTTGATTGCTAAATCAATGTTTTCACTTGTTAGAGGTCTGTTCAAATTTTCCCTTTCTTCTGAGATCAGTTTTTAGTAGTTTGTGTCCTTCTAGGAATTTTTACCTTTCATTTACTACTTAATTTCTTGGTGTTCATAGCATTCCCTTATAATCATCTTTATTTCTGTATTGTTAATAGCAATGCCTTTTCTTTACTGATTTTAATCATTTGCATCTTCTCTCCTTTTTTCTTGGTCAGTCTAGCTACAAGTTTGCCAGTTTTGTTGATATTTTCAAGGAATCAACTTTTGGTTTTGTTCATGTTATCTATTTAATTTTCCTATTCTTCATGTCATTAATTTCTACCCTGGTCTATTATTTCCTTCCTTCCCCTTGCTTTGGGTTTATTTTGCTCTTCTTTTCCCAGTGTAGTTTAGGTGTAAATTTAGGCTATTGGTTTGAGAGTTCTGTTTTTGTTTTTGTTTTTTTGTATGGGCATTTACAGGTATACATTTTCTCCTAAGCACTGCTTTAGTTGCATCCCATAAGCTTTGGTATATTGGGTCTTCATTTTCATTCAACTCAAAGTATTCTAATTTCCTTTTGGTTTCTTTTCTGACCCTTGGTTATTTACAAGTTTGTTGTTTTACTTCCATGTATTTGTGAATTTCCCTTATTTCTTTCTGTTACTGATTTCTAATTTCATTCCATATGACTGGATAACATATTTTGTTTTATTTCAGTCCTCTTGAATTTTTTTAAGGATTTACTTATCTTAGAGAGAGTGTGTGAGTGTGAGCAGGGGGAGAAGCAGAAGGAGAGAATCCTCAAGCAGGTTCCCCACTGGGTGTAGAGCCCAATGTGGGGCTCAATCCTAGGACCCTGTGATCATGACCTGAGCCAAAATCAAGAGTTGGATGCTTAACTGACTGAGACACTCAGGCACCACCCCCTGCCCTAAACTTCTTGAAACTTATTCAAGAATAAGCCTAGTGTTTGGTCTATCCTGAAGAATGTTCCTTGTGAACTTGAGAGATATATATATTCTGCTGCTAAAAACTAGGTCACCAGGCATCAACAGACGAATATTTCAAATAGACTACCTAATTCTTCCTATATTGGTAAAGAGATTTAATGAATTCCAATAAAGCTTTCAATAGATTTAAATTAATTTCTAGGAATTTTAAATGAATTTCTATGATATCAGCTGGATGGATGAACAAGAAAGAGTAGGTTTTTAAAACTATAACATGATTGAAAAGGAGAGACTGGCCCTATCATATAATAAAGCAGATTATTGGGTATAACCAATACCAGAAGGTCACTTAAATTAAATCCACTTAAATCAGGGACCAAATTTTCATAAATAGTTTTCCTAAAACTTTGACTTGAAATTTTTTGCTAAAATTATAAAAATAAACCTATTTTCTGTGTAACAAAGTTAACTTAAATATTTTAACTCTTAATAATTTTTTGGCATTTTTTTCTTAACAAATTTATTAGAAACATGAAATGATAATTTTCACTTTGTTTGATTTTTACTCCTTAATTGAATCATTTTACAAAAATATCCTAGACTTCATTTTTGTAAAGGTTTCTGTCTAATCAGATCATTCTTTAAGAAACTTCTTGTGTCAGGCGCCTGGGTGGCTCAGTGGGTTAAAGCCTCTGCCTTCGGCTCGGGTCATGATCTCAGGGTCCTGGGATCGAGCCCGGCATCGGGCTCTCTGCTCAGCGGGGAGCCTGTTTCTCTCCTCTTTCTCTGCCTGCCTCTCTGCCTACTTGTGCTCTCTCCCTCTGTCAAATAAATAAATAAATATGAGCAGGGAAAGTGGATCATTCTCTGAAAGTTAAAAATTAAGAGAAAAAGTTAGAGGGCGCCTGGGTGGCTCAGTTGGTTAAGCAGCTGCCTTCGGCCCAGGTCATGATCCTGGAGTCCCGGGATCGAGTCCCACATCAGGCTCCCAGCTCCACGGGGAGTCTGCTTCTCTCTCTGACCTTCGCTCTTGTCATCCTCTCACTTTCTCTCTCTCTCAAATTAAAAAAAAAAAAAAAAAAAAAAATCTTAAAAAAAAAAGAGAAAAAGTTAGAGCCATAATGTAACTAATACCAGGGCCTTTGGCTCCTGCAATTCTGTATCCTTTGAAGAGACACAGACCCTTGGCTTATAGTAACTTAGAAGATTTTAATGACCACATACTTCCACATTATGAGAGTCTCTCAGTTTCCTTAGACTAACTTGGCTGAGAGAGGATAATCTTTCACAAAGATTTCATATGTTCCAGTAACACAAGTGTTGGATTGTCTTCTTGAAGTTCAATATCCGCTCCTTATCTTGCCAAGGTCCAGAACAAAAGGGCAGGAGGATGGTTTCCTGATGCTTATTTTGTTCAGTCATAGTTGGGCTTCTCTACATCATTACCGGGCATCTGTTTTCTAGAACCCTAGCAATGCGTCAGCATTTTATCAGAGGAACATAAGTAACAGAACTGTTCTGGAACAGACCTTCTCAAGTGGTATGCCACAAATGGGTTCCAGATGTGCTAATGTGCCCTGCGAATGGTGGAGCTCCGGGCCTTCTTGACTCTGGCAGTTGTTGTGTAGTCTCTGCTGTTTAATTGTACACCATACAATGATTTTCCTTTTCTTTCTGTGCAAGTTTGGGGAGCACTGTCCTAATCAATTAGCTGCAAACAATGGGAACATTAATAATATCATAGTCCTTTGGTTTAGGGAAGAAAATAGCAAATTGTAGCAAAGAATGGATGAGGGGGGCAGGTTAGACTTTTTCCTGATTCTCTGAATTCACTCCGGTTCTATTTTCACATTAGACTGTATCACCAATTTACATTAGTATCAGCCTTTTGCAGTTTTAACCTGTTCCTAGTCCTTTACACATGCCCAGATAAATTCCAGGAGGAATAAAGTGTTGAGAAATAGTCATAAAATAACTAAAAGAAAAATCAGAGGAAAACATTTGATATAGGGTTTAGCACAGACAGAAATAAATCAGAAAAAAATGCTTCTTGTGGTTGTATTAAAACAAAAATCAGTATATCTAAAAATTCTAAGAACAAATTTAAAAACAAGCAAATAGATATTATCATAATAGTATATATGATTTTCAGTAATATTCTACAAATAAAAATCATTTTAACCTAAAAGATTAACATCCCAATACAAAATAGCCAAATGACATCAGATGATCGACAAATGAAGAGCTGCAAATGACCAATAAATATGTGAAACATTGAGCCACCGATGTAAATGCAGATTAATTAACAACTGAGAAAGTTACATAAGAAATTTGACAGATTTTATTTAAGGGGAAACAGGACACTTACATAAATGCTGGTAGTTGTGTAAAGTGATGAGCATTTTTATAGGTCAGTTTGGTAATACATTTAAAAAATGTTTTATTCTTCATACCCTTTGACCTTATGTTTTAATTTAGGAGTTTATTCTGAAGAAATCAGAAATGACATGAAGAGATATGAAAATGATATTCACTACAGCTCTATACTGTGATATAAATGAGGAGCAATTGAATTCTACAAAAGTGGGAATAATGGATCATCATATGATGGAATCATGGGCAACCATTAAAATAATGTCTTTGGAGAATAAGGTATGGAAAATTCTGTGTGCTGCTTAAATTGCATGTACGTTACTTCAAATATACTGTATTTCATCTAAGATACTCTTAATTGGAAGAGGCATCATCTTCTCTGGCACTAAGAAAGAAAACAACAACAAAAATAACACCTAAGATCCGAATTCTGATAGGAGATCCTGGCATAAAACTAGGCAGAGTCCAGATAAATGAGAACTAGACTTGTCTCTGGAAAGGGACAGCAAAGAAGCCAGCTGGTCCTCATTCAGAGTGTGGTTCTAATTCCTACAACCAACCACCATGTTCCAGAAAGCTTCAAGCAAAGAGAAAAAACAGTGTTTACAGTTGGTAGTTGCCCCAGGTAGAAGCAAACATAAGTCCCCTGGCAGAAATTGGACTTCATGCAGATAGACACATTTTTTTTCTTTTGTAACTTTGTCAGTGATTTTTTTTTTTAAAGATCCAATTGATGCTAAAATGAATTTTGATACTAGAATTGTTAGAAATGAAAAATTGTGTCTGAAGTGAAAGGAGTATACTATATATATGAAGTTGGAGAGAAATGCTTTGAAATTTAGCAGTGAAGTCCAGTCTGTTGAATTACGTATGTATTATACAAAACTTCCATGAATATTTAGTGCATATATTTAAGTGTTTACTTTAATTAGGATTCCCATAATTATTTTTAGTTCATTTTCTTAATTTGATATCCTCTGTTAGTATATTTTGAATCATTACCAACCTTTGGCAGTGAAGCTCTGGCATTTTAGAGTTTTTATAATTTCAACACTTTGGAAAAGAGCTATATTTATTTTGGCTACAGACTTGTGGGTTTTTACTGTTGGTAGGTGTATGAAAAGTCTTCCAAAACACTGGATCCCTGCATTGAGAGAGGAAAAAAAGAAAAAAGGAAGCATGTTTAAGAGCACAGTCTCTGGGGGCGCCTGGGTGGCTCAGTCGTTAAGCGTCTGCCTTCGGCTCAGGTCATAATCCCAGAGTCCTGGGATCCAGCCCTGCACTGGGCTCCTTGCTCGACAGGCAGCCTGCTTCTCCCGCTACCATTCCCTCTGCTTGTGTTCCTTCTCTCAGTGTGTTTCTCTCTGTCAAATAAATAAAATCTTAAAAAAAAAAAAAAGAGCACCATCTCTGGAGTTGAGAGCCATGCTCAAATTTCAGCATTGACACATAACTAGTTGTATGACCTCAAGCAAGTTATTTAAGTAGTCTAAGACTCAGTTTCCTCATTCTTAAAACAATGATAATTGTATAGTTGAGAGAATGAAATGAAATAATGTAAAATGCCCATCATATAATATCCTGGTTACCATTTCTAAGTCAAGATCTGTGAGACCAATTGCTTGAAAATGTGATTTTTTTTTTAACATCCCTTTGCTCTTCTTCATTGTAGTCACTCTTAACAATGATCATACGTAAGACAGATCTTTGAAAATTTATAATCTCTTCAGTGCTTTCCTTTTTAAATGACATATTCCCTATCCCAGCAAGTAGAAAAAGGGAGTGCACTCCTGATTAGCATAACCTTGATACAGAAAACAGAAAAGGAAAATTTATAGGCCAGTCTCATTGAACAATGCAAAAATCCCCAAAAAATTAAAGTGGCCAGCAAACCAAATCCTGCAACACACAAGTAAGAATTATATATCATGACCATGTTGGATTTATTCCAGGAATGCAGGACTGATTTAGTATTAGAAAATCGATGTAATTTGTCCCCATTAACAGAATAAATGAAACAAATATGCTCATCTCATTTAGATGCAGTAAACCAACTAATAAAATTCAACATCCATATTCCTTTTCATAAAAAAAGTAATTCTCAGCAAACTAGAAGGGAACTTCTTAAATCTCATAAAAAAATATTTACCAAAAACCTAAAATAAACATATTAATAGTAAATTCTCTGGTATGTCCCTAATTGGGTACAGTTTTGAAAACTTAAGTTTTGACTTTTTTATTTCTAAAACAGAAATAAAAGTTTTTGTTGTTTTTCACTATTAACTATTTTTGTTCTTTTGAAACTAATGTATTCTCCCATTTTATCTTACTTTGAAATGATACAGTCTTTGATCTCTCCTAAATTATGCAGTTTATTGTTAGTTTTCCCAACTATTGTGTCCCAGAATTTTTCCTTTTTATGCTCAGTGCTTCTGCTTTAAAAAGGCAGAAAATCTCAATGTAAATTTATTTTTCTCAATGTGAAGAACATTGAAATTCAGATCTCAGCTATGACAGTATTCTAGAAATATCATCATTGGAATTATGGTAGTGTTGGTCATTAGAGTTGTGTCACTTCCTGACTGGAATGGATCAGTTGTATTTCACCAATGACTGTCTACAGTCAGTCCTGTATTATTAAAATGTTCCTTATCATGACACTAAACATAAAGGCTGGTACAATCTCTTAACTATAGGAGTCTTAGAAGTTTATTTTATGCGGTATACATATGGTAACAACAAGACTGTGTTGTATGGTGTGCATCCTTGGAAGATACCAGGAGCAACAGAGATGAGTCAAGTGCAGAGTGAATGAGCAGGAGAGACTGCTTCTGTGAGCAGTCTTGTGGGTTGAATCCTCTCCTCACATTCGAAGAGCTAGCCATGAGCCTCGTGTGTACACTCATTCTGTCATTCATCATTGTAAATTATGCATAGTTCTACATTTAAATAAAACCACATTTTCAAAAATTACAATGTGTCATATCTCAATAATAGTCTGGTTATATATAAAATTACCATTTTCATTTTCTATTATGCTTTGATAACATGGAAGAAATAAAAATCACTTCTTGGTTTTCCTCAAGGGCAACTGAATATACTTAAAATACTATTTCATTATAAGACAGAGCCTTATCATATCTGGAGATTGGTGGAATAAATATTGCCCCATGTAACTGATATGCTATTTTCATTATGTTCATAAAAAAATACATACTTAAAATACAGTAGATCATACTCTAGTATTACATTGGTACACAAAATTCCTGTGTGGCAGGAGTAATTTTTAAAGATATGTCTTAATGAGTTTAGTTATTTCAGTTACCTAAGAGTTATAATCTGATTTTAAAATAACCAATTTTCAAAGAATACAATAAAATATTCATAGTGCTAAAACTCTGGGGAGCTTAATTTAATCACTGATGACTCAGAAGGCAAGTCAGAATCTTGCAATGCCTCATTTCATAAGGAACCTCACTCAATGTAGGGTAAAGTGAAAAATCTAGTTATTTGAAGTTTCTTACTATTTGGATCATGAGTAAACATATATATTTTGTAAAGGTCATGAAAGCTTTGTTATATATGCCCTCGTGTATTTTCCTGTAATCTTGTTTACTCCTGTCATGGGCATTACAGAAAAGAGAATTTGAAACTTGTTCTCCTTAATTGGAAAGTAGACATGAAAAATTACTCTGGTTACTCTATACTTGAATTTCTCAAAGAAGGACATGTGGACCACCTCTCTTAGAATCATCTCGGGTACTTGTTAGAAATGGAGATTCCTGAATCCTTCACTGAGCCTGCTGAATCACTGTATCTAGAAAAGATCCCAGGATAATAGTAAGCTCTCCAGGTAACTGTGAAAAAGTTTGAGACTCTGTGGCCAGATGGCTTCTGGATCTGAGATCTCAACCTAGGGGAGGCAGCACCAAAGTCATTCCTCCTATGCATATTAATACAGGAAAAAAGTGACAAAGACTGAAATGGGTGTGCTACTTCCCACAGGGTATGAGAACAGGAAATAATATGTTCTGCCGTCAGACCAAAGGAATTTTAGAGCAAAGCTGGAAATAGTTCAGAGCTCTTTCACTCATATTTATAACATCATTGCCTACTTAAGGTTTAGATTTCTTGATGTGTTTTCTTTATTGATATGAAGGAACATAAAGTTAGCTGAGCATCATTTGATTCATTTGGAGAATGTTCTTATTGTTTTTTTTTTTTTTTTAAAGATTTTATTTATTTATTTGACAGAGAGAGAGATCACAAGTAGGCAGAGGGAGAGGGAGAAGCAGGCTCCCCACTGAGCAGAGAGCCCGATGCGGGGCTCGATCCCAGGACCCCGAGATCATGACCTGAGCCGAAGGCAGAGGCCTCAACCCACTGAGCCACCCAGGCGCCCCGAGAATGTTCTTATTGTTTTAATGCTTTGCTTTTACTCCAAGCACAATAGTAAATGTCTTTTGGGGTTTCTTTCCACTGAATATTTTGAATTTTCAGAGCTTTGTGATATAATACGTATTGTCATTAATGCAAGCCAATTTTACTTGTAGTTGTAACTGTCTGTTACTACTAGAAGCAGAATATAGAAGGAACTTTTTCTTTTTTTCATTTTATGCCACTGTGGAAAGATAAGTGGATGATAGTTTTATTTGTTCCGTTTGTTTTTCCTATGAGAGTTCAAACATGTATAAATTCACCACCCCCTTCTTCCCCCTTCAACAATACCCTTTCCATCCTCCCACCTCCAACTGAAGGGTCAGTCAACAGCGTTTATTTATTAAGCACTCCTTACACTATGGGAAGTCACAAAAGAAGAGTCTACTTTCCTTTTCCATATTCTATTACTGCTGAGAAGTCAGTCAGTATCCAAGTCTTGCTCCATAGCTCAGCACTCACTTTTGCTCAAGGGCAGCTTTCACTAAGCCACAGGTCAATCATGAAGACTGGCCTTACTTTTTCCTCCACCTGTCTTCTCCAAAATGCTCCTCAACTGCATGTGCTGTGGGCCTTCTGGTTTTACTGTGGACTGTTCTTTTAAAAAATTTTTTTAAAAGATTTTATCTACTTATCTGATATATATATATATATAGAGAGAGAGAACAAGCAAGGGGAGCAGCAGGGAGAGGGAGAAGTGATGTGGGACTGGATCCCAGGACCCTGGGACCATGACCTGAGTCGAAGGCAGATGCTTAACCGACTGAGCCACCCAGGCGCCCCAAGGGCTTTTCTTGAACTACTGTTGATCGTCAGTTTGTCAGAATCCTAGTTCCTCTGTTTACAAGAGGAATGGATTGAAACCAGAGTACTTTCTCCTTGCTATCTTGACCTTTTAGCCTCCACAAATGAGACACTAGCACCTGGGGAAGATAAATTCAGACAGAATCATAAAAGTAGGAAAGATATGGGTTAAAGCTCTCCAGCATGACTTTGGGTTTCCATTGGCATCACCCAGGGGATGATAAGACCTTAAGGGCTGGAAGCTTTTAGACGGAGAAAGTCACCCTCCTGAATGCTCCTGCTTGCTCTGCTTTCAGGTTTGTATTACCACCTCAAAAAGATTTCCTTCTTTGTATCTTGCAACTGCCCCTATTCCTTCACTGAAAGGGATGTCCCTGTCTGAACCCTTCTTCCTTCTCGCTGATACCATACACTCTGCAGTCAAGGAAGGCCATGGATTTGGGCTGTGTAGAGAAGAAACCTACCTGCCTAGTCTCACACATGTCTGCATGTGTATGCACGTATGTAGGAGGGGGTGATGGAGGGGTGACTGTGAGTCCTCCAATTCATGTTTGTTTGTTTTTTAAGATTTATTTGAGAGCTGAGAGAGACGGAGAGAGCACAAGCATGAGCAGGAGGGAGGGGCGGGGCAGAGGCAGAGGGAGAAGCAGGCTACTGCTGAGCAGGGATTCTGATGCGGGACTCAATCCCAGCTACACACGCATTCATGTAGATTGGACTGGACCATATAAAACCTATACATTGAGAAAAGAATCTAGCCACAATATCATAAGGCTCATGCCCTGGCTGGGAAATAAATAGGTCTGTAAAGAACTATTTGACATCTTTATGGGTCTCTTACGGAGCCACCAAAGAACTGGGCTAGATCTTAATGACTTTCTCTCATTTCACAGTGGTCACGTTGCACACGTTTGTTTCAGAACCTACCTCAGAAAAATAGAGGAGGATGAAGGGAGGAATAAGTTCACCAGTTTCTCTCTAGGACTGCCAGATTTAGCAAATAAAAGTATAGAATGTCCAGTTAAACTGAATTTCAGATAAATTATGAATAATGCTCCATGAAATACTCAGGACATACTAAAAATTATTTGGTGTTTATCTAGAATTTAGACTTATCTGCATATCCTGAGTTTTATCTGGCAGCTCCTATCATACTGCTACTATCTTAGAGACTCTACCTCAAGTCTGGGTATCTGCACCTGCTTGGGTGGCCTTCCTAACACTACTGTGATTTACCCCCACTGCCTACCACACATGAAATTTTTTAAAAATAATTTCATTAAGTTTCTCTTTCACACAAGAAATTATGCTCCAAAGTGATTTTCAGTGTGCAATTGTATACTAAATTTTGTGTGTAAGTCTGTTAGGCATTTTCCTTGAGGGGCCTTTTTCTTTTATCAGAATCTCAAAGAGGCATCTTCAAGCTTTGTAAAAAACTGTGGCTTATATAAAGAAACAAAAGCGGGTGAATTGAGAAAAAAGCACCTTGCCTCAATCCTGACTTTAGACATCAGTAGTTTGAAAGCCCCCTTATATCATTTGACTCCCACCAACATCTTGCAGAATAGGCAGCGCAGATTACTTCTTACAACTTACTACTTAGATTTCAAAGATAAGGTCACTAAATCCCAGACATGTGAATTAGAAAGTCATACACAACTATTACATGGCATAGCCGGAGTTTGAATAGAAATCTGCCAACTGCAAGTTTCTCTCTCTACTTACAGGGACCACCAACTTAATAAAGTCAATTTTGGTACAATACTTTAAGGTACAGTTTTAAAACTGTATATATTTAAACCTCAGAAAGGTTCTTTCTATCTCTGAAGAGATGTTCTTATTCCCTTCCGTCTGGTGGACCTTGTCACTTAGCTGTCAGTTACACACCACAACTATTGGACATCTGGCCATCTGACCTATAGGGATGGCTTTTCAATGTGGTCACGTGGTGGAATATACCTGTATTCCATTGCTGCTATTCAAATATTTAGAGACTATCAAGGTGTTTCACAGTCAAAGTCCTTATAGTAATAAAAATCATGAATATTTTATGTTTACTCATTTGAAAGCATAAAAAGGGAATAATAGTGTGGCTATTCATCTATTCTGTTTGGTTCTAAATTTTGTCTTTTTCCACAAATCAAGTTTGTTCTTAAAAATATAGAGCTTCATTTGCCTCTGAGGTGTCTATACTTTTCCTCCTACCTCTTTAGCCTCACCACCTTTTTTTTTTTTTTTTTTTTTTTGAGAATCATTTTACTTTTTTCATCATGGTAAGTGCATTCTTTAATCCCCATCCCACATGTCTCCTATCTCACCCTCCCTTTGTTAACCATCAGTTTGTTCCCTGTTATTTAAATCTGTTTCTTGGTTTGTCTTTTCTTCCATTGCTCATTTTTTTTTTTGTTTCTTAAATCCCACATGAGTGAAATCTTATCATATTTGTTTTTCTCTGGCGTATTTCACTTAGCATAATACACTCTAGCCCCATCCATGTCATTGCAAATGGCCAGACAGCATTCTTTTTTATGGCTGAGTAATATTTTTTTCTACACACACACACACACACACACACACACCCATCTTTATGCATTGACGGACACTTGGGATGTTTCTAAAGTTTGGCTGTTAGAAATAATGCTGCAATAAACAGAGGTGCATGTATCCCTTCAAATTAATGTTTTTGTGGGTAAATACCCAGTAGTGTGGTTCCTGAATTGTAGGATAGTTCTATTTTTAATTTTTTGAGGAACCTGCATACTGTTTCACACAGTGGCTGCACCAGTTTGCATTCCCACCAACGGTGCCCTTGCTGGCCTTTTTAAAAATTTATTTAAATCAATCTGTGGATGTCTCATGATTTATATATCATTTCTATGCTATCTGTAACTCAGCCATCGTTCTATACGTGTGACTTTCATATTTAATTTTCTAGATGAACATTATATTATGTGCCTAAAAGCCATTTCAAACTTAACGTGGAAAACTGAGCTGCTAATATACCACCCGACCACCCACTTCCACATCATCCCTATCTATCTCATGAAGTGGTCATTCTGGAATGCTTGGGGGGAGAAAGGGAAAAGGAAAAAAAGTATAGAGATGTTCTTTTCTTTATTTCAAACCCTACATTTGGTATGTCAGCAAATCTTGGGGGCCCTTCCTTCCAAATATATCTTCAGTTTAATCACTTTTCGCCATCTCCACTGCTTCCCTTCCCCAAGTCACAATTCTCTCTCTCCTGGATTACTTCAAGAACTCCTAATTGGTTGGAGTTCTGTCTCTCCACTTCTTCTTCTGTCTCTGCACTCCTTAACAGAACAGCCAAAGAAAGTTCTCTGTGAAGATATAAATCAGATCATGTTGCTTTTGTGTAAAGCCTATTATAGCCTCCCATCTCACTTCAAAAGAAGCCAAAGTCTTTATAAATGACCCATAAGACCCTAGATGATTGCCTCTTGGGCCACAACCTTTGATGCTCCCTCCACAGCCCCTTTTTTCCCTCTTCTCCCCATGCCAGCCTCCTGGATTGTCCTACAGGGCAGGTCTGCCTCTGCTTTGGGTGTTTCTTCTTTGCTTGCTGTTCCTCTTCTCTCAAACACCAATATGGCTTTCTTCTTTTTTGTATGCCTTTAATGTTACTTTCCCAGCACTTTTAGCAACCTTCTCTGCCTTATTTCTGCCTTATTTCTCTTGTTAGCAGTTATCACTTTAACATACTAAGTATCTTGCCAGTTTACCTTATTGTCTATCCAACTCATAGTAAGTGTTAAGTAAATGTTTGTAGAATGAATGATTGCAAAGATGATTTTCCTGTGTTGAAGATATTTTAAAAATTTCATCATATATTTTGATGGCAAATCTAAAATGGTTTTCATAAAGTAGTTTGAGTAATGATAAGTGTAGCCTTCTAATGATTCCTTTGAGGAAGGAAAGACTTAAAAACATATTTGAAAACATTTACTATTACTAAACCTGGCTATAAATATAAAAAAGATTTTGAAGAAAACATGCATTGAAAGAATTAACTAAATCTAGGGGCACCTGAATGGCTCAGTGGGTTAAAACCTCTGCCTTCGGCTCAGGTCATGGTCTCAGGGTCCTGGGATTGAGCCCTGCATTAGGCTCTCTGCTCAGCGGGGAGCCTGCTTCCCCCTCCCTCTCTGCCTGCCTCTCTGCCTACTTGTGATCTCTCTCTCTGTCAAATAAATAAAATCTTTTAAAAAAATTTTAAAAATTGAAATTAAAAAAAAAAAAAAACTAAATCTGAACAGACCTCCTAAGAGATGATTATGAATACAAATGTAGGACTCTGAGCTGTGAAGAGAAACTATGAGTCATTTCAGACAGGAAATCAAATCAGATAAAGCTTAAAGGCAAAGAGTGACTCTGGTGATTGAAAGTTGGTAAGTGATGATAAAAGTTAATATTAGTATTATATTGATATTTATTAAGGACTTACCATTAGCTAGCATGAGACTAAGTGCTAAGCATCATGAGTACTAGATATCTTTATTTTTTCACTCTACAGAGAAGAAAGACTATCAAAGCTTGGAGTAGTTAAGTAATTTGCCTATTGTCCCATGAGCTTTAATGGTGGAAGCCATGCTTGAATTTCAATCTGAGGCCAAAGCCCAGGTCCCAGACCAGTGAGTGGGACTATCTGATTTTGAGATTAACTAAATTCACAGGGTGAAATTTAGGCAGCGGTAAAACTACTGCAGAAAATCCTCTAGGGAGGCACCATTTTGGAGAGCAACATGGTATTTCCCAGAAAGCCCAACACAGCCAGGGTTTCCTGTACCACTGGAGCAGACTGAAGCTGCTTTGGCTGAACAACACATAAAGGAGGTAGTTTGTGGTTAGGGACAAATTATGTGAAAAATACACACCTTTAAACACTGCATGCACACACTGTGGGTTAGATGTTCTCCATATAAGATGCACTGAGAGATGGAGTGAAAGAAAAGAGTCAAATTCACTATCAGAATTTTCCTTACAACTTAAAATGTTCATTCCTTTTCTATTTATTTATTTATTTGTTTGTTTGTTTGTTTATTTATTTTTAAAGGTTTGTTTATTTTAGAGAGAGAGGGCATGTGCGCATGCGTGGGGGCAGGAGCAGAGGGAGAGAATCTTCAGACTACCCACTGAGCAGGGATCTGGACATGGGGCTCCATCCCACGACCCAGGAGATCATGACCTGAGCCGAAACTAAGAGACGCTTAACCGTCTGAGCCACCCAGTTGCCCCTAAAACGTTCCATCCTGCCCCTTCCCCTTCTCTTTCATTTTGTGTATGTAGTTGATGTTGCATGTGCTGCTTTATGTGAGACAATCTTGCAAACAGTTAAGCAGCTTTGCTGGTCTACAGAGGATTACTTAATTCTCTAAAATATTGACAATCTTATTAAATATTTATTGCTTGTGGTAGCATACCCACATATCCAAAGCTGGTAGAATCAGGCAGCACCTCAATCATGGGAATACATCCAATCTCTCCAGAATTAATCAACAAAAGAGATGGCTTCAACTGTGTAAAATAAAAGAATACCATTTGAGATGAAGCAAAATTATTTTACCATGAAAAGATGGAAAATGCTCATTTTAATTGTCTTAATCTTTGTTTAGGGGTCCCACTTCATGACCTGGTATAGAGTCCTTTTTTAGTACATCTGATGACTGGGGCTAGAAGGGAGTCATCAAAGTGGAACTTCTTTTTCAGAATCTGGGAGAAAATTGCAGGTGTCTCCCTTAGCCAGCATTGACTCTGGGTCCCTCATGTTGTTGAGAATAGTTCTCCTCAACCTTAACTCCCACCCCAGCACACCGAGGCAAGGGGCATGCTTCCACCAGTATTAAAGTGTTCTTAGCATGGGTGGGTCACACCATTCTATTTCCCAGGAGAGGAAAGCAGAATTTGGGGAGTCTGGATTGAGTATAGTTTGAAAAGCTTTTTCCTGGAAAGTCTATTACATCCTCCTACTCTCTGACCAATCATTATTGGTTTAAAACAATGGTGCTTGATAAATATTCATTGAATTTAAGTACTAACTTACGGTTTCTCACCCTGACTAGGGGGTTTGAGTACTATCTAGTCCTTACCTGTCCATTCTCCTGTTTGCAGTTGTTGGCATCTACCCAAGATGTTCCTTGGGGTATGTGGAGTAGAGGCTGCCCCAAAGCTTTGTGTAGTGGCTGAGAGGATCCTACTGAAGAGCCGAGCACAGTATGTTGGAGAGATTACAGCTTGAAAGCCTGTCCTGCTGACTCCTTTCAAAAAAGGTGGCTCCAACCACAACCCCCCTAAGAAGTAGCAACACAGTCTGTTTCTTCAGCATTGGTGCTATGTCGTGTGGCATATTAGCCTTCCCTCTGAGTCACAGTTGGAATAAGAGTGGACACCTGGCTCAGAGGTGGCCAATCGGTGGGCTGCCCCGTGGCTTCTGAGAAGTACGAACTTGCCCTGAAAAAGGACAATGGTGATAGAATCAGACTCTCCCCTCGGGGCATCTGATTACAAACTCTAGACAGAGAACTGGCAGCAAGTGGGAAGAGCTGTGGTTGTGCAACTTGAATTATGGCTGTGTTCTGAAGACCTCTTACGAGGAGCTGGGGCAGCGGTGTGCTAGGGCTGGCTCGCTCAGGCCTGAGGGCTGGTTAAATGCATCTCTTCCCGCTCCGCCTCAGGTTGGTAGGAGTATTGACACCACTTCAATTGGTTTTTGTTACCATTGAGGACTCCCTCCTCCAGATCTGGTTGTTAAAAATTTACTAGCACGCCACTGGGTAAGGGAAGGGATGGTATATAGGGAGCAGACAAGCAGTTACGTACCTCTTCTGGGTCCTTTGTTTTAAAAACAAACAATGTTTAAGGTAATATATGTTAACATGATTGGTATTAAGATTATAATAAAAAAAGACGTTAGAGAAAACATTGTGAAATATAGGATTTAAATATCAGTGGTTAAATTACAAAGCTCATAGGAATGTGGTCAGAGGGTAGTACCTTTCCTGTTCCAGGTACTTATCAAAGGCACAACCTCCACCTCCCAGGCTCACAAAGGATGACCTGACAAGCCGGTTAAGTCTCTGGTCTTATTTCCACACGTATTCTTTGCCCCTTATTACTTGAGGTAATTTGAGTGCACACCAGTTACTTAAAACCACAAGAGCCCAGTGAATACAGTTTCTGAGTTCCTTTTTTTTTTTTTTTTTTTAGTGTAGGGAAAATGGGACAGAGTCATACAGGAAAAAGAGTATATAGAATTTTAGAATGAGCTTCGAATTCAAATACTCCTTCACCTCTTCCTGATAACATAATTTATCTATGCCTCAGTGTCCTTAGTTGTAAAATAAGGGTAAAGGATAATAAACTCAGAGATAGTTGTAAGTATTCAATGAAGTACCGTGTGTAAAGCATCTAGCACAGTGTCTGGCACTTGTTATGCACTCAAGTAACTTCAAGTCTTTGCTCCTCTCTTTAACATACTTATTGGAGCCTTGAAGACAGTTGGGGGATGGGGCGCCTGGAAGGCCGGGTCGGGTGAAGGGCCCACTCCTGGTTTCAGCTGTGGTTGTGATCTCAGGGTCATGGGGTCAGTGCAGAGTCAGCTTGTTCCTCTCCCTCTGCTCTTCCCCCACCCCCTCAAATAAATAGATAGAATCTTAAAAATCAAAAACAAAAGCAAAACCAGCTGCTGGTTTTGCCGTCAAGTCAGCAGAATTAAGATAATTACTTAACTCTCCACTTATATTAATATGAATTAGGTTGTAGGATAATGCACTGTTTATAGTTTTATGTTTTTGCATATAAGGTCAACTAAATTTTTACGAAACTATATTTACGAGGAGACTATATTGCTATAATTATCACAATCCTTTGAAACAAGCTTTTCTCTGCACTTAGCTCAGAGCTGCTGTATATCAGTCCACAAGTTACTGTGCTCATTTCCTTTTGTTTTTAAACAACCTGTTAGACTATGGGCAGAGAACTATGTTAGATGTTGTAAGGGAATTAAGAAAAACAGATGGGTAGCCTGGGTAGTTCAGTCAGTTGCGTGTCCAACTCTTGGTTTCAGCTCGGGTCATGCTGTTAGCGTCCTGGGATAGAAACCTGCATTGGGCTCCATGCTCAGCAGCGAGTCTGCTTGAGGTTCTCTCTCTCTTTCTCTTTTTCCCCTCTGTCCACCCCCTCCCCCGCCCCCCTGGCTTGAGTGCTCTCTTTTTCTCTCTCAAATAAAAATAAATAAATCTTAAAAAAAAAAGAAAGAAAAACAGATGCTTATGTAATACCCAGTTAAATACACAAAAAAGGGAAAAGGGAGTGAATATTCGGTTGTTTCCCTGAGTCTTCCCTTCCCACTGCCCAGCTTCCATGTACCTAAATTGAATAATACCATGTGTCTTTTAAATCCCTTATTTGCTGTATTACAGTTTATTACCCTTAGTTTACGTAGGTCATCTGCCTTTAGCCTCATTATCACTGCTAGTATATTAAGGGCGAAATCTGCCCATTTGCCAGGAGTAATTCATGGCTTGTGGTGTTTCTCAGTAGAAGATGATTTAAGGGGAGGTAATTGCAAATAGAGTGGGTTTTGGTATATGGGCCTTAATAATTTGCTAGAATTAAATTTGTTTTGAAGTTTCTGCTTTTTGAATCAGCATTTTCAAACAAGTAGTGGGATGTACAAATTAGTCCACTTTAGTTCATTCTAGAATAATCCATACTCTAAATCTGTTTGGCATTTACCCCTTAAGAATTTTGCATCAATAAATCATTTTTGTAGCATCTTAAAACGTTCCTAAGTAATTCTATAACATCTTGCATCTGCAGGGCCTGTCGTGTCAGTGTGAATAAAAATAAATTACAGTAATTAAGACATAATCATGTCTTGAAAAGCGAAGGGTCATTTGGACTTGATTACTGGAGGAGTTATCAGTGCCAAAGAAAAGGCAGGGGACTAGTGGCTTGGGGCTGTAATTAAACATCTGGGACTGACAATTTGGCCATCGGAGGTAGCACCTCTTGAATAAATTTCAATACTGTTTTTTAGATAAGCTACAACAAATACAAACACTAAGGGGAAGAGGAGAGGTTCGTGGTGGAAAGGACAACCGGCCTCAACATCAGCATTTAACTATTATGAAAACTGTTGTCGCGAAGCCTGCCTCCACTCCATATAGACGCTCCCTTGGAATGCAGGAGGCTGCTTTTGTGTCTTATAA
>CM053611.1:65491984-65543396 GCA_028646535.1 Procyon lotor
GCCTCGCCTCCCCTCTCCCACCCAACCCTGCCGAGTTGAGGTGTGACCCAGACCCCGGATCCCCTCCGAGCGCCGGCTGCGCCCCCTTCAGCCTCCCGCGGGGACGCCCCCTGCCCTGAGCCGCGGAAGGGCTCTGAAGGGGAGCGCCCGGAGCGGGCGGTGGGGGGCGGATGGAAGGAGGTCAGGCTGGCTTCGCCCCCGCCTACGGGAGGCGTCTGGCCGCCTCGCTGACACCTTATCCTGTCCCCGGAGCGAACCTGAGCCCGAGGGACGCTCTCGCCCGACGCGGGCCCCCGGGGAGAGGCTTGGCGGGGCAGCCCGCAGCAGGCCGGGGAGGGGCGCCGCGGGGGCTTCGGGAGGGCGCGGGACGAGCCGCGGGCCCCCCGCCCGAGTGCCCGCCCGGATAACGGGCCGGGGTGCGTGGGAACGCGCCGCCAGGCCCGCGCCTCCTGCCGTGCGCCCGGGGTGGGGGGGGGGGGGCGTGGGGCGCCGGGCGGCGCTGGGGGCAGTGAGCGGGGTGCACCCGGGGTGGCACGGTCGCCCGCCAGCCGCGTCGCCCGCGCCGGGGGCTCGGGCTCCGGTCCCGCGGGCCCCGCTGGCATTTAATAGGCCCAAACCGGACAAAACCCTGAGTTTGCCAGGTACCAGTTTTGTTTTGTTTATGAGCGGAAAAAAGCATCCGAGTGTGTTTTTTAAGTTTTACACTAGACTATTTAAAGTCAAACTCTGTGAAGGAAAGGTGCCATTCCTGCCTTCCTTGGTTTAGGACTGTAATTAGGGTAATTCTGAAGTCTTAAGAGGACGATTTTTAAAGATCATTTTCTTTAAATCATGTTAAGTATCAGTGAGGATTTCTCATAAGGTTGTTATAAAAGGTATTTGAAATTACAAATGTAGAGTTTAAGGTAAGTGTGAAATTGCATGAACTTTGATATTTGTGATGACTAACTTACTAATCATCAGAGCTTCTCAGTTCTTAATTTTTTCTGGAATGGAAGAACAAAAATTATAATTCCTCAGTTGAGTTTAGAAAATTTTAGTTTGTTTTTGTTTTTTGCCACTAGTAGATTAAACTGTCAACATAAGATATGGCTCGCAATTAGGACTTGGGAATTAGTCGAACGCTGACTCTGTTAAGCATAGATTATATTCAGAACTCTTTGATCTGTCTCTTCATCTTTCCGTTTGCAGCGCTGGTGGCAAAACAGATTTTAAAAGATAGTTGGTTTATAAAAAAAATCTTAAGAATTCATGTAGCTTATAAAATTGCCAATTTAGATTAGCGGGAGATTTTAAAAATGTTTAACTTTATTAAATGTGCAGTTTCTTAATTTAAGTAATGATACCAACTTCATGTTTGCTTTTGACTAGAACGGTTTTTCAGAAAGACCTACTTTTATGGATTCATATCTTAGGAGTATCTTTAATAGTACTTCTTGGGAAATACAAGAAGTGCTAACTGCACATTTTATTAGTGGTCTTCTAGGAAATACTGTGCTGCACAATAAAGAGTGGATTGTACTGCCAGGGAATATATGTTTGTGTTTTTTTTTTCCCCCTCAGTAATGTGTTGACTTACCTAATACTTGTGGTAAAGCAGCCCTTGAAGACCAAAATCCACTGTACCGTGGCCCCCTGCCAGCAATTTGGAACACTAAGTTTATATTTGGATTATTTAAACATTCATTCTTTTAATTTTGGTCCCAGCTGACATATAAGTCTAATTTCTGATGACTTTTATTAGGGTCCTATGCGAATGTCTGGAATTTTTTTATATTAAAATAAAGTAGTTCTCTGCTATAGAGAATTTTGTCACAGTGCCTAAACTGCCTATCTGCCAAGGTTGCAAACATACAGCATCACTTACGTTTTGATCAACTCACAGGTTTTTAGTTTTTAAAGGTGCATGTTCTAGTTTCTTAACTAAAATGTTAACCCGTTCAGTCAGAAGTCCTTACTATTTTGCTAACTCAAGTAACAAGACTATCCAAAAAAGATCCCAACAGTAGTTGCATAGATTTTTTCGTATATTTTTCTAAAACATTTATCCTTTTTAAATTAAAAATAAAATTTTAGTCATTAAAGAGAAACTTTAGGGAATAATGCTTTTTTGGTTCTATTATCTGGTCACAATTTTTTGATTTTACCTCGCCTGTGTTACTTATTATGGTCGGGGATTTGGTTCAAATGTTTAGCTTCCTTCTCTGTAAAGTGATGAAGTTAGACATAGTCTCCATGTCCCGTCGAACTCCAGGATACTGTAATATTGTTTTTTGTTTATATAATCCTCCAGAGCTGCCCACACTACATTGATTCAAACTTCTGATTGTAACCTCTGACTTGCTATACATGTTAAACTGGTCTGCTTGTGGTCAGATCTGATTGGTGTGGATCCAGCTTGTGGAACATCTTGATACCCGGCACATGCACACAGATGCACATACGTTGACAGAGTTCCATGATATTAAGCTTCTGTTACTTTCTCTTCCCCTCATCTAATAGCAGGAAGTGCTGGTTATGTCATAGGGTAAATAAATGTCTAACTGCTCTTTGGGGCAGTTAAGCTGAGGCCTTAAGATGGTTTGGTATTCAGTTTTGGAATTTGTGTCTGGGTTAGCGATACCATTGTAGAGCACCCAAACCTTTCTGTGGTTGAGAGGCTGTGGATAGTTATTTGGGGGCGTTCCAGATGAAATGCCCTACATTCCTACAAAGTGCCCTATTGATCATACTTGGGCCTACCCATCTGGTTTATTCAGAATTAAATTGAGTTTGGACAGGAGGGTAATCAGATTGCTATTTAATTTGCCAGTTGCTAACATTATGATTGCTGTACAGATATCTCAAGGCTTTACTTTGAATAGCCCTGTATTTTCTCCTTTCGGGGAACAATCGGTTTTTCTTTTAAAATGCTCAGCATGGTCCTGGATCCTTGTTCACACACTCTCTATAGCATACCAAAGTCATCTTTATGGCTTTTAAGGAAATTTGAAGAAAGAGAAAAGAAATTATAGAAAAGGTAGGCCAGTAGTAAGTCAGCCAACTGACTTTATGGAAGATTTGGTTATCGCCTCATTTAAGCTTCTGTTGCAAGTAACAGAAATGAACTTGAACTAGTTTTAGGAAAACGAAAGAAAGGGATTTGATGGAAGCTAAATGCAGACAGACCATATTAGGGACCAGAGACTGGAAAACGTGGAACTTGCCCTGTCTCTACTCTTTGCCTTTCTTTACTTCACTGTTCATTCTTTGCTGACCATTTTTTTTTCCTGCTTTCCTGTGTTCATGGTTGAATTTGACTGCTCAGCAGCTCCTGAGTGTTTACATGTTTCTCAGTTCACAGGGAAAGACTAAATCATTGAGCTTAATTCTGAATTCCTGAGAGAAAGAACCTGATAGACAGTTTGTGTCTTGATACAGATTTTCCCTAAGGTCTCTTCTAATTCTGGAGTTCTTTGTAGTAGGTACTGCAGACATCTGTGTGATTTGATTTTGCATTTTTACATTTTATATTATGGGGTTATTTGTCCTTAAAGGGTATAATTTTCTCTTGATTGCAGTGTGTATAGGAAAGAGCATGCCACCTTCAGTGGGATCCTAGGATATTAGAGCAGTTCATTCACACTGAGGCAGGAATGCTGAAATGCCCAAGAGGAGCCTTTGGGGAGTGGATGGAGGGTAGCCCCACATTTAGGAGTCACAAAGCAGCCTGGGATCCATCTGACTTGTGAAAATCCTGTTTAATAATAGCAATCCACGTTGCAGATAATCATCTGCGTGTTTTCAGGAATTCACTTAATTAAAATGCTGGACTCAAATAGCTCTTAAGGGTAAATTCATTAAAACCATTTAAGTGATAATTAGAGACACTCAAAATAGTAATAGTTTAGGGAGTTCCTTAGTTATTTTCCTGTTTCTCACCGATGTCTAGCATTTTCCATCTCTCCCTTTCCTTTAGACTGCTCTCGCAGTTTTTCTCTCCTAACCTGTCTTTCAGGCCTCCATCTCATGGTCCTTTGCGAAGCTTTCTTCACCTCTTAGAATTTGTCATTTCCTTGTGTTTCCAATACAGTTTGTACCTTGATTGGAGTGTTATTTTACCATCTTGCATTATCAAGTCCATGTGTACTCATCTTCTTCACTAGACTGTAACTTCTATTAGACCAATGACTCAGCTAGAAGAATTCAGATAAGCTATTAGCAACCCATCATCCCAGGCATAATGATGCCAACTTTTTCAAATGTTCTGAAGCTTGTATGGCATCCTGCTTGTCACTACCTTCTTCAGACATTGGAGCTCAGTCATATTGCTCTTCTTTCTCAGTCCTTGTATGTTTTCTAAATGTTACAGGCTTTTCCATGAATATTCTTAATTTCCTGTGTGATGATCAGATATATAAAATGGTAGGATCTTTTTCTACAAACTGAGATGGGTGCGGAAGGCGAGTATAGCAAGCTGATATGGAAAGAAATCGACATGTGTTGAGCACCCAATATTTACCAGATTAGATAGAGAGGGCAGGTATAGGAAAACATGGGATTATATGTAAAGGGGAATAGTGGGAAGATAAAGTATAAAAATTGAAAATTAGTTTTGGCCTAGAACATGGAGGGCTTTTAGTAGTAGGCTAGAAAATTTGGACCGGGTTAGCGAGCTATGAGGTTGAAGTTTTTTGAGTCCTCAAAATCAGAGTTGGATGATAAAATATATTATCTAATAATTCAGAGGATGAGTTGAATCAGGAAAGATTTACTAACCACTGGGTTAATAAAGAAAGGTCATAGGAGATTTTCTTAAGGAATGAAGACCTGAGCTAAGATGGTGGTGTTGGGATTGGAGAGATGTTGCTAAGGTAGGCTGGACGGAAATAGACAATTAATTGGAGAAGGGGAAAGAGAGGGATGACTGAAGGATGATGGGAAGATGTTATGCTAGAAGTGCACTTGGTAGGTTTGTGGGTGGGGGTAAAAAATGAATTTTGTTTTAGATCTTTTGCAGTTGAGATGCTGGTAGAACATTCATGTGGAGATAGACGTGTAGCATGTCAGAAATGTGAGGCTGTGACTTGGAGAGTTTGGTGCTGGAGATAAAACGTGTATGAATAAGGGAAACTAAAAGTAAAAGGGAAAAGAAAATATTTGTTGACTGGGGGAAGAGGAAGAGCACAGGAAAAGCGTCATCATCAGGAAATGCAGCTTCTTCTAGCTTTGAACGATGCCCTGTCAGTATATGGCATTCTGTCCATGAGCTTTGCTCCTTTAGGGGACACCATGTACTCACTCCATGAATAGTACATGGGAAGCCGTCGAAGGATCCTGCAGCCAGAAAGACCTTTTCAGACTGCGAAATTGTTGCTGCTGCTTCCCATCTTTACCTCTCCATTGGCTTATCTTTCTTAAGATAAAGGACTAACACCTTCAATGTCTTCATCATCACCATGCCTTGCTTATCTCTGTACTCTGAGCTTCCTATAAGTGGTTCATTGAGATTTGAACACACATTTTACTGTCTCCTCCTCATTCCTCCCTTTATCTTCCCCAAGAATGTGAAGCCAATATGATTCCTACCAGATGAAGTACCCTTTGGCTTTTTTTTTTTTCCCCTGGTCCTCTATGGGTACTTTTTATTGCCATGGTCAAGTTCTTATCCACAAAACAATTGTTGACAATTTCCTAATCTATAATAAAAACTTTATAACAAATCATATCCCTACCTCTTTCTTAGAGAATGCCTTGTTTTTCTTATCTCTTCAAGTGTTGCCTGCATGGTTCTGCAACACTTTAGTTAGTTACCTGGGCCACCATACCTTGCTCCGTGACTCTGGGCCATGGTAACCTGGAGCAGCGCTGTTACCTGGCATTTGTGATTGCGTTACCCAGCTGAGTGCTGTTTATCAGGAAACCACAAGCTAATTTCTTGATACCGTCTTTCTGAAGGAAATCAGAGGGAATTTACTTCATTGAGAGGGCTTTATTTGCATAAACTGCAGAGGTTTGTATGACTTGGAGGTGACTGCAGGTGAAAGAGAAATGCCGCTGGTGTCGGAAATGGGCTCGCAAGGCCTAGCTTCCTGATCAGCAGGGTATCCTGATTCCGAGAACAGTATTCACTTCACAAGGTTTGTCTGAAATGGCATATTTGTGTGCAGTATGGAGTATTAAGAATAACTTCTGACTTGATTTAAAAAAGGGACCCTCCCATATGCTAGTAGTTGTGCTTTTAGTAGCTGTTGACTGAGAAGATACATAATGGCAAAAACCTACTATAAAAAATTTAGATGAGTTTTTTTAATATAAAAGCATTCTCACGTTCAGAAAGTATACATATATGGAAATTATGGCTTATAGAGACTCTAGACAGCTTGACTTCTTGCTTTGTGTATACTCTCGGGTAGGTTCTGGTCTCAGTGTTCATTGGCTCATTGTCATCTCACTTTAGAATGTGGAGGAGAATTTTGTTTGAAAATCTGAGCCATGGTTGAAATTTTGAAAGGACAAGAAAGTTCCTTCTCAACATCCTCTAGGAAACAACAGTTGCCTGTTTTATGCCGGGCAATGTACTTTATGCTAAGACTGGGCTGTTAGGCAGTCTCAGGAATTAGTATATGAATACTTTTTAAAAATTATATTTTCAGATATATGAGCATCATTCTTAAGGTCACATTCCTGTTTTTAGGATGAAATTTAGTGGGTGATTTGCATGCAAATATATACCTCCAGCAATCTCTGTTATGGCATTAACTATCTTCTATTACAATATATTACACAATGAATCTTTATGGTTTCTCAGGTCAGTTTATTTTTTTTAAAGGAAAAAAACAAACCCCTGCAAACAAATGAAACCAACCATTCCCCTCAGTACATATGTTAAATTTAAGGGAACACTAATAATAAGCCTGTACTACATTTAGAGTCTTTAAAAAAATATCAGGATAGTTTTTTTATAAATCAGACTCCTAAATTTTATGTTCATTCTTTCATTTCTCTTATTTATATTGTGTTTGATTGTCAGAGAATCTATGCGCGGTTGGGGTTGGGAGACATCTAAGGTGACTATTATAAGTGGATATTTTATCTTAAATTAGTGGTGTATAAGGAAAGAAAGGGCCATATCTCCCCGTTCATAGTCCATTAGGTAGGATGACAGTTGAAGGACCATAGGCAGTCTGGAAGCCCTGGTCACACGGTAACTGAGAATGTAAAGGTGCATACACTGTAGTCCTTCCTGATATCCATCTAGTTAGATCACTATAGGGATCCAGGAAGAGTGTGGTCGAAGGTAGGGGAGGTTTCCCTATCTGCAGAGCCAGTTGAAAAATTGCAGACTCATTAGTATATTTGTGTCCTTGTGTATATGTTCCTGTTGCAAAGGAGTCAGTGTAGTGCGATGAAAAGATTGGATAGCAGATTGGAAGACTGGGTTTTCCTGGTCCTGTTCTTGCCTGAGACATTTACACTCTCTGTGCCTCAGTTTTCACATCAGCAAACTGAACCAACTGGACTGAGTAATAACTGATGTTTTTACTTTAAGGTGCTATAGTCTATGGGTTGTCTAAAAGTCTCTAAGTAGCTTTCACAATTTTTAATGGAAATGACATGATTAATAAATTATACAAAGTTGTCTTCTCTTGTTATGTTTGGTTCAAGTTGTCTATTTTGTGGAGCCAAGTATAAATGTTATTCTGTGACTGAGATCTGATGTCTGAACTTTGTAGCCTAATGTGCTCAGTAATTTGATCCATAAGCAAAGTTAATAACCCTTTTACAGATCCAGTATTTATTTAGAGGATAGATTGCTGTGTATTAGAAGCGCTAGAAACTATGTTGGCTGATCTAAATATATAGTTAAGAATTGCTTATTTGGCTTCATGATGTATCTCAGATAGGAATAGTAAAGAAGAAAATCTTCTCCATTGAGCTTTAAAGGGAAAAAAAAAACTTTACTGATTTGACAGGGAAAAAAAATCTTCTCTTGCCATAATATATTTTTTCGTTTTTGCCCTTTTTTATAAACATTTCACAGGCACAAAAAGAATATATAACACCTATATGTAAGACATAAAGAATGATTTTTAAAAATCTAGGTATTATTACTCAGCTTCAGAAATGGAATGTTAAAGTTGCCTATGTGACCTCCATTTACACTTGCCCTCTGCTCAGAGTACCCAGTTGTGCATGTTGTGATAATCGCTTAGCACAGATGATAATTAATACACTCTTGCCTTTTTTCCCCATTCCTACTTTTTTTTATTTATAGTTTTACTTACTATAGATGTATCTATCTCTACATGTTTTACTATTTACTTTTGTATGACTCGGAACTCTATATTAATGCTGTCATCTGCTGTGTAACTTCTGTGACTTGCTTTCTTCCCCCATCACATTATATTTGTGTTACCCATATTGGTGTATGTAACTCATTTTTAAAAGATTAACATTTCTTTTATTATCTGTATGTTTTTCTACTTTTTAAAAAATTTCTGCTCCTTTCACATTTATCGGTTAGGGTGCTTATGTTTTTCTATGGAGTCAAATCTGTTTTTTCCCCATTGCCTCTAAGCTTCACCATCCATATAGTGAATAATAATAATGGTAGTGATAATAACAATAAGAGCAAGTACATAGTAACAGATGTTACTTATCTTTTTACCATCTGTGCCAGCCGCTAGTTTAAGTATTTACTATTTACATATATTAACTTATTTAATGATCATGGCAACTTAATCAAGGAGGTAGCATATTATCATGAGAATTTGTATATTGAAATTAGGGCCTGAGGTGCAAGGCATTCTGTAATTTGTATGACTATGATTTAGTATATGTGCTGCCAAAGCAAGCACTGTATGACTATGATTTAAATCTTGGCATTCTGGCTACAGAGTTTATGCTCCTGATCATTGCAATATTGTGACTCCTATGAAGTCTTTTCTTTTAATTATATTTTTCCCCATTTAACTTTTTAAGGTGTTAAAGTGTTTTTGTGGCTTTCAAAAAAGAATGACCCTAGTGTGATCATTGAGTTGGTTCTCCTGCACAACACCAATCATTTAAAGTCATGTTACAATTTAATTTTCTTCATGGTTAGACCATGACTTTTTCATGCAGGTTTTTAAAAATTATCTGGGATTTATTATTGTTTCCCCCCCATTAAAAGGAAAAATAATATCTTTTTCCCCCAAATACTTTTATTTTATTTTTTGAGTGTTACAAGATTAATTGTTCATGCACCACACCCAGTGCTCTATGCAATACTTGCCCTCCTCAATACCCACCAATATCTTTTTTTTTTTAATTTTTCTAAAATCTTTCAGTTTTTTACTTTGGTTTGGAATTAATTTCACTGATTTCTTGTGCTAGTTTGGGCCAGTTTCTTCATCTTTTAGACAATGGCATCCTTTTTAAAAAAAATATTTCTATGACCTTAAATGAATCAATGTTCCTGAGCCTTGGCTTTCCCAACTAAGTTGTATTGGTTCGGTATAATTATTTCATTAATCAGACATATGTAATTGCTCATCAGAGCCTCCTTTCAGTGTAAAGTAACCAAGGACAGTCATGAAGAAAAATAATTAAATAAAGGGAAGTTCTTGAGAGTGGTTGGAAACTACTGATTTTCCCCAACCCCTCAAATTGCAGAACAAAAAAACTTCAGTATAGAGAGTAAAATCCCTTTGGACTGTAACTTTCTTGTACGACTTTTTTTCTTAGATGGATTAATTTCCTAATTTTATTTTTCTTTTACATTGTGAGTTTATGATGTTTTCAAGTTTTTCCAAGGTCTTGGATAATCTCTTAGTATCCTTTATTTAAACATGCTCAAATTTCTCTTATCTTGTAAAAGAAACAAAAGCCTACTCCACTTGCCATCATCCTTTCTGACCAAGTTGTTTTACAAGTTGTTTATGTCCTTGTCTGCTGTCCATCCAACAGTATGAGTTAAGCCCATGCTAGTCAGGCACTAACTCATCTAACCCCTGGGGATGCAGTATGAACTAGAGAGACTAGGGACGTTTATTCTCAGTTTGCAACCGGCATGGCCTGTTGTCGAAGGAGTGAGAAGACCATTTTGTGGTAGGAGAAGGAGGGAGTTATGGTTAGAGTTGAGGGAAAAGAAGGTGGTGAGATCATAGGGGGCTTTTAGACCATAATGAGGAGCTTAGGTATTATTCTGCATGATGGAAGCCATTAACGGGTTTTAAGCAGGCATTGACAAGATCTGATTTGCATTTTAAAGTAATGAGTCTGGCTGGTGTTTGGAAAATGGATTGTAGGGGCCAAATGGAAGCAGGTAAACTACTAAGGGCTAGTTTAGATGATAATGATTTGGACTACAGTGCTGATGGCAAGACTGATGGATTGGATGTAGGGTCCAAGAGAATGAAAAGAACCATCTATGCTCTTACACTGAAACTACTTTGATTGGAGCCATTAATGGTGTTCACATCATTAAACCCAATGAACTCAGTTTGGTCTCTGTCTTCAGGGTATTTGATACATTGACCATTCACTTCTAGAAATGGTCTTTTCTACTGATTTGTAATACTGTTATTGTTATATATGTGATCCTAAACAAATTAATTAAATTATCTGTGCCTTAGGTTCTTCACTTATAGAATGGCAATACTATTGTTCCTACCACATAGGTTGTTATAAATGCTAAATGAGACAATATATGTAGATTACTTAGCACAGTGTCTTCCACAGAGTTCATTCACACTAAGTGTTAGCTAGCAACATCCTTATCGTTGTCCTGATTATCATTATCGTTGGTATTCTGGGATTACATTTTCCTTGACCTCTCCCTTCTTTGGCCAGTACTCCTTGGTCTTCTTTGCTAATTCTGTCTCCTCCATCTCACCAATAAATGTGGAGTTTCTTCAGGGCTCTGACATCTTCTTTGCTCATTTTACACATTTTCTGAGGCAATCAGATTTACTCCATGGCTTCAGTTCCGTTTGTGTAAAACGAACTCCCCCTTAAGTCTACCCATAAACCAAATCTGTTTCCTAAGCCACACTCTTGTATAGCACTTGATTCTGTATTATCTCCACTTGGGTGGCAGTGTCTTAGGCATCTTCAACATGTCAAAAACTTAAGGGTTTTTTTTTTCTTCTTTGCCCAAACTTAAGCCTCCCCTCCTGTTCCTTAACTTAGTAAATGGTGTAACCATTCACATAGTTGCTTGAGCCAGAATGGAAGTCCTCCTAAATTTTTTTCTCATTCTCCTGTGCAGTGTCAAACTTTGGCCTAGAATCCTGTAATAGCTTCTTCATTAGTCTCACTACTCCTGGTCTTATGCCACCACCGTCCATTTTCCAGTTACTCCTCTTTCTTTTTAGGACGATGTTCCATATTCTTAAAAGGCCTTTCAAGATTTGCTCCTGCCTGTCTAGTCAGCCTCCTCATCTCTCCTGCAATCCTCTCCTACCCCTACCGCCTGTGCTCTGCTTTCCTCACTGCCTGCAGGCTGCCTTCTTTCTTATCTCAGGGCCACTGGTTATCACTTCCTTTGTCTGGGATACCAGTTTCTTCATTCTTGATGGGGGCCACACGGTCTTATCTTTTGTTCTTAATTTAAATATTACTACCTTCAGGAAGGCTTTCTTATGCACAGCCCCCCCCGCCCCCCCAAAAAACTAGACTTCTCTCTGTTCTATAGGATCTTTATGCCCCCTTTTTTCTCCATGATCCTTACTGCACTTGCTAATAGTATCTTTCTCACTAATACAGTAAGCTTCACGGAGGTGGTTACTCACGTTGTTCCCAGCATCTGTTTGTCAGAGAGAGTAAAGGGTGAATGCAACGTGGCTTGCCCAGTTTGGTAAGTGAGAGGCCTTGTAGCAGAGTTTGATGTGTGTCTTTCTTAATATTTCAGGGTGATAAAGGGGAAGAAGAGAAAAGTTTAGGTTTTTACTCTAGCTTAACTTTCTGACCCCAGTGACCACAGGGTAGAGACAGGAAGAAGCATCAGAACTGGAGGGAGCTGGAGCGAGAAGTGGTGCCCTACAGTTGAATTTCTTTTCTCGGAGTGAAGTAGCACTCAGAATTTCCAGGGTAGTGCCCCTAGTTTTCCATGTTTGCCTGTGTTTTTCCAAAAGTCAGCCATGGCGGTGCTTCCCCAATCCTTGGTATGCTAGGCACAAGCATTGCCTCAGAGTGTGTGCATAGTGCGGCTTCCAGTGCCAGAAGCGCTGGCCAGAGTTAACTCTGGGCTCCAGATACACTGTGCCAGTGAGTAAGCGCCTCCTACCTATGACCTACCTGCTCTCTGGCCCTGGCGCCTGTTCAGGATCCTGGCAGGAATCTGCTGGGTTCTCTTCCACTAACTTGCAGGAACAATGTTTGCACATGAGGTAAGTTGGGATTGGCTTTCTCCTCAGTACATTCTCTGTACTTTGTCTAGCAGTATTTCATATTGCATTTATCCTGTTTATGTTTCCAGTGTTGATACACCTTCATTTTCCTCTATATTCTCTTTTAAAAGGTATTTATTTATATTGCCACCTTTGTCTGTGTGGTGGGGGTGGTGGTGGGGGCGGTCGTGGTGTGTGTGTGTGTGTGTGTGGTGTACATGTATGCATGTTTGCAGTCTCTATCTCCGCTTTTTAAAAATTCTCTCTATGCCATTTTTTTGTTTTCTGACTATGGAGTCATATTTTTAGTAGATGCATTTAAATCATTTATATTTTGTGTTATCATGGACATAGTTGATGGCATTCTTTGTCCTCTTGTTTTGTCCTCTTTTTATGATCTTTTCCCCTTAGTTTTCAATCTTTTGCCATATGATCTATGTTTTATTTGGTTTTATATATGTATATTTTAAAGATTTTATTTATTGACAGAGAGAAACACAGCGAGAGAGGGAACACAAGCAGAGGGAATGGTAGCGGGAGAAGCAGGCTTCCTGCCGAGCAGAGAGCCCGATGCGGGGCTTGATCCCATGACCCTGGGATCATGATCTGGGCTGAAGGCAGACGCTTAACGACTGAGCCACCCAGGCGCCCCTGGTTTTATATTTCATAGGGATTTGAAAAGTTGACATATTTTAGGTTCTGTCACCTTGAAAAAGTGTTCAAAAACATAATTGAGCCTAAACAAATCTAATTTTTAATTTGAAAAAAAAAAAAAGGATACAATAGCATTTGACTCTTCTCTGCAGGAGGAGTTTTGGATTCCTTTATTTTTTTCTGCTGTGCCTTTGTTAACTAAAGTGGGGCTGTATATCCATATGCTTATTGTGGAATTGTTATTTTTATATGTTCTCCCTTTTAAGGATTATTTTTATCTTTTTCATTTAATTATATAACATCTACTGCCATTTCTTGATCACCACCATTACTTTTACACCTCAACTTTACATTTCTTAAGGATATTTTGATTCATGTATCATTTGGTTAGAGTCCATCCTTGAGGTCTTTTTTACCCCCTGCATGCAGAATATATGCATTCGCATTCCCGGAGCTCTCTTTTTAAGGAATTCCAGAGTGTTATATAACATTTAGCCCTTTTATGCAAAACAACATTTAATAAAAAGAATCCGATAAAGCATAATCGGTAAGCCTCAAAATGCTTGTAGAATGACTTAAATGCAAATAATAGTGTAATTATGAAGTAAAAAAGTTGCTAGCATTCTGTTTAGAAGAAGAACCTAGGAGCAACAGAATTTATTGGCATTCAAATGATAAATTAATATGAGTCACAAGGTTAGTACTGGGATTTCAGTACCTCTAATGTTGATCTGAGAACAGTTTTATTCTTTGAATGTGAGTGATATTGGCAGTTTTAGTTGAATTTCAACAGTATTTTCTAACTCTTATCGAGATGTTCAAATTAGAACTGACCAGAAGTTTACTTTGTCAGATTCCTGTTACATTAATACATTTGCCTCATGCATGCATAAAGCTAGATCACTCTATATGATTGATTGAAACAGTTGATTGCAAAACTTGAAATTTTTTTTTGTCAAAGGTAGTGAGGTTTTTTTGACAGTCAGTAAAACATAATTGCTGTAATAGAAGAATTAATCTCAAATTAATCATAGCTGAGTTGTCTGCTAGACAATTGCCTCATTCTAACCCTGTCCAAAACTAAGCTAATTAAACCCTGCCACATATGCACACACGTGCACACATACATACACACACTCTCTTTCACTTGCTGTCTCTATCTCTACGTGGTATTTTTTGCTTTTCCTCCTCAGAAAGGGGAGTAAAATTCACTAAGCAGTCTGCTAATTGCTTTCAAAAATATTACTTCATTTAATCCTTCCAAAACTTAATGAAATTAGTGTTCTAATACAGTATGTAGGTAAGGAAACTGAGGACCAGAGAGAGTAACTGATTTGCTCAAGATTTATCAGCTGAGCTAAGTGATGGAGTCAGAATTTGAACCCAGTTCTGAATCTTTCCTATATACTACACTGCCTAGATACAACATAGCTCCCTGTGGGAGCTAGGACATTATGCACAGAGATGGGGGAAAACAGAGGAAGTGACATTTGAGTTCAGTTCGATGAAAACATTTACTGAGACTTTATTTTACAATGGTGTATACCACTGACTACTCTCAAGGGGTTTATAGGAGAGGCATACATAAACCTGAAACTCTAACACACAGTAGTAGATATAGTAATAGAGGCACTGAAGTAGGAAGTAGTATAGGAGAACAACCAATTCATTTTCTAATGGAAGACATGAGGAGAAGGGTGCAGGGATCAGTTGTAAAGGAAAGATTCCCAGAGGAGGTGCTATGTAAACTGGATCTTGGAGGTTAAAAATGAAGAGTTCATTCCTTATATGAGTATATGGGAGGTATGGTGAGGGTAGAAAAGGTGTGTGGGAAATGATAAAGAGTTGGCTATCATCAGAACATTTATTTATTTATTCAAAATATACTTACTGAATGCCTGCTGGGGGTTAGTCGCTGTGTGAGTTACTAGAGACAAAGTAAAGGACAAGAGAGTTCATAGAGTATATAGCATATCAGGGAGTGTTAAGCAAGCCTGGTAGGTCTTTAATGCCAAGAGAGATTGGTTGAATTTTCCCCTGTAGGTGCCAATGAGCATGGAAGCACATGAAGCAGGGTATTGACCCGGTCAGAACTTTTGCACCAGTAGGGAGGGCGGATGTGAGGGGCATCAGGTTAGAGGCAAGAAGACCAGTAAGAGGACATCACTATATGATGTATATTAGATGAAAGATCAAAGGAAAAGGATGTATTTGAGTAGTATCTTGGAAATAAATTTGGCAGTACTTAGTGTCAGTTGGATATGAATGCTTAAAGTAGCACATGATTGAGGATGATTCCCAGGTTTGAAGTTTAGTGGCTGGGAGTAGTTTTTAACAGCATCAGGAATACAGAAAGAATAATAAATTAGTAAAGAAAGAACAAATTGAGCTTACCACTTATAAATTGGTAAAGAGACAAATTAATAGTTTGAGATGCATGTGGATACCCAAATTCTTCTCCTCCCGCTCCTCCTCCTTCTCTCTCTCTCTCTCTTTCTTTCTTTCTTTCTTTCTTTCTTTCTTTCTTTCTTTCTTTCTTTCTTTCTTTCTTTCTTTCAAGCAGGGCTTGAACTCATGACTGTGAGTTCGAGACCTGAGCTGAGATCAACGCTTAACCAACTGAGCCAGCCAAGCACCCCAAAACTTTTTTTAAAAACATGATTTAATCACCTAAAATTAATTTTAAAAAACCCACTGAGGGACAAAGTAGAACATTTTGCGAAGTGTTTTATTTCTTTCACTATATGATTGCATTCATGGCTTCTCTTCTCTCCCAAGGCCAACATGGCACCAAAGGATAGTGGATGGAGGCCATTAAAGATTTATCTTCCAGTGTAATAGAAGGAGTTCATTTTCATAAAACTTGTCCTTTATCTGCTCCATCATTTCAAACCATAACTCATCACATCAGGAGAATTTTATTTCACAATTTTCGTACTTTCTGCAGTAGAAAGTAAACTTAGAGGAAGGAATGCTGAAATTCTAGTACAAGAGCAAATATTTATTTGCAGTTTCCAGTGCTAACACTTTCTATTTTCCTGGAATGGCGGCAAAGTTCTAACTTAGAATATTTGAAACATGATTTAAGGACACATATTTTTAGGCATTATATTCAGCTCATTAAAAATAGTCTTGTAGTGATAGATATAGATACTGTAGTTTATAGTCCCAGGCGTAGGATTTAGTCAGCCTACGTTAGCAACTTTTTCTTTAGATGAAATGGTCTGTTGAAGCATTCCATCTTTTTTGCACGTATAAGCTTTATTTTCATGAAAAACCTGTACATAGTTCTTGGTAAATGGGAACTTAAGATGAAAAGCAGCCGCCTTCAACTCCACCCCTCCCCATCTCTGTCTCACTCTTCTGGAGTAATGTTTTTAAATCATGCTGGTCGTTCCCTAATTTTAGTCAATATAGTTTTAGCACTACTTCTTGATTCATCTATTTTATATGATATCAGTCATGAAAAGTAAGGATGTATCTTGGCTCTTTCTTCTCTAGTCTGTCTACCACTGTTTACTGTTTTATTGACTTTCAAATTTCCCCTCCCTATTGTTCACTTTTGTAACAATAAATAATATATTTGCTCACCAACTTTTGATAGGCAACCTGCCAAGCAATTGTGACACAGATTCCAAGGAGAGTGATTTAAATAAACAGAAGTTTATTTTTCTCCCGCAGGAGCTCACAGTAGGTAATAGACCACAGTTGGTTGGATTGGTGAACCTGTTAAGTCTGCCTGCCCCCTCAAGGAGCTTCCATCTCCGGGTCCAGGCATACTGCTACAGTTGTTGCCATTTCTCAGAGCAAGGGCATGGCTGAAGTGGTGACTTTGTCTGTAAAGGAGGAGATTTGATCTTTCTTGACTTATATTCCATTGGCCAAAACTGACTATCCTGGTCTCAGCAAGGGAGGCTGAGAAATGTAGCTGTGTATTCAGCTGAAATTTCAGAGGGTTCTCTTACTAACACAAAGAAGGAAAAGTGAATTCCAAGGGTCAATTAGCATTTTCTAGTCCAGTCTATCTCCTAACACTACTTTATGAGACGAGGGTCCTGATACTTATACCCCTTCCTCCACCTTTCTTTCTGGCCTTCTGTACATTTTCTTAGCCGTGTAACTTTTCTTTTTGTTTTAAAATGTGATGTTACTAGTGTTTACCTTCTCTTCTGAAACCACATCCACATCTCTGTAAGTAGGTGGTCTTTAAAAGTGTATATTGTTAATTCCATACCTGTTGTTTACCTATTATGTACTTTCAGGCCAAAAAAATGAGCTATTGCTGTAGTTCCTTCTCCTTAGGTCCAGTGATGTCTGTCCATGGGAAAGGAGATATATTTTTCTAGCATCATGGCAAACAGATTGTTTTTTACTTCTTATTTTTTCATAGATTGATTAAAGTCGGGGCTTTGTACTTCTAAGTCTACATCTGGGCACAGACCTGTTTATTCAGTAAGAGAAGCAGCACTGAACTGGGAGCTTTCAGTCATTTCAAGAAATGAGATCTTTGTATTCAGTCATTATATTGTGACCAGGAAGTACTGAGTTTTGTAGCTGAGTGGAAGCTTTAGTCTTAAAGGGTTGGGACAGGTTTGTTATCTTCAGGTGACCCAAGGTGAAGTGGATCTTTCCTAGTCTTTAATATCTGAAGATGAGAGGAAAGCCATGTTTTCTGACCAAGGTAAGAATCTTTGGGTTAGTTAGGGATGAGAGAGATTCTGGGCTTTTTGAGATGGTCTCATTGTCTTTGACATTGGATTTCTCATCCTTCCAGACCCTGTTATTTTCCCAAACAAGGACAGCAATCTGGACCGCTGAAGTCCCTGCCCTTGGGGAATTTTTCCTGTGGTAGAAGAGATTGAACGCAGACTTCAGTTCAAATTCTGGCTCCATCATTTACTGACCTTATGACCTCAAGCAAATTGTTCTCTGAACCTGAGAGTCTGCTGGAACACATAATCCCCAAATCCCAGAGGCTTAAAACACTGAAGGTTTATTTCTTGCTTGTATTGCATGTTCATTGTCAGATGGGGGACTCTGCCCCATGTCTTCTTACTCCAGGATCATGGTTAATAGAGCGGTCAACATCTAATTATAGAACATTGCTGGTCACTGTTGGAGAGGGAAAGAAAGTTCTGGAGAGTCTCACAGCAACAATTAAGTACTGTGGCTTAGAAGTGACACACATTATCATTTATGTTCACAACTTACTGCCCAGAACTAATGACACATGGTCTCACTCAATCACAGGGCACAGGAAGTGCCTTCCTAACTTGCCTGAAAAACAGAGAGCCAGAAATGTTGGGCAAATAGCACTAATCTACAACTTATAGGAATGCTTCCCTCAGGGTTGATAGGAGGATTGACATATATCCGCATACAAAATCACCTAGTATAGGTGCTCGAAAATGATTATCATTAATAGTAATATCAAGTAATATGTATGCATGCAAAATATTTGAATATTTTGAAGTGCCACTAAAGATTCTTTCTTATAAGCTATATAAGACCATGTTACGATGTATATGAAAGTGCCTGTAAATTAGAATACAGTGTGCAAATGCAAGTTGATGTTATCCAATAGATGTTAGAAGATGCAGCATTAGAGCTGGATTCAGGTTTGGAGCTAGATCTTTACATGGTTGAAGTTGTAAGAACAGGTTAGATCTGTAAGATTCAATCCTGAGAAATACAGAGGGCACTGAAGGGATAGCTCTGGAGCATAATCAGTTCTAAAATCAGAAGCAAATACAACATGAGATAGAGAAGTGATTTCTGGAAAGGGAGGAAGAAAATGATGCTATGTAGTATCACAGAAAAAGTCAAATGGAGAAGGTTTTCAATAAAGTCAACTATGTAAAATGTCATGGGGTGACAATGACATTCAGTTCTGCAAATTCCATGGGGGGTTTTAACAAATAATCAGTAGAGAATGTTACTTAAGGAAGGAATAGCAGTATTAATTTAGAGGTGTCTACGTGCCAGGATCTCCTCTAGTAGCAGTCTTGCAAGGAAACTGTTATAAACTCCATGTTTACAGCTGAGATTTTCAAAGCTCAGAGCAAAACTTTGCATGAAACCTCACTAGTCAGTGAGAAAGTTTGAATTTGAACTCAAGTACTAGAAAAGCAAAACAAAACTGTACTGTGTAAACACAACAAAATGAAACAGTCATACTGAAAAATGCTGAAGGCATTTTTTTGTGGTAATCAAAAATGATTTATGTGGGTTTTGCTTTCTTGTTGTTGGCACTTTTTAAATATAAAGAAAGACCTTTTAGATGAAGCACATATATAATGTAGAAGCCATGAGCTGTGAAATCAATGTACATTTTAGAAGAAAAAGATTTGTGTTTTATATTGGAGATGGAAGTCATAAAATATTACTGTGAGAATGAATAAATCCCTATATTTAACTAGATGCTTTTCAAAACAAGAATCCTGGAAAAAAAAATAGCATTTAGTAAAGTTACAATTAGCATTAGAAGGCGGACTTTTCTTTTTTTTAAAGATTTTATTTATTTATTTGACAGAGAGAGAGAGAGATCACAAGTAGGCAGAGAGGCAGGCAGAGAGGGAGGGGGAAGGAGGCTCCCCGCTGAGCAGAGAGCCTGATGTGGGGCTCCATCCCAGGACCCTGAGATCATGACCTGAGCCGAAGGCAGAGGCTTTAACCCACTGAGCCACCCAGGTGCCCCTAGAAGGTGGACTTTTGTCCATAATTCTATTTTAACTATACCATTGATGTACCCTAATTGACATAGTGTAACCTTTGCATTGTCAATATTAGGTACAATTCTTTATGTCCTTTTCTTACTTTTTATGTGAACTGAATAATGAAGAAAATGTAGATTCTGCACTATGTAGACAAGAGGGATTTTAGCCCAATATTTTCTCCAACTGGCTGTCGACCTTTGATAAGTCTCTTTATCTCTGTTTTGCTGTTTACAAAATAACAGATTTGGATCAGTTCATGTTTCTCCCACTTTTTTTCCACTGAGATACACATGCTGGGTGATATTTCATGAACAACATACTCAGTCATATGGCAGATTGTGATTATAGACTTGAGGAACAGATGGCCTAGGCTGCACATTCCTGGTGTGAGTTCTAACTCCACTCTTCTCTCTCCCACTCAAGAATTCATGTCAGAAAACAAAATGAGGGTGACATTGTCAAAGAGATAACTCTACATGCATCCTAGTTGTTTTCTTGAAAGCCTTGTTTTCAAACTTTGGTATCTAAAGTTTTAATTTTTAACAAATTACTTGTGAAACACCTCATAAATAATATTTTATCTGTGGTGGGTGATGACTTCATTTTCAAAAACTGATGTATTAGGTGTTCTCCAAAGATTTTTTTTTCTAGTTCTAAATCTATTTAATGATATAATTCTGTTACTCTCAAGCATTTCCAAAAGGTTTAATTCTTTCCAAAAGGTCTAATTCTTTGGCAGGCTTTTATTGGTAGAAATTACATGAATTAATAATATCATGTACATGATATACGTTGAAAAATGTTGAGTGAATTTATCAATAAGTTAATTTTCCTTTTCCAGATAACAGTAATTCAGAATTTGTTTTCTTGTCCCTTAGTAGGACATACACTTTTGTGTATTTCAAAGATTGGTGCTGAGAAAATTGGGTTGTAGCATTCTGATCATTTAAAATTTTGCATTTGTCCACAGACTAGAAGAAATAGGAAATGTCCTAATTACCTTGAGAAGTGTTAAGAAGTCTAAAGAGACTATTGGTACTATTTTCTAACCATTTGTTGTTTCTTAAACGCTATGGGATGAATTATACATGTATTTCTCTGTTCATGTTCATTTATTCCACAAATATTTATTGACTATTTACTATGCTGACTATGTGCCAAGCAATGTGCCAGACTAGCAGTTCTTGAAGTGTGGGCTGAGGACTCTTAGAGTCTCTGAGACCCTTTCAAGGGAATCACAAAGTGAAAACTGTTTTCATACTAATACTAAGATATTATTTTCCTTTTTCATTGTGTTGACATTTGCAGTGATGTTGGAAAAGCAAAAGTGGGTAACACTGCTGGTGTCTTAGTATGAATCAAGGTAGTGGCAACAAACTTTATTAGTAGTCATTCTATTATTTATTAACATACATATGGGGGAAAAGCCATTTTCACATAAGAATGTCCTTGATGAAGTCATAATGTTTATATTAGTTTAATTAAATCTTGGCCTTGAGTACATACCTTTTTGTAACATTCTGTGTGAAGTAATGGGAAATACACTTTTATAAAGGACTTCTACATACCAAACAACAGTGATTGTCTCCAGGCAAAGCGCTTGTGCAATTTTACTTGATGGAAAGACCAACAGACAAACTCTGGTTATTTAGACTTGGATATTTGACATGCATTTTCTTAATGAATGAAGTAGTTCTCTCACTTTAAGGAAAAAACAATTGTCAGTATTTGTTGGCAATGGTAAATTTGAGCTTGCAAGGTAAAAAATAAAATTTTGGAAAACTTTTGTTTACCTCTGTGAGCTCGTTTGACAGTTTCTCAGTATTTAAAGACTTTTCTGGTGAAATCAGTGGTGATATTAATGAATATGATTTTTGATATTGATAATGAAATGTGTCAACTTATGAAAGATCTGCATAACCCAGTGAACCAACCTTTTTTAAGTGAACATTACATTATGCTATAAAATCATGCAGTTAGAGGACCCTTTCAAAATGCAAGATAGAGCATTGAGTTTTAATGTAATTGTATGAAAAGTTTATTGATAATAGTTTAAGGCTATCATTTGTTGAGTTTTGGTATAGTAGCAAAGAAGAATATCTATAATTCTCTGAAAAACTTATTAAAATATTCCTCCTCTTTCTAAGAACTTGCCTGAGTGAGGCAAGATTTTATTTGTATATGTAGTTAAGATAAAAGAACATATCACCACAGATTGAATGCAGAAATAGACATGAGAATCCAGTTGTTTTTCATTAAGCCAGATGTAAAAGAGATTTGCAAAAATAAAAACTCATGGTTTGGATAATGCAGTTATTTTTCACTAGAAATGTCATTTAAAATATGTATTTTTAATTATTTTTTTTAATGGAATAAGCAAAATTTTTTTAAATTGCTCAGTTTTAATTTTCAATGTAGTAAATATTGATAGGTGTAACCACATAAACAGAAGACCTCCTGAGTCTTTGATGGTTTTTAGGATGTAAAGAGAGCCTGAGATCAGAAGTAAAAAAATGGCTAACCCCGGAGATATTTTCTTTTTAATTTCTTTATGCAGCTTTTCTTCCCCCCCCATCCCTGCAACTCCCTGCCCCAAAGTTGGAAGCAATATTTCTTTCCCTGCAATTCCATGTATTTTATTTGTACCTGTATTAAGGCATTTAGGGCATGTGTTCTGTTTCCATCTAGGTTAGTATATTCTTGGTAGCGTAGACTGTATTTTACATCTTTGCCTATTCATCCCCTCTTAACACATTGTTTTCTGCAGGAATTTATACATGTGAACTGAGTAACTTTTATAAATTCCTCCTCTTCAAAGTGTGATCTCTAAGTGGTTTGGAAGATTGATTTAGAATTCTGAGTAACCAGGATTCTGGCTGTTTCTTATAACAAACACAAACAGATCTTTGCTTGACAAAAGGGATGCCCAGTTTTGGCTAATGGCCTGTTGGTTGCAAGAAGTAAATGACTAATTGAACAATTCATTCAACGAACATTAGTTGAACATAAACTGTGCCAGGCACTGTACTGATAAGAACGATGTTTTTATAGAACCTTATAGTAGACATTTAGATTAGCAGTTCCCAAGTTTCTTCTTTTCATAATGAAATGATAAGGACAACAATAATGAAAAAATTTCCACACAAAACTAAATATACTCTATTCAAAGAATTGTTTCCTTCGTTCTTGGTGTTAACAGTCTTTCGTTTCTGATACTACGGTGAGATTAGGGTTTGAGGCTTTTTGTTTTTATTTTGTCCTTCTTTGACAAAATTCAAATTTGCCAGCTCTATGTTTACCCCAGTGGTTATTGGGGGATATTTTACTAGCCTGTGGAAAACTACTGATGTAGACATTCCTTTGGCATTTATTGGAAAGAGATTTGACCTTTGGGTTTGACACTTTAAATCCACTAGGACAATCAGCTCCTTTTTTCTGGAGCTGATTAACAACTTTGCGAGTTCTCTGGATTCCCTGTTTATATCATCTTTCTTTGGCAGTTTATTGTTCAACTGCAAGGAAAAAAGTAAAAGGAAATAAAAATAAACTCAAACCAAAAAACCAATAAACTAATTTTAGTCAAATATTTGGATGGCAGAGTTTTGGGGGGGAAAAGATGGAGAAATAAATTTTTTTTTTTTTTTTGCCAAAATAGGGCATTTGAATTATCTTTGGATTTCAAGTCAGATTGCATTTTCAACTTCCCGCCTCTTTATAGGAACTGCTAGTTCCTGCGAAAGAACCAACTGGTTTTAATTCAAATTATCATCTTTAAGCACCATTAGCAGTTGAGATGGCAGAGATGGCAAGGTGGGAAATGGTGATCCATGGAATCAGTCATGTATGTAGTCATTCTCTCACTCAGTACATCATGGCTGTTGGGTGCCAGGTACTGGGACACAAAGATGAGAAACATACTGCCCCTCTGCTTAGGAACTATATAAATTAGAAGAGGGAGGCAGAGACATAAGCAATCAGTGCCCTGAAGATGGTTATAGGGGATGTGATCACATGCTTGGTCCCTCGGTGGGGACCAGAATGGAAGGTTAGGAATGGCAACAAGGAGAGTAGGGATATGGAATGAAGAAAGACATGGAGGTTTTTCTGTGGTTAAAATCATTTGAGAGGCACCAGTTGAGACAAGTCAAGCAAGTATTTACTAGAAAGCCTCTTGGATTCTTTTTATGGGGTAACATTTCCACGACTAGTTGCCTATAGACTTGTTTGAAAGGGTATCTCCTGTTTCTCAGAACAGGGCTTGGGAAACCCTGAAATATGCATTAGGGAATCACCAAAAAGTTTTAATCAGAAATTAGACAGTTAAGTAATTTAATTCTTTTCTTTTTTAAAGATTTTATTTATTTATTTGACACAGAGAGAGGGAACCCAGCAGAGGGAGTGGGAGAGGGAGAAGCAGGCTCCCCTCTGAGCAGGGAGCCCGATGTGGGGCTCCATCCCAGGACCCTGGGGTCATGACCTGAGCCGAAGGCAGATGCCTAATCTACTGAGTCACCCAGGTGCCCCAATATAATTCTATTCTTAATACATAGTGTGTTACTGCTCATTAGGTGTTGTTCAGCCAGTGTTTTAAAACACCGGATTATTTCCAAAATGATGTACTAGATATTCTGGGAAATTGGAAAGATGCATAGGACATGTGTCTGGCATGAAAAACATGACATGTTGATTATTTATAAATGTTATTCCGCTATACAATTATTTGCATCAAAGACAATACAAGAGTGAGGAAGTTGTGAACAGACTCGGAGAATTAGAGATTTTCTGAGTGCTAATTTCTACAGGGTGTTTAATGCTAATTTTTATCTCCGAGATTGTCAGCCCTCAGATGCATGTGCTTCTCTTGCCTCCTGTGGACTAGGAGTGTTCTGGCTAGGGTCCTCACCCAAGCGGCTCAGGGAGTGTAAAAGGAAGAAAGCTGCCAAACTGAAACTTGAATTTTTTTTTGGCTATGGCAGGGGTGTGTAGCTATTGGGTTTTTTGGCCTCAAAAAGTACTATATTATCAACATATCGAAGCTTTGGTATAGTCAAAGGGAGTCAATTCCAGGCATGTTTTGGAGACGTCCGAAAGGTGTATCCAAGGAGTTGAGAGAAAAATTTTGAAAGTGAAAGAGAAAGGAAGTTGCATCTGGTGGAACAGAGAGAGCAAATGCAGAAATCTGAGAATGTTTCAGACTGTGTTCTTCCTTAACTCCTTCCTTGTTTTCACTCAGTGTCGAGAGAGAGACTCTTCAAATAATCTTCTTGAACTGAATCCTTGTGAAATGTGTATTGTCAGTCACATTATCTAGTAGGGAACCATAGCGTCAGAGGATTTAGAGGGAGCCGGTCCAGCCTCAGGTTCTTCATTGCCGTTGTGCCGTGGTCGAGAGCACTGGTCTGGAGCTCCATGACCTATGCTCACATTTGTTGGAGCACTAAGTCCAGTTACGTAAGGGCCCTGGGCCTCAGTGGCTCTAGGATTTTAGTCAAGTTACTTAACCTTCTTATGCCTCAGTCTCTACATCTAAAATTGGAAAATGATAGTATGCATCTCATAGGGCCACTGGGCTTAAAAGAGCTAATAAACTGAAGTGCTTAGAATAGTGCTTGCCACACGCTAAGGATTTCATCAACGGTTATCCTTAGGAAATCTTTATCCTACCATTTCTGTTAGGGTGATAATTTACTGTGGAAATGCATCAAAGAGTAGCAAGCTTTGTAGCCTAAAAAGATTCTATCTTTGGAGACTCTAAATAGGATCGGGTGTAAACCGACGGTTCGAAATATCTAATTCATGTAATTTTTAAATATAGCAAATATTTGTACATGTCCATATCTAATAATAGCTAACATTTGCTGAGCATATACTGTGTGCAAGAAGTTTTTCCAAAGGCTTTTTACCAATTCATTTATTTTGCAGTTTGGGGAGCTGAGGCACTGAGGAGGTAAGCAGTTTATCCAAGGTAACACAACTAGTTAGGGGCAGGGCCAGGGTTCCCACCCAGGGCATCTGACCCCAGAGCTCACACACACTCACTGTGATGCCTGGTTTTTGGGCAAATGTGTTCTGTATTTTAGATCACTTTGTCAAAATGTTTATTTTCATTTACTGCAAACGTAAGTGGAAAACATTAAAAATTAATTGTGTTAAATCGTCTCAGCATAAAGATATTTCTTTTTTCTATTGTAGAGAAGGGTTGCTCTTGGCATCACATGTTAGAGCCATATTAATAACTATGATTCCTTTGTTCCATTAATGTATAAGATTATGAGTTGGATTTCACCAAGGTGCCCAGATGCATGCGTCCATTTTTTAGAACAGTTTTTCACTTTACGCTTTAGTGATGACATATTTTCAGAATAATGTGTAAGTAATGTCACTTTACATGCATTTTGCAAAATTAGCTGCTTTTTTCTGCTATCATGAGGAGTAAGACTTTAAAAAAATACGGTTATAACAAATCCTACCCTGTGAAATGTGCGCTTTGTAGGATTTTAAAATAGAGAACTTTGTGATGAGTCATGCTTTTTGCATTCTTCAGTGTAAGGAGACTAGACTACTCTAAAAGTTACGGACCATTTTAGTTGCTGCACTTTCTTGGTGCCAACTAAGGTAAAACTTTATGGGTTCTCTTTTAAAGAAAACTGGGCAAAACTAATTTGCCACTAGATGGAGCCCTGGCTATTTGGGTAGAAATAAATGCAAGAGCCTGAACCTTAAATCACCAAGTCACATCACACTGGAGGGCCCCTGGTATTTGAGGCCCTCGCTTTTAATTGTAGAATGCATCTTTGTTCTTTGCCTGACCTGCAGAGTGACATCACTCCCTTTCTTCCTGTGCGCTGGCTTTGACACAAGCCAGATGGCTGAGGCCATCGGTAGGCGCTCAGGCCGCCTGGTACAGCAGTTGATGAAACAGAATGGGAAGACGTTTTATGGTCAGCTGTGGGAGCACAATCAGGCTGCAGCTTTGCTAAGTAATTACATTTATTGTGCACACTTTATTCCTCTCAGAGAAGGTCACATGGAAAAAAATACATTTTTATTTATAGTGTTGTGAGGTATAGACCTTTGATCTTTTATTAGTCAGTAGTCTGCTCCAAAGGAATGCTCTTTTCCCTGCTCTGCAGTCACTCGCGAAAATGACATGTTTATTTATGTTTAATGGTTCTTTTCAGCTGTGCATTGTGATACTTACCTTCCCTCTTCCTCCCTTTTGTTTCCAGTTAGTCACACAAAAATGTTTTAATTTTGTAGTGAGTTTAGTTTGGAGAAGTCAGAGTTCAGGTATGTTAATACAAGCAGATTTCTGTCAGATATACTCCAGAATGATTTGGTGAAATATATTACTGTTTATTATGTGTTTGTTCTTCAAGGAATTCAGGAGAGACCAGGAACAGACTTTTAATCCGGAGGGGAAGAGGGCCAGGAAATGGATAAGATATTAATTTTACATCCATTTTTGGACATGTAGTGGTTAGTCGCCTATAATGCCAATTTAAAATAAATTATTAAAAGTTGGTATTAGTCTAGTTTTTTCCATCTTCATCTGAAGTTAATCTTTAGCAACTGAAAGATTGTACAAAACTTTAAGAAAATCCTGACTGAGCTTTTCTCTGAAGTTTGACACTCACACAATTTTGAGATTCTTCCACATAGATTCATTGCCAAAACCTTTAAAAATGTTTTACCCTTTTTAAGGTAAGGTTGTAAATATTATTCACAGAATTGACCTTGAAATTATAAATGTTAAAATCAAATAAAAATTCATGTTTGCTATGCTTTGCTCAAACTTAACAGTTTCTAGAGTGATGTCTCCTAGTTTTCTGTAGGTTATTTGGTTCTCTATTTAAAAAAAAAAAAAGGAAAGAAAAGAAAAAAGAAACTCTAACAAAATGCATCTTTTAATCTTCCAATATTTTACAATCTCCTCCAGGGAGGGAAATTTACGAATAATTGCTGGAAGGAGACAGCATGGTGTAAGGAAAGAACACAGCTTTGCAGTGAGATATAACAGGGTTTTCTAATCCTTTTTCCACTAGTTATTTGCTTTGTGCCCTTGGACCTTTGAGCCTCGATTTCCTCACATATTATTGGGGGATAAAACCTACCTCCTAGGTTTATTGTAAGAATTAAATGATACAATGTGTATATTGGGCCCCAGACAGTTCCTGTCACATGATACGAACTTACTCCATCAATGCTAATTCTTTTCAAATGTTTCAAACTTCGTCTCTTTTCTGACCTCTTGCAAAATGTGTTCACAGATTACACTTTTATATTGTGTGTATTTTATTCATAAAATATAAATAAGTCCGGGTTGAAAGTAAGCTCACCATCTGAAAAATAGGCATTTGAAATTTATTACCACTGTGTGTATGGGTTCAGTTCCGGATAAAACCGTAACCATCAATTGTGCAATGAATGTGTTTAACATTTGTGATGTTTTAATTGGTTTTTGTTTTCTTTTTTCTCCTACTCAGCTCTTGCCCCTGTTCTTTGCCTCTCGTTCTGTTGGTGAAGATATCACAGTGATGTCTGCATTCAACCTGCTGCATTTGGTGACAAAGAGCCAGCCAGTAGCCCTGCGAGCCTGTGGGCTTCCCTCAGGTTGCTGCTTCTTGTCCTGTACCTAGTGAGGGCACTGGTCTGGGTGGGTGTTTCTGCTGCAGGAAATGATACACCAGAATGCTTTGCTAAATTCCGTTTTCTTTCACTTGGGCCCTAATTTGAAGACGGAAATTGGTTATAAATCACCACTCTACTTTGAGTAACATTCATTTCCACAATCCTTATAACCCTTGGAAACATTGTCCAGTTTCTTTGCTCAGTCCATAATTGTCACTAATATTTCATGATATCTTGTTCTTTAATGCACACTACACATCTGAAAATCATAACGTTCATAAGAGCCTGGCAGTCTTCATAAGAAACTGCCCCAAATCACACAAACAGGATATTCGTCTTGTTCAAGGAGAATGAAAATGCTTTTCATTCCACATGTGGCCATTACTTTGGGAAAGGAAAAATGAAAATGAATGGCATTAGTATAATAAAGTTACTTATTTATTATAGTTAAAAAGATATGATGTTCTCCTTAACAATGATGAAATAAACAGAACAAAATCAGCATGTGTCAAGTGGTTCTTAATTTAGAACCACTACAGTTTTTAAAAATGTGGTTCTAAGCATATACACAAGTGAGGCATGAATGTCCAAAATTTTAGTGTGTGCCTATAGCATAAATTTAATATTTTAATTTTATTATGAAAATCATGATGGTCAGATATTTTCTGTGAACATTATTTTCAACATTATTTATATTTTCTATTAATGTACATATCTCTATTACTATCTTGTACAGAGAATTTAATTCCAACTTATTAAACACTCACTGAATATTAACTATGTGTGCCAGGTATTGTGTGAAGCAGTGAGGATACAATGACAAGATCAAGCCGATTTATTTCAATAGCACAAGGTGGAAATGACACTGTGTGAGGACCTTTGAACCTTATGGTGATAGGACTAAATAAAAGGTATTTATACCTGGGATGTTAAGGAAACTCAGAGAAGGAACCCAGAGAAGGTCTTGGGTTAGGGGCAAAATTTTTGTAAAGGAGGGAAGGTCTCTGAGGTTTAAAGGAGGGCTTCAAGGAGGGCATAGTTTTTTTTTTTTTTCTTTTTTTTCAAGATTTTATTTATTTATTTGACAGAGAGAGAGAATGAGATCACAAACAGGCAGAGAGGCAGGCAGAGAGAGAGGGAGAAGCAGGCTCCCCGCTGAGCAGAGAGCCCGATACGGGGCTCGATCCCAGTACCCTGAGATCATGACCTGAGCCGATGGCAGAGCCTTTAACCCAGTGAGCCATCCAGGTGCCAGTTTTTAAGCTGAATCTCAGTCTATGAACATCAGTTAGCCAAAGAATGGGAAGGACAGTTCTAGGATATGGAGTAGCATGGGCAAGACATAAAGGCCTGAGAGAGCAAGGTATGTTCTGTGAGATGCAGATTATTTAATATAGGTAGCTTGGGTGCATGAGGGCAAGTGCTGGAGGTGAGGAAGGAAGGTAGCCGAGTCATGAAATGTCTTATATGACGCTTGAAGGAATTTTAGTCTTGGGGAAGGGACGAAGGGGAATATCATGACTTGATTTGCATTTTATAGGGATTCTTGATTTAGTATGGTGGAAGATCAGTGCTAGTTCCAGATGTTTCTATGAGAAGGCTAGGATGGCAACTTGACTTGAAGGGTGGCTAAGACCTTTGTCTTGAAGCTGTATTTGAGTAGTAAATGTCATTTGTTTGGAAATAGATTTTATGTTTATTTATGATGACATGAGAGGCTAATGAAGCTTAGTGCATGACTCTTTCAGTTCTTTTGCCTCCCTGAGCGAGCCATACCCTTGCAGTGCTCCCACAGAGAACACTAAAGAAGTTTGAGGCAGGAGGGACTCATAAAATGCTGAGTCTTAGCAGTGGTCATTACAGTGGGTTTGGAAAGAAGGGAGATGGGGGCACCTGGATGGCTCAGTCAGTTAAGTGCCTGACCCTTGATTTCAGATGAGGTCATGATCTCAGGGTCTTGAGATCAAGCCTGTGTTGGGCTCCATGCTGGGTGTGGAGTCTGCTTGTGATTTTCTCTTTTCCTCTCCCTGTGCTTCTCCCCTGCTCGCTCTCTCTCTCAAAAAACAAAAAACAAAACCAAAAACAAACAAAAAACCCAAACAAAACAAAAAGAAAGAGGGGAGATGGATTTGAGAGATTTTTAGGTTGTAGAACTGACAAGGTTTACCTGCTGAATTATATATGAGCTTGAGGGAGAACACCAATCAATGTAGTCCCTGTGTTATGTGGAACTTTTTCCTAAGCATATACTATATATGACAGTGGGATTATGAAAGTTATTTAGTTTATACATAATTACCACATTTTCCACTGAAAAAAGCCCCAAAGGATAAGAACACCAGTAGTGTTCTGTAACATGAGTGTTCTGTGCACAGAGGAGCCTAAATGTTTGTGGAGACAACTTATTAATAAATAAATAAATTAACGGTGTATTCCTCGAGATATTAGAATCATGGAATTGAAGGATTTTATAATGAAATTGTTTAATTGAGGTATAAGTGTCTTTAAATTTTGATATCAAAATGATTCAAAGATAAATTCAACAAAGCTGGGGGCGCATGGGTGGCTCAGTGGGTTAAAGCCTCTGCCTTTGGCTCAGGTCATGGTATCCTGGGATCGAGCCCCGCATTGGGCTCTCTGCTCGGCCAGGACACTGCTACCCCCTCTCTCTGCCTGCCTCTCTGCCTACTTGTGATCTCTCTCTGTCTCTGTCAAATAAATAAATAAAATCTTAAAAAAAAAATTCAACAAAGCTGATAATTCCTAAGCAGTAACTATTACCATATAGCGCTTAAACACACAGATTCAAGTCTGGTTTTGCTACTTAACTAGCTGTGTACCTTGACTTCCTTGTTTGTTATGGGAGTTAGATGGGAGTTAATAATAGTACTCACCCGAAATGTAGCTTTGAGGGTGAAATAGATTAGGATATGAAAAGTGCATAGAACAGTGGCTAGGATTTTGTTAAGTCACCATATATAAATATTCACTGAGCTCACTATAGATTTCTTTCTAGTGACTTTCTTTCTTTCTTTCTTTCTTTCTTTCTTTCTTTCTTTCTTTCTTTCTTTCTTTCTTTCTTTCTTTCTCTCTCTCTCTTTCCTTCCTTCCTTCCTTCCTTCCTTCCTTCCTTCCTTCCTTCCTTCTCTCTCTCTCTCTCTCTCTCTCTCTCTCTCTCTTTCTTTCTTTCTTTCTTTGTATTTTTCTACTACAATAGACTTTTAAGAACATATTAAATATGTCCTATCTTTCATTTAACTATTTTCACTTTAATAAGAACCATAAATGCACTTTCTGTTTGAGAAATAATCATCTCAATCTGTTGTTTTTATCTCTTTCTTTTACTTTTACATCTTGCCTAACCAGAATTCAAGTCCTATAAATATGCATGTTTCTTTTATTCTTACTATCCAGTACTGGTGGAAGCCAAAGTGTCTTTCTGGCTTGCAAATCCATTTTAATTTGATAGATGAATTGGCTAGAATAGTATTCCATAATCCCTTAGTCATTCAAGCACCACTTTTTAAAGCATTATGACACTTTGTCTAGCATTTACATACTTTACGATTTGAATATTAGTAAAATCGTTACCATCCATTTCTCTTAACAGAATTGTATTCTTAGAAATACAGGAATGTTGAAGAAATTAAGTTCAAAAGGAATGAAACAAACTATATTTTGTAAAATAAAAGTGAAGTTGAAGTAGGAATGCTAGTCCCTATTATTTTGTATAAGTAGGGAGGGAAGAGGTCAAAATTGGAGATATAGGAAATTAAGGTGAAAGTCTGGAGTCTTGCTTTAATTTACTGTTCCCTGGTCAAAACCCATTACAACAAAAATCTCTGTAAATCAAAAAGATTTCTGCTTCCTTAGCCAGTACCCTGCTAATTTCAGATATTATTCAATACAAAATAATTCCAGAACTAAAAAAATAATTGGAACAGGCTCTTAAAATTGATTATAACTGGATTGACCTGAAGGGAGGCCATATCCCCAAGGGTGACCTATCATTTTTCAGCTTTGACTTCCTTTACTTCTTATTTTATAATAAAGCATAATTTTAATTTAGAGCTTATTAAGTGCATCTGAGTTATGGTTCACTCATGTTTGTAATTAAAGGTAATTTCTTTCTCTCTCAGATTTTTTTCTTAATTTCCTATAGCAGTTTCATTTTGTATTAAAAGAGCACTGGGATAGGAGTCAGAAAACTCCTAATCACAGCCCTATCACTAACTTGTGTACTAGGAACATAACTCTAAACCTCTTCTGATCTCAGTCTCTTTATCTTTAAAACAAAGAATTCCAATTAGATCATCTATTCAGTTCTGAGATTCTGTGATTTTATTAACTGTTGTTTTTACTTTTGGCCCTGGCTTAATCCAATCTATAAACTCAGTACTAATTAATGGCTAGGAATTTATAAAAAAAAATTCTCCTAGGTTATGGTGGGAGGACAGAAATCTTTTCCACATTTGAACATTAGAATTCCTTACCACCGTATCAAGACTGAAGCATTATCTGGGGAGGGATTAGGAAGCACAATTTTATACATAGTTTCAGTGCTTGATAAAAAATTAAGTCTAATTGTAGCTTAGACTAGATAGCACAGTAGCTTTCAGCCAAATGAGAGTATTTGTCTAAATAGTACTAATTACAGTGATAAATTATACTTTTCTCTAACATCGTACACATAATATGTGGTTGTTACTTGACTTCATTGGCGTATTTAACAGTCACCATGAATTGAAGAGCCACATGGCTGGGATGTAGTTTGTAAAGGTATCATAATATTCTAATGTAGAAATTAGAAGTCTTAAAGAGAGATGTTTTGCAAATGGTGTTGCAAGTCCTAGAAAATCATTTGTATGACTAGAACTCTCTGGAGCTTAGTACAATGCCTGGCACTTGATAAACATTTGTTAAATGAATGAATAAACCTTTGGAAAGTTTACATGTAGGAGAAGTGATAGATGTAACAGAGAATACACATTTATTTGAGACTCTTTTACATGGGAAGATTAAAAATAAAGTTCATAGTTTGGTTGCCTTTTGAATATATTATGAAAAACAATTTCTCTTCTCTTTTCTCACTTTGTTGCATTTGATACAATATAGTTGATATGGTAGGTATAAAACACACTGTAGCTAAACAAAGAGCAAAAAATTGGTAACATGGATTCATTGTGTGTTATCCAGACTGGCTTTTACTTTTTCTCTCAAACAGTTTGAATTTTAGTGGTAGATAAACTATTTGAGGAAGGGAATAAGTACATATTATGCTTATTATGAGAATTAAGAATTCCAGCTCTTTTGATCACTTTGCTCAAGTTAATGTTGTTTGTTATCTTTTAAATTTACAAGTGAATCTTATTTGTAAAGAGGAGCTGCAACAGACATGCACCAAAGCAACATGCATAAGTAAGAACAACTGCTGCCCAAGTTAAAGGTGGCAGCAGTTCATTAATGGTATCTGATGGTATGGTTATATACCTTAAAAAAAAAAAAAAAAGAATTGAGGTCATCAGTGTGCTTGCTGTTCATCTACTGCATAGATTGGCTTTCTATGCCAGTTTTACTTTTTAACCTTTTAGGATTATGAAAAGATGAATCATCTCTATGATTCTTTGATAAATGTTTTGGCTCTCCTCCCTCAGAAAGTACATCTGTGAACCTACACACAATTTTTCATATAATTTCATTCTTTTTGTAAGATATTCTGAAACCTTCTTTAAGGGAGGGCTCTTTGACCACAGGTTCAGAACCTGTGTTCTAAACAATACACATAATCCCAACATAAAAACTTATTTGAACATAGTACATCAGATTTCTTTATTGATACCACCAATGGAATTCTCTCCTACGTGTTTAGATTAATGCCCACCATTGTTCAGGTACACCATTGTCTTAAATGCTCATCTTACCTAACTTCTTTGATTATATTAAAAATGTTTGAGGAGATTTTTTTTTTAAAGAAACGGATAATACTTAAAAAATAGACATAGAAATTTCAACTCACATAATTCACAAAGTAATTGGCAATTAATTGATTGAATTGTACCCACTTTTTCCAGTAGATGGCACTAGATTTACATTCTTTCACAGCTGGCAAGTGTACTGATATCATTAGCACATAGGTGCATTGTGAAGACTTAAACAAAAGTATGTAAAGAATATCCAGTTAAGAACATATGGATTTACAAACCACAAGTTTTTCTGCTTATATTATGTTCAAACAGTATTTGTAGAGTGCAAAACCTTTTTCCATTTTCAATAGGATTCCAAGTCCCTTATGCTTGGACATCTCATCGAAATTGTCTTTCATGTATAGACTTTCTGTAAACTAAAACAAGTTTTCATAAATTAACTTATCTTAAATCCAAATAGCTGATTTAACAGTAATTTATAGCATTATATGCAACTAAATTTTCTTCAGCAGACCACCCAAGAATGAAAGAAAATTTCACATTTTGTTTTGCTATGTTTTGAATTTTTATAGAATTTTGAAAATGTTATTAGTTTAACATGTTGATTGTTAAGCATGAATTAAAATATTTTTGGAAGCTAAGAAAGATTATATTTAAAATGTTGATTAATTACTCTGATGCAGCTATGTTTTTTTCTAAAACAAAATGTTTTAGTAGCTCTATGATATAATAAAGTTTAATGTTAATGTTGAAAACTTGCTGTATGGCATTTAATTACCATATGAGTTTTGAAAATTATTTGTGCACAAGGCTAAATTATTATAGTACAGTACATCTGTATGAATAAGGTGTTGGGCATATGGTTTATTAACTGTGGATTTTGTTAATTTCTAATATGAAATAAATTCTTCGTATATAAATAATTATAAAATATGTAGCAATATCTAGTAGCAAGAGAGATAAAAATGGGCATGAACAAAAGATAAAACAAATTTTAGTTTAAGAAACTCACTGGTCGGCTAATTAACAGTGACTGTAAAGAATATAAAATGTGTTATGAGTTCTGAAAACGAATGATAATTCTGCAGGGTTAGATTATCAGACAATATGTACTCTTGGAGAATCTTATAAGTAGAGTTATTAGATGTTTATCTATCTAAATACATGCTCACAAGAATGTTACCTATCAGATCATATAGAAGGGTTTATGCAAACAAGCCAGAACCACCTTTCGCTCTCAACAACAAACATGTTTAGTGAAGAAATGAGGCCTATATGGCAGTTCACAAAGATTCACTAATATTGAGGCTAGATACTTGATGAATTGTCATTGTCAGTCTTTGCCGACTTGTAGCTTCATCTGAAACATTTTGTTTAGAAGTTAAATTTCTCATCACTGCTTTTGCTGGATGCATTTTAATTTAAAATACTTTTAAAAAGTTTTTACTGAGATGCAGTGGCAAATTATTTCTAATTGCTTTCTGTGCCTTTGCATCTAAAATCAACCTTTTATTTAAAAATTTAAAATTTCCATTCACTTATTTCAATTCCCTATTTTTTCTTTTCTTTTTTTTTTTTTTTACATTTAGTATACTTGCACTTGTATTAGCCACTTAAAATGTATGTAAAAAAATATATCAAGGGATGACAAAGATATCAGTTATTTAGGTGATTTGTAAGAGCTATACATTTATAGGATTTAAATTTATCCAACTACTATGGTAAGCATTTCCTTCAACACTATATATATTTATTATATTCAGCCATATAATTGCAAAGAATGGAGTGCTAATTTAAATCACTAGATTATTTGAATTTTAAGTAAGCAAAGAAAATCCAAAATTCTATAGCTATAGTTTTTAAGATTTTGTTTTGTTGTAGAAGTGCATTTTGGCTCACAGAATGAGACAGCTGCTCATACTATATTCCATTTTGATTAATATTTTAATAGTTCTTGTTCAAATTTTAGATAACATTGTAAGTTTCAGATCTTACTCTCCTATTACTGGTATTGATGAAGAAACAAATTGGAAGCTTAGTCCATATTTACCTGCTTCTTTCTACTACCAACTTGGTTTCTGGCCCCATGAATCTGTTTTATGCCTTTTATTCCTGTTCTTCATCTGTAAACTGAGAATGACATAACAATCTTTTCAAATCTTTCACAATTAGATATGACCCTCAGGTATTAACGTTATCTCACATTTCCCAGAAGTGTATTCTGTGCCACTTTAATCCCTGGCTCTATGGGGAAATAAGCTGGAAAAATTAAAAAAGGAGGGAGTGGGACATTAAATATGTCTGGGAAAGGTGATGGGTTTGATTGGCCAAAATCTATTTCTACACTTGATCTTAGCCAAAAGGCCGAGAAGCGATGGCCAGAATCTATTTCTAATGTAGGAAAATCCTTGGTTCCTTCAGAGTAAGCTCCAGAAAGGCAGATATTTTTTTTCCTCTTTAGTTCTGTATTGCATCTCAGCAACTAGAATTGTGTCTGGCACATAATAGGTGTTCGATAAATATTTGTGGAATGAATGAATGGGTATTAATAAGTAGCACCCTGTTATGTGTCAAAATAATGCCACGTTGTAAATAATGTGACCTCTGTTTTTAAGAAATGTACGTCCTGGTGAGAAAGATGGCCACTTTGGGTCCAGGATTTGTTATCTATAGGATGAAGGAAGTTATTTATATATGTGATGGTTTTATGATTCTACATAAACACTTCCTCCTTTGCTTTCCCTCCTACGAAGGGAGTAAGAGAAGTAAGAAGCACTCCGCTTCTTAATGCACAGAATGGCAGACTGGCTTCTTGGACTAGGATCTGAAGCAATGACAGTTCTTCTGAAGGATATTGAAGGAATGTGTAGATGTAATTAGCAGGAAGTGGTAGGGGTGGGGATGGCGGCATGGGGGTGGGAACGGACTGTGAGCACATGGGTTAGTAAAAGATGGGCATGTTAAAGCACAACAAAGCGTGAGTTCAAGGAAGAAATGTAATGAATGAATAAATTAAAGTAGGAACGCTGCAGACAAGAGAGCCTGGCTCTCATTAACCAGGTGTGTGACCATATCAAGTAAGTTTGTTAGGCCCTGGTTTCCTCATGAGAGCTTTGGACTCGAAGTTCCTCATTTCCCAAATTATAACCCGAGGAACACTAATTAATACCCTGTACAACTGATCCCATTGTCAGATTGAGAAACTGCATACTATCATATTTTATAACTTCTTTTTTTACATTTATCATCTTGATGATGAGGATGCAGTTTAAACCGTCACGTGAGAAAATATTATGTCATTGGCAACTCCTTTTTACTTTTCTAGTAGAACGTAAAATAATGGTGTGTCGAAATACCACATATTTAATAATGCACATCAATATTAAGAAAATCTCTGAGAAGATCTTCATTAAAAAGACCCATGTAACCTTGATTTTTCCAATATGGTTTGACTTTGGAAACTTATTCTCACCAACCCTCTACCCATCCCTCAACTCCCCCAACCCCCCCTCAAGAACAACCTATTAGCATTCTTTTTTTTAGAGCCAGTGTGGTACAGATTACATTTTGGGAAATGCTGGGTTAGGTAATCTCTTAGTCTTAAATCCAGAGATTTATTGGATTATTAACCTGTAATAGAAGATTTGAATGTGGAACTCAAGAGAGGACTCAGAATAGTAATAAAAGAAAAAAATTAATCTATCATCAATTATTCTTTTTTAATTGCATTGATTTAAAATATTGATGTTGCAATTTTTTTTAAGATTTTATTTTTTAAAGTAATCTCTACGCCTGATGTGGGGCTTGAACTCACAACCCCGAGAGATCAGGAGACACATGCTCCACTGACTGAGCCAGCCAGGAGACCCTGTTGTTGCAGTTTTTAAATTCCAAGAAACATAGCCAAAGGCATCATTTAGAAAAATTTAAATACAAATAATTAAAATGGGGAGTTGAATAAATATTTAAATACAACATATACTTACTTAGTACTTACTCTTGCCAGGGCACATTGCCTGGTGCTGGGAGTGCAAAGGTAACCAAGATATGTATGTACTTGGTCTTTCAAAGAGATACTAAATAATTCAGGAGAATTATTATGCCTTTTCCTTAGTTGTCTGGGTGGTAAAGAAAAATGTAAAATTTTTACTTTTTATCCCTCTGGAATCTTCCAGATTTTTCTGGAACATACGGGCTCAAATTTAGTTATTTGTTGAGTGGCAATTGCAGACTTGTTTTCTGCTCATTGTTTTAGAATTAATTTAGATTTTAAATTTGATTTGGGAGATAATGTAATTTTGGAAATTTACAAAGCCAAGCTCTCAGACAATATAAATTTTATTCTCTTTTTAATGAAGTATTCTTAATGTTACATTTAAACAAAATTCTACATCCCTAAGTGATGGATCCTATCCTTCCTTTTTGTGGATGGTTACCCCTCATCTTTCCTTCAGTCTGTGCTCCCAAGGGGGCGAGGCAGGATGGGAGAGCGAGCTATTTTTTGCAAGTCTTTTTGATTGCATGTGAAATATAGAATGGAAATGAGCCTGTCTGTTTTTAATTTTTTTTTTTCTTTTCCTTTATGGGCCATGATGTTCTAGTGAAGACCCATACTAGAAAAAGAAAAAAAATTAAAACCAGGGAACAGACATTTCACATGCAATCAGATAGACTTGAAGTTAAGTGACTTTCTCTTCCACTATTGTCACTTGATGATGGCAGTGCCTTTAAAAATTCTTTTTACCCATATGCTTTGCAAGAAAGAAATTGCTTTTTGCATCAAGACATGTTTTAAATATTTCCCTAAACTTAGGCTTTATGGTCCACATTAATGTAAAAATCATTGCTCTTGGTATTTGCTTTATGTTCTGAAGAGTTGATAAAGTACTCTAGTTCTTTTAGATACTTAAAGAACATTGATAAAATTATTACTACACATAACTTCAACAATTAAAAATTTACTTGTGACACACAAGTAAAAGATAGGAATACGAAATGTGGTTTCTGTCTTACAGAGTCATTCAGGTGAATGTTTCACCAGGATGCACATAGTGGCAAATGTCTCCACATCTCCTATCAAGAAACTCACACCTCCCTACTTACCAGAACTTACTATTAAAGGCTAGAATTTTAAACCATATTAATAGGCTTTGGATGTTGTGGGAAATAAATGTACTCCCATTGACTTCCAATGAGAAAATGCTTGTACACGTTCCCCTTAATATTAAAGCTGCCTTATTTCTCAGCTCCACAGTTTCTCCTCTTCCAAATCTAAATGCACAACTTTATCCTGTCTGTTTTTACTTTGGTAAGTTAGCTGGTATCTCTTACGTGAAAGACCCTTTGCATTCCCTTCATCAGACCCGGATACTTACCGTCTTGACATTGAACACATTTGATCACACTACATCTCAGCTTGTCTAGATGGAGTTCTCTTCCCTATTTGAATCTTCTCTACCCTCTGAGTCTATAGATGCTGTTTCTACAAATTATGAGTTTTCCATATCTCAGTTACAACTGGACTTGGTCAATTTAGATGGGCAAAATTTGACAATATTAATGTCTTCTTTGTTAATGTTCTATACACAAAATTTTGCATATACTTTTACTATGTGACTGCACATTGTGTTGATTGCTTTTCTTATATCTTTCCTGCTAGAATGTGTGCTCTCCTAAGATAGGAACCTTGACTTACTCGTTTTTAACTTTCCAGAGCTCATCATAGTTCTTGATTCACTGTAGATGTTTAATAAGTAGTTGTCAAATGTATGAATTAATACGACGCTCAACAGTTTGTATTGTCAAAGAATTTATAATTTGGGAAAACAAAGTGGAAACAACTGAAGAAATTTGAGAATAATTGCAAAATGCTACTTTAGCCCACGTGTAAATAGTGCCTTGTAGAGTAAATGTGCTAGTACTAAGGGTATACAGAAGAAAGGAGTTATCAGAGTAGGGATGAATTTATTTGGGTATGTAAACTTGGAGGGAAAATTTGCTTGAAAGTATTTTCTCAGTTTATCTATTCAGACTTTCAGTATGGAAACCAGAGACCAATTTTATCATTCATCTGTGCTCCACTAAAACATATGGTCTTGTTTAATTAAAAAAGTTTAAAATGATGTGTTGCCTTGGCATGCTTCTAATGTCCATTGATATTAATTAGAACTCTGTGCATGCATCAATAGAATATAACTGAAACCGATCTGTAGAACTGTCTTAAGTGAATAGAGAAACAGTAAGAAGGCATGAAATGTGATAATTACTATGACAAGGATATGATTTTTCTCACATATAGAAAAAAAAATCTTTAGGAAGAAACAGTGGTCTTGCTTTCGGACTCTTAAGACCTGAAGTTTTATTTTCTTTGTGTTATATTTAGTACTTGGAGGATGAATGAAATGAAACTGAACCTAAATGTAAAAATTAAGAATATTTTTAAACATGGAAACCAGGTTGAGGTACAAATTTTAAGCTTTCTTTAGTTATGAATATTCCCTGACATCACCTGCACAAGCACTCTGCAGGGAAGAGTGAGTGGATTGTTCCAGAAGGGTAGAAGCATCCTTTGGCCAAAGGATTTTGCTCTCTGGGTCCACCAAAAATTTATCACTGAGAAACATCTACTGAGTATCCTCTTACACATGACTCCAGGTTGGAAATAATAATCTATAGTCTGAAAGGGATGACGTTAATTACACATTGCAAGTTAGCAGAGACTGCACTCTAGTTCTGGGTTCAAAGTTCAGCCAGTCAGATACTCTCTGAGAGCTACTTGGAGGATAACACTTTGATAAAAGGATATTCCCTAACATTTCTTTGGGGCGGTAAAAAGTAATACCAGACAATGTCTGTACGAAGATATGTAATTGTACACTTCCTGGTTTAGAAACCCATTCTTTGCATGTTTAAATTGTTGCTTTCTGCCCCATTCGCAGTCAGTTTTTGGCACGCGTGTCGCAGTTCCCCATCTCTGTCTCTACCGCTGGAGCACGAACTTAACGTACTCATCTCTTGCTTTGGCCATGCCCTCTGTGTGTTTAGAAAGCACCTCTTTTGGTTGTCAGTCCAGCCAACTTCCTGTCTTCCTTCGGGGCATTGTCCCATGTTGCCTTCTCGGTGAGCCCTACCTTGGCCGTATTTAAGAGTACAGCCCTTAACTTCCAGCATTTCCAATCTTCTTTGCTCTGCTCAGTTTTGCCTTTTTCCTTCTTGTGTACTTATCACCTTCTAAGAGGCTATCTCATTTGCTTACATATTTTCAGTGTGTGTTTTCTATCTTCCCCCACCCCTGCTGCTTTCGCGGGAGCTCCACGAAAGCAAGATCTTTATTTTTTTGACTGGGATAGCCTAAGTACTTAGAAGAATGCTAGCATATAATAGGTGCTCAATAATTACTGGAGAAAAGAATGAATATATTTCACTTAGCACAGTGCCTGGCACTCTGTAAACATTCAACACTTTTGTTGCCTTTAGAAAACAGTAAGAAAAAAGTGTTGCATCAAAGGTCCTGTAAGTAAGCCCTACAACCCTAGTTTCACGGAAGCCAAGTATTTCTCTACTTTGAGAGAAAAATCAGAATTGGGTATGCTTCTATAGGCATGAAAACTTTTCTTCCTCGTGCTTGGCATTTTTTTTTAAAGCCTTTATTGAATTACTGGAATGCAAAACAAACAAACATATATGAAAAAAAATGGTTCATGGAATACATTTCACATGCTGTTCTAAAAATGGACTAGATTTGGCTTTTATAAATGCCCACTAATTTAGAAATTTCCAACACCGTCATATCTGGATCGTGTTTAGCTTTCCAGTATGATGGACTAACAACCAACTGAAATTCAAAGTGGTAATGAAAATTCAACTATATTGAAATATAGTAGCAAGCTATTTCAACATGAATTTTACTGTTTAAACCCACTAAACTCAAAGCAAAACAAGATGGTCTTGTCATCTTTTATTTATTTATTAAATCAACAGGTTATCTTGGGGAAATATTTAATAGTTTCATTTTTTTTTCTGATCCTAGAACCAAAACTAAAGTTATGGGATCTTTAGGTCTTGTTTTGTTTTGATTTTTCACAATGAAATGGAAAATTTATGACTGAAAAGTGTTCTAAGACTTAGGTAACAGATCTGATTTACTTCTTAACAGGAAGTTAAAAAGCCTTTCAGCGTTTTATAGACTTTGTGAGAATCCCATTTGAACCTTGTCATTGACCCTCTGCTGAGGGAATGAGCACAGGAAAACAGACATCGGCCAGCAGACAAATGTATTTATTTTTCTGGATGTACTGTGGCAATTATTACTCTTCTCTTTTATTATCTTAAGTTGTTAGCAATAGTTCTTGAGCTAAAAGTTATTGCCTAATTTAAGAAGAAAGAAGAAAATGGTAGCATAATTTGTCTTCACAGAGTATGTAAGGACTATGGGCTTTAGAGTCAGATAGCCCTGATATATCTATTTACTGTTTGTCCTTAGAAGTTATTTTACAACCTGAGCCTCAGTTTCTGTATTCTGTAGAATGGGCATGATGTCTACCTCCTGGAGTTATTGAGAGGATTAAACTGTAAGTGAGGTTTTTTGTTTTGTTTTGTTTTGTTTCTTTAAGAAACAAAGTTATGTAAAAATGCCTAGAAATGTGCCTGGCACATAGTAAGTACTCAAATTTTAGTTTTCTTTTAATTCTTATTTTAATCATTTAAAAAGATAATTTGGAGAAAAATACTATCCTAGGGGAATTATTATAGAAAAATGGTTACCAATAAGATATTGCAGCACACTGAAATAGCTAACCTGGCTACCTTTGAAAACACATTTTTAACTTCAGAATTTAGCATCTTTAGAATGATAATGTGACACGGCATTTATTCAGACAGTGTTGGCTTAGATCACTTAGATCGTTGCTGTGGTCCTTAGAGCAGACCTGTGAAGGTGTCAGTACATGGTCAGAGAGACTGACTTGCCTGAGGTCACATGACTGGGAAGCAGGCAGAGCCAGAACATGAACTCTTGCTGTAAGTCTGTTTCTACTTAGAGCGAGAGCTTTCCATTGGAGCTTCAAGATAATACTGGCTTTAAGGCAGCAAGCCTCAATGGAACAAGCGTCAGTATAAAAAGAGACTTCAGGCATATTTCAGTCAATAAATACTCTTGGATGGGTTTCAAGATGGATCTTATCTATGCCGAAGTTACTCTGTAGGGACCGGTGTTATGATGAGATACCAAGGTAGCAGCGGTGTCACTCCCCCAAACATACTTTGTGTCGCATGCATGCACACACACACTCACTTGTGCCTTCGAAGCATTCTATTAAACATTTAAATACAGGGGAAAATCTTACCCTAACATACTTCTAAGCCAATTTAGAGGTCATTGAGCAGATGTCATATAATACTAATGTTAAATTACCCTGTGTAATAAGAAAATTACAGTTCCTAAGTGAAGATAGTGAAGGGAAACCATCCAATGAATTATTCTAGGATTTCAAAATGAAACGATTTCTTCAAAATTAACAGTGGCACCACATAACGTTAGAAAAGTGAGTCTGAGAGGGAGAAAGGAAATCAGAGACAAAAGAGAAGGCTTTCTGTGTTTATATATGTCAGTTTTGGGTTATGAGGCTAGAAGAACTAATGTAATAGTATAGCTTTCAATTATCCAGGAAGTATATCATTAAACTGTGTGGCAAGAAATTTATTAAAATCTGACTAACTGCTCATTGGGTTGTTTAATATAAAATCACAATAGCTGTTTCTAGTCTACATATACTTCCTTTTGCTATTAGGTACACTTTAAAAGCTTAATTATTTTGAGAACATGGTATGGCCAAAGAATAAAAATGTACAAAGTTCGACAGCTTCAAATAAGCACTAGCGTTTCTTAAAGAAACAAAACAAAACAAAACAAAAAACCTCACTTACAGTTAGGAAACAATATTTATATTTAAGGTTGAAAAGCCAGGATATAGGAAAATTGTGCTAATTTGGAAGATGACCTTTAAGTGCACCAAAACCAAATAATTTGTAGGCTGTGACATAGGGCACATTCCTACAAAATTTGTGTGAATACTGCTTTAGTGGTTCTTGAAAGACAAACAAAGAAAGCTGGACTGAAATCTTTATTCCCCCTCCCAGATAAGACGGAGTCTGACAAAAGAGCACAACCTTCTTTCAAAGCTTGCCATGAAAACGAGGTCTCTGTGGCACAGCTAATGAGATGGTTCGTGGTGGAAAAACAATCTGTTTTTAAGAATGTTTAGATCAAAAGTAATTTCTAATCTATGAAATAAAGTCTCCTCAATACCCTTCATTCACCAGGAAAGCTTTTATGTTTGTCGTATTTACTTCAATCAGATGTTTTCAATTTTACCTTTTCTCTCTGTACAAATACTTAACGTGGTTCATCAAAACTGACCAACAATTTTATTCTCTTTCTTCAGAAAAGAGAGATTTTCGAGAGAGGGAGAATGAAAGAGAAGCATCTTTGCCTAAACGATTTGCAAGCATCTGTGCTTTAAGCTACTTTTTATGAACACTCCTTAGTAAATGACTCAAGGTAAAAAAGCAGAAAAGCATCCAATGTTAGGAAATTGCAACCCAATACCGTGTAATTTAAACCTGCAGTTGCTTCTCTTGTGCTAAATGACATACAGATGGGTAGCTTAGTTCTCTCAATTTTGGGAACACAATTGGTCTTTTTGTGTGAATGAACATATATTAACAAAAATATTTTGGGCAGAATCGTTTAATTCTAATTGTACAGATTTTAATTCCATGCCACAGGAAAGAGTACTTTTAACCCAGAGATTTTTGTCACGATAAATTTGCAATTAATAAATCTCTTTGGATGAAATCAACAGAGATAACAACCCTTCCAACTAATAGAGAAATAAAAACAAAAAGATCACTTCTAAGAAGTCTGGAGTGAACGGACCAGAAACTCAGTTATGACAGTCAACTGAGAGGTAACAAAGAGCAGTTCTGCATTCAGGCTCTGGAGAGGTGGGCTCTGACAGGACAAACGTTTCTCATCTGCCCCTCGGAAAAGATTAGAAGTGTAAGTAGTAGGTGTTTGGATAAAGCCTGGTGTAATACAGGTTCCACCGAGATGAGAGACCACCACGCCATCAGCGATATGCCAGCTGTTCTTGTTGATCTTTCCAGGCTCGAGCAAGGCCAGCCTGCTCTGTGGAAGGTCAGGAGAGGCGCTGTTTGACAACCCGCAGGCCTAGGCCAAGGTGCGACTTTGTTTGGCTCCGGTTAGCCATCTTCCTGCCTCTGTATTTTCTCATCGAGAATCAGCCGTCTATCTTGGTGGCCCTGATTCTGGAAGCTGATATGCTTCTCCAATCCCACAATCAGGGGAACCGGTCAGTCAATTTTCTCCTGGTTTCATTTCAGTGACCTCACACACTGTGACATCAGGTGACTTAACAGTAAAAGACATAGAGAGCATTTCACTTTTAATCAGAGTTCTTTTCATTTCAGAGGAAGTTGAGTTTAGTATTCAGGGAATGAAGCAAGCTTTCTTTTGGTAATTTCAAAATGTGGTAAGAGATTTTTGCACATAGGGCCAACTGCAAACCTCCTCCCCACTGTGATGGATGGCCAAAAAAAAAAGGCAATTTTATTGCAGTGGGTAAGGGTTGCCCTGTCGCGGAGTTATATTTCTTTTCAATCATTTGTGCAGGTAAAATAAAATACCACATATAAACAGGTGTTGGTCTGAACATTTTACTGCAGTCTGTATAGGTTGAAATAAAAGCTGCCATTGTTATTACAATCACATTACAATTATTTCACCATTCAAATATACTTAATCAGTGAGGTCTTCCCAGATATACTTTGCAAAAAGAAGACTGTAGGTCTCTAAGTAAAATCACATTCACTTTACTTCTTGTCTTTGTCCCCCCCCCCCCATTTTTCTCACCTTTTCTTTGGAACTTATTGAATCTACATTAGTGTAAAGCCTTCTTCTGGGGTCTATTAAAGCTTTCTTGCTGCCTGTTTAACGTTGTAAGATACAGTCTTTAAAGACATTTGTTTTTAAGGACTCTACAGAACCTAGTGAAATGTCTGACAGAATCACAGAGAACAACACATTCCTAGTTATGGAAAAATGCATCTTTAGGGTTTAAAAAAAATACGATGCCATTTAAATGGCTCAGAATGGAAATTGAATGATGGTTTCAAGTTATCTAAGTTGCAAAATTGTTGAGTGAGGAGTTATTATTCAGCATTATATGCCCATCATCTTATATACATACAGTGTAAATGTTTATAAACAGGGTTATGCTTTTTGAATTTCTTTGAAAAAAGGGATTTCCTAGTATCAGGAGACAAAGGATGTGCGACCACCTTTGGGAACATTCAGTGAGTTGTGACCATCCCATGTTGGCATCTTTGGCTAGAGCACCTTTTCAGTGCTCCAGTGGGAGCCCCTGAATCTTGAGACAGATTCTCTTCCAACTGAGAGAAATAGTCAGCTGCAGTTCAGATAAGTTTGTGTGGTGCATTAGGGACCGGTCTAGTGGTTGACAAGTGACTGCAGAAGCTGGGAGGTGGCGGCCAGCCAAAGCAAGTATTTGGGATTCAAACTAAAAAGACTTCTTCTCCCATGTCCTCTCTCTTTCCAGGGTCATGTAGGGATAAAAAGAACTGTAAGGTGGTCTTTTCCCAGCAGGAACTGAGGAAGCGGCTAACACCCCTGCAGTACCATGTCACTCAGGAGAAAGGGACCGAAAGGTAAGATGAGCTGGAAGAAAAAGTCATTAAGAACTAGTTTTCTTCACCCCCCCCACTCCCCCCCACCCCCGGTCCCCAACCTCCACCTCCACGGCTCTGAATCCTTTTCCTTGCCATTTAACTTAAAGAATTCTACACTTATTTGCTAAAATCTACAAACTAGTATCCTTGAAAAGGTTGAAAATGGTATTGTTTAGGTTAAGACTAAGTTTTATTTATTCTTTCGCCCATTTAATGAACACTCTATCTCATGTAAAGTCACAAGGCTTTTATTAAGGGCCTGTTTTTAGTTTACTACAAAATGTGTGGAAGTAATAGCGATTTAGGTACATTTTTTGGGAAGACATCACAGTAAGCAAAACCATGAGGGACATGGCACTGTGCCAGGATGCTGAAATTTTGAAGGTGGCCATTGTAAGTATAGACGTTTTGGCTGCAAAAAGAAGGTAGCATAATTTAGTTCCTTTCTACCCCACTCCAATTTCTTTTTGAAGCACATGTGGAGAAAGTATTTATTGGCTCATTTGTGGTTGGAATGTCAAAAATTTTCAATAACTGCCCTCACATGGCTTTGGTCCTTGGAAGTTCGCCCTGAGTCCTGAAAAAAGAGTTTGTTCACTTCCAAGACGTTTTTAGTGAATAAAGTCTCTCTCAGCTGATTCCAGCTCAAAGGTAACCTGCCAAGGTCCAACCATTTTGTTGTTTAATTTATACCATGGAGACTGGCATAGGGCTGTGACTTACCTCTGATCCAAATTTATTAATGATGTAACTTCTTGTTTTCATTCATGGACTGAAAGAGCTCTCTGCCACACACGGGGCCTTGTTAATAGGCAACACTCTCTTCCTGTCACAGTATATACTGTTTACTGAATTTACCCAACGTTGAATCTCTGACAGTCTACTCTCACCACACAGTGAGCCAGTGGTGGGCGTCAGCCTCAGCCCAGGAGGACCTCTGCCTGTCCTGCTGTGTACATGACTAGTAAAATGATTTAATGCACACAAACAACTAGAGATTAGGTCATTCTTAAAAATTCTGTTTATAAAAAAATTGGACCTCATAAAGAGGGTGAAAGGATAATAAAAACAAGCTGCAGAGCACATAGACTTTTTGTTGGGCTAGCACAGCTGATTTGTATTAGCTGAATGACCTCCTAGCCTTTAAGATTGTTAACTTAGAAAAATATTCCCTTAAAGCTGCAATATTCCTTTTCGAACCAAAAAATAAGACTCCTTCCACTTGAAGTCTTGGACCCTTCTGCATTTTTGGGTATACACTCTTAGACACTGTGGAGTAGGCAGAAATCTTATGTAGTAATTTTTTTTTTCCTGAGAATCTGAATTGCAAGAGTTTTTTTTTTTTTTTATTTTGAATAGCAAAAATTTTTTCTAAGCATTACATAACTAGATGGCTTGATTTCATTTTTAACCTGCCCCCTAGTTCGGAGTAGTTATATGAACATTTTATTATATAGATTTGAAATATATTAGTAATGTTCAGATTTCCATATGTTTGGTCTGTTGTCATTTTAGGACAAAAAGCCCTTGAAAGATTTATTAGAGAAATATATTTTAAGCAAACACATTGTATAAGAAATAATACTAACTTTAATTTTTTTAATGCTCTGTTTATTGTTTATCAGTGCCTTTGAAGGAGAATATACACATCACAAAGATCCTGGAATATATAAATGTGTTGTTTGTGGAACTCCATTGTTCAAGTAAGTATGTTAAAAACCTATGGATATGGGAAATATCACAGATGACAACAAACTAGTTATCGTTCATTCACATTAGAATCTTTATGCTACTGAAAAAAAAAGAATCAAGAATCTTAATGTTACTAAATTTTCTTATTTCTATTATTTCTATTTTCTCTCCACAAAACAGAAATAAGTATTGACTTTCACGATAAATTACCGGTTTAGTAGACTGGCTGACTTTGCGCTATTTGGATCTTTGAAATCTCCAACGTTAACTTGCTCATGGCAGTTAACCATTGTGCTTAGAAGCGCGATGAGGGAGATTTTGGTGGGCATAGAAATGTTTATATATTTATTGAATTTTCTTTTATCAAGAGATAGCACTAGATTCATTTATTGGGGCATAGTAAAAGTTCTTCATGTGCATCCTCCAGACTGAATAATATCCACCAAGTTGATTATTCATATTTCTGTTATGAAGCGCAATATCTGTACTGAAAGTAAGTGGGTATTATAACTGATAGTTATGCATATGTAAGCAAATTATCTTTATTTTAAAGATCCCAATAGTTTACTATAAAACAATTGGCATATAGACTTTTTCACCAAAATAGTCAATTCAGACAGTGTAGATTATGGATCTTGAATAAGAAAGGAAAATCTTTACCAAGATATAATTATCTAGGTATAGAAAAATCCTAGAAGCCCTGTACTTCCCATGGGGATGCTTATTTAGAGGAATGAAAAGACAGAAAGCTTAAGTGAGAGTAAATTTCACTTATTTAAAGCAGAATTACAAATTTCTAAGGGGAAATGAACAAACAAGAATCTGATATGTGTAGCATGTAAAACATACTTAATATCTCTCCATAAATGTTTCCCTTTTAAAACACTAGCATTTACAGATTTTCCAGAAATAACAGGAAACAGTAGTTTCCTTGAAATTTTTTTAGAAGTTTAAAGCCTTTCTTAACTTGCATAAACCTTATTGCATATTAGTGTTGGTTGAGAATCTGTTCTGAATTCTTATGTATTTATTCATGTTAAAAAAAAAACCCAGCCCTTCAAATTGTCACCCATTTCCTCTCAGAAAACACACATCCTTATATTTCAACACCTTTAGCTTGTGTCATAATAGTTGATATAACACTTAAGATAGTTGCTGAGCCATGTTAAACTTGTTATTATCCCAAATGGTAAAAATTGGCCACATCCCCTTTGCCTTTTGTTTAAGAATCTCCATCTCTTTCCCCATCATGTGATTCAGTAAAGTAGTGGATCTAAGGAAAACTTATTGTTTTAAATAAGAAACAGAACCACTGTAAATGAAGGATTTAACCCATGTGAGATTTTGAGTCACAAATATTGAAAAGCAATACCTTCGTTTAAACACAGGTACTGGTGAGATTCAGGGAATTTCACATTTGAGGTGATATTATGTCAATTTCCTTTAGTATTCTTATACGGAAAGCTTTTATTTTCTACATTTCTAAGGAATATGGTTTAATATTTTTATTCTCTTTTCTCCCTATTTTTTAAATTGTATGCTTCTCCTTCCTTGATTTCTTGTCAGTTTTAGTGGGGGAACTGCTCTATCTAGCCTTTCCTGTAGATTGCATTAATTCATTGGTGCAGTGCTGCTGTCTTCAGACTGGAGAAATGGTACCTTGGGTGTCCACCAAGACTTTCCAGGGGCCACAGGGCATGGACATTTTTGAGGGAACCAATTTTCTGGTCCTCAGCTTCTATATGTATGCTTCTCTGACATTGATGTATCTGAGAGAATCTGTGGTCGGCCACCTCTTTCTTCCTATCTTCTTTATCATAATTCCCTCTCCCACTTTACAGAAGATGTCATACCTTTCACTCATCCCAAATCTTACTATGATTTATTGTCCTGGGATAAAATCTCTAAGGCTTCAGGCAAAATGACAGTTCAAGAATGCATTACTTCTGAAGGGGAAAGCCAGAAAGCAAGGCATATCTATATATATCTATATATCTATATCTATCTATATCTATATATCTATATATCTATATCTATCTATCTATATATATCTGGTAAAAAAAATACTGAAATAGTATTTCATCCTGGTAAGACTCAGTCTGCCTGCCCACTCTCTACTTATCCATCTCTCCATCTGTTGTCTATCCATTTTCTACTGGTTTCCTCAAGCGAGACTGTTGTCATGAGGATATATATCCACATATTTATTTAAATTTGAAAAATGAAAGTCTTTTTCTTTTTGACTTGGTTTCACTTGGTTGATAGATATGACAGAGAGGACTACTTTTGCAAATGAGGTTGTATGGTGAACTTCTCCATTCATTAAATGACCTAAATATATAGCTATAAGGTTTTGACCAAAAATGTATTTTAAGCCTGTAATCTATTTACAGGACATCAGAAAATTAAATTATTTTTTCAATTATTTTACTTTTGATAAGAAATTTTAGCGGTTACTTTAAAATATGTAAGGGAGTCTGTATCAGTCAGCACACAATCTGGATACAGAAACCACACAGTAATTTGAACAGGAAAGTATAATTTAAAGAATTACGACCCTTAACAGAGGATTGTGGTAATGAGGGATTGGCTAGGAGGGAGTAAATAGAAATCCTGAAGAATACGGAAAAAGCAGATAGGAGACGCAATCGTGACCCCTAGGGCTGCGGAAGAG
>CM053611.1:65543896-65562856 GCA_028646535.1 Procyon lotor
TTTATCAATCATAGTAATTCTTTCAAAAAACCAGCTCCTAGTTTTGTTGATTTCTTCTACTGTTCTTCTGGTTTCTATTTCATTGATTTCTGCTCTGATCTTTATTATTTCTCTTCTCCTGCTGGGTTTAGGCTTTATTTGCTGTTCTTTCTCCAGCTCCTTTAGGTGTAGGGTTAGGTTGTTTCTTGAGAAAGGCATGTATTGCTATATACTTTCCTCTCAGGACCGCTTTAGCTGTGTCCCAAAGATTTTGAACAGCTGTGTTTTCATTTTTTTCCATGAATTTTTTAAATTCTTCTTTAATTTCCTGGTTAACCCATTCATTCTTTAGTAGGATGCTCTTTAGCCTCCATGTATTTGAGTTCTTTCCAACTTTCCTCTTGTGATTGAGTTCTAGTTTCATGGCATTGTGGTCTGAAAATATGCAGGGAATGATCCCAATCCCAATCTCTGATTGAAACCTCATTAGTGACCCAGGATGTGATCTATTCTGGAGAATGTTCCATGTGCACTAGAGAAGAATGTGTGTTCTATTGCTTTGGGAGAGAATGTTCTGAATATATCTGTGATGTCCCTCTGGTCCAGTGTGTCATTTAAAGCCTTTATTTACTTGTTGATCTTTTGCTTAGATGATCTGTCCATTTTGGACAGATGGACAAATCCCCTACCATTATTGTATTATTGTTGATGTGTTTCTCTGATTTTGTTACTAATTGGTTTATGTAATTGGCTGCTCCCATGTTAGGGGTATAGATATTTACAATTATTAGATCTTCTTCTTGGACAGTCCCTTTAAGTATGATATAGTGTCCTTCCTCATCTCTTTTTATAGTCTTTGGCTTAAAATCTAATTTATCTGATATAAGGATTGCCACCCCAGCTTTCTTTTGATGTCCATTAGCATGGTAAATTGCTTTCCACCCCCCTCACTTTAAATCTGGAGGTGTTTTTGGGTCTAAAATGAGTTTCTTGTAGACAGCATATCGATGGGCCTTATTTTTTTTTTTATCCATTCTGATACTCCGTGTCTTTTGATTGGGACATTTAGCCCATTTACATTCAGGGTAACTATTGACAGATATGAATTTGGTGCCATTGTATTGCCTGTTAGGTGACTGTTACTGTATATTGTCTCTGTTCCTTTCTGGTCTGTTACTTTTAGGCTCTCTCTTTGCTTAGAGGACCCCTTTCAATATTTCCTGTAGGGCTGGTTTGGTGTTGGCAAATTCTTTTAGTTTTTGTTTTTTCTGGAAAGCTTTTTATCTCTCCTTCTATTTTCAATGACAGCCTAGCTGGATATGGTATTCTTGGCTGCATATTTTTCTTGTCTACTGCTCTAAATATATCATGCCAGTCCTTTCTGGCCTGCCAGGTCTCTGTGGATAGGTCTGCTGCCAATCTAATATTTCTGCCTTTGTATGTTACAGGCTTCTTGTCCCAAGCTGCTTTCAGGATTTTCTCTTTGTCATTAAGACTTGTAAGTTTTACTATTAGATGACGGGGTGTAGACCTATTTTTATTGATTTTGAGAGGGGTTCTCTTTGCCTCTTGGACTTTGATGCTTGTTCCCTTTGCCAAATTAGGGAAATTCTGTATAATAATTTGCACCAATATACCTTCTGCCCCTCTCTCTCTTTCTTCTTCTGGGATCCCAATTATTCTAATATTGTTTTGTCTTATGGTATCACTTACCTCTTGAATTCTCCCCTCATGATCCAGTAGTTGTTTGTCTCTCTTTTGCTCAGCTTCTTTATTCTCTGTTATTTGGTCTTCTATTTCACTAATTCTCTACTCTGCCTTATTTATCCTAGCAGTAAGAGCCTCCATTTTTTATTGCACCTCATTGATAGCTTTTTTGATTTCAACTTGGTTAGATTTTAATTCTTTTATTTCTCCAGAAAGGGATTCTCTAATATCTCCCATGTTTTTTTTCAAGTCCAGCTGGCACCTTGATAATTGTCATTTTGAACTCTAATTCTGACATATTACTAATGTTTGTATTGATTAGGTCCCTAGCCATCAGTACTGCCTTTTGTTCTTTTTTCTGTGGTGAGTTTTTCTGCCTTGTCATTTTATCATGATAAGAATAAATGAATGAGAGAACAAAATACTAAAAGGGTAGCAACAACCCCAGGAAAATATGCACTAACCAATTCAGAAGAGACCCGAAATCAGGGGTAGAAGAAAGGAGTGGGGGAGGAAGAAGAAGAAGGAAAAAAAAGAGAAAAGAGAGAAAAAAAATATGTTAGACTGGTGAATAGAACAGAGCCCCACACTTGATTTTGGGGTATTTTGGTCTGTTAGAAGAAACTATCTCCCAAAATTTTAAAGAAAGAAAAACTTATAAATATACAGAAATAAGGTTGAACACTATGAAGGGATGGAATATGAGTGTAAAGATGAAAATTAAAATAGATTCTAAAAAAAGGGATTGATAAGAAGTTGGTTGAAAAAAGAAAAAAAAAGGGGAAAGAATGTGATCAGGCTGGATAATAGAACAAAGCCGTGTGCTAGATTTATGGTATATTTTTATCTATTATAAGAAATTGTATCCCAAAGTTTTAAAGAAAAAAAACACATATGTATACAAAAAATAAGGTTAAATACAATGAGGGGATAAAATATGAATATAACAGTGAAAATTAGAAAATATTTTTAAAAAGGTATTGATAGGACACTAGTTAGAAAATATTAAAATAAGAAAGAGGAAAAATAAAAAATAGAATAAAAAATAAAATTAAAAAAATTTAACTTTGAAAGACTAAAGGATCATGGGGAAAAAAGCCATGTATTCTATGTGTTGCTTTTTCCTAACTCTGGAGTTCCACAGTTCTCATTGATTGGTGAACTTGTTCTTGGCTGGATGTTCTTGCTGGTCTTCTGGGGGAGGAGCCTTGTTGCAGTGATTCTCAAATGTCTTTGCCCGAGGCGGAATTGCACCACGCTTGCCAGGGGCCTGGCTATGTAATCTGCTCTGGTTTGCTCTCGGGAGCTTTTGTTCCCTGAATGCTTTCCGTGCAGCTTTGGAGGACAGGAATGAAAATGATGGCCTCCCAGTCTCCCTCCGTAGGAGCCAAGAGCTCAGGGCCCTGCTCCTTAGTGAGCCCTCACAGAAAAGCAGCCAGTCCCTCCCATCTCCTTGGTCTCTGGCCGCACTCCGAGCTCACCCAGCCTGTGACCAAGCTTTTCTATCTCTGGCACATGGCCCAGTCTGGAGTCTCTAAACCCAGCAGATGCCTGCAGCGTGCTCCCATGCCACTCCTCCCGAAGGAGGAAGGAAGGGGTCTCTCTGGATCTGCTCCTTGTGCAGTCCCTGCTCGAAGAGCAGTGGCCCCACTGTGCCTCAGATCATGGTCTAAGGTAAGCCAGAGCTGACAGCCCACTGCACAGCTCTGTCTCTGCCATTGGCTTCCCTGCTCTGATACCTGGGAGTTCTGCTGCACTCAGACACCCCTGGTCTTTTTGTATCCCTGTGAGTCCTGAGGCCACACTGTCCCCACGAGGGCTCCACCCACCGCTTAGCCTCTGGAGTGATGTCCCTCAGCAGAACAGACTTCTAAAAGTCCCGATTTTGTGCTCCATTGCTCTGCGGCTTGCTGGGAGCCGGCCCCTCCCCCAACGGTCTATCTTTTTGTTGCTTTGGATTCACTTATCTGCACGTCCTACCTTCTGGAAAGTGGTCGATTTTCTGTTCCTAGAATTGCTGTTCTTCTTCTCTATCTCCTATTGAGTTTGTAGGTGTTTAGAATGGTTTGATAACTATCTAGCCGAACTTCTGGGCTCTGATGATATCTCAGTCACCTACTCCTCTGACATCTTGCTCCTTCCCCTGAAAGTATATTTCAAGATTTTACTTATTTATGAGAGAGAAAGAGAGAGAAGGGGAGCAGCAAAGAGGGAGAGGGAGAAGCAGGCTCCCCTCTTAGAGAGCCTGATGGGGGTGGGGGAGGGGCTCGATCCCAGGACCCTTGGATCATGACCTGAGCCACAGATAGACACTTCATGGATTGAGCCAGCCAGGTGTCCTGAATTGGACAACTATTTTAGAGAATGTTTCATTTGTATTTTAAAGACAAATAAGATTTCTTATGTATGTTGTGTAAACAGATCATTTATATTATTTTGCATTAGCCTTCTTTCTTAAATATTTCCAGTTTCTTTAGTTATTTTTATTGCTATTCTCTCTTATTTTTTGCTACCTCATTTTGGCACTCCTATTAAAATTGCATCCCAACTAAGATCACAAGCAGAGTAATACATTCTGTTTATATGTATGTATATATATTGAGCCAAAATATTGCTAGTTTTACTTGTAGCCACAGGTCAATTTTAATATCTTTGCTAAGATAGAAACCTATTTTTTACTCAACTTATAATGCATGCCAGAGCCTGACCTAGTAACTTCATAGTATGACACACATAAACTGTAAAAGGCGAATATATTCCTTCCATCCTAGAAAGCATGAACCTGAGACTTAGAGCAGTAATTACCTTCTCCAAAATCAATCCAAAATCATCTAGGGGAGCATGGGATAGACCTGAGCCGGGCTCTGGTCTGTCGGTCTCCATCGGCTGGCTTTTCCACAATTACCACCTCAATGTTAAATGTTGCATAGTCTCTACCACTCTGTTGCATAAAGTCTCCAACAAACATATCAGGGTGGCAGTGAGCCCAGTGACAGAGCCACAGCCTGGTTACAAGGAAAACACGAAAAACCAAACAGTGCCAGTGGAAGCAGAATTGTGCCCATGAGGGAGTGGGAGCTTACATAGCATGGTACCTGGGTGCTGTATGGTGCCCAATGGAAGTCAGTCAATAAAGGGAGAGGAACGACTTCAGTGCCTCACGGTGCCTGAACCTCAATTTCTCTTTTACAGGCTCATGGGGGCGGGGGCCTCTTCAAGCAGGGCTCCTCAAGTTTGATGCTCTTGGGCTGACTGTTTTGACTTCTAAATTTATGGCTTGTTTGATTCATTTTTGTCAGTTTTAAAAACAAATTGAGCATGCCGTTATTAGACACATTTTGTTTGTACATGTTTTCTCAGTTTTTGTTGTGGGAGCTAATGTGTCTTTCAGTGTTTAAATTTATTTTTTTCCCGTGTATTTTTCTGTCTTTTGTCTTTATAGCATCTTTATCATCAAAATAAAACATAGAAGCCTAAGTTTACTTTTTTTAAATTTTTATTTTTTTTAAAGATTTTATTTATTTTTTTGACAGAGGGCGAAAGAGATCACAAGTAGGCAGAGAGGCAGGCAGAGAGAAAGGGGGAGGCAGGGTCCCTGCTGAGCAGAGAGCCCGATGTGGGGCTTGATGCCAGAACCCTGAGATCATGACCTAAGCTGAAGACAGAGGCTTTAACCCGCTGAGCCACCCAGGTGCCCCAAAGCCCAAGTTTTAAACTCAATAAGTAGATATCTCATAACCTAGTACTGCTTTGGTTACAGTATCAGAATATTTTGGGTTAAAAGTAACAGAAATACCCCAGTAAAAGTGGCTTAACAGTGACAGACTTGACTACCTCACCACGAACACTAGAAAAAAGCCATTCTGGAACTGGGACACTATCAGAGTTCAGTGTTGGCATTTCTGTGATTCTCTTGGCCTTCCCTTCAATGTTTCAAGATTGCTCTAGCAGTTTTAAGTGTCACGACATTAAATAATAACCTCAAAGGCAGGAAACAGGGAGGGGGAGAAAGTAAAAAAGAGCCTTCTCCTTAAATCACCTCTGTCCTTTTCATGGAGAAAAACCTTCCCAAGAAGTGTCCCAGCATATCTCCCGGGACCTCTCGCTGCTCAGAAGGGGCTTACCCGCCTGTCTGGGAACCAGCCACTGACCAAGGAGAGGGGGGCTGCCACAGCTGGCAGAGCCTAATAATGAGTTATTCCTGGGGGGTGGGAGGGGGACACATCTGGAGCACTCTTCCAAAACTGGAATTCTGTCTTCAGGGAAAAAGAAGACTGACTGGCTATTAGGACACAAACAGTGTCTGCCACAGTTGTTGAGCACTTTTAGTATGGTCGAACGGCCGCATGAACAGATGGAGGATCTCAAGTGTGATGAGGGCCAAGGAGGAACAACTGGTGTTATTCGGGTATAAACTCAAAGGATTTAACGTCGTCTGGCCACTCCTTTTCAAAGCACTAATGACGAAACTAATATGTGGAGAGAGTTTGGAAAGTTAAGTAGGCAAAGGGGTTAAGGGCTACTAGAATTAGGTGGGGGGAGGGGGCATTCCAAGCAGAGGAAGCACATTCGATTTATGTATCAGGAAGAAGGGTCAATTCATCTCTATTATTACTAGCCCCTGGTTTGATGATGGCCTTTGAATTACCTTTAGAGTAAGAAGAAATTCTAAAGCTTTTAAGTAGGTTCCTTAAACATTGGGATTTCTGAAAATTTTCTATGCTTTAAGGGGACAACAGAACAGGTTATTTGACCTGGACTATTCTAGAAAATCCTGGGTATGGAGTTGTCATATATAATGACCTTATAGGCAGAAATCAGTCTGTTATTCCTTCTTCTTCCTTCTAATGATTTCTGCAGCTGGGATCTTAAATTGACATCATTTAAAAACACTAAGAATAGCATCCTCACCTTTCCACATGTTACCTAAAACCTTTTGGCACACTGACTTCCTCCTCAACTTCATGTAGCTCATACTTAACATGGTTCTCATTAAAAAATTTTTAATTCGGGGTGCCTGGGTGGCTCAGTCGTTTAGAATCTGCCTTCGGCTCAGGTCATGATCCCAGGGTGCTGGGATCAAGCCCCGCATCGGGCTCCCTGCTTGGCAGGAGGCCTGCTTCTCCCTCTCCCACTTCTCTGACTTGTGTTCCCTCTCTCGCTGTGTCTCTCTCTGTCAAATAAATAAATAAAATCTTAAAAATTTTTTTTAATTTATTTGAACATTAAGCAAAAATCCGTTTCTCTGACACTTTGTGGATTCCTCATAAGAGAAAATGCAGTTTTTAAAAATGATAAAATAAAACCTTTGACTTCAATACACAGAACTTTTCTGGACACTGGGTTATTTTCTGTAAATAGAGAACAGTAGTTTTATAAATTTGTGCAGGACTATAGAACTCTTAACTAAAGACTAAAACCACCCTCTTTTGAAAATCTACAATTCTGTTATCAAAAGAATGCATTCATTATATATTTTAATTATTGAAAAAAATAGTAATGATACTTGTATTCTCCTAGCAACTACAAATTCATAAAAACTATTCAGGTTGAAAAATTTGGAATTTTAGTTTAAGCCTTTTTTAGTGTGGTAATATTGTTACAAGTGCCTCCAAATAATAGCGGCTTAAACGTAACAGGATTGATATGGTGCGACTAGTGTGTATGTACCTTCAGTACAAGGGCTGGTAAAAGGCTGATATTCTGATATCAGCTTCTCTCTCATGATCTAAGTGGCTGCTTTAGCTCCTGGAATCACATCTACATTCCAGCCAGTGGGAAGAATGCAGCTCCACGGAAGGGCATGACCCAGATGCTATACACATCACCTCTGCTTGCATCTTTTGGCATGAACTTAGTCACATGGTCACAACTAGCTACAAGAGAGGTAGGAAATATTGTGGAAAAATTGTCTTACCTAGGCAGCCCATGTGCCCATCGAAAACTCAGAGCGTCTATTTCTAAAATAAGAAAGTGGAGAATGGATATTGGAAGACTATAGCAGGGTGTGCTATATTCGCCATCTTTTGGTGATTGCCAAAGCAATTAGTTGTGTAGCTTTAAGCTTAGTTGTGATAAGGAATCAAGGGGTTAAATGGGTGTCTATGTGGAAACAATTCTATTTTTGCATCTTATACTCCACATAACCTTACTTCCTGCCTTTTTATATTCCTGCCATCTAGTTTAATATGCTACTGAAAATAAGCACATCACACGTGGTGTGGAATGAATGAAGGAACATCCCTTTTTGCCTTTCTACTATAATCTCTATTATGTGTGAATTTTTTTTCACATTTGCCATTTGTTTATTCCTATCTGTACTTTACTTACTTTTTAAAAGAAGATTTAGAAGAGGAGATGATCATAGTCCATAGCACACCACAGACTTACTTTGTGTTTTGTGTGTGTAAAATCTGAGAACACTGAATTAACCTCTTCCACAGGACCAACTTTCCTTAACCCCCAAAGAGATAGTATTAACTCTACTATTAAGGCTTAATTAATAATAGAGTAGTTGTGTGTTTTTTGAAGGTTCAGTCCTGTGTCTGAGAATTCTAAAAACATTCTTGTTTTTCAACTGATACCTGACGTCATTAATTTGTTTGTGAAGATGTTTTCTCTGCACTCTATGTGTATATTTTACCTATTGACCAGCTATCTCTGGAGAAGATGAGATGGTCTGAGGAATATGAGTTTTTTGATACGATTTTCACCTCTTTCACCTCAAAGAGGCATTTGATTTGTTTGGCCACTCTACCTATTTTTAGCCTTCTGTTAACTTACAGATTCATTTGTTCATGTGTTCATTCCTACTACATATTTTTAATAACTCTAAGCCATTGTTAGAATCACTCTATGTTCATTGCTCCTACACATTTTTAATAACTCTAACTTTTAATAATTTTAAGCACTCAACATGCCGCAGTGAGTGCTGGGAATTTGAAGATGTACCAGACCCCGCCTGAATCGCTCTGACACACAGTGTGGGGGGGTCTCTGGGCCAGGCCCCACACTGTGCAGTAACTGAGGGGCAAGCAAGGAGCTCTGGGAGGCAAGGGGCCAGGCAGGGTGCTGGCGGCATTGAGGTGGGTCTTCACAGTTGCGAAAGAGCTTGTCACTAAGGAGATGGGGGGAGGGCCCTGGAGGCTGAGGGGCGCTGGGTGCCGGCTGATAATACGGCAACAGTTGCATCTGGTGAGAGTGAAGGATTCAGTGGGTCAGATTTAGAGTGGGAGACCTGGGACCAGGGCCCTCACACACCCTCCAGAGGAATGTGAACTTGATATCTCTCAATCAGTAGTTTTGAAACTTTTTGTTCTGTGACCCATAGTAAGACATACCTTTTTACATGATGATTTATTACCAGGCCTGGTCATACCACTTGTCTGGCCTGGGCAAGTGGACAAATGAGGATACAAGATAGCTAATTATTTAAGAAGTTATAAATCAAGGCAATAAACGATTACAAAGGGATATACCCACCTACTTTGACAAATGTACCTTATAACAAAAATTGAAATAACGAGTAACTGAGAATAGTACGTATTTAAAGTTAATTTAGACTTCCACCGGAAGACTGTCATTCATCCTAGGGAAATGTAGGCATGATGGCAGCTAGGCCAAGTGGAGGAGAGAAGGAGAAGTCTCCCTCAGCCTTCTCCTCCCGTGGCTGTGGGAGCTGTCAGAGAACATCTCCTTTGTCTTCTCCTTTGTGGGGCACAGGAGCTCTTCCATCTGTCCCGTCACTGCCCCTTCCCTGTCCCTCCCAGCCGGGCACCTGAGTCCCAAGGCCCTCCGGACCGGGCCGGTCTGATCCAAGGGGCAGGCTCTGGCTTCCTGTTGCTCCGGCTTCCCACTCTCACGGAAGGGTTTGAATTAAGATTTCTCTGAGCAGAAATGTGGAAGAGGAGGAAAAGCATCCTCCCGTGTCTTCTTTGTTCACCCTTCCTTCTGCCCTCAGGTCCAGTCTCCCTCCTTCCAGCAGCAAGTTCTGGGCCCCCTCGTGCTGGAGGCACACACACACTGGTCACACACCCTGCCTACAAGGGCCCACCCAGGCTGAGGAAGCCAGCTGAGGGCCATTCGGGTGGACAAAGCTGGGGACCCTGGTGCTTGGAGCTTTAGAGGGAAGGGACTCCTTGCCTTGTGGAGAGGAGGACACAGCCAGAGGATGGCCAGAGCAGAGGCTTTTTGCTGACTTGTCAGGGTGGTCCTGCACAGCACGCACATGTGCGATCATACACACACACACACACACACACACACACACACACACACACGTACACATACACGTCCCTCAGAGTTGCACAGAATTGCGCATACTCTCAATATGTGAGGTGTGTTTGTCTTCTTTTCTATTCTAATTCAGTTTTTTAAAAAATACTAGTTGTAATCCACTAAATGAATTTTATAATCCACTAATGGGTCCATTTGTGACCTACATTTGGAAAGCTCTGCTCTCATTTTTGGGGTGGTAGTAATGTGATCAGATTAGTGTTTTGGAAACTTCTGGCAGCTGATGGGATAATAGATTGGAAGAGAGGGCATGACCCTGGTTATGAGATTCTGAGCCAACGATAGGCCCAAAGATGGTAAGGGTGAGAACAGAGAGGAGGGGAAGGTAGTAGAATCAACAGGTCTTGGTGACTAATACGATACTGAGGGTGCAGAAGAAAACTGCATCAGTGTCATGATATCCAACTTCAATGCTATCTTGCAGGGAATTATATTTGAGGGAAAAGAAATTGAATTCAGCTTAGTACATATACCATTAGAGGTCCCAGGACAGCCATCAGGTAGCATTGCTTGTTAGTTGGAGGGAGGTTTAGTGACGTAGGGACTGTAACAGGGCTTTGGGGTTTAGCAATAGGAAGCCACTGATAAACTTTAGCAGGGACTCATGGTAGTGGCTCAAAGAGTGAATCTATTGGGAGGTCAGTTAAAGAAGACATATGGTAGAGCATGTAGTTTCTCCCTTCCGTACACTTGATTGCAAGCGCAAGAAAGTAGGGCACTGCCTTGAAAGAGGGCATATGTTTCATTCTCAGCACTTCTCTGCAGAGGGGAGGAGACACCTGCAGAAACCCCGGGGACTGCAGAGACAGCAGAGACGAGGAGTCATTCACGCAGCCCGGCTTCAGGCCAAGTGAAAGAATGCCTTTTAGCACAGAAGTGGAGGGATGCTTAGACAGAAGGAAGAACCCCTCCTGGGCAGGTGAGAAGGCTGTGTGCGCGGGCAGACGTGCCCCTCAACAGACAGTTGTGTTCAAGTTCCAAGCACTGTGTGCGTGCTGTGACCAGCGGAGAAGGCAGGCAAGGAAACCAGCAGGATGTGGGGCAAGTGTCCTTTAGACTGGGGCTCAGGGTTGCTGGAAACAAGGAAGAGGGCCCGCGGCAGGGCTTTCCACAGCAGGTGAGAGGAGAAAGAGCAAAAATGGTCTGCACCTGAAATGGCAGTCAGGGACGGGTCAGAGAGGGATTGAGAGGAGGACTGTGGTTGGCCAGGGCTTGGGGAAAATGTACCCCCGGCTCGAAGCGCTGGTTATTGAGAACCATGGTGGTCGTAATACATTTTTTTTTTTTTTACAGATATTGATTTAGTTTAAGTATCAGGTGAAACTTTACTTGAGAATACTTGAGAAAAATGGGTTTTTATGACAAAGGAAGACGCCTCTCACTTCTCCTCTCCCCCTCTCCCCTTTGATGACTTCTCTTGAAACTCATTTAGGTAAAGAAAGCCACTGCTTCCAAAAGTGCTTTGGTACCCTGGCATAATTTCAAAGAACTCTCCTTTCCCACTTAGTTAACTACGTTTCCCCAGGAAAAAAAAAAAAAAATCTTCTCTGTCAATGTAACATCCCTTAACAGGACTCCTGCTGGTGGGTTCTTGTATCTTGCTGTGGCAGCTGTGAACATATATACTATTGATTGTTAATGTGTGATATAAATCCGACTGGAGCATGCCCACTAATTGGTTTGAGAGCTAGGTATAGACAATGCTGTCTTATAGTAGCCTGTGTAGATAGGCCTAGTCATAGGGTTAATTCTGCTTGACAGCACATCAGCAGCATCTTGGGAGTAATTACCCAACAGAAGTTTTCCCACAGCCGAACTGAGAGCTTCAAAGGCTTCTGAATTTACAGCCAGTATTAACCTATATCTGAAACATAATGTTCCCACAAGAGCTCGGATTTTTTTTTTCTCCTTATTAAATGTATGGGGTGACTAGGTTCATTTACCGGGCAAAGAACTTAGTGAAAAATTACTTGGTGTTGAATAATTGAAAACCTTCAATAATAAGAAAGAGGATAAATTTAAATTTGAGTTTTTTATTGCTTTATTATATTACGGAAACAAGTTAATCTGCCTTTTTTTTTTTTTGCCTTCAATTTATCATCCTTCTCTCAAAACAACTTAAAAAGTTACTATCTTTTTCATACTGTGCTGTCTCTACAGGTAATGTGCATGTTTAGGGGACCTAGGATAATGTGTACACTTAAAATAGTTAAAATAGATAAGGTATTTACATTTTAAGAAGTAATTTTCCTTGTCAACCAGTGTACTGAAATCTCTAACTATTGCATCTCCTCCCGCAAAGTAACAGTTGCTCTTTACTAAGCAATTTTCTTGCTTTCTAAGATTTCTAAAAAATTTCTTTCTCTTTGCAGGTCAGAAAGCAAGTTTGACTCCGGCTCAGGTATGTTTACATTAGTAATGTTATTCTGAGTATATTTTGTTTACATTGTTCTCTGAGGAGTAACTCATCAGATCAAGAACCTTTTTGATTTTAAACAGACTAGGCAGCCTCTTTTCAAAACATGAACCCCACCCAGAGCTATCGGCTGCTTGGAATCCTAACTTGAGATGTTCACTTTGGGATTCTTGATGGTTCTGCAGTAAGGCTTCAATGCCCTATATCTGCCCAGTTTCATTTTAAAAGCAGAAGTAAGAGTCGTACATACTTATTGCTCAAAATAGAATATTATTCTCTAGGTAGATAAAGCATCCTGAATGACTTGAAGATTATGTGCAAGGGACTTGTCATCAAATGTGGTAATAAATACATTTAATCCAGCAAACTATATAGTTTGTGTGCTAAAGTGAGCACTAATCCAGAAAACTATAGAGTTTTAGCCAATATAAATAGAAATTTGTCTATGATTTGTTAGTTTTTAAAAAAATTGTTTTGTTGGAGGGGTAATGGAAAACTACCTGAAGCCATTATTTTGTATCTATCAAGACAAAATTTACATTTTCAGAAACAATGGCATATCAACCTCATTAGATGTCTTCTTTTCATTAAGCATGAATGTGGCCATATAATCCTTAGGTTAGACTGTGTCTTTATGTCATTTACTGAGATTTATGTGCTCCAGGGTGTCTAATGGTATTTATAATTAAAACACAAAAATTGTCTCATATTCATACAAAGAAATTATGCCCTTTAGTGAACTGTTAGTAGATAAATAAACATTGATGTTCAGTTCCAGGAGAAAATAATTTGCAAAGAAACATAATTTATTGAATTTAAAAGTAACATTCTTACTCTAGTTTGAGTTCCATTCTGTTTTAACTTAAAAAAAAGTTTTTATTTATTACATTCACAAAAAAACTAAGGACCATATATATTCTTTTTGGTCATGACATTAAGGACAATTGAAAGTGCTTTTCTTCTTTAAAAGCTTCATCTTTCTTTTATCGTACACCTTTATGAGTGTCTCCAACTTGGTGAGACTCTTTAAATATGAAATCTGTACGTTTGAGTTAACAATTTCACCTAATTTGAGAACCATGGTTCCAGAAACCTGTCCATTCTGTGTGTTCTTGGGCTTCTGAATCACATCTGATAGTGAGAGCATAAGATAAACATTTCTGGTTTATAATATAGACTAAATGGATTCTAAAGGCATGGTGGCATCGTATCAGTGATTTGACTTTTCATTGATTCATAAGAGGTGACTCAAAATAAGGTGAAAAGTCTTTGTCATTTTTAAAATATTAAAACCTTTAAGTATAATAAAAAATAAATGGAGAAAATTGATGGCATATGAATATTTTACATAAAAGTTGGATCTTTTTATATCATTGCCAGTAGCACCAAATATTTATTAAGAGCCGACTTTATTATGATCTGATTTAATTCCCTAAACATCAGGTCAGAAACTGGTTTTAGGGTAAAGGATCTGGAACATAGCTCTTAAAAACAAACAAGTCCAACAAGTTCATTTTGAAGGTAAAACCTGGAAATAGTGTACAGAATTGAAATATTAGGCAGCTGTTGTCAAAGTCAGAAAATTTATGTTGTATTTTCAAATCCAAATGAAAATGTGCTGCTAAGTTCCTGTAGTGATAGTTATAACATCTGTACAGACACACATCTTTCACTCTGGTGACTAAAGATTTTTGTTCATGATTCTTATTTTCTCCAAGTCCTAATTTTTTTTTTAAAAGTTTATGATGGACAACATCTGTGTGTCTTTGAAAACTACAAAGTTCGGTACTCTGAAAAATCTTACGGGGAATACTGATTAAAAGTTTATTTATTCTTTGAATTTTGAATTTAAATATGTTGTGGAAAGAATTCATATGGTTTCAAATTAAGAAACAGGTAATTATGTTTTCTTATAAGCTCTTTTAGCTTAGTATCAGATGAGGGAATCATGTCAAAGGAAGCTAGAACTGTGTTCTTGGCATGCTATATCATGCAAATTTGGTTAGAAATAAGATGGCATATTGGAACAATTAAATGTATGACTTTAATAGGTTCAGTTTTTCTATTGTTCATCAAGTACAGAAAGTAAACTAGCTCTGCTTAATGTTGTATACAGCTGTAACCGTGTTCCTAACAAAGTAAGATTTTTAAATGAAGGAAGATGTCAATCTTACAAAGAAAAAAACACTTAAAAAATAAATAGTGTGGTTAATGACTAGCCATAAAGGAAAGGATTTCAAAGTAAAATTTTATATATATATATATATATATATATATCTCCCCTCTCAAATAAGGAACCCAGCTTATGCAGAACTTACTGTACATTTGTAATTTGTGTAAATGAGTTTCTGACTGTGGAGTGAGCTTCACGAGGAAGGAAGGAAAGTTTTCATTGTCAGCACATGGTGAACAATGTCAGTTGTTGAATACATATCCAAATGATCAACCTGGAGAGTAATTTAATTTTTTTATCAAAACTGTGTCAACTTTTTTCTAAAAAAGCAAATCCACAAACAGCTTTTTTTTTTTTAAAGATTCAGAATATTTATAATGAAATATTTCAACTATATATAAAAATAGAGTGTGGTATAATGAACACCTACATATCCATCATCTAATTTTACAATTGTTAATAATTTGCCATACTCGTTTCATTTTTCTTTTTTTGCTTGAACTATTTTAAAGTAAAATACATGTATCTTGCTGTGGCAGTTGTGCCTTGACTTAGTGAAAGAGATCAACTGTTTTTCTGAGGTTTTCATTTGTTTCAGAAATTCGAGTCACATACAGATTCTTATGGAAAGGGTCGTGGCATTACCATGTCCACATTTAGTTAAAGAGACATCGAAAGTTCTATTTGTGGTGAAGGTTAAGAGAACCTTCAACCAGAAGGAAGCGACACTGAATTAATTCCGATCCAAGAACCCCAAGAATGCTCTGCCCTCAAAATTAATTTGATTAACACTTTAGCTGCCATCTAGTTGTGTCCTCTGTGTCCTGAGGTATATCCTGATTAAAATCTGTTTCTGTTGATTTGTAACTCAATCACCTACAGTTTTTGGCTTTGCTGATTGAGAGCAATCAACCTACCTTCTTTCTCAAGGAGTTTTAAGGTTTCCATTTTAATATTGTTTCCTCGTTGGCGTACTAATGTTGCTTGCCTGCAATCGTGTGTAGTTGGTGACTTTACTAATGGAGTAAAACAGACTTCCTTTTATGTTCAGAAGTAGCAAGAAGCTGTGCTCTTCTCCCCACCACCTCCCAAGAAGGGAAGTTAGTTGATGTTGGGGGAAGCAGAGCATTGAGTTTAATGTTAAATTAAACATGAAAGCTATATATCAGATCTCAGGAGAAACATGCTTTTGAAAGAGACAAGGAACTGTGGAGCATATTGCATGATAGGCTATGTAAACAGAGCCCTGGAGGTCAGTGTGTGGATGCAAACCAATTAAATAAAGAAATTACTGGCTTTGCTTTCTATCATCTGGATGGCGAGGATCACAAGTTAACATGCTCAGGGCTGCAGTGTAAACTTTGCTTGAATAACTTATAGGCACCTCTGGAAACGTCATTAACTCCTTCAATTCACTACCAAGTTTTTTTTTGTTTGTTTGTTTTTGTTTTTAAATTTAACCAAAAGACGTTACAATCAAAACCAAAATGTATGCTCTCCTTGCCCTTTTGTACATGTCCATTAGCAAAGGTGCTCATGTTGAGTAGAAGGGAAAGAGAGCACAGAGGATGAACTGCCGAGAAGAGCAGAGTTGACTGGGCAGTCCGATTTCAAGCTCGTGTGCATGTCTTGTAGGGCAAAGGATCCAGAACGTAGCTTTTAAAAATGAAAAAGTCCAACAGGTTCATTTTGGAGGTAAAACCTGGAAATAGTGTACAGAATTGAAATATTTGGAACATTTGGAAAAGCAGAGCTCTTGGAGAATAACTGAAAAAAGATCTCCTCTTCTCCTGAATACTGGGTATAAGGCAAAGCTGTAGTTGGAATTTACCAGTCACTGCATAACATCAGGATGGTGTTATTTCTGTTCTATTAACATAGAATAGTTTTCTGACCAAGAAGAACCTGAAGCCTAGAGGTTAATAACTATATGTTAAGGACAGCCTGGAGTCTAATTCTAATTAGTCTCCTCAGGCCATGTTTAGATGAGAAAATGAAATATCAAGTTAAAACGGTATGGTTTCATGGTCCATAAACATTCAAAATAAAGATTTTTTTTTTCTTCCTTCTGTAGAGTCATGTTGGCTGAGAAAGTGAATAAGCTTATGTTTAGTGCTTGTTGATTCTGGGCTGCTTGCAATAGCTATACTAAGGAAATGGGCTCACAGAACACAGCAACTCAAAGGTATAAGATTTCATGAAAGCAAATTATGGGGGATTAAGAAACCTAATGAGCACGGTTTAGTGTGGAGAGTAGAGGAGGGAGCTCACTGTTAAATAAAGCCCAAGAGTGTACAAGGTTAGGAGATCCTAAAAGACACGGTAATAAAAGGCACAACAGAATATAATTATCCTGAAAAAAAAAAAAAAAAAACAACAAAACAACAAAAAGCCCGAGGAACAAAAAGCAGCTAGTGTCGCTTTTAAGATCTGCATAAAAAGGACTCTACACCAGGGTAAGGAAATCAAAGAATATAATCAGTTAAAGCTTGAGGCAAAAACATAAGGGCAGTGAAAAATACAGTGGACTGTTAATGGTGGTCACTAAGCTGAGGGGAAACCAGGAATTTGAGTGTAGTAGAACTAGAGTTTTGAAAGCTTGTGAGGAAATGAGACAGTCTGCCTAACGTAGTAAGGCTTTCTCAAGAAATTAATAAGGGAAACATTTTCAGATCTTACCAATGTGGAGATTATGTTGACATACTTTTCAGCTGCTTCAAATCGATTTTGTCATTTTTAATTTCTTATTTTTGAAGGGCTTGTAACAACAAAAAGCAAGGAAATACAATATAAATCTCTAGACGAGTATTGAAATCTGTCTCTGGGCATCGGGCATTGGTAGAAATGAGAAAAATATTGTCTATTCATCTGTTCATTCATTCAACCTGTGTTTAGGTTGAATAAATTATGTTTACCAGGCATACTGTGTACCATACCTAGACCCTGTGGTTATAGCTATGAACAGGGTGGATATAATTCATTCTCTCCTAGACTCTTACAGCTAGTTGGGCCATTATACAAATTCACATGGATTTCTTTGCATATTTGGCTGAGAAGGGCTAATAAGTTAAATTCAGATCCAGATGGTGAATTGAAGAACTTGCGATGTTTAAACATAAGCCAATATATTTTAGGTTTTGACAAGTTTACCTTTCTTTACTTTATTCAAACCATATCACTTTGGTTTCCACTTTGACTTTTAAGAGACCAGCCTAATAATGCTACTGGTTAGTGTGTAGTTTTTCTCTAGCTTTTAATAAGGACTGACATTTCACATTTGATTATCATTAAGAGAGATTAACTTACAAGAGAACAATGACAAATGTTAGTGAATATTGTTCTCTTCTTCACTTTTATTTAATTTTTAATTTATTCTTTTACTGGATCCTAATCAAGGTTGGCCTGAAAAATCAGGCAGCCTTCTTTATAACAATCTTATTGAATTGTATAGAAGCCAGTGGAAAGGACAGAGCCTTTCATCTCCTTTTATAAACTAAACACCAGGAAGCAGCCAGGCAGAGCAACTAAGTGCAGAGGTTTGGGATCAGATAGATCTAAATGAAGACTTTCCTTATTTCCAATAATTTTCAATTGGTTTTCTTAGATTTCATGTATACCATTATGTTACAAACTTAAATTTTATTTTTCTTTTCTTCTTATTTAGAATTAGAGCATTTAAAGCTATGAATTTCCTTCAAAAAGCTTCAGCTTTTTTAATATTGTATTATAAATAGTTGCAGTTTTGGCTTTCTTTTGGACACAATGATTACTTGGGAAAGTGTTTTACATTTCCATATGTTCTACTTTCCACTTTTGTTTGTAATTTTCAGTTTCATTGCTTGATGGTCAAAAAATGTAGCCTTACTATTTTTTTTAAAGATTTTATTTATTTATTTGACAGAGAGAGGGAGATCACAAGTAGGCAGAGAGGCAGGCAGAGGGAGAGAGGGGGAAGCAGGCTCGCTGCTGAGCAGAGAGCCCTATTCGGGGCTCGATCCCAGGACCCTGAGATCATGACCTGAGCTGAAGGCAGAGCCTTTAACCCACGGAGCCACCCAGGCACCCCATAGCCTTACTATTTTTTAGTAAGTCTATTATGCAGTATTTAATAAAATTGTATTTTTGGCCTAAGATATGTTTAATTTTTGTAACTTTTCTGTGAGTGACTTAAAAACTATATTCTCTGAAATGTAAAGGGTTTGGTACGTAGTTATTAGATCAGTCTGAGTCATGATTTACAGCATTATTTATTTAGTTTCTATTTTATCTGACAAGGACTTTGAGAGGAGAGATGCTCTGTCATTTTCTTTTTTCTTTTCTTTTCTTTTTTTAACCTGGATTCTTCATCTTTAGATATGGTCACTCCTGTGTTGTCAGCTTGCGATCCTCT
>CM053611.1:65563356-65591710 GCA_028646535.1 Procyon lotor
CTGTGTTCTCCTCAAGGATTTTGATGGAGTCCTGTCTCACATTGAGGTCTTTGATCCATTTTGAGTCTATTTTTGTGTGAGGTGTAAGGAAATGGTCTAGTTTCAATCTTCTGCATGTGGCTGTCCAGTTTTCCCAACACCATTTGTTGAAGAGACTGTCTTTTTTCCATTGGATATTCTTTCCTGCCTTGTCGAAGATCAGTTGACCATAGAGTTGGGGGTCCATTTTTGGGTTCTCTATTTTGTTCCATTGATCTATGTGTGAGACGTTATCTTTTAAGGTTCAGCTCAAGCATTGCCCCTTCAATTAAATCTAGCCATCCTTAACACCTCCTTAGCAGTTAATCATTCCTTCCTCTGTGCAAACACTGAGTCTTTAAGTGAATTTATTATAGCATTTATGATCCACTATAATTATTTGTGTGAATCTTTTATTTCTCTCCAAGTCTGTGAGTGTTTTGAAGACAGGAACCATGTCTTACTCCCCCTTATAACCTTCGTATCTGGTATGAAATAGTCAATAAACAAAAATTCCATGAGGTTGGGAATCTGTCTGTTCTGTTCTTCCAGTTGTGACTGAAACGCTTAACTAATTACCAAAAATTTACTCTTCCTATTCATAGTGTAGAGTTGTTGCTGGGAAGTGGCTACTCAACCAAAGATGACAATTTCCCACCTCTTTCCACTCGTGTGGGGACATATGACTAATTCTTTCAGTGGAATATGTGTCAATTCTGTGTTAAAGGGATTAAGTATCCAGTATATTCAACTTCTCTCTTCTGAAATTATGTCAAAGGTACATGTTGAACATGATATGGAAGGAGTCTGGATCTCTGAGTCTTACTTGAAAGAGATCTGCACAGGAGAGCCCTTCAGTCCAGAGCATCTTCGTTAGCCTTTATGTAGAGGGAAATAAACTTTCCTTGTAATAAGCTACTGAGATTTTGCCATCATTTATTATGGAGACTAGAGTCACATACCCTGATTAGCCTGGTGCCTAAAATACTTCCTGCCAATAGTTGGTATTTATTGATTATTGTTGGATAAATGATAAAATTTATGGCTAGGGATTATAGTATCAAATCCAAAGATGATCCTGTAAATGAAGGATTATAGAAATATAATATACTATGTTTTGTATAATCACTGAGCCTATCAGTTATCAATTGGCACAATAATACCTAGTAACAGGACACCTTAAAAAGCAGTGACTTAAAACAATAATAATGTATTCATGGTCACATATCTATGGATTGGTTGGAAGTTAGCTGACATAGGTTGGTCACAGGTTTGGTCCAATTCTGCTCCACGAGTCTTGTCACTGATGACAACAAAGAGGGCAAACCTCACTAAGCAAGCACATTTCAAGCTTATGTTTTCATCATGTCTGCTAGCGTCCCATTGGCCAAGCAAGTCACATGGCCAAGCAGAAAGCTAAGGAAGGAGAAAGAGCTCTGTCCTTTCTACTCACTGATCATGCAGGTGTAAGTGTTCTCTCTTCCCTCTAGTGGGAAGAACTGCTGCATCACATGATAAAGGGTGTAGAGATAGGAAGGGGAGAAGAATAGAGCCAATAATGAAATCTACTATATTAGAACATCATGTACTTAGATCAATTATTTCGTAAAAGTATTTGTAGAGTTAGAAATATTATATTTCTAAAGTGGATACAATTCCTTCTTTATAATCCCATTATTTAGTAACTTAACTTTGGATATAATCTTAATGGGTTTGGTAACATGAAAATATTTGTGTAGTGCTTTACCACTTAAATAGTACTTTAATAAATCTTACCGAGTTTGAGAGTCACAAATCTCAGCAATATACACAGGACTATTTTTTTACCAGGAAAGTAGTTGAGATACAGAAAGGTTAAGTGACTTATTCAAGGCCATATAACCAGTGAATAATATGGTATTAGATTTCAGATCTCCAACTTGCAAGGACTCTTCCCATCTTATTAGATCATGGGATAGTTCTTTATGTGAGTGACTTTTTTTAAATTTTTATGTTTCTGTTATTAGCTTTTAATTTTTCTGTAATTCCTATATTTAGCAACTATTATATACTATAAATTAGAAAATTTATTTTTTCTCAAATCAAAAATAACGATATGATTATAAACATGTCTTGAAAATATAAAGTGTATGACTTCATTGTGGCTTTTAGTAGGCCATTGAAATGTTGCTGACAGTTTCCCAGGAGGCCTCAAAAGATAGCATTAATTGCCTCAGTGAATTTTCTGTGTTCTAGTATCTGATCTTAAACTTCCAACCTCAGGAACTTGGATGTTTTAGTATCTTTCAGGGACGGACTCATACTGATAAACCTGCAAGACTAATGGATTAAGCTAGAATGCCAGTGTATTTGTTTGTGATGAGAAATATAATTTTCACATGGCTCAGAATACACTTACATCTGCGTGAGCAGTGTCTTCTTTCTCTTAAATAGTCAAACTGTGTGACTCACAAAATCACAGTAAGAACTCACTTTATCAATTAGCCAAAATAAATCATTCATATTGGGGCTGAAATTTCCTTAGTATAGCATAATAGCACCCTAAAGGTGGCCCTACATGGGGAGTCAGATCATAACCAGAAAGTTGCTCTGTTAAGCACAAAATAAGAAAAAAGGGAAATAGACAAATGGAATATTTAGCTTTAGGAGTTTAAGTTAACATGAATTATCTATCTCAAAATAGGGATGGTCCTGGCCAGTGAGACTTTATATAACTTAACATCCATTGGCTCACCTTCATCCGTCCATTCATCCAACCATCCTTATGAGAGACAGCTTTGCCATTGGGCTTGGAAAACATACTATAAGTCCATTACCTAAGATTCTGTTTCCAAGTTCTTGGAGCAGGAGACCACGTGTGGAAACTAGAGAACTTAAAATTTATGGTTTAATTACTTCTTAGCTATTGAAGCACATATTAAAATTTTAATGGTTTAACATACCGCTTCAGCATACTAAAATTAAGATATAGAAGAAGGTCAGTATATAGATCTAGATATAGAATATTTCCATTACTTAAAATGATCTCTCATATTTTCCTTCCATCAGTCCCCACTTCTCAGAGGCAACTGTTATTCTGAATTGAATCACCATTGATACCATTGATTAGATTAGTCTGTTCTTGAACTTGATATAAAATCATACAGTATGTATTCTCTTGTGTGTGGTATATTTTGCTCTATATAATGTTTTGAAATTTAATCATGTTATTTATAAATACCAGGATTATTGCTGAGTAGCATTGAGTTGGGATGCATATTTTGGTCAAAGTTAGGCTACCATTCATGCAGTTGGGTTTACTGAGCTGTCTCTGTTCTGAAATTCTCAGGCCCAGAATACTGTTGTTAATGCACTGAGCCAGTATGTAGACATTTTTGCTTGGACTCCACATGATCAGTCAGTGAAATTGCATGCACATGTAGAATACCTACTCTGTTTAAGACGTGGTGGAGGATATATGAGTATGACACAGTTCCTCCCTCATGGATCTTGTAAGGTAATTATAGAGATGAAATATGCACATACGCATATACCTGAAGATATTGTATGTGCAGTTTCTAGTAATGGGGTCTTAGTGGGATTTAGAAGAGGAATCACTTTAGGCTACAGTGATTAATTAGGGAGGTTCCTTGTTGGAGGTAGAATTTAGATCTTCAAAGGTTGAGTTTGGATAGATACAAAGAAGGAGGTCATTTAAAAGAAAGAGCCAGTTAAAGTCAGGCACAGAAGCAAAGGTGCAAAAACTATTTGAGGAACATAAGTAAACCAAGTTGCCAGAACTGAAGGACTTTTTGGGGAAGTAATGGTATAGTTGGGAGTCTGTTAGAGAGCACATGTTAAAGAATTTGGACCTAACTGTAGATAATAGCATTAGTAATAATTGCTAATGTTGATTTTATGCCTACTGTGTGACAGGCACTGTACCAAGTGCTTTATATTTACTAACTCATTTAATTTGTATGAATCATACATTACTAATCTCATATTATAAACGAGTAGACTAAGGCACAGAGAGGTTGGCTATTTTGCCCAAAGTTACTTGGCTAGTAAGTGACAGAACCGGAATTTGATCCTAAGTAGCCTAATTCCTAATTCTAAGAATTCCTAATTCTTAACCATGCAATAAAACCCCTAGAATATGAGTTTATATGATCAAGAAATATTTATGAATTTTTAATAAAACATCTTTTTACTCATACACATGACAATTTTTATTCATATACATGACATACTTGTCCAGACAGTCACACATCGTTGTAGAAATTTTCTCCCCCCTAAATCTACCAAAGTAGATTTAGTAGTCTGTTGAGAAATGGGTTTTGGAGGTGAGGTAGAGTTTTGATTTCTAAATGCAAGTTATCCCCACAGCATTAAATCACCTGCTGAAAAAGATATTCATGAGGGATTTGTTGTAAAGAAATGATTGCTGAAGAATTAACAGTCTCTAGGGAATTAAGAATCATTTTGTTTTGGACAGCATTTTATTTTTAATACAGTTGAAAATTAATAGAATTCAATTAATACAGTTCACTGTAGTTTCTATAGGAAGTAAAAATGCTTACCTCATACTGGCAGATCTTCATTAAGTGGAATGAGTGGGTGGTGATCGTTAACCTTCTTGGGGGACAGTACATGGATATTTGTCCATTCATGTTAATTGACATACCTTGCTGATTCCTGGGCAGTTATAAATAAGTTACATTTAACTACAAAGGGTAGAAAATTTTGTTTTAAACACATGACTTGGTTGTAGGCTAAAGATTCTTAACATTCTGCTTCAGTATGAAAATATTTTATTTAGGGAACAAGTACAAATGCAGTAAGCAAACTATTAATTATTTGCTTATTAAATCAAAATGTTCTATTAAAAATAGTTTAAAATGCCAATGACATTTTAGTTCTTTTTATGTCTCAATAATTTTTTTGTTCTATCTTTTGTGTGTTAATGTATATATATATTATATATCTTTTGTATATATAGAATAGTTATATATAAATAATTAAAATTAATGCTATGGAAAGAACACTTTATAAGAGGTTCTTTTGATTTTTCAAAATTCCCTGGATAGGGATCAAAAGTGAAGAAAATTTAATTTTTTCCTGGTGACCACAAATCTTTTAGTGATTTTCAATATATGTTTTGGAGATTCAAATACTTAAGAAACAGATGCCTTATATTGATATTCAAGTGGTGAAATTAGTAATCTTCTATTCTAGGAGATTGTATTTTTAATTTAATTTTTAATTATTTAATTGATATATATTAAATTGATACATTTATATGTATTAAATTGAAACATATTTAATTGATATATATTAAAGACATATTTAGTTAACATTATACTTCCATACAGTAGCATGTGGTAATGTTCATTGCATTAAGCGAGGAGTGAATGAAAATGGAACAATGTTAGTTTTTTTTTAAAGATTTTATTTATTTATTTGACACAGAGAGAGAGATCACAAGTAGGCAGAGAGGCAGAGAGCAGGCAGAGAGGGGGAAGCAGCTCCCCGCTGAGCAGAGAGCCCAATGTGGGGCTTGATCCCAGGACCCTGAGACCATGACCTGAGCTGAGGGTAGAGGCTTTAACCCACTGAGCCACCCAGTCACCCCTGGAATAATGTTAGTTTTAAGAAGAAATGTATTTTGCCATTTCCAAAATAATATAGAATATTTACCAAATTGTTTTTTTCTTCAAAAAGTGTGTCTATACATTACCTTACATCCAAATCATTTACCTTGTGGATTGAGGGCCATTATATAGAAGGCGAGAGATGTAAAGGGCAAGAAATTTCGATAACCATGAAAATATTTTATGGCAAAACATAGCAACACAAAACAGTAACGTGAAGACTGAAGTAATATAGTAGTTTTCCTGTCAAAAATGGTAATCCCTTAGGGGAGCCTGGGTGGCTCAGTCGGTGAAGTATCTGCCTTCAACTCAGGTCATGATCCTAGGATCCTGGGATGGAGCCCCGCATTGGTCTATCTGCTCCGCAGGGAGTCTGCTTCACCCTCTGCCTGCCGCTCCCCCTGCTTATGCTCTCTCTCTCTTTCTGTCAAAAAAAAAAAAAAGTAAGGCTTAGGCTCCCCAGCCAATCAAAAATAGAGTTTGGGATGTTTTTCTAACATTTTAGATTTAAATTTATTTCTATGCTGTTTTAAAATTAATTCAGTTTTTCCCTTATGTTGTTATATACTAATAGTCAATAAACCATACTTTTACTGTATGAATGAAAATTGCATTGAAACTTATTCAAATGTAATATCTTAGGGTTTTCCTAGTTGGAATTTATTCAAATTTATTGCATTTTGTGACTTCCTTTATATTAATTTCTTACATATTTGCCTTTTAAGTTATATTTATAGTTTTTATCATTACTCGCTTTTTAATTACCAGTATTCCTTAAAATGTTGTCTACGTATGTGGCTTTTGCCAACTTATTTATTAGGAAATTCATTTTTTTTTTAAATTCTAAGCAATGTGCCAGTATATTTATTTTTGTAGCTATATGATTTTACATTTTTTAAAAAAGATTTTGTTTATTTATTTGACAGAGAGAGAGAGAACACAAGTAGGCAGAGAAGCAGGCGGGGGGTGGGGGGAAGCAGGCTCCCTGCTGAGCATATCCCAGGACCCTGAGATCATGACCTGAGCCGAAGGCAGAGGCTTTAACCCACTGAGCCACCCAGGTGCCCCTGATTTTACATTTTTATTTCAGGATTGTTGAAAAATACTGCATAACTAGAACTTAAAATTGCCTATAGTTCCCAGTATTTATAAAAAATAAAAAATTCCCACCAAAGTTTAGATTTAAATTCATGTTAAATTCATTTATGATAAAATATTATTTTTTTCCAAAGGTTTTTTTTTTTGTAGAACTAGTATGAATTTTTGGTAACCTACAAATTTTATAAATTGGCAAATATAGTCATGTCAGACAGATATGGACAAAACACTACAATGTTTTGTTAAAATGCTATAAAATTTTATGAATGAACATTGAATAAAAGGAAATTTTAATGTCAGAGTCAATACCATTTCATCAATTTAGAAGTTTGATATAACCATGTTCAGTTCCACAAATGTTTGTTGAGAACACAACCACTTAGATTGTGCTTAGATTGTGCACTAAGGTAAAGCTTTGCCTTGAGTAAGCTATTTGTAAACTATTTTATAATAATCTAGTATCAAACAGATATAAGTCTCAGCATAGAAATATACCATTGTAAGGGTATTCACATTATGATTGAGGGGATTAGCATGAAAGACAGTCGCCTTTCTGTTGCTTTATTTTGTAAGTTCACAAGGCCAGGGGAAGCTTTTGATTATTTTGTGCTGTGTGCCTACACATACCTAGGGGAAAATAATCACAGATCTCAGAGTCAGTTTAATTATGCAGTTAGTTTAATGGTTGATTCAACAGCTAGTTAGGGTTCACAATATTTTAGTATTTGTGAACTTCTCAGTATTTTGGGTGACAATAAAGTAATGATAAATTAGTATTTTTTCCTAAAGTAGAATATTATACAAATGAACAAAGATACATTAAGATTATTTTAGATGTAAAGAGATGCAGCTCGGGGCGCCTGGGTGGCTCAATCGGTTAAGGCCTCTGCCTTCGGCTCAGGTCATGATCTCAGGGTCTTGGGATCGTGCCCCGTGTAGGGTACTGTGCTCAGCTAGGAGCCTGCTTCCCCTTCTCTCTCTGCCTGCCTCTCTGCCTACTTGTGATCTCTCTCCCTCTGTCAAATAAATAAATAAAATCTTAAAAAAAAAAAAGAGAGAGCGCTCAATTTTAACCAACTTTATTACTTAATAAACGTGACTCTCAATTTGAGGGAAATGTTTAAAGGCAATTATATTCTTACGTATGGTTAATTCTAATCTATGTTTTGTAACTGGTTTTTAAGAAAAGATCTTTTATGGTTTTTCAAAATACTCTTGCTTTGTAGAAATCTGAAGTGTATCATGTTTTAGCAATTATTTTTTAAATTGTGTTTTAGAAATTCCCTAGTTTAAAAAAGTAATGAGGTTAATTTTCATCTCTATCTTATAACCAGTTCATAAGAAAGTAATCTTTTATACGCATTCCAAATAGTTCAAATTTGTCCATTAGAAATCTAAAAGACACTGGGTCTTTTATAAGATGATTGATAGGAACTTACTTTTCTACTTTCTTCTTCTTACTGCTAGATTTAGTAATCTTTCTCTTTCGGCATGATTTTTCAAAAAGGTTTTTTCCCAATTCATATGAATTTTGATAGATATGCTATATCACCACATAAGTCTTGGGTCTATGTAATAGAAAGATGAACGTTTCTCTGTTATCTGCATTTCTCACTGAGAGTCAATAGGTTGATTTTACATAGGATGATCAAAAACAGGAAAGCTATGGTTTAGAAAATGTTTTAATCTGTTTCAAATAACTTAGCAGGGCAATCTGGTAAAAATGACATGATTAATGACTGAAGAAGATTAAAATATTTTCACATTCTGTTTTTAATGACCGCTATCTTAAATTTCTACTCTAAAATTTATAACTAGTAAAATATTACAGGAAAAACATATCATTTATAAGCCACTTGAAGTTCTGTTTTACTTTATCAAATGTGCCTGCTTTTTAGCCAAAACAGCATAAATTAAAAACAAATTTTAACTGAAATATAGCTCATCTGCTATTTATTCTTAAATACATTCATTGAAGTGTTAATATTTATTAGGTTCGGCATAAAAGGGCTAAGATTATTGTTTTCAATTAGGCAGGGTAGCAGTTCAGTCAGTATGTAATTTTTAAAATTTATTTACAATAGGCAGATCTTCATCATTTGGAAATAGGCCATTTTAGTAAATTTAACTAAAAATGTTTTCTATGTATATAAGTGGTGACAAGTAAAACTATTAATGTTGGAGTTTTGCCTGCTGATTCTAGTTCTGTCTTTTTTTATCCAGAGATAATGATGTATATTCAGTCTCTGTCATATTTACCTAGAGGAAGTCTTTTTAATCCCTCATTTTTCTCCTTCACTGAGGTTATGTGTAAATACTACATGAAATGGCAAACGGAAGAAAGTCTGTTTTGACTAAAGATACCATTCATCTTAAACAAACACAATCTGTCTTTGAAAGCATAGTGATATGAGTTTTGTTTGGTGGGGGAGGGAGAAGGATGGATAAGACCGCAAAGCAAAAAATACGTTACAACTTATATCAACTGGTATTAAGCCCCTCTAAAAATTGGATAAATTGTTCTGATTTGTGTCTGTCTGCTTAAGGGACACACACACATACACACACACACACACACACACACAGTCACACACAATTTCATTGCTTCGTAGTTTCCATCATCACCGGCATACCATTTTTATGAAGGCTTGCATCGATTTCTGACAGAAACCTGAAGCTAATTCTTAGTCAGATATCTTAAAGCACAGTTTTCTAGAAAACCATGTGTATAAATTTATAATTCCACACAGGAAAAGGAATTTGTGTCTTATTTTAATTATTTCCACTTTGAAGCCCCATAAAATGGAATAAAATAACTTCATTTAACCTTTTATACTATGAACTCTTTGAAGACAGAGCCCTGTTTAAATCCTCTACTATATTTATCCCCAGCACTAAGCCCAAGTAGGCCACAAGTGATGACTGAATAAATGTTCACTAAGCTCATGCCAAAGGAATTAATCTTCTACTGCTTACTTACATTTGCTTACTTATATTTATTATGAAAACTAACAACTTTAGTGTTGTTCCTGCCATCTTGTTTTCTCTGTATTCTTGTCCTTGCTCACCTTTTCTTTCCTTTTTTTTTTATTTGGTTGGATTGATTGAATTTTTACCATTAAAAAGAAAAGCTTCTAGTCATAATTAACATACTATTTCTATTACCTCTATAATTTAATTTTAAGGAAAATGTTTGACCTTGTATTTTTCTGCTCATGGTGGGAATTAATTCAAATGTATAACTTCTTTCTGTTTCTCCCAATATAAGAACTTTAGCATTTTTAATTTGTTTCTGATCTCTATGCCCATAGGCTGACTCCAATCTGGAATTTTGGGGACACTTCTCATCATGCCTCTACTTTCTTAAAAATCATTTCTCAAGAATCTATTGTGTTAAAGCTACATCGTGAACTACTCTCTAGATTTAATTATTTAATTTTACATATTTATTTACTCACCAACATTTCTTGCATCCTGACCTTTCTTAGATCTATTTTTCATTTTGCTGTAGTACTTCTTTAGGTAGTCTTTCAGAAATGGTTCTAGATAGCAAACTGTTTGAGTTACTTTATATATAGATTATTTATTCACACTTCTTTTTTTTTTAAGATTTTATTTATTTATTTGACAGAGAGAGAGATCACAAGTAGGCAGAGAGGCAGGCAGAGAGAGTGGGGGAAGCAGGCTCTCCGCTGAGCAGAGAGCCCAATGTGGGGCTCGATCCCAGGACGCTGAGATCATGACCTGAGCCGAAGGCAGAGGCTTCAACCCACTGAGCCACCCAGGTGCCCCTTTATTCACACTTCTAATATCAAAAAGGATTCAAGGCAGAAGACACACCATAGCACGTTTATTCTTCAGGCATTGGAGTTGGCAAATAGAACTTACATGATTCTAAGATCTTTGGGTATGCTTCCATGAAAGGTAGACTTTTTGTTTCTCTTTTAAATGGTAATTTTTCCAAGCATGATTTTAGCTTATAATTAATTTGCTAAGAATTTCCTTTTGGAGGGAAAAAATGAATTTTTAGGTATCATTCAGTTAAAAATATGCACTTCAACAAATAATTAGCATCCCGTCTATGCAACAAATATCCAGTATCGAGAAGTATGGTAAATATAATAATGGATTTTTTTTAATGTTATAGCTTAAATTTTTCATATTATGTCTTACGTAATATGAGCTTTGTTTTAAGAATATTTTAAAATTCAATATATAAAAGGTAAATTTTAAAAATATATTACCATCTTTGATCAAATTGGACTATACGTGGCACCACCTTTTAAATGTTATTATCCATGTTCGGATACTGAGTTAAATTAACAACATGTTAGAGCAATTCAAGGTATGAGAGGATTTCACTTTGTTTTTCTAGTTCACAAAGATTAATGGGGCAAAGATCTTTCATGTCAGTTTTGTAGTAAGTGAAAGAATAGAATTGTCTGTTACACGGTTATATGTACCTTTCATATAGACTATATTTTCTGATATTTCTCAGTCTTATCTCATTATTTCAACTTTTGGGTTTATTTGTGTAAGGCTCTTGTAGAGCTAATGGATGACAGGATTACAGTACAACATGAGTATCTCATTTTAAAAGCATTCAGTGTTCATTAGTTTGATGCAACAAAGAACATAGTTTGGAAATGAAGGGCAGTGAACAAAGGGAAATAAAGGAAGAATTTGGCAATTTGAATAAATACAAATACAATAAACCAAAATAAAGAGTAAGGGATCTGCAGATTTTTAAGACTTTTGAGTTTTATTGTGAAATAGCCTTCCAAAAAAATTGTGCCAATTTATACTCTCTTCAGCTATATATAGTATTTTTTTTCTCCCCTCCGGACACACTGACCTACTCTGAGTATTACTATTCTCTTATTATCTTTGCCAATCTGATCAGTGAAAAGTAGTTTCTCATTGTTTTAATTTACATTTTTAATAACTAGAGACATTGAACATTTTTCTTCTGTGTTACTAATTCTTTTGTTAATTCTTTATCTATTTACTTACTTTATTATTATTATTTTTTAAGATTTTATTTTTAAGTTATCTCTATACCCAATGTTGGGCTCAAACTCACAACCCTACAATCAAGAGTTGCGTGCTCTTCCAACTGAACCAGCCAGGCACCCCTATTATTATTATTTTTTAAGGCTAGGAGTAAGAACAGAGTTTACTTTTGATAGATTGTCATTTGGATTCTGGCTTTATCTCTTAAGCACTATGTGTTTTGGGGCAGTCATGCAATCTCTCTGAGCCTTCATTTGTAAAGTAATAACAGTTATAATACCTACCTCAATATGAGGTATGATTTAATGTGAGGACTAAAAAAAATAATATGTAATTAAAGCACTTAGCAAAGTGCTTGGTACACATCAGTGATGCTGCTGCTGATAAAAAATAATAATGTGTTAAAATTTTTTCCAAATTGATTGCTTGATGCTTAAATTTTTTTTTCTCACAGAAATTTAAAAAATTTTATTAGCATCATGTGTCAGTCTTTTTAATAATATTTACTTTGGGTTTATGTTGAGAAAAATTTTCTTCACACCCAATATTATAAAAATATGGTGGAAATATTTTTGCATGTGACTGAGTTGTAAATAGAATTAACTTTAGTGACTCAGACTAAGGAAATATACCAATAATATGATTTCTTATGTCTTTGGGAAAATATTAACATATACTCTTGTCAAATTAATTCAGAAAACATTATTTAATAAGTTAATGGGTTATTATTTAAAAAAAAATTCCTTAAGTCTTCGGCAGTACCTTCTCCTGGATTATTTGTATATCGAGGAAGGGCCTCTGCTATTTTATGCAGTGCTTTTGTGTCCATTAGAAAATGCTGCTGTCCTTGAGCCAATGAATTAGCAAAACTCCCCTCCATTCCCCCAACCCCCCACACTGCAGCTGAATGACTTTTCTGGGTCAAAGCAAATACAAAGGCCTGGAAATGAGGAAAGCATGAGCTGGAGTTTGGCTCCCACTTGCCTATTTCACCAGGTTCCTTTGTATTGCTCACATTGCACGGTGTTATAAGGTAGCCCCATGTTTCAGTGTTATCACAAAATAGCTTTTGAAATAAGATGAATTTTGAGAAATTAATGATTAATGTAGCTAAATCCTCCTGCATAATTGAGCTGAATTGAGCAGTCTTTTATATAGGTACTTTTTATAAAAGAAAAGAAAAGCCTTTTTGTTTGAATATTGTGAACAGAAAAAATCAGAGTACCCTGGTACCAATCATACAGCCTATTCATCTACCCTGGGTATTAATTCATGTGCTCTTAAAGGTTGATTTCTTCCTCCTGGTAAATAGTGATGTTAATGACCCATCAGAGGCCATGTCTTTTTGAATGTTTTTCTTGTTATGGGAAAATTGATAGGCATTATGTTGAGTTTTCAGCAAAATGTGCTTCGCAGAAATTTCACCCTCTAATTGTGCTTAGCCACCCTGTGATGCTCCTCTCTCTTACCCCTAGACTCCTCTACAACTTACTATTCATGGTTCTTCTTATTAGTCTTGCAGCCAGTTTTACCGTGTTCTTTGGAGTGCTTATTCCATTGTAAATATGTTCTTTTTTTATCCTCCAATCTCTTTGTAGGATATTTCCATTTCCTGGCCTTGAGATTTGTTTCTGTCCCAAGGTCTGTCCTGCAACTGCACTTTTTCCTCATATCTAGAGACAGTGTCAGTGATAACTCTTCATTTCCTTTTTCCGAATCTTAGCTTTCCTTGCTCAGGGAAGACCTGCTCTTTTGAAACCTGCTGTCTTATTCAGTCACTTCTTGCCTTTCATCATTGCTGTGATCTGTTTGCTTCTGGTAATTCATTTACTGATGTTTTTTGTTTGCCACTCTAATTCTTGTCATCCTCAGGGGTGATTTTAAAGACCATGTGGACAGTCTAGCCCACAACCGGTTTCACCTCCATGTGCTAGCCCCTTCCTTTTCTTCCCAGTCTAGTATGCCTCCCATTGTTTTACTTTTCCCCATCCATCCTGGACCCCATGGTAATCATTTTGTCATTTTTGCCAGTACCCTCTGGGTTCTCGATCTGTTTTCTTTATGTTGCATTCCCTGGAAAATCCTCAACCATCTGTTTTCAGTTGTAGCTTTTTTTACCCAGGTGGCATGGCCCCGCTAAAGGAAAGAATATAATTATGGGATAGTAGCCCCTAGAGATTTACGCTCTTTAATTTCAGATCACCTCTTGCTACTATTCTGCAATCCTTCTAAGTCTTTATCACTTTTCTCAAACTGCCTTTCTACAACTCTTTTCTGTCTCAGCAACAATCTTGCCTTCTATTTCATAGAGAAATCTGAGACTATGAAGCTTGAGTTTTTCCATCTTTTCCCTCGTATAACTATAAGCATCTCTACTCACGCTTAGCTTCTTTCTTACATGATTGAAGGAAGATAGGCTCTTTCTTCTAGGAATCTCATCAATTCTGCTCCTATAGAATGTTATTCCATCACTTATTTACTCTAACTTCTGAATTTTGAAAGTTTTTGATACTGCTTGTTTCTTCCCTCAACCTGGAGATGAGCTCAAATCATCACATTAAAAAAAAAATGAAATAAAACATAACTCCTTCAACATTCTCCTCTTTTCATTGGAATCTTTACTCTTTTACCAGTTGGATCTTTCCATTGGAATCAAAGTTCTCAGTACACAACTGTTTCTGCTTTCTTTTATTCAGAGGAACATCCTAATAAAGAAGGATGAGTAGAATAGAAGAATTATTAAAGGCCCGTAAGCATTTGTAAAAGTTCAACTTCATTATTAATCATATCGATACAAGATATATCAACTCCAATAATATTTACTAAAAATAATAGAGCTTCAAGATTATGGGGGAGATAGATACTCTTGAATATTACTAGTGGGAATAAATTGATGTGATCATCCTGAAATCATTCTGAAAAATAATTTGGTAATTTGGTAATTGCTTAATCCAATAATTCCACCTTAGGGAATGTTATAAAGAAAACATTCAGAGATTAATGTGAAAGAATATTAATAAAGCATTATTTATAGTAGCAAAACAGAGAGAGAGAGAGAGAGCGCGCCTAAAAGTCCAATAATGGAGGCGGGTTACCACTCTCTCTACATAGAGAAAAGTCCAAAAGTAAATGCACCAAAATGGTAATGGTAGTTATTTTAGAGTGGTAACATTATAGGTGATTTTATTATCTCCCTTATGCTTTCCTGTAAAATCCTACTTTAATTTATAATAACATCTACTGAATTTGTAACCAGAGAAAACAAAAGGTTAAAAAAGCAATTACATATATTAACCCCTCACCCTGCTCTACTTCTGCCTCTGGCCAAAGAATAGAGATTTTTGTAAGAAGGTGTTAATATGTCTATAAGTTTTCAATATGTTCCAGTTATTCCTTAGTTTGCTTTTATGAAATGTTGGAGTACATTATGGAAAGGAGGGGGAACATGATTTTCCCATCAAGTGAACGATGATAGGAACACGTTGACTAGTACAGAATGTTGGAGAAGGGAGAAGAGGAGCTCATCAATAGAAGATGTGTGGGAGCATTAAAGCAGAAGAAAGAGAAACAACTGGAAATAGAAAAGCCAAGTCATCTTAAGCTAACAGGTGGTAGGTGCTCATCAATGTCAAGTTGGTTGTCCCGTAATAATTTCACTGAATATTAAGACTGACAACCAAAACATCATTTAGTTGAAAATGAGGATGGGTTGGCTCCTTCCCCAGAAAATGAATAAAAGTGATTAGTGACAGTAGTATATTCCTCTTCTGAGGCTAGGAGCAGCTGTTGCTTAAATAGGAATGTCCAGGATATATGCTTCTAGCCGGAGACTTCAATTCATGACCTTCCATATATAGACTAAAATTAATTGTGTGTGTCCCCTGGCTCTGTCCTTCATTCCTCTTCATACAAGTGATACTGTCATATCAGAATCTGAACAGAATAAAATATGCAGATCATTCTCAAAGAGATGAATAGGTGGTTTGTTAAAAGTTCATTTGCAGTTTGGTTGTTTTGAATGGAGAATGCTTTCACTATAGAAAGAGTTATAATAGAAACTTAGATTTCAAGTCTGGTTTACCAAACATGTTTAGCCTCTAATGTACTTGAGGATGCATAACAGTTTCAGTGAAAAATTTATCCAGAATTTCAGGTTGGGATGCCAAGAATAAACTTCCTATTTCCTTATTTTATAGTAAGTCCAAAAAAAAAAAAAAAGAAAAGAAAAGAAAAAGAGTCCCTTAGCTCTAAGCTCCTATAGGTGTTTTGAGCAGTTTTTAGAGGTGGCTAGCTACAAGGTTTGCCCAAGCTAATCAGCCACAATAAAGGAATGAAAAGGAATATTTTGAGGGTTGTGGACACTGGGGAGCATGAAGCTGGGTGCTGGAAGAAGTCTCAGTACGATTTTGGATGTTACACAGGATCTTGAAAAGTTGGATTAGAAAGAAAATTTGAGCCAAGTGCTAAAAGAAAATGGGAGACTATTCCAGGAATCTACATATGGAGGAGAGAAGAGGATAATTGAAGACTTCAAAAGTGGAGTTTCTTGAGTGATGACGCTCTAAAGAGTCTGCCTGATTTTCTAGCCACGGTAGTCTAGTGACCCACACCTGGGGTTATTTACACTCACTGTAAGCCCAACCCCAGCTCTGGTTATCGGGTATAATTCCATTTGGGGCAGCTTTTCTCAATCTTAGCCACACATATGAGTTACCTGAGGAACTTTTTAAAAAAATACAGGTGCTGGGCCCAACCAGACCAATTAACTCACAGTTGGGGCCCAGGCGCTGGTATTGTAAGATGGTTCTAGGTGATTCTATGCGGATCTAGAGTGGAGAACTGCTGGATAGAGTCAGAACTAAATTACATGGGATAGAAACAGTGGGTGTCTATTTTTTTAAATTAGTTTTTATCCAAGTATAGTTAACATGAAGTATTGTATTAGTCTCAGGTACACAATATAGTGATTCAATACATTTCTCAGTGCTCAGGAAGATAACTCTACTACTCTACTCTTCATCCCTTTCACCTATTTCACCCATCCCTTCTCCCACCTCCCCTTGGCAACCACCTTTTTCTCTATATTTAAGAGTATGTTTTTTCTGTTTGTCTTTTTTGCTTTTGCTTGTTTTGCTGAGTAATAGTCCATTATATACATATATATATACATACTGTATCTTCTTTATCCATTCATTGGTTGATAGATATTTGGGTTGCTTCCATAATTTGGCTATTGTAAATAATGCTGCAAAAAACCTAGGGGTGCATATAGCTTTTTCAAATTAGTGTTTTAATTTTCTTTAAGTAAATACCCAGTAGTGGAATTACTGCATTGTATGGTGGTTGTGTTTTTAATTTTTTGAGAAACCTCCATACTATTTTCCACAGTGGCTACACCAGTTTACACTCCTACCAACAGAGCACAAGGGTTCCTTTTTCCCCTACATCCTCACCAACACTTATTATTCCTTGTGGTTTTGTGGTTTTGATTTAGGCCATTCTGACAGGTGTAAAGTGATCGCTTATTGTGGTTTTAATTTGCATTTCATTGATGATTAATGATGTTGAGTATCCTTCCTTCCTTCCTTTCTTTCTTTATTTTTTTTCTTAAGATTTTATTTATTTATTTGACAGAGAGAGATCACAAGTAGGCAGAGAAGCAGGCAGAAGCAGACTCGCTGCTGAGCAGAGAGCCCGATGTGTGGCTGGATCCCAGGACCCTGAGATCATGACCCAAGCTAAAGGCAGAGGCTTTAACCCACTGAGCTACCCAGGCGTCCTATTGAATAGCTTTTCATGTATCTGTTAACTATCTGTATGTCTTCTTTGGGAAAACGTCTATTCAGTTCTACTGCCCAATTTTAATTGGATTTTTTGGTTTTTTGTTTTTGTGTTGAGCTGTGTAAGTTCTTTATATATTTCGATATCAGGCTCCTTATCAGATATATCATTTGCAAGCATCTTCTCCTATTCAGTAAGTTACTTTTTTGTTTGGTGGTGGTTTCCTTTGCTGTGCAGAAACTTTTTATTTTGATGTAGTTCCAATAGTTTAGTTTTGCTTTTGTTTTTGTCAGAAAAAACTGTGTCTATGGCCGATGTCAAAGAAATTACTGCCTATGTTTTCTTCTAGGCATTTTATGGTTTCCTGTCTCACATTTAAGTCTTTCATTGATTTGGAGTTTATTTTTGTATATGGTATAAAAAAAAGTGATCCGGTTTCATTCTTTTGCACATAGCTATCCAGTTTCCCCAACACCATTTATTGAGGAGGTCTTTCCACTGTATGTTTTTGTTTTCTTTGATGAAGATTTATTGACCGTAAAAGTGAGTTTCTTTCTGGGCTCCCTATTCTATCCCATTGAACTATGTATCTTGGTTTTGTGCCAGTACCATACTGTTTTGATTACTATGGCTTTGTGGTATATTTTGAAATCTGGGATTTTGAAATGCCCAGGTTTGTTCTTCTTTGGCCAGATTGCTTTGGCAATTCAGGGTCTTTTGTGGTTCCATACAAATTTTAGGATTTTTTTGCTCTAGTTTGTGAAAAATGTTGCTGATATTTTGATAAGGAGTGCATTAAATCTGTAGATTACTTTGGGTAGTATAGACATTTTAAGAATATTGGTTCTTCTTTTATTTATTTATTTTTAAGTCAGTGTAGGGCTTGAACTCACAAACTTGAGATCAAGAGTTGCATGCTCTACTGACTAAGCCAGCCAAGCACTCCAATATTGGTTCTTTCAATCATGAGCATGGAGTATCTTTCTATTTGTTTGGGTCATCTTCACTTTTTTCATCAATGTTAGATAGTTTTCAGAGCACAGGTCTTTTATCTCCTTGGTTATATTTATTTCTAGGTATTTTATTCTTTTTGGTGCAATTGAAAATGGGATGCTTTCTTAATTTCTTTTCCTGCTATTTCATTATTAGTCTATAGAATGACCTTAATAAAATTAAATCATTTAATTTACCAGTTCTAGTAGTGTTTTGGTGGAGTCTTTAGGGTTTCTTGTATATAGTATCCTGTTATTTGCAAATGCTGAAAGTTTTACTTATTCTTTACCAATTTGGATGCTTTTTATTTCTTTTTGTTGTTAGACTGCTATGGCTAGGACTTTCAGTACTGTGTTGAATAGCTGTTGTGAGAGCGGACATCCTTGTCTTATTCCTGACCTTAGAGGAAAACTCTCAGTTTTTCCTTATTAAGGATAATGTTAGCTGTGGATTTTTCATGTATGGCCTTTATTATGTTGATGTATACTGCCTCTAAACCTACTTTGTTGAGAGTTTTTATCATGAATGGATGTTATACTTTGTCAAATGCTTTTTCTGTATCTATTGAAATGATCATGTGGTTTTTAATCCTTTCTCTTGTTAATATGATATATCATGTTGATAAATTTGTGAATATTTGTGAATATTACCTTGCATTCATCGAATAAATCCCATTTGATTGTAGTGAATGATTTTTTTAATGTATTGTTGGATTTGGTTTGTTAATATGTTGAGGATTTTTGCATCTATGTTCATAGAAATATTGGCTTATAGTCTTTCTTTCTTTCTTTCTTTCTTTCTTTCTTTCTTTCTTTCTTTCTTTCTTTCTTTCTTTCTTTCTTTCTGTGGTGTCTTTACCTTGTTTTGGTTTCAGGGTAATGCTGGCCTTGTAGAATGAATTTGGAAGCTTTCCTTCATCATCTATTTTTTGAAATAGTTTGAGAAGAATATGTATTAACTCTTCTTTAAATGTTTGGCAGAATTCACGTATGAAGCCATTTAGTCCTGGACTTTTGTTTGTTGGTAGTTTTTGGATTGATGATTTAGTTTCATTGCTAGTAATCAGTTTGTTCAAATTTTCTATTTGTTCCTGATTCGGTGTGGGAAGGTTATATGTTTCAAGGAATTTATCCATTTCTGCTAGGTTGTACAATTTGTTGGCATATAATTTTTCATAATATTCTCTTACAATCCTTTGTATTTCTGTGGTGTCATTTATTTTATCTCTTTCTTCATTTCTGATTTTATTTATTTAAGTCCTCTTTTTAAAATTTTTTTATTTTTTATGAGTCTGGCTACATGTTTAGCACTTTTGTTGGTCTTTTTAAAGAACCACCTCTTGGTTTCATCAACCTGTTCTATTTTTTTTTTAGCCTCTATTTCATTTATGTCTGCTCTGATCTTTGTTATACTACTGGCTTTGAGCTTTGTTGTTCTTCATTTTCTAGCTCCTTGAGTTATAAGGTTAGGTTGTTTATTCGAGATTAGGCTGTTTATTTGAGATTCTTGAGATAGGCCTGTATTGCTATAATCTTCCCTCTTAGAACAAATTTTGCTATACCCAATGATTTTAGGCCATTGTGTTTTTATTTTCATGTCTTCATGTATTTTCTGATTTCTTCTTTGGTGAACTAAGAGGTTGATCTATTTATTGTTTAGTAGCCCATTATTCAGCCTTCATATATCCGTAATTGTGTTCTTTCCAGTTTTTTTTTTTTTTAATTTCTAGTTTCATACCACTGTGGTCAGAAAAGGTGCATGATATGATTTCAGGCTTTTCAAATTTTCTAAGACTTGTTTTGTGGCCTAACATGTGATCTATTCTGAAGAATGTTCCGTGTGCACTTGAAAAGAAAGTGTATTCCACTGTTTTTGGATGGAATGTTCTGAATGTATCTGTTAGGGCCATCTGATTTAATGTGTCATGTAAAGCCATTGTTTCTTGTTGACTTTCTGCCTAGAAGATGGATTCTTTGATGTGAGTGGTGTGTTAAAATCCCCTACTAATATTGTATTACTGTCAATTTCTTTATGTCTGTTAATAATTGCTTTATGTATTTAGGTGCTTCCATGTTGGGTGCATATATATTCACAATTGTATCAAGATATCCTCTTGATATATTCTCGTGATATAATTGTAAATATTTATTCACCCAACATGTTCCCTTTATTATTTTTTTTAATTTTATTTATTTATTTTTCAGTGTTATAAGACTTATTGTTCATGCACCAGACCCAGTGCTCCATGCAATATGTGCCCTCCTCAATACTGTTCCCTTTATTATTATGTAGAGTTCTTCTTTGTCTCTTATTACAGTCTTTGTTTTCTTTTTTTTTTAAAGATTTTATTTATTTATTTGACAGAGAGAGAGGGAGATCACAAGTAGGCAGAAGCAGACAGAGAGAAAAGGGGGAAGCAGGCTCCCTGCTGAGCGGAGTGCCTGATGCGGGGCTCGATCCCAGGACCCTGAGATCATGACCTGAGCTGAAGGGAGAGGCTTTAACCCACTGAGCCACCCAGGCACCCCAGTCTATTTTGAAGTATGTTTTGCCCAACATAAGTATTGTTACCCCAGTTTTTTTTTTTTCACTTTCATTTGCATGGCAAATGTTTTTCCTTCCCTTCACTTGCATAGGTCTAAAAATCTTAGGTGAGTCTCTCGTAGACAGTTACAGTTGAGTCTTGGTTTTTTACCCATTTGGTTAGCTGCGTCTTTTGATTGGAGCATTCAGTCCATTTATGCAAAGTAATTACTAATAGATATGTACTTATTTCCATTTTGTTACTTGTTTTATAGTTTTTTTGTAGATCTTCTCTGTACCTTTCTTTTCTTGCTCTCTTCCATTGTGGTTTAATGGCTTTCCTTAATGATATGCTTGAATTCCTTTCTCTTTATTATTATTTATTATTTTATTTTTTATTATTTTTATTTATTATTTTATTTTTTATTATTTTTATTTATTATTTTTATTATTATTTATTTTATTTTATTTATTATTATTTTATTATTCATTATTATTTTATTTTATTATTATTATTATTATTTTATTATTATTATTATTTTTTGTATATCTATTACAAGTTTTTGATCTGTGGTTATCATTAGGTTCATATATAACATCTTATGCATATGTCTATAGTAAGTTGATGGTTGCTTAAGTTTGAACCCATTCTACAAGCACCACCTTTTTACTCCTCCTCTCCCCTGAAATGTTTTAGGTATATGATGTCATTTTTTACATCTTTTTATTTTGTGAATTTCTTTATTGATTTCTATAGATATAATTGATTTTACTGCTTTTGTGCTTTAACCTCTATACGGGTTTTTTTTTTAAGTGATTAACCTACTACTTTTATTATGTTTATAAATTACCTGTGAAATTTTTTCCTTTCATAATTTTCTTACTCCTGATTATGGCTTTTTCCTTCTACTCAAAGAATTCCCTGTAACATTTCTCACAAGGCAGGTTTAGTGATGATGAACTTCTGTAATCTTTGCTTGTCTGGGAAACTTTCTTTCCTTCTATTCTGAATGATAGCCTTGTTGGGTAGAGTATTCTTAGTTGCAGGTTTTTTTCCTTCCCATACTTTGAGTATATCATGCCACTCTATTCTGGTGTGCAAAGTTTCTGCTGAAAAATCAGTTGATAGCCTTATGGGGTTTCACTTGTATCTAACTGTTTTCTCTTGTTGCTTTTAAAATTCTCTAATTTGGGACACCTGGGTGGCACAGCTGGTTAAGCATCTGACTCTTGGTTTTGGCTCAGGTCAGGATCTCATGGTCTTGAGATTGAGCCTTATATTGGGCTCCACACTGGGCATGGAACATTCTTGGGATTCTTTCTCTCTCCTTCTACCCTTACTCCATCTCCCTTAATAAAATAAAATAATAAAATAAAATAAAATAAAATAAAATAAAATTCTCTTTATCACTATTTTTGCCAGTTTAATTATTATTTGTCTTGGTGTGAATCTTTTTGGGTTGACTTTGCTGGAGGTTGTCTGTGTCTCCTAGATCTGAATGTCTGTTTTCTTCCTCAGATTAGAGAAGTTTTTAGCTATTATTTCTTCAAATCAATTTACTGCCCCCTTTCCTCTCTCTTCTCCTTTTGGGATCCTTATAACATGGATATTATTGTAGTTGATGATGTCACTGAGTTCCCTTAACCTATTCCTATTTTTATTGTTGTTTTTTCTTTTTGCAGTTCAGCTTGATTGCTTTCCATTACCCTGTCTTCCAGGTCTCTGATTTATTCTTCTGCCTTCTCTAATTTGCTATTGACTTCTCCTAGTGTATTTTAACTTTAGTTATTGAGTTCTTCGTCTCTGATTGGTTCTTTTTATATTTTCTATCTCTTTGGTGAAGGTCTCACTGAGATCCTCCACTCTTTTCTCAAGTCTAGTAAGTATCTTTATGACCATTACTTGGAATTATTTATGTCTATTACTTAAATCCATTTTCTATTTAGCTTTTTTTTTTTTTTTTTTTTGCTGTGCTTCTGTCTTGTTCTTTCTTTTGGGACATAGTCCTTTGTCTCCCCATTTTGTCTAACTTTCTGTGTTTGTTTCTATGTATTAGAAAAGTCAGCTATATTACTTGATCTTGAAAGCAGTGGCCTTATGAAGAAGAGTTCTGTAGTGCTGTGCAGCACAATGCCCCTTATTCATTGGAACTGGACATTTCGGGGATGTTGCCTATGTGTATTGTATGTGCCCTACTATTGTGGTTGAGATGTGTTTGCCTTCAGTCCAGTTGTCTGCAGTGGCCCACTTTGCCTGTTATTAGGATTTGGTACCTGTGCTGTAAAGGGGTCAGTTTGGGGCTGCCATAGGCTTGTAGTTGGGCGGTGTCAGCAGTCAGACCAGCTGCCTGTCTTCAGCCCACTTTCCAGGGCTGTGATTGCACTGGACTGCAGAGTCCTCTCCCTGTCTTGTCTCCTTGAGAGGCTTTCGCTGGTGTGTAGAAGCCTACAGACAAACCAGACATCTGTCCTCATTCCATCCCTTGGGGATGCAATAGCATCCCCAGGGTGCTCTCCCTGCCTTGACCCCTGAGAGGTTTCTGTTGGTGGACAGGGCCAGCAGTCAGGGCAGATGCCTGCTGGGGGCTTCAGATGTGCTGATCGACAGGTCATTCTCTGCACTGCCAGCTATAAGGTTTGGCTGCTGGGGCTGTCAGTGTTCTTGTGTATGTGGTTATTTTCCCCTCTCTCCAGGGCAGGAGTCACTTTGGAGTGGCACTGGTCCCTGCTCAGGATACTTGCAGGATATGACATGGTAGGAGCTGCTTTGGAAGGACTCCTCCTGATTGGAGTGGATTGGATGGGGCAGATCTGCAGAAGGACATACAGGTGGGGTATGTGGTCTGAGCAAGCTATGTGGCAAGCATGATAGGGCTATCCAAGTTGGGGAGTAGGAGAGAGAAATGATGACTGCCAGCTGGTCTTGGAGAAGTCACCAAAAGAATCCTGATCCTCCAACACACATACCTAGATTAGTAAATAAGGTCTCACGTATACTTCAAGTACTTTTCAAACTGCTCCTTCTATGCTTTATTTTGGTGGGATGGTCTGGCTCTCCCAGAGCTAAGCACTGTGATTTTTAAAGTATCTGGAGCTAAGTCTCACTGGTTGTAAAAACTTGTGAAGTTTTCAAAACTTCACTGGAAACTGGTTTTCAAAGCCAAAAACTGTAGAGACTCATCTTCCCAGTGCAGGCCCCTGTGTCTGGGGTTCCAGGTGTGGGGTCCACTCCTCTCCCTTCTCTGTGCTTGTGGTGTCCCTCCCATTTGTGTTTAGTCTGGCCAGGAGTTTAATTCCTGGCTAGATCTCTGTCCCTCCTACCATTTCCAATGTATCCTCCTCTCTAACTGCAGGAAGTCTATTCTGCCAGTCTTTGGGTTGTTTTCTGTGTTAATTATTCTGATATGGGTGTATACTTCACAAGTGCACCAAGAATACACAGTGGGTAAAGGAAAGTCACTTCAATAGATGGTGCTAGTAAAACTAGATGTTCACATGCAAAATAATGAAATTGGGCCCCTATCTTATACCACTCATAAATATTAACTTGAACTAGATTAAAGACTTAAATGTAAGGCCTGAAACTATAAAAATGTAAGACCTGACACTGTAAAATGACGAGAAGAAAACATAGGGAAAAAGCTTCTTGACATAGGTGTTGGCAGTTTTGGACATGACACAAGGGCATTCAACAAAACTAAAAATAAACAAATAGAACTGCATCAAACTAAAAGGCTTCTTCACAGCAAAAGAAACAATCAGGAAAAGAAAAGGCAACTTACAGAATGGGAGAAAATATTTACAAACCATTATGTCTGATCAAGGGTTAATGTCCAAAACATATAAGGAACTCCTACAACCCAGTAGCCCAAAACAAACAATTGAATTAAAACATAAACAAAGGACTTGATAGACATTTTTCTAAGAAAGACATAGTTGTGGCCAACAGGTATATGAAAAGATGCTCAACATCATTAATCATTAGGGAAATGCAAATCAAAACCACAATGACGTATTAACTCACATCTGTTAGAATGGCTTTGATTAAAAAAAAAAAAAAACAAGAGACAAAAGTTTTGATGAGGATGTGGAGAAAATGGAATGCTAGTGCACTATTGGTGGGAATGTAAACTGGTGCAACCGCTACGGAAAACAGTATGTAGGTCCCTCAAAAAAATTAAAAATAGAACTACCATATGATCCAGCACTCTCACTTCTGGGTATATATCCAAAGGAAATGAGATATCTGCACTCCCATATTCACTGAAGCATTATTCAAAATAGTCCAGGATATGGAAACAACCTAAATGTCTGTTGATGGATAAATGGTTAAAGAAGATTGTGCTGTGTATATACACAATGGAATATTTTTTATCCATGAAAAAGAAGGAAATCCTGCCATTATTTGACAACATGGATGAACCTAAAGAACTCTGAAATTAGGCAGAGAAAAACAAATACTGTATGATTCCACTTATATATGAAATCTAAAAATAAAAGTTGAACTCATGAAAACATAAAGTAGAATGGTGGTACCAAAGGCTGGGAGGTGAGAAAGATGGGGAAAGGCTGGTCAAAGCATATAAGCCTTCAGTTAAAAATGAGTAAGTTCTGGGGATACGTATAATAAGTATAATATGGTGACAATAGTTAATAATGCTATGTTTATACTTGAAATTTGCTAAGAGAGTGGAGCCTTAAGTGCTCTTACCACACACACACACACACACACACACACACACACACACACACACCCATACACACAAAAGGTGGTGGATGTGTTAAATAACCTGATTGTGGTGATCATTTCACAAAGTATGTGTAAATACTTTGTCAAATCATCATATTTACACTTAAATAAATACAACTTTACTTGTCAAAAAGCAGATTTGTGTCTACTGGTGTTAATATTGATAGCTCAGGAATTTCTTGTTAGTACCAATTTCTTGTTAGTTTTGGTTCAGGAAATCCTTACGATTTTTTAAAAAGGATAATACAGAAAGTGTATTTCAAAAAGAATTTCTCTTAGCTCTTCACTTGCATGTAATACTGCTTTTATAAATAAGTTAGATTTAAATAAAACTTCAAGAATTGTACACACTTAGCCTGATTTTCATGAGTTTAGAAAAATAAACCTCATTTATTGACCAAAAGAAAAAATATGGCAAAGGATCTGAATAGACATTTCTTCAAAAAAGATATACAAGTGGGCAATATGCGCTTTTGAAAAAATGCAAAACATTAGCCATTTGGAAAGTGCAAGTGAAACCACAATGAGAAACCACTTCCCACCCAATAGGATAGTTATAATAAAAAAGACAGACAATAACAAATGTTGGCAAGGATGTAGAAAAATCGAAACCCTCATGCATTGCTGGAGGGAATGTAAAATGGTACAGCCTCTTTGGAAAAGAGTTTGGCAGTTCTTCAAACATTAAACATAGAGTTAGCATATGACCCTGCTGGCATATATCACTCGTAGGATAAAACCAAGAGAATTGAAAACATATGTCCACATAAAAACTTGTACACAAATATTCATAGTAGCATTGTTCGTGATAGCCCAAAGATGGAAACAATCCAAATGTCCATCACCTAGTAAGTAGATAAATAAAATGTGGTGTATTTATTTAATGGAATATTACTCAGCCAGAAAAGCAAATGAAATCCTGAAGCATGCTACAATACAATGAACCTTGGAAACATTATCTTATGGGAGAAAAGTCAATAATAAAATTGGACATATTACATGATTCCATTGGTGTGAAATGTCCAGAATAGACAAATCTATATAGACAGAAGATAAAATAGTGGTTGCTTATGTCAAGGGTATTAGGGGGAAATAAGAAGTGTCTGCTAAAGGAGATCGATCTATCTATCTATATAATTTTTGCTTTTTTCTCACTTCTACCTTTATAGATTCATTGAAATAATTGGGCATCTCTGTTTCAGATTATTATTTTTTTCTTACAAAATACCTCATCCATTTATAAAATCCTTTTTATATGTTGCATTATACTTGAAACCATATCATCAATTACGTAGATTTAACATTAAAATAACTTACAAGTTTTCTTTATCACAACTATTTTTTAGATGTTAAGTATTCCCCTACCTTGAGCTTTATTTTCTAATTTTTATTTTTAAAGATTTTATTTATTTATTTATTTAAGAGTAGGGAGAGGGGCGAAGGGTGAAGGAGTAGAAAGAATCTTAAGCAGACTCCCTCCTGATCATGAAGCCTGACAAAGGGCTCAGTCTCACAACCTTGAGACCATGACTTGAGCCAAAACCAAGAATTAGACACTTAACTGACTGAGCCACCCAGGTGCCCCTATTTTCTAATTTTTTAAAGAAGATTTTATTTATTTATGAGAGAGAGACACAGTGAGAGAGGGAACACAACAAACAGGGGGAGTAGGAGAGGGAGAAGCAGGCTTTCTGCTGAGCAGGGAACCCGACAGGGGCTCAATCCCAGGACCCTGGGATCATAACCTGAACCAAAGGCAGATGCTTAACCAATTGAGCCACCCAGGTGCCCCATCTATTTTTTAATTTTTCTAATTTCTAAACAAAATGTTTAGAACCAGAAGAGGAATGGGATACTTTCTGAGTATTTCCTTGTCTGGTTATGAGCATTTTAAAGGCTTTTGCTAAAGCCCTAATTTTATTTTATTTTCTTTTTCTTTTTTTTTCCTTTCTTAATTAATTTATTTTTTATTAACAAATAATGTATTGTTTGCCCCAGGGTACATGTCTGTGAATCATTGGGCTTACACATTTCACAACACTTACCATAGCACATACCCTCCCCAATGTCCATAACCCAGCCACCTTATTCCTACCCTCTCTACCCCTCAGCCACCCTCAGTTTGTTTCATGAGTTTAGGAATCTCTAATGGTTTGTCTCCTTCCTGATCCCATCTTGTTTCATTTCCCTCCCCCACCCCCCCAAAACCCCCTGCCCTGCCTCTCAACTTCTTCATATTAGAGAGATCATATGATAATTGTCTTTCTCTGACTGAATTACTACCCTTAGCATAATACCCTCTAGTTCCATCCACATCATTGCAAATGGCAAAATTTCATTTCTCTTGATGGCTGCATAGTATTCCACTGTATATATATACCACATCTTCTTTATCCATTCATCTGTTGATGGACATCTAGCTTCTTTCCACAGTTTGGCTATTGTGGACATTGCTGCTATAAACATTCAGGTGCACGTGCCCCTTTGGATCATGACATTTGTATCTTTAGGGTAAACACCCAATAGGGCAATTGCTGGGTCATAA
>CM053611.1:65601814-65624584 GCA_028646535.1 Procyon lotor
AAAAAAAAAAAAAATAGCCTAGACCCATAGACTCAAAATTCATAAAGATAAAGAAAATGCTAAAGTGCAAGATACTATTTAAGCATTAATTTTATTTTGGTTACTAATTACCTTGCTTTTTTGTCTTGTCAAGTAACTCCATAGTTTTAAGTGGTGGTGGCATTTTAAAGGCCAGGGACATGGTGAATGGCATGATGACTGGGGGGCACCTGAAGTAGACTAGGAACATGATCAGATTGGGGCTTTGGGAAGATAGTTCTGGAAGGAGGCGAGAGGGTTAAGGATAAGAGGATGAAAACAGGCACATATAACAGGGAAATATAAGGGGAGTGGAGAACCAGACAGGTATTTAAAAGGTGAGCTGAGGAAAGGTGAGTGAAGGAAAATAAATGAGAGCATTTCGAGAAATAGGAGGACGACAAAGGAACCAGGACAGAGTCAGATAATGGAAAAGTGTAAGGCTGGAGGATAGTCATCAGTGACATAATCTACAGAAAGGACAAGTCAAATAAGATTGGAGGGGAGACTGCTGAATTCAACAGTTGGGCAGCCTGGGGGACTTTAGGAGGAGCCATTTCAGTTGCTATGGACAGAAACTGAACTTTATCCGGCTGAAAGGCATCTGTGGACTGGAGCAACTCAACAAAGACCACTCCTTACCAAGCCTGGCAGGGAAGGAAGGCAGAGCAGGTTGATGACTTGCAGGAGAACACGGTGATATTTATGCGAACATACGCGGATCCTGGGGGTCCCTCCCACTGATTCCATCATTCACTGCTTTCCAAAGGGTTTAAAATATTACAGTATTTTCTAATGGAACTTTCACAATAAAATAAGAAATATGAAAATTTTTAGACATGCTAAAAATCTTAAGTGTTGCTCAAATCTCCTTAGGATAAGGAACAGAAGCTATATTTGAAAAAAAGACTAAAATAGAATTCTATCCCTAGAATGTTTTTTATCCTTAGTTTACTTTTAAGTTGTTCATTGCTGTTGTCCCTACTATCCCTTAATCTACCAAACTGAGGAGCACCTGGGTGGCTCAATGGGTTAAAGCCTCTGCCTTCAGCTCAGGTCATGATTTCAGGGTCCTGGGATCAAGCCCTGCATCGGGCTCTCTGCTCAGCGGGGAGCCTGTTTCCCCCCTCTCTCTGCCTGCCTCTCTGTCTACTTGTGATCTCTCTCTCTGTCAGATAAATAAATAAAATCTTTAAAAAAAAAAATCTACCAAACTGAATCATGAGTGTCATACTGTAAATGGCTGTGGTAATTGGTTTTGCCTTTTGGCACAAAGTAGGTGCTCAATAAATATGGTTAAACAAAGGAGAATCCAGAGCTTTAATTCTAGGTCACAATTCCCTGTCAAACATGCTTACAGCGCCCAGTATTTTCTCTGCAAAGCATGTCTCACAGTTTGTAATTACTTATTTATATGGGTAAGTTTTGATGAATGTCTGCTTCTTTCCCTAAGCTCCACGAGTTCATGATTGTTTTGTTGAGTAACATAGCTTCGACACTTCACTGATAAAAAAATCTGTTCAATTAATTAATAATATATCATATTTCACTATTTAACAACAGAACTGGACTGCATTAAAAGATTATCACTTAGGGGGACGCCTGGGTGGCTCAGTTGGTTAAGCAGCTACCTTCGGCTCAGGTCATGATCCCAGGGTCCTGGGATCGAGTCCCATATCGGGCTCCTTGCTCAGCGGGGAGCCTGCTTCTACCTCTGCCTCTGTCTGACTCTTTGTCTGTTTGTGCTCTCTCTCTCTCTCTCTGACAAATAAATAAAATCTTTAAAAAAAAATAAAAAATAAAAAAAGATTATTGCTTAGGTTAGAGATGCCAATAACTAGGCCAATCAATGAAATTTTAAAAAGACAGGCAAAGTATCTCTACTATTTTGCTCTAGGAAATTTTTTACAAATATCAAATTTAAAATTAGGTTTCTTTTCTTGCCTCTCAAAAATAGTGTATTTCTTCAAAATGATTATTAATAATTTCTTCTGTTCAAACCATGTCATCCCAAGACCCATCATCATTTCGGGCATTTGAATCTACCAAAGGACAATATGACCAGAGACTGTCAAGAACACTGAGGTGTCCTCTGGGCAGTGGGAACATCTGGTATCTATTCTCCTTGGAGATTAATAATGGCGCTCTACTGCAGCAGGGTTTACTAATTCCTTTGAGCCCTGCACAGCATTTTTAAATGGTTCCAAACACATAAGATCTTTAATTGGTAGGGATTTCATCCACAGTTTTCTTGCGATCACAAAATACCTCAGAAACTCCCAAGCAGGAATTGACAGGGGCAAGCTTCCCTGTTTCCCTTTGAGAAGGCGGCTATTCATAATTTTTTTTTTCAGGTTCAATAAAATTACTGAACTCAAACCATTTCAACCAAAAAACTGAGGAAGGGGACTTTATTTTCCCTGGCCTGAACACTGTCTCTTGCTACTTTAAATCATAGTTAATGTTTTAAAAAGTATATCTTACACATAAGTCAGTTGTGGACTTTTAGCATCAAAGGATCTGAGCAACATCATATGTAACGACCTGACCTTTGGCTATAATTTCTAAGTGCCATTAAAAAATGTCTCTCAAACTGGTTTTAAATTTAGTGTTGACCTAGTAACCTTGATCCAAAAACATTCAACTTTAGATGATGATGTTATTTTGCTTCCAAAAGCTCTTCAGTCCAGTGAGGTATCATTAGGAAGCTTCACAGAGAGTTGAGTTTGCTCAGAATTTATTAGCTACATCGAACAGGAAGATGGTGATTTGGGTTGCTTGCTGAGTGAAGATTATTTACTGTGCTTAACTGACCTTAGGAATACCAGGAGGGAAATTCAAAAAAATACAGATTCTATTCTCAGCGACATACAATCCAGACCAACAGTGAAATAATGTTCCATTCAACTGCAGTCCTGAATTAGGTCTATTCACCACATGGCATCACTGGGGACTGAAAACTATTACGTACATTCTTTAGTTGGGCACCTATCAAAAATTTCAAATAATTTCTCTCTTTAATATATGTGCCTGATAAAAATGTAAGATTACTTCTTCTGAGGGAGTTAAGTGTTAAAATTCTTTTACTTATCTAATTTTCCTCCTGATCTTCTTCTCTAACTGAAATCTCTCTAAATTTCTGAATAGACTTCAGATTGCTATTCTATTATGTACTTTTAAATGCTACAATCTGAATAAAACACTCCCTTATTTTCATAAATGCATGATGATCCTTCACTGGTCTATGTCACCTTTTTACGATGCATCACAACTTAGTTCACCTACTACGATTTAATTTCTGACAACCCATCTTGAAAAAATATTTTGAAACAGATTACTCAGAAAAACTTGTAAACACAAATATTTTAGAACAAAACAACAAAAGATGTTTTGCCCTTGTAGCAGACACATGGCAAAGTTGAAGCAATTTGTTAAACACTGTACATTCTGTAAAATATTAAAATTTTTAAATAAATTACATCAAAAACACATGAAGCAAACTACATCAAACCAAGGCACACTCCGATAACTATTTGTTCTTTTTAAAGTCCTTTAGGAAAATCTTTGCTGGCACTTAATCCCCATTACTCTGCCCTTCTTTTTCATATATTTAATCACATCCTAATACACTATAAGTTACTGTTCCTAAATTTTTCTGTCTATTGTCTGTATTCCCCCAACCAGAATGTAAGCTCCACATGGGCAGAGATAATTCTTTTATTCCCGATGCATTCAAAGCTCCCAGGAAGGTGCCTAGCTAGCATTTAATAAATTTTGGTTGAATGAATTTTCTGTATACATTTTTGTTACTCTGGAAATCTGAAAATTAAAAATAATCCTTGTTTTTGTTTTAAAATACACAGCCACAGAAGTCTCTGTTATAGAATTATTTATAGAATCTCTAGGTCACTTACTAATATTTATTGAAGATTTTGGCACCTGGCTGACAGTCTTCTCTCAACCCCAAATCCCTACCTACATTCTAAGGAACCTTCTAGGGTAACCCACTTAATACTCCTCATATCAATAGCTCTTTGAGGTGAAACTAAACCATTCTATAGAGCCAAGGTCCTGTATCAAGCAAGATCCATGGGTACAAGTGGACTTTGCAATTCAGAAGTTTCAATGGCTTTGATTCTGACCACTGACAAGTTTAACGCATTAAAAATTAGATATCAGCACACGAAGAAAGTTGAACTTCAGATGGATGAAATTGGCTAAAATAGGATGGTAGTGCACACATATTCTAATTTGGCCCTAAACAACCTGGATGAAAAACAAATGAGTAAAATTCCATAAAGGTCTAAGCAGTTCCGCAATATATACCAAGGCCTACAGGCTGACCTATCATTCTGTAGTTGTGCAGTAACATTCAAGTCTTACCCCACCAGACCACCTGTAAATGAAGCAAGCTGCAGGTACAAGACTTAGCTACTTAGGACTGAGTAGGCACTAAAATAATGTTTGTTGAATAAGTGAACCAAATTTGGGCTGAGGAGAGTATTAACAAAAATTCTGAAAATGATATCACAATAAATTAATTTCTGTTTCAGACATTTTTTTTTTAAAAGATTTTATTTATTTGACAGAGAGAAACACAGCGAGAGAGGGAACACAAGCAGAGGGAATGGTAGCGGGAGAAGCAGGCTTCCTGCCGAGCAGAGAGCCCGATGCGGGGCTCGATCCCAGGACCCTGGGATCATGACCTGAGCCGAAGGCAGACGCTTAACGACTGAGCCACCCAGGCGCCCCAGTTTCAGACATTTTTGACAAAGATCACCTCTCAAGTATTTATTATTCCTTCATCTCTACCGACCAGAGTACAGCATTCGATGGATTACTATTTCTTGGAAATATGTCATGGACACCTATGTGACTTCTTTGGCCTTTACTCCTTGGAATAGCATAAAACTGTGGAAGCATCCATGAACATAAAGTATCCTAGCACTGTTGTAGCACTGTATAGTCTCCTTTTATTTAGATATTTGGCTTCCTTTTAGTATAACAAAACATTTTTTAAGTCTCAATCATGTATTTAATAATACATTAAATCATGTATCATTAAATCATGTATTAAACATTTTTAAAGAATCAATCATGTATTTTTAAGTCTCAATCATGGTCTTAAAAGCTAAGGGAAAGTTAATTTTTATTTCTATTTCCCATATTAGAAAACTCTCTTAGGAGCAATCCCTTAGAGGGAATTTTGCCAAGGTCTCCTGCTACATAAAAGATTTAAAAATCATGTACTTTGACTGAAGGTGTAAATCAAGAGCTAATGTAACAGTTCTTTGATCTTTAACGGTTTTTGGTTTTTATTTTTGTGCATTTTTATTTGTAATGTCTCTCCCACACAAATAATTTTTACTTCCCATTTGCTCAGTTCCAGGTATTGACCTGAGTTTCTGGCTTGCAAGATATCTTAATTACTCCTTTAATGCTTTGTTGCTTAACTACAGTTGCTATTTAAAAATGTCATACACACATGTACTAACCATATGTAAATTTATAGCTGTGAATGTATCATACATACTTTAAGTGCAACTTTTTTCCCTACTTTCTTGGCCCTGTTCCTCATCCTTTAGGGAACCTTATGTTAATAACCTAATAAGGTTCTACCACATTTTTGTCCATTTTCTCATAGCCTTACAAAATCATAGGTATCCATTCACACATAAATTTAAATGTTCTCTTGTAGCTGCATTATATTCCAATGTGCAACCATCCACCACAGACACAAATGACTTTGTTTCCAACTGGATTCTTCTATAAAACATACTACTGTGACAACCTTGTACATATGTTCCTTACTATCTCTGGTAGAACCTTTCTTCCTATGGGATAGATGCTTAGGAATAGGATTGCTAGGTCAAAGGGTAAATGTATTTTTATGTTTAGTAAATATTTCTAATGGCTTTCCAAAACAAATACAGCTGAATACCCTTTTCTCCATACCCTCTGTCAATAACAGGTGTTACAGCTTTTAAAAACTTCCCCTAAATTATTGCCAGTAGCTGATTTCAGCAAAATTTGTATTTCATTGACTATTTGTAAGGTAGCCAACTTTTAATGTTTGTTGGCTATTTGCTTTTCTGGGACTGGCATCTTCATATTCTTTGCTTTATTTTTCTATTGAGTTATTTATTGCTGTTATTTTTCTTTGCAGCTGGTAACAGTTCTTTGTATATTACGGATATAAGTTAATGGCCTTTGCATTATAATTGTCCTTTCATATCTGTTGTCTCTGTATTGACTTTATGATTTTTTAGCCCCTTCTTTTTGCACTTTCTGGGCTCCTGGCCTGGTTCATTAAGAGCTCTCTGCCTCTGGCCTACACACATGGTATTCTATATTTTGTGCAGGATTTTTGTCTTATTTTGCATTAGAATTCAATTCATCTGGAATTTCTTTCAGTATATGAAACAATATTTCAATTTTATTTCCTCCCAAATGGAAGAGAAGCTGGGCCATCAACAATATTTAAATTGTCCATTCTTGACTGAATTGAAATACTATGTTTAACTGATATTTATTTATATATTCCCTAGTCTGCTCCACTGATGTACTTACCTATTTTTATACAAATATATATAATCTTTTTATTGTGGCTTCATAGCATGTTCTTATATTAGGAAAGGCAAGTATCCACTTACCGGTTTTCTTTTTCATAAATATTTCTGCTTAGGTTTTGGTGGGTTTTTTCCCCTTTAATGGGTTCATTGTAAGTTAATTTTTTTTTTTGATCTTTCAAAGAATCATTTTTGAGTTCTCTGTTTCTTTCCACAATTGTTTAATGTTTTCTATTTCATTAACTTGAGCGTTTATCTTTATTCCATCTCCCTAGTTTTTATTGTTCCTTTTATAAAGTTCCTTTATTTTTCATCTTTTTTATTCCTTTAATAATGAAGGTATTCAAGGCTATAAATTTTCTTCTCCTACAAATAATGTTCACTGTGCCCCACTGAGTTAGATATTTATTGCTAATTTCATTGATTATAAAAATATGGCCTATAAAAATCTCTGCTTTCTAAAATTTATTAATATTTTCTTTGTGGCCAAGTAAATGATCTACTTTTTAATGTTCCATGAAAACACAAAATTGCATCTTTTATTTAAGGGATTTTTTTAAAAGATTTGATTGATTTATTTGAGAGAAAGAAGAAAGAGAGCTGGCAGGGGAGGGGCAGAGGGAGGGGGAGAAGCAGACTCCCATTGAGCGGGGAGCCCAATGTGGGACTTGATCCCAGGACCCTGAGATCATGACCTGAGTCAAAGGCAGATGCTTAGCCAATTGAGCCACCCAAGAGTCCTTGTTCAAGGGATTTTTTTAAATTTGAAACATACTTTATATATCTACTAAATCTACTAAATTGATATATATCTACTAAATTGATATATATCTACTAAATTGGTTGTATTATTTGGTTATTCTATCTCCTTACTTAGTTTTGGCTACGCATATGCCTCAGTCTGAATGAGACATAGTGAAGTTATCTATGACAGCTCTGTATTTTAAAATTAAGCTTTCTTTCAGAGTCTGATTCATACATTTAGTTGTTATGTCATTTTATACCTGCAGGCTTATGATTGCTCTATACTCTTCATGAATAACGCCCTCTTATTATCACATAATTTGCCTTTTTATCCTTTTGTGTTTTTAGCTCAAATTCTACTTCATCTGAAGGAAATATGGCCATTTCTCATTTCCTTTTTGTTTGCTTTGGCCTAATGTCTTTTTGATAATCCCTTTATTTTCAAGCCTCCTTTATACATTGTTTTTGTAAGTAGCAAATAGCTAGGTTTGAACTCAACTTCGGACTATTTCTGCCAGAAATTTTATTGGGAGAATATTTATTTTTAATGGGAGAATCAGTTCATTGATATTTAACAACTCACAATTAACATATGATTTCACTCATATGTGGAATTAGAGACACAAAACAGAGGATCATAGAGTAAGATGAAATCAGAGAGGGAGACAAACCATGAGAGACTCTTAACTCTAGGGAATGAACTGAAGTTTGCTGGAGGGGTGGTGGGTGGAGGGATGGGGTCACTGGGTGATGGGCATTAAGGAGGACTTGGGATGTAATGAACACTGGGTGTTCACACAACTGATGAATCACTAAACTCTACCTCTTAAACTAACAATACACTATGTTAATTAATTTAATTTAAATACAATTAAATTAAATTTTAAAAAACTCACAGACCTATCTTCCTTTTACCTCACTTTGTATTTATTATTCATTTTTTGTTGTGTTTTTCACCTTGTTTCTGCTGTTTGGGCCAAATTTGTATGCATTCCATTTTTCCCCCTTATTACATCATTTTCCCTTTTCTACGGGAAAAGGGAAACAAACTGTGAATTATCTACAAAATAATTCACAAACACTGAATTATCTACAAAACATTACATACAAGATACAATTTCCTCCATAAAGACCCATTGTTTTCCAGATCAAGATGCTATATCCTTCCTTTCCTGCTTCCCCTTCCTCCCACCCATGTGAGATAAAGCCTTTGGGAAACTCATTTTCCTTCACTCTGCCTTCCTCTCCCCATCTACACACATTTATCCTGCCATCTTCCAGATTCCAGGGTTGCAAAAGAGAAATCTAATACTAACCTGACACTTCTACTGTGAATTTGGAAGCATATAGAATTTTCCCTTTATCCTTGAAGTGCAGGAATATCATCCGTCTAGGTTTTAGGTGCCTCTGCTTTCTTGTTAATCCTACACAGAATGTGGTGAACCTGTTCAAGCTGTAAGTGACAGGGTTCAGGACATGTCACCCCAAAATACAGAAGCCTGACATGTGGAATATTTTAACCTGAAGGAATTTGAGAAATGGCATGACCTTCCCCTGAAGCAGGTCATAAAATGTTCACATGAGAGGTGGTCTTCCTAAACCTGGAAAAAAGGAACATCCTTATCTCCAAGACTCAGAAAGGACTGAAAAGAAATTGGAATGAACAGGCCTTGCTATTTCCCCCAATTTACAACACTTAGTTCCTACCGTTTCTTATTGTATCACATTTTTTCATGAGTCTACACGCTTCATCAAACCTAGCAGGAAAACACTCAGGTGTAACCGCTTCTTTGGGTCTTCATCTCCTTATGAAGGCTTTTGTGTTAAGTAAAACCTATTAAGCAAATTTGTTTTCTTTTCTCTTATTAATCTGTCTTTTGTTATAGGAAGCCCAGTTGAGAGCTTAAAAGGGGAGAGAAAAATATTTTTTTCTTCCCCTGCACAGACTTGAGTCTTTCTTTAGATTAGGAAAAAAAAAATGTTTATTTATATATATATATTGAGCCTCCCAGAGCAATTTTGCAAGTCTCTTCATTTTTCATTCATGATACAGACCTCTGTGGTTTTACTATATGCTTTCAGATATTTCTTCCAATTGGGGTGTCAGCAGTGGCCTCCTTCATTTCACTTACTCAATTGTCTAGTTGCAAAATCATGATATTTTCAAATCTCTAATTCTTGGAGAGACTAGACATGAAGTCCTTTAATTGTATCAGATACTTTATCTCAGCTGCAAAAAAGAGATGATGCAAATTAAAGTGGCTTAAAAAATTAAGAAAATTATTAACTCACGTAACAAGGTGTCTACATTTATGTGGATCCCTGTTGGTCCAATAAATGACACGACTACCTCATAAAGGCCATTGTGTTTTCCTTTGTACTCCTCACCATGTCAGAGATGCCTCTTCTGATGGTCACACAATGGCTATAGCAATTCCACACACCACAGGCAGATAGGACAATATCCAGTGAAAATGGAAGCATTTCAACTAATGTGTCTTTTTTTATTAGTGAGGAGAATGTTTACCAGAAACCTCCAATTAGAGGTTCCCTAGGATGCAATTGAACAGGAATGGGGCATCTGTCTAAGCTGAAACTAATCCCTGACAAGGAGAATGGAACTTTATGATTAGCTTAGATCAATTATTATTCACCTGGTGAGGGAGTTATTCTGCCCTGAACAAAAAAAGGATGAATCTAATTACATTAGGCAGCCAGTATCATCACAGTTGGCTTTGTTTGTTTGGGTTTAACTAGAAGTTCTATTTCATCAGATATGTGACTATTTGTTTTTATTGATCCTATCTGAATGCTGGATTCCCTTAGATGTGCTGTTATTTTTCTTCGTTTGTTCATTTGGCTCAGGACTCATTATTAACATATTCCAAAAGCTGGTAGTCCTGAAGATAATGGAAATACAGACACTGACGAGCTGCCAGATGTTGTCAAAAAGGGAAAGCCTCCTTGTATCTAAGTTTCCTCTGAGGGATAGACTCAGCCTAGATGCTTAGTTTCTTCTTAGCCTCTTGGGAGCAAGAAGGCCAGGTACATTTATGACTGGCTATGTGAATCTTTACTCCTGGAGTCCATACATCTCAAACTCTTGCAATGATTTGCCACATTAAAAATCTCACCATCATGCTCTATGACACTGCCTTCTAGTCCCTCAGTACGTAAGGCCAAAAGGTTTACCCAAGTTGTCTCTGCCAAGATTCCCACTGCTATGTAGCTCATGAGATTCAGAGAGACCAGAATGGTGAGTACAAGGGTAGCGAACCATATGTAAGTCCATCTTCAATGAACATTATTGTTATCATTTGTCACATGCTGTGCTAACTGGTTTACATTTCTTGTCTTACATATACCTCCCAGCAACCCTATTTATCACCATTTTCAAGGTGAAGAGACTACGGTTTAGAGATGATCATGTATTGTTCACAGGGTCACTTTCCTGTTCAGTCGTAAGTGGTGAAGTTCGCATGTGAACTGGGATTGTCTCCAAGTTTTTGTTCCTAGAGAGTGCACCAAACCATCTCTGGGCAGCTCAGAGAGTTGTCAGGTTGAGACAGTTTATGACGGAATGTAACTAGTGATGAAGCAAATAAAATACAGGAAGAAGCTACAAACATTTCCTGAAAGCCAAAAAGTCCACATTCTACCAGATAATTAATGATTTTTATAAATTTCCTTTTCAATAAGTAATATCATATAGGTATGAAATCCTGAGCTGCATGCCCCATGTTCAATAAACTAAAAAAAAAAAAAAAAAATCTTTGGAAGTGATGAAATGATCATGCAATGCCCAAAGCAGGGGTTCTTAAATGTTTTGTTACATGGGCTTTTTGGAAATCTGGTGAAGCTTATGGACCCCGCAGGATGATGTTTTAAAATGAATGGGAGGAAATACATGGCATTACAAAGAAAAAACAATCATTAATGTTACCAAACAAAAGCGGTGCCTGGGTGGCTCAGTGGGTTAGAGCCTCTGCCTTCGGCTCAGGTCATGATCTCAGGGTCCTGGGATCGAGCCCCACATTGGGCTCTCTGCTCAGCAGGGAGCTTCTCCCTCTCTCTCTGCCTGCCTCCCTGCCTACTTGTGATCTCTCTCTCTCTGTCAAATAAATAAATAAATAAAATCTTTAAAAGAAAAATACTGGGAAAAAAAACCCCTACAAATTTGTGACGTAGCAATAAATGAACTTTTTTATTAAGCTCTAACTGTGGCTCTAATAATTGCCATAATTTTGAAGTGGTTATGAGTATAAATGTTATTTTGAGATATTTATGACAACTATAATATGATATGAAAATATCTATGATTTCTATTGGTGATAAAGCCACAAATACTATTGTATGTTGTTTTTTACATTCACAATTGAAAGAAATTGTGATCAGTTAAAACAAATTTGGACTTCTTTTTCATCCAATGTCATGTATCCTCCAAATTCAATCCAAAGCCCCAATTAAGGATTCCTGATCTAAAGCCTACATATGCCTAAATAGTTCATGGACACTATTTTGAAACTTCTCAATACTCCCTGGTTTTCCTATCATGAATTTTCCTAAAATACAACCATTTTTTTACTACTCAACTTTCCTAAGTAGGATGTATTAAGTAAAAAACCATGGAATTTAAGGTTTAATTTACACACACACACAAAGACACTCACACACAACTAGGTTCAAAACCCAGCTCTGCAATTTGCTATCTATGAAATCTCTGACAAGTAATACAACCTCACCGCGCCCCAGTTTCTTCTTCTGTAATTTGAAATTTTAAAAAAACCTACTTACTGAGATTATTGGAGATTATTGAAAAATGAATATTGAGAAATATCTGCACCCCCTCCAGAAAAATATTATTCCAAATACATATACCAAAACTTCAGAAGTTCACCGACTTTGGATTACTAACCCCTTTGACTTATCTTTTACTGTGACTTTGATAAATTTCTTTCTGATTAGAAGTGAATGTCCAGACTTTACCTTACAGAGGAGGAAGGGTGACTAGAAGTCCATCAACACTTCGTGAGAAACTTTCACAAAGTGTTATCAAAATCTCCCAAAGTGCTCCGTAGAAAACATGACAACCTGACCCCGGGGTGATCAGTGTAGTGATACACTGTACTAGCATGAATAAACAGGTGCACAGATTTTAAGTAACTTGAAGTGCCATTCTTTATTCAAAATCAATACTGCTCAAGCTATAACTATGATGAAGCATTATGACCAACTCTGAATTAAACATCCAGAGAGATATGTGGAAACATGGAAGAAATTCAGAAGACAATCACAAATACAATAAAAGGCTTAAAAGAAATGGTTTATACAAATGGTTAAATAAACTAGTAAGTAAGATTATGTAGTCTGCCAATAAGAAAGTTAAAGAAAAAACTTCAAAATAGTCTTGAAATTCCCAAAAGCCTTTTTAAATGTAGATTTGGTCTTGGCCAAAAGATGGAGAAACAACAACAAAATTTTAACAGGAAAGTGCAAAAGACCAGAAAGAGTTCTCTATCTCATCTTATAAAACAAAAGTAACTGGGTTCAAAGAACAAATCAGAGACTGACTTATATATATTTCCCCTGATGATGGTTTCAGCATTGTTTAGTTACCGCTACTCAAAACTCTTATCTGTTGTACTCCCATACCCACTTAGTCACTAACTACTACGATTACTACTACCTCTGATTTCCATCCCTTCTCCATTCCTTAGCTACCATCAAAATTTGGAGCCTCACTCTTTTCCATCTAGACACAAGACCCTCCCAGCCCAAATCACCTCCCAGTTCTACCACTTCTTAGCTATGAAACTTCCGGTGGGATAATTAGCATTTGACTTCTTCATCTGTTACTTCACAAGGTTGCTATGTGGATCACACATGAGAGTGCTTTTAAAATAGACAATCACCACACAAATGGAAGGAATTTATAGTATAGTAGCCTTCAGATGGGGGGGAAAAACTTTAGTAGCCCCTATTTCCTATCTTTTTATGAAAAGAAGATGGGAGTATGCTAAGGAGTATCTTTATAGTCGCATCAATATATTCAAGCTCACTACCACGTTCTTCTTTCATGCTCTTTAATTTCAATGGAATTTTGCCTTCTCCAAATCTCAACTAATCATTAATAATACCTTATAAAATCCCATGTTTCCGGAAGCTTTTCATAACTTTTTTCCACTACTTCTGATTGTCAATGACCCTACCAACTCTATTATACAACCTAGAACTTAATGACACTTGAAATTACTATCTGTTCTTTTATTATAGGTTAATCTTAATTTCCTAACGAGATATTAAGCCATCTGCATACTGGGGGCTCTGAAGGATATACTAGAGCAGGGTCAGAAGAGTGGATAGAAGCCAAATCCTAGAGGAGATACCAGAGTCAGGATAAAAAGATCACAGTAGAAACGCCAACTGCAAAGAAGTGGGACTGAAGTGAGGTGACAGAGCCAAGAGCTTGAAGTCAGATGATGATACAGTTGTGTAGGTCCAGCTCACAGGTGTAGGTACAAAGTAGACAATAAAAATCCACTTGCAAAAGAAAGAAAGAGAGGGAGGGAGGCAGGGAGAGGGGGAAGAAGTGTAGACCCCACACAAGCTGTGAATACGTAACCTTTAAACCAAGGAAGATTCTACGTAAGCCAGTGACGAGGGTAATTTGAGCATACTTCGAAAAGTGAGCACCTCAAGAGCAAAGAGTCTCTACTACTAAAGCTTTTCAAAAGAATATGCCAGTCTTTGAAGAGAATCTGGGGAAATGGTCACGTTTCCCCCAGCAGATAAGGGAACCGGAAAGCCCAGAGGCTAACCTAGCTAGGCCGCGGGGCAGTTACACGTGGAGCGGGCTGTCCGCCCTTGGGCTGCACTGCTCATAGCAGAGAGCGTCAGAGAGCAACAGAAACAAAAGCCAAGAAGCAGAATCTGGGAAGGGAGGTAGCGTACATGCAAACTTGAAGATTTCACATGGAATCAGTTTTTGAAAAAGCCAAGAATATTTTCTCAGTCCTAAAACCTAGGAACGTTGTCAAGATCCCACGACAACCTTTGAGAAGTGCTATCCGTGTAATGGAAATTCAGATACACCGACAGCCCAGGGACGGTGCCACGTGTGTGGGCCACCGTGGGAGCTGGGCAGACAGGCAGCCAGAGTCTCACTGTGCACATGACGGCCAAAGAAAAGATGGACATCAGGGCAACTACTGAATTTTGATATTCGACATTTCTGGTGAGGGGAAGTGGGACTTGGAGAATCATTTGGAAGATGTTAATTGTCTTTGCTGACAAACAAGGGCAGGAGAGACAATGGATAAGAGGGAATCACTCTGCCCAAACATAAAAGGAACGGACCACATTAGTTACATCATTCCAGGCCTTTGAGCCTTCTGTATCAGAGCACCCAATGGGCCCACTCCAAAGTGGGAAGAGTGTTCAGACCTGGAAGGTGTCCCCAGAGTCAGCAAGTGCTGAATATAGGGGCTTCTACATGGAGAAGTCCAAACAGAGGACCCAGCACTGCTCCTCCTCCCCAGTTCTCCCAAGCCACTAAAGGGGTAAGAGGCCATGCTCCTCACGCCCCTGTGTGAAGGCAGATGACAGCCAAACCCAGGAAAACAGGGAAGAGACTCAAGGAGAAAACACTTACCACCACTTTGGGACAAAAACTTTAGAAGTGCCCTTCATAAATGAGTGAGCTAAAAACGCAAGGAGAAATTTCTCCAGTGAAAGAAGTCTAAGTATTCAAAACACAAGTAATGTTCGGTTTTGGGTTTTTGTCTTTTCAGTTTTTTCCCTTGGGAGTTTTATCCCAGAAAACAGACAAAGAAATTAAACCATAAACAGTTAATAACTCTCAAGGAAATTAAAGAAAATATGAACTCCAGGAGAGATTTTAAAAGGAGATAAGTGGACAACAGATTAAAATGAAAAGTCATTAGCAGAGTCAAGGAAAAAATTTAAAAATCCCTATTATTTCAGAAATAGGAACTGCATCGGAAATATCAAAGAGCAGAACTGACACAGAAGAAAATTGAATCTCTGACAACAAAAAAAGAGCTCAAGAAAATTGGATATAAAAGAAAATAGACAAATAAAAGCAACCATGTATGTATATTTGGAGAGCAAATAACAAAAGAAGGAAACCCTAAAACAGAAAATAAAATGAATAAAAGACATTTTTCCCAGTTAAAACAGAGTGAATGTTTCCTAAAATGAATAGGTAAATCTATAGATCATAAGGATTCAAGATGTTTCAGGAAAAATTAATACAGGGGCCTGAGTGGCTCAGTCAGTTAAGCATCAGACTCTTGATGTCAGCTCAGGTCATGATCTCAGAGTCATGAGATCAAGCCCCGTGTCAGGCTCTGCACTCAGCACGGAGTCTGCTTGAGATTCTCCCTCCCCCTCTTCCTTTGCCCCTCCACCACTTGCACTCTCTCTCAAATAAATAAGTAAATGTTTACAAAAATTACAGAGACACCTGGGTGGCTCATTGGCTAGGCATCTGCCTCTGGCTCAGGTGATCCTGTCCCAGATCAAGCTCCTTGCTCAGCAGGGAACCCGCTTCTCCCTCTGACTGCCCTGCTAGCTACTCACCCTGCTTGTGCTCTCTCTCTGACAAATACAGAATTTTAAGGAAATATTTAAAAAATCAATACAGACCATCAAAACAGAATTATACTGAGGAAATTATTTAACATTCAAGATATAACCTCTTTTAAGCCTCTAGGCGGAAAAATCAGTTGCCCACAAGAAAAAACATATACAGTTCTGCTTGCTTATTTCATTCAAGGGTCACTCAACTATGTTTAAAAAGTTGTTGGGATTTTTGCTTCCCTATATTTTATTTCTGCTTTCCTATATTTCACTCAGATTATGATTATACAGTTGTTTGGACTGATCAGTGTTTATACTATAAGGCTTTCATATTTTCTTTTTCTATCTATCTATCTATTTATTTATTTATTTATTTGACAGAGAGAGAGATCTCAAGTAGGCAGGGAGGCAGGCAGAGGGAGAGGGGGAAGCAGGCTCCCTCCTGAGCAGAGAGCCTGATGCGGGGCTCGATCCTAGGACCCTGAGATCATGACCTGAGCTGAAGGCTGAGGCTTTAACCCACTGAGCCATCCAGGCGCCCCAAGGCTTTCATATTTTCTTAATTTTTCTTTGGATACTTGCAAATAAGTTGGTGGTATCCTCATGTTATCCTAACGTTGATATATATACACTTCAGCAACAATGTGAATTATGTAGTCAGAGTCCCATGTTTTATTTTTCCCAATTTGATCTATCAAGCACCGAGAGATGTTGAAGTCTGTCACTACACTTGCATTTCAATTTCTTCTATCTCTAACATTTTTTAATGTATATTTTGAGGTTACATTATTGGCATATATATTCAAAATCATTACATCTTCATCATGGATTGCAGCCTTAGCCAATTTTTTTTTAAAAACCTCTTTTAGAAATGTTTGGTGTTGGTCTTTAATTTCATTTTGGTAGTAAAATGTGACTCCTTTCATTTAGTTTGCTATATCTTTGCCATCCTTCTATTTTTAACATTTTAACTTTTCTGTGTCATTTTGCTTTGAGCATCCCGTTTAGATAGAGTACACTTTTTGGAAAAGTTGGATTCTTTAAACTAATCTTGAGGATTTTTAGCTCTTAAAAGTAAAGTTTAGGGGCACCTGGGTGGCTCTGTGGATTAAAGCCTCGGCTTTAATCTTGGTTTTTGGCTGCCTTCGGCTCAGGTCATGATCTCAGGGTCCTGGGATAGAGCCCCACATTGGGCTCTCTGCTCAGCAGGGAGCCTGCTTCCCCCCTCTCTCTGCCTGCCTCTCTGCCTACTTGTGATCTCTCTCTCTCTAATAAATAAATACAATTTAAAAAAAAAATACACATTTGGTCTCGGCCTCCTTCTTGGCACAGACTCCTAAAACCCTTGGAACTTCCTAAGTGATTGGAGGGACAAAGATGTACTTTGTTATTCATATCAAGCCCCTTTCAACTCCACTTGAGTTTATGTTAATGAGATGACTTTCAGAAAGCCCTTAGGTGACCTAAGGATGGGGGCTGGTTGTCCCAGGAATCCGCCCTGTGATTAAAGGATTGGAACTCCCCAACTTCCTTTGGCGGAATGCTCTGGGAGATTGAGTTCAATCTCCATTAAAAACCCCAAAAGGATTGGTTCACAGAGCTTCCTGGCTGATGAATATGTGTAGAGGAGGGCTCCCATTGAGGGCATGGAAGCTCTGCACTGATTTCCCACCTATACATCTCCTCCATCTGGTTCTCCCTGAATTACATCCCTTTGTAATAAAATGGTCATGTAGTAAGAAAACTTTTTCCTGAGTTCTGTGAGCCACTCTAGCAAATTAATTGAACCTGAAAAGGGGGTTATGGGTACCTTCAATTTATAGCCATAGGTCCATCAGAAGCAAAAGTAACAACGTGGCCTTGTATTTGACAACTGAAGGGGAGGTGGAGAGAGTCTTGTGGGACTGAGCCTTTCACCAACATGTGCAATGTGACATTATCTTCAGGTAGACAATGTTAGAATTGAGTAAAATTGTGAGACATTCAGATGGTGGTACGGAATTGCTTGATATGTGGAAAACCCACATATCTGGTATCAGAAGTGAAGTATGATTATAATAGAGTATTGAAAATAGAATAGACACATAGACGAGCATACATTTTTTCTTTGTTTTTCATATATATGTGTATATAGACTGGTAAAATATACATAACATAAAATTTACCATTTTAATCATTCATAGGTATACAGTTCAGTGGCATTAAGTACATTCATACTGCTGGGCAACCATCACCACTATCCATCTCCCAGAATTTTTTCATCTTCCCAAACTGAAACTTTGTATCCATTAGACAATAACTCCCCACTCCCACCCCCTCCCAGTCCCTGGCAAGTAACCACCATTCTATCTTCTGTCTCTGTGACACTAGGTCTTTATGAATTTGACTATTCTAGGTACCTCATATAAATGGAATCATATAAATTTGTTCTTTTGTGCCTGGCTTATTTCACGTAGCATAATGTTTTCCAGATTCATCCATGTTGTGGCATGTATCAGAATGTCATTCCTTTTTAAGGCTGACTAATAGTCCATTTCAGGTCTATGGCACATTTTGTTTATCCATCCATCCTTCAGTGGATATTTGAGTTGTTTCTACTTTTGGCGATGGTGAATATTGCTGCTGTGAACACTGCTGCGCAAATACCTGTTCCAGTCCCTGCTTTCGATTCTTTTAAGCACATACCTAAAAGTGGAATTGCTAGGTTTCATTTTTTAAAGAACTGCCGTACAGTTTTCTATACCAGCTACACTATTTTACATTCTCACCAGTAACTTCTAATTTCTCCAGTCTCTCCAACACTTATTTTATGTTAAATAATAGCCATTCTGATGAGTTCAGAATATGTTTTTAATGAGTCATTTTCATATGCACACATCTCCTTATCTCAAATTTATATAAGAAGTGGTGTTGGGAGCAATGCACGTCTGGACTAAGACCTTCTCATTGCATGAAAACACTCACACTGGCAATGAAACCTGGGGCCCTGGCATCATGAGCAACGTGCTCACAGCAGTTACGCCAACCAGCTCCAACCCCTGCATCACTGACTGCTACAGATCTGCCCCATAAGGAAAAAGGACTGTTAAAGAAGGACCACATAAGGGGGTGTGGGAAGAAGCTGGGGAGAGACTGCATCGCCAGAATTCCTGCCTTCACCTGCTCAGGTGAGCCAGTTCATTTACCTACGCCAGGATCAGAAGAGCTGCAGAACACAGATGAAGAAGGGAATTAACTGTTCCAAGCGTCAGCTCACACTAACATATATATCTCCAAACCCCATTTCAGCTCTCTTGTTTTACTGTGGAACCATCAAGCTTTAAGAGGATTTTTTAAATTTTGGAATCCATTCATCTTTCTTTACCACAAAACAGACCTGTGCCAGAATCTGGTTCTTTTCTCATGGGTCTAACATTTCAGCTTGTTATAAACAGCATGTGGATATAGATTATGCAATGATAATGTGTGCTACATTCCAAGGACTTATATTTTCTGTGTATATATAAATAGCAAGTAATTATTGCATTGATTTTTCTCTACTCTAAAAATAAATGATATACTAATCAACCAAGTAAAACTCTAACCTGGGACATATATTCTTTTATGATTTATAAATAGAATCCCCTCCTTTACTGATTTAGAATTTTTAAAAAGCCCTGTGCTGAAAAATGAGAAAGTAGCCATAAAAGAAGGATCATATAAGTACCTAGCTTTTCAGATAAAATTCTAGATTTTTCCTTAAAGACAGCAAACATACTGAAATCTAATTAAGATTTTCTAGTAACCAACTTCTGAATAATTTGTTAGTATCGATGTTCTACCAGCCTTACATTTTTCATGTGCCTGTGTTAGAGGAATCTTGGCCAAAAAGCATATCCAGACTCAGACGTCAGTTGCCTCTATGCATGCTCAGCTGCCATTTATTATCAGAACACAGTTTGGCATTATCTTTCCAAACACACAGAGACATGCACATGCAGATGAAGGTTCTCACATAAGCAAAGCGTGTGTTAACAATAATCACCAAGAATTTCTGAAACTCACATGTCAAAAAGTATCATCTTCACTTTCCTGGACCTTTCAGAGGAGAACACACAAGGGTTCTGCCTTTCCACAATAACCTGACTTTCACCTTCTTCAGAAAGAGCTCAAAGAAGGGAGGGAGGGAGGAAGGGAGGAAGGGAGGAAGGGAGGAAGGGAGGAAGGGAGGAAGGGAGGAAGGAAGGAAGGAAGGAAGGAAGGAAGGAAGGAAGGAAGGAAGGAAGGAAGGAAGGAAGGGAAGGAAAAGGAAGGGAAGGGAAAGCAAAAAGAGAAAGAAAGAAGATAGCCAAAGGCATTTCTCCTCAATTGCTAAATGGTCCAATATATTTGTAACTCTATCTCTTTTTCCTTTACACCAAGTGAGTGATGAAAACCTGATGGGACAGGCGAGCAACCCACGAACATCAAGTCACACTGGAGTGTTTTCACAGAAATAGACAAAAGACAAAAGCAGGCCCAAGTGGGCACAAAAAAGATTAATGTTGGGAACTGCAAAAGCAGCAAGTGAAAACATCTTCATCGTGAGAGGAAGAGGTTAAAAATTCTAAGAAAATGTCTGACTACAGTTACTAAGACTAAGGCAGTGAAAGGGATTAATTTTTCAATTTTCTTAAGAAGCAGGAGCCAATTTGTGACCCGGCTCCCCAGGTATTACACACAGACCTCAAGTGCACAGTCATTTAGAGAGTAACTGCTTCAAGGAGTCCAGCTAAAACTACAAAGACACGAAATTCCAGGCAGACACAGGAAATTCCCTGGGGAATAAAAGAATTTTATGACTCATAAGATTAAAATCTCCCCAATACTCACTAAAGTAATCTAACGAAGTATTCTTCGTGACAAACTCCTTGTTACTAGGAAAGGAGTTTGATAAATTTATGTGTTGTACAGGAAAATTTTAAGCAAAAACAGGAAATTGGACTGACTTGAACCTATATTCATTTGTAATTTTTCCCTTTCAGGGTAAAACTAACTTCAAGGACACCAGAATTTTTTATATGATGTGACATTCTGTAGGACGCCACATCTTTAACTACTGAGGTTTTAAGCAAAATTTCATATCCATATTGAAATTTTAAAAAAGATTAAGTCGGCCCAGGATTCAAATGTGGGTCGTTTTGAAGGCTCTCAGGCTTCAAAGTTAATACAATTTGAAAGAAGTTATGAAAGTTGAAGGTAAAGGCATGGGCCAGATGCCAATGTAAAGAGAAGGAAGGAGGTCACACTTTTCCTGGGGAGATCAACAACAAAAACTCGAGACGGCATTATTTTCTTGACTTCAAACAATGCTTAAGCACTAAAGGAAGTCACCATCAAGAAGGCTATCCTTACTTCACAACATGTTCCATTTTTTTTTTTCTAATTTAATTCTAATTCAAAATTTTGCCTGTTCTGTATGAAATTCCCTTCTGGTAACAGGTTGTAAAGACAAAGCAAACAACGAAAGCCTCTGTTTCATCTTTCCCAGGCCAAACACAGCCTAAGTCTCTACACCTAACTACGACTTAGATTGCAAATTACTTTTATTTAATTTGGTCCAGTGCTTAGTTTCACCTCTGAGATATCAGTCTGCATCCTTCTATTTTGGTTTGATTCGCTAGTCCACTTAAAACAGTAAATGTTTACATTAAAAGGACAAGAGAATGTGTGATGTATTTTAACTGTCGAAAGTACTGTGAACAGCTGCAGCTGGATGAAGAATGTGTAGTCCACTTCACTGTTTCTCTGAAGCCTTTTTGATTCTTCAAATTAGCGGTTACATACTTCAGGGCTCATATGTATATATATATATATTTTTAATCCAATTACCATCTTGGAAAAATGTAGTCACATTTCTAGAGTTCACTTGTGGTCTTTGCACTGGGTTCTGCCGCTGTAGGGAGTAACTGGTCACTGGACATAGAGCTTTTAATTTTTAGGTCACTGGTTCAGATGAAGACCAAAGCGAGGTGAAAATGGAAGGAGTTCCATCCTGGATGTTACCTAGAGATCTCGACAAAGTGGACTTAGCGTAAGTTCCTCGGCAACCATGACTCACATCATCCTGAATCCATTACGATATGGCTCCTGTCAAAGGCCTGCTTAGAACAAACACTGAAAACAAGTTGATTTCCTTAAGATTTCCAAATCTGGTGAAATTCCACCACTAAACCTAGAGAAATGTCTAACACTCTTGCTCTTATTGCCATGGTATCAGGTCCAGTGGGAACACAGCTGGGGAGAAGTGGAGCCCAAGGCTATGCAGGAGAATGAGGACAACCAATGTGTGCATAATTAGATGACACATCCAATTCAAGAAATATTGGAAGGTAGACCAAAGCCTACAAAATCCAAATCTTCCCTACCTCTCCAAACACATCTATAAGCACTCTCCCTTTATGTGCCACTCACACTAGTCTTTTTTTTTTTTTTTTTTTTTAGATTTTACTGATTTATTTGTCAGAGAGAGGGCAGAAGTGGCTGACAGAGGGAAAAGCAGGCTCCCTGATGAGTAGAGATCCCAGTTGGGGACTCGATCCCAGGACCCTGCTGCGACTGTGACCTGAGCCGAAGGCAGACGCTTAACAGACTGAGCCACCCAGGCGTCCCCACACTAGTCTTCTTGCCATTCCTCTACCATGTCAGGTTCATTGCTGTATTACGGTCCATTGCATTTGCTTTCTCCTCTGCTTACATTGTTCCAAACTCTTTGCTTAGATTCTCATACTTCAGACTTTAGCTCGAATACCACCTCCTCGGTGAGGCTTTTCCAGAAATCCCTCTCTAAATTAATGCTTCCTGCTACCACCACCACCAC